>CM077097.1:3275728-3875728 GCA_039513925.1 Platanthera zijinensis
AGTGCATCAATCTTAATGTTTTTCACTTATGTATACTTTATTGTTTCTTATAATTCTTCTACACAAAAGAATTGGAGTGTAAGATTTATTGAATATTTCTTACATTGTATGTAAAATATTAGACAACTTGTCCTGATCACTACAACGTCTCATAGTTTATCACTCAAATCTTGTAACATTGTCGTATTTATCTCTTGATTTTAGATACATCATGTTGTCCATTCTTATAAATGCAATCTAAAGCTTCATCTCTAATATTAATCACTTAATTTTATCTGATGCTTTTCACAATAATCTTTATGTATTATATGCTTTTCACAATAATCTTTATGTATTATATGCTTTTTCACAATAATCTTTATGTATTATATGCTTTTCACAATAATCTTTATGTATTATATGCTTTTCACGATTCTCATTTACTCATTTATAATTCTCCTCTTTGTTTTCATGATCATTCTTTCTATAGTTTCTTTCACTATCATAATTATTTCATCTATGATTGTGATAACCGTTTATGTTAATAACAAAGGGGGGAGAAAAATGAGAAATTGAGAAATATCACACTTATGGGGAGATAACCAATTTAGGGGGAGCTATCACGTAGGGGGAGATAATCATTCTTGTATCAGTAATTCATACATGTTTATCATATAGTTGCCCATACCAAATTTAATGAGTATCATAAGCACGTTACTATGAATATTATTGTAATACATTCTTTATTACTAAATCTTGGGATCTGTTATTATCAAAAGAGATAACTTGTTAGAACATGGTTTGACACACTCTTGATTTGAGAATAAAAAATCCTGGTCTATATTTGATTCATTTATGCAAGTGCTTTATAGTGTGCGGGTCCAAGAATCACCATTGACACAAGGCATGTAAGTTACAACAAGAACTAAGCTAAAATGACAAGTCTATAACTAATATTACATCCTACCGTCGGCGATAGCATCGATTTGAGTGCTCGCGATGCCACTTTGTCGGCATTACTGATTCCACTGATGGACATGAGCTTGAATACGGAGTTCCATTTAGTTACTCCAAGCCTGAATCTAAGCCCGAGTCTGAGAGAGTGATGGAGGCCGAAGGAGAACAAACTGATAATTTATTGTGTCATTCGTTATAGCTGGTTTCCCCAAGCAAGACCACAGAGGTTGATTTACGTAGAAATGATATTTTTCGCACTACTGTGTGCATTCAGGGACAGTTTCGTTTCATTATCATTGATAGTGGTAGTGCGGAGAATTTTGTTTCTCAATGTATGGAAGACACGTTAGGACTCGAGAATCACCCCTTAGAACAACGCTACAGCGTATTTGGGATTAGTAGTCATTTGATTATTCTTGTTACTCATTGTTGCCATGTAGAGTTCTCTATAAGGAATAGGTACCAGGATTATGTTTTTGTCATGTCGCCCTCATCGATGTATGCCACATTTTATTATAACGATTATGGCAGTACGACAAACACATCATGCAAGATGGTGTGAGGAACTCTTATTCCTTCGATCACCATGAGTGCAAGATTGATCTTCTTCCCCAGAAGAATGATCTTGTTCCTTAAGACACTCGAGAGGACCGCGTCATCATCTGACTCACCCCCAACAGATTTCACTATGCCTGTTTTATTCACTGCCACACTTCTGTCTGGACCCCCGCTCCAGAAAGAAGCACATCACTATGATGTGTCAATCATCTTAGAAGACCCAAAAGTGCCCCTTTATATCGATTTTGTATTTGACGATCACACTTTTAGTTCAGTGAACTATCCTCTGATTATTGGTGCACACGAAGAGTTTTGATGTCAGATTATCGGTCAATTTATGCCCAGTCGTACTAGGAGAAAAGGGTCTATTTCTAAGAATTTCTTACCCCATAGAGACACGATTTAAGGGATATCTATGGAAAATTTTAAATGGTAGAATTGGATACAATTTCAAATTTTTTAGCGTTAGTCCAACTCTAACAGGTGATATAATTTAAATATTTGATCTTGGTTTAATTGACGCTTATAGGTGTCTAGCAGACAAGCATATGATTCTTAACATACTTCTTCGACCGACCCGCACTTTCACATTGTGATATCCATCTTGTTGAAGCTCTAATCTTTACAAATCATTTAAATATTTTGCATAAACTTATGACTAATAATTTACAAGCACCTTCGGAAAATTATAATTCAAAGGTTGATTACATCACCGCGGATTATTTTTCTCGAAGGAGATTAGTTTCCTACATCTTCCAGGAAACAGAGATTCCCTACTGGTCATTAGTTGTAGTAAGGGATCCACCATTTGTCCCACTACCTACTGCAACCTAGAGTGTACCTCATTCCAATACCTTTTGTCCTCCTCTTAGAAGAGTTCTTTTAGATTTTTGTTCTTTAGTAGCAGCAGGGTAGTCGCACGGCATTTCTCAGATAATGTTTGGATACTATAGTGGCATGTTACAACGCATTCTCGACGGGGTCGGGCTCTTTCAACCCTGGGGAAATTGATGCAATCCAAGTCGCATCCATATTTTATTTTATTTCTTGCATTTTTTAGTAGTGCAAGTCTTCGCGCATGTTTGTGTGTTTTATTTTTTGCGCATGTTTGTGTGTTTTATTTTCCATGCATGTTACTAGTGTCTGTGTTACTTGCACACGTTCGTACAGCTTATTATCGTGACTGACCAATAAGACTTTGAATATAAAGGTCTATCAAATTAGGTAATATGGTAGTTAGGGAAAGCAATCCCAAATTCCTCCCCCTTACCCCCTTTGGCTAACCCCTTTCTATATTACAATTTAAACTTTTAATAAAAAAAAAGTATTGAGAGTGCTAAGTTGTTAGCCTAAATCACCTAGAGGGGGGGTGAATAGGTGAAATGCGTGTCAAATGCGGAATTAAAAAATGAACACAGCATACATCAAGCAATCACAGACGACAAGAGATTTATAGTGATTCCCCAATCATGGGTACGTCCACTTTCCTCACCGATCTAGCAAATCACTAGACTCGGCTACTCCACTATCTCGGATTGAAAACAATCCTACACCTCGGAACCACATTCCTACAAACTCGATCCAACTGGATCTACAAAACACGGAAGAAAAAGCCTTCCTACAAATCTCGGAGAACAAAGCTCCTACAAAGTAAATTGTTTGAAAGGAAAAATACAAACAACAATATTCTCAGATCTGGATCTTGACAGTCTTCTTCCTTAAGAACTTTGGCTTGATCAGAGTATGTTGAAGATGACTTGAGAGAGATCCACAAATCTGAAAAACGGAATCACCTCGATCGAGAAAATAGATCTGAAATCTTTGAGGCTCGGCGAGATCGAGTGATTAACTTTTTTCTGGATCGCTGGAGAATAAAAGTTGAAGGCAGCGATCGAAGAAAGTCGATCCAGAGCTTCTTCCGTGAACGTCAATGGCGGCGGCGGCGGCGTGAGGAATTAGGGTTCACGGGATTTCCTTTTTCTCTTACTTAAAATAATAATCTTTCAAAGACTTGTTTTTAGTCAAATCTGAGAGGACCTATTTATAGGTGGACTCCAACGGTCAGAAAATTAATTCGGGATGACAAGTAGACCAATCAGAAATGATTGATTTGAAATACACAGAGGAATTGACTTAGAGAAATTTCAGGAAAAATTTAAACAGATATACTCGAGTCATAAGAGAAACATACTCGAGTATTAGATGGTATATACTCGAGTGGATAAGGAGCTTACTCGAGTATATGAAGAGAAACTACTCGAGTGATTCAAAGATCAGCACTCGAGTGAATTTAGAACTACTCGAGTATGATAGTATATACTCGAGTAAAAATACTTAGAAAAAAATTTCTCAGATAAGAGGAGGAACTACTCGAGTAGAAGAGTTGGAGATACTCGAGTAAGAGAAGAATGAATTACTCGAGTATCTTGGAAAAGCTACTCGGGTAATCATTGAACTACTCGAGTATGAAAAACATCTACTCGAGTTCAGCGTCACTTACTCGAGTATATAGGGAACTACTCGAGTATGTAGACTTAGAATTATTCTGAGATGAGAAGCACAGATCTACTCGAGTATGAACAGATCACTTACTCGAGTAACTAACCAACTACTCGAGTACAAGTTATCATCTACTCGAGTAAAACAGTCTACTCGAGCATGTAATCCAACTTACTCGAGTGCAGACCCACTTACTCGAGTATACAAGAGATGTACTCGAGTATGTGGACTTAGAGAAAATTCTGGATCTAAAAGCAGAAGGATTTACTCGAGTATAAGATATGACCTACTCGAGTGACTGACTATCTACTCGAGGATAAACTTATCTACACGAGTACACAGAGTCTACACGAGTATGTCTAATGATCTACTCGAGTACTAAGTCACTTACTCGAGTATATGAAGAAACATACTCGAGTATGTGGACTTGGAAATATTTCTTCTGAAAAGATAAACTTCAAAACTTCAGTCCACCAATCCAAGTGCTTGTATATGAAGTGTATCCCAATAGAGAGGCTATACATGGGTCAACACTTTGGATCACACAATGAGGGATTACATTGTATGGTCCTGTGTTTGGTGACCCATTATAGACTGACATTGGTCTACACTTGGCAATGAGAACCTGCACACATACAACTTAAACACAATATCAAATACACCTTAATTCATCTTAGTTCAAGGTCTGACCTCCTACAAATCTGAGGTATTGTGGAGACAAATCCCAACAATCTCCCCCTATTTGTAGATGCCAGCACCCTATTCACTAAGGTGAATTACTTAAGAGTAAAAAGAACAATACACATATACCAAAAAATAAAGTAAGTAAAGTAAGCTAAAGCAGGGTAAATAACAAGATAGCCAAAACTAGAATCAAATATATATATATAGAAATGTTTTTAACAGATTAAGAATATCCATTTCCACATTCTCATAGACTCAAGCAGGGGCTTCTTTATGCATCCTTTCTCTCTTCAGCTCTTGCCTCTCTAGGTAACTGAATGGCTTAGGAAAATAAGTTCTGGGCCTAGGAGGAGCAGCTGGGTTGTTGTGTCCCCAATTCCTGTCATGAAGTCTGATTTTGATTTGGGACACTTCATAGGCTTTCCATTCTGAAAAACTGTAAAACTGATCTCTGTTCTCACCAAGATCTGTCACTAACTTCAAGGTATCAAGGATTAGGGATTTGGAGGTTGGACTCCAAACCTCAGAATGAACAATTGGTGGTCTACCTTCAGAAGCTAGGGCAGGATCTTTTCTGGGTGCAGAACGACTGGCAGAAGCACCTTCACCATATTTTCTCTTCTTCCTTGGGGCTGGAATTTCATCTTGCCACATATCAGCATAGGAGAGAGGGGGCTCAGTCACATCACCATGAGGTCTAGGTGAGAAGACTGGCACACCTTCTGGAATGGTTGCCTGGGCTGGAGCATCTGCTGGAGGTTGTTCTTCAAGAGGATTTAAGAAGTGTGGAATGAGGGTAGGGTTGAGCTGGGCATTAGGGAAATTCTGGTTGTGCAGCCAAACAGCAGTGTCATAAGTATAGAACTTCACAGACTGGAGCTGGGATAGAATATCTGTTTTCATGTCTTTTACAAGACCATCCACAGCTGCTTGAGCTTGTTTAGATAGGATTTCAACTTGTTCTTTTACAGCTGCTTGAGCTTGTTCAGATAGTTTGTTCACTTGTTTTTTTACTACCTTCTCCCCCTTGGTGATATCTACAGATAGCTTAGCAATAGCTTCATCTCTGAATGTGCCAACTTCTTCACATATTTTCATAAGATTGGCATCAGCATTATTGTCCAACTGTATCTGATTATTGGCAACAGTTTCTTGTTGATTTCTCAGTTCACCTATGCTTGTGATAGTGTGGTCTATTGCTTTTCCACCTATCTGGAACAGTCTCTTTAGCTCATCAGTATTGGCTTGGATTTCAGCAAAGTCTCTACTCATCTCTTGTTCAAGAGTAGTGACCTTGTTATTGACTGATGCTAGAGATTCATCAAAGTACTTTCTCTGTGCAAGGAGCAAATGATCAATCTGACTTACCACATCTGAAGAAGAAAAAGGGACTGAGGTTGGTGCAGGAACTGAAGGAGCAGGAGCAGGAGCAATCCATGGAGGGATTTCTGTAATGACTACTGAGCTGACAGCTCTTTTGAAGGGTTCTATCTCAACAGATTCTTTTGTATTCAGAAAGGATGGAATGGAGAAATCCAAAGTCCTCAGAGGTGCCTCCACAGGATCTGGAGACATTTCCTCATCATCAGACAGGAGAAGATGATCAGATTTGCTGGGCTCACTATCAGGAGACTGTACTGGAGTCTGAGCTGGAGTCTGAGCTAGAGACTGAATTGGAGACTGAATTGGAGACTTGGCAGGAGACTTTACTGGAGTCTGAGCTGGAGTCTGAACTGGAGACTAAATTGGAGACTGAATTGGAGACTTGGCAGGAGACTTTACTGCTGATTCATTTTGAAATAGAGGAGCATCTGAGCTTAGCTCATCAATGAATTTATTTATATCTTCTGCTGTAGACAGTAGGTCTGCTGTATCTGGAATCTCTGATTCAGGAATTTCTGATTGAAGATCTGCTGGAGGAGGAGAAACTGGAGGAGTAGAGACTCTTACTTCTGCTAGGTCTGAAGGTTCTGAGGAAGCTGGATACTTTGGATGAGAAGAGGCAGGCTCCCCCTCAACTGGTCCACCAAAGGTAGCAGCAGTATGATGTGGAGGAGGAGATGGAATCCTGTCTTCAGATAAACTAGGTTCTTGGGATTTTTCTGATAGAACAGCAGCCTTGGAAGCTTGGGCAGAATTTAGAATTTTAACATCATATCTCTGGATGGAGGAGATGGAAACTTTCTTCATGTGATGTAGGGGAGTCCCTTTGGATAGGTTAAACACTGATGGGTTAACTTCATGAAGCAGGAGGGAGATAATTCTGGCAAAGCTGGGATGCTTAATACTATCTCTGATTTTGTCTAGGAGCAACAGTCCAAACTGGAACTGTTTGCGGCATATAATAGCTTGCATTATGTCAAACATTTCCATTGAAATGTCTCGAATAGAATACGTCTTGCACAACAGAACTTTTGCAATAACATCGACTAGGAACTTTCCTTCTGAATTGAAGTCAGCCCTGCTGAAAGAATGAGCTTGAGGGTTAGCTCCACAGAACAAGCTAGTTCTTATGGAATCTTCTGCAGTCATATCGGCATCTTCATCAACCACTGGGAGCTTCAATAGAGTTGCAAGAGAAACTTTATCTAGTCGAATTTTTATTCCTCTGACCTTGGATTTCAGGAGCTTGCCATTACGCTTTATCTTCAGATTCTGATAGAACTCTTCAACTGCTGGAAAAATAACTCTACACGGCGACTCGAGAACGAAAGATAATCCGGCGGCGTCGAACAAAATCAGAAGATTTCTGAAATCATCTGAGAGATCGGCGATACCCGCGGGGGCGAGTTCAGAGCCGATTCCGATTTTAGAGGAAGGGGCCATCTGCGATTCTGGAAGATGAGAGAAGCGAAGAAGACGATGCTCTGCGATTTCTGGAAGATGAGGAGTCGGCGGCTACTCGAGTAAATGAGAAGTGGAAAGGGTTTTCCCGATTTTTCTATATATATATAATCCTAATTAGGTTTTAGGAAAAATAATTATAATTTCATACCTGAATGAAGCGGCAAATAGCTCGGTGCGAATAGAAAATGTAGAATTTCAAAGTAGAGAAGTCCGTATACTCGAGTAGGTCAAGTTCATACTCGAGTAGAGACGGAGCATACTCGAGTATGTGAAGTTCATACACGAGTAGTAACGAAGCATACTCGAGTGTGTAAAATTCATACACGAGTATGTAGTCAACTACTCGAGTATGTGAAACTCTTTACTCGAGTATTTCCCGTTTACTCAAGTATGTCTTTGATATACTCGAGTATCTTACTCTGAAGGACAATTTTCCTTGGAGATATTTACAGACATAGATCTCTTCAACTTTGAGAGTCCATTACTAGTCTTCTTTGTTGAGCAGCCCGAGTTCCGTTTTGAAGAACGAAAACTTGGACTCGTCCAGCGGCTTGGTGAATATATCTGCAACTTGTCTGTCTGTGGAGACATATTGTAGATCAATGTCTCCATTTTCCACATGCTCCCGGATGAAATGATAGCGAAGTTCTATATGTTTGGTCCGGCTGTGGGAGACTGGATTGTTGGCAATTGCTATGGCACTGGATGAGTCGCAAAACAAAGGAATGTTCTGGAACTTCATGTTGTAGTCTTCAAATTGATTCTTGATCCATAAAAGCTGTGCACAACAGCTGCCTGCAGAGATGTACTCTGATTCAGCCGTTGAGATGGCTACACAGTTCTGCTTCTTAATGCTCCAGGAAATAAGTCTCCTTCCGAGAAATTGGCAAGTCCCGGAGGTGCTTTTCCTGTCATCTTTGCTACCTGCAAAATCTGCATCTGAAAATCCAATTAGTTCACTATCATTAATTCTTGGGTACCATAAGCCAAGATTTGGTGTGCCTTTGAGGTATCTCAAGATTCGCTTTGCAGCGATGTAGTGAGATTCCTTAGAGTTCACCTGAAATCTAGCACATACACATGTTGAGAACATTATGTCTGGTCTACTTGCAGTGAGGTAGAGCAAGGACCCAATTATGCTTCTGTACTTGGTTTCATTAAAAGGTTGCCCTTTCTCATCCTTGTCCAGAGACATAGCTGAGGCCATAGGAGTCCTCATAGAGGTTGCATTCTCCATTCCGAATTTCTTAAGTAGCTCTTTGGTGAACTTGGTCTGTGAGATGAAAATTTCATCCTCAGATTGTTTCACTTGAAGCCCTAAGAAATACTTCAGCTCTCCCATACTGCTCATTTCAAACTTCCCTTGCATAAGTTTGGAAAACTTCTTGCAGAGGTTGTTATCCGTAGAGCCAAAAATGATGTCGTCGACATAGATTTGCACTAGCAAATCTTGCCTTTTATTTCCCTAAGAAATAATGTCTTGTCTATCTTTCCTCTTGTGAACTTGTTCTCAAGAAGAAAGGTAGACAATGTCTCATACCAAGCTCGAGGAGCTTGCTTAAATATAAAGCTTTTTGCAGTAAATAAACATAATTAGGAAAGGTTGAATCAACAAAACCTGCCGGTTGCTCTACATACACTTCTTCCTTTATGTCATCATTTAGGAAGGCGGACTTAACGTCCATTTGATAGACGGTAAAGCCCTTAAGTGCAGCGTAGGCAAGAAATAACCTGATCGCCTCCAGTCTTGCCACTGGAGCATATGTCTGGTCAAAGTCGATTCCTTCTTCTTGACGATAGCCCTTGGCGACAAGTCTGGCTTTATTCTTTATAATTGTTCCATCTTCGTCCATCTTGTTCCGGTAGACCCATTTTGTCCCGATGACGTTCTTACCCTTGGGTCTAGGAACAAGTGTCCAGACTTTGCATCGTTTGAACTGATTCAGTTCTTCTTCCATGGCTAAAATCCAGGATGCGTCGGAGTTGGCTTCCTCAAACTTCTTTGGTTCAACCTGTGGCAGAAAACTTAAGTATAAATTCTCGTTAGTTGTACCTCGACGAGTTCTGACGTCATCCCGAGGATCTCCTATGATTTGGTCTACGGGATGATCCTTCAAGTGTCTGAACTCTAAAGTCCTTGCATCTGGGATCTCTTCAGCCACTGGAGTTGCATCTTCAGCTGAGATGTGTTCCTCATCTTGATCATCTACCTCTTCAATAGGGGTTGTAGAGGTGATCTTGATGAACGTCTCATCTCTATCTTTGGTAGTTTCATCCAAGCTAATTTCTTTCAACTTTGTACCTGCATCTACAATAGGCACACTAGAGGAGTTGCCTTGCAGCAGACTCGTCTCATCAAATACAAGATGTATCGATTCTTCTACCACCAGAGTTTTTCTATTGAATACTCTATAGGCCTTACTGTGGCTACTATAACCTACAAAAATACCTTCAAAGCTTTTCTCGCTAAACTTGGTAGTGTGATACTTGCCATTGTTAAGTACGAAGCACTTACAGCCAAAGATTCTAAAGTATGAAATGGTTGGTTGCCTGCCTTTTAGAAGTTCGTAAGGGGTCTTATCATGATTTTTGTTGATGAGTGCTCGATTTTGCACGTGACAAGCGGTGTTGACGGCTTCAGCCCAGAAATACTCTGGAAGTGAGGCATCACTCAACATGGTCCGGCAAGCCTCTATGAGTGTTCTGTTCCTTCTCTCAGCTACTCCATTTTGCTGTGGGGTACGAGGAGAGGAAAACTCATGAAAAATACCTTGACTTTCACAGAATTCTGTCATGGCTCCAGACTTGAATTCCGTTCCATTGTCACTTCTGATTTTGACTACGGAACAGTTGTATTCATTCTGGATCTGCCTAACAAAACTAGTGAAAATACCGAAAGTATCTGACTTGTGTTTCAGAAAGAACACTCACGCAAAGCGCGAGTAATCATCCACAATAACCAATGTATATTCCTTACCTCCCAAACTTCTAACTTGCAGTGGACCAAACAAGTCCATATGGAGAAGCTGTAAGCTTCTATTTGAATCCTTGCCTATTATGCTTTTAAACGAACTTCTTGTTTGCTTGTCTTTGATACAAGCGTGACAAGGACTGTCCGTAACGCACTTGACATTAGGTGCATCACGTACTAAGTTTTGAGAGAATAATTTATTAATAGTTTTGTAATTAATATGTGCTAGTCTCTTGCGCCATTGGTCAGCAAGAGATGCACTACTTTTTGCCAAAAGACATACTGGTGTCGAAGAGTCTATACAAATGAAATTTAAACAGAAAATATTTCAGCTTCGAGTGCCTGATAAAATAGTTTCCATGTTGTTAACCGATTTTATCAAACACTTGTCAGCATGAAATTCAACTACGTATCCTTTGTCGCATAGTTGGCTTATGCTGATGAGATTGTGTTCCAATCCTTCAACATAGGCTACATTCGAAAAGGATACGCTACCGTTAGAGATCATACCATAGCCTTTAGTTATTCCTCGATCTGAACCTCCATAGATGACCTTTGGTCCGTTGCAGACTGAGGTGTAATTCTGGAGTAGGCTCCTTTTCCCGGTCATATGCCGAGAGCATCCACTGTCCAAGTACCAGATTGACATTTTGGTGGCCTTTGGACATACCTGCAATTACAATCATTTAGCCTTAGGAACCCAAACAAGTTTGGGTCCTTGGTCTCGAGTTAGAATACTCCCCCTACGAGTATTAGCCTCATGAGTGGTCACTCTCACGTTGCTAATTTTAGGGATTGCAGCATTTTTAGGATTGAGCCAACAATCACTGGCAAAATGACCAATTCTGCCACAACACCAACAGTCGAACCTGTTGTATCTTTGCCTTGTGTAGTCCTGCTTGACTTTCTGGAATGAAGGTCTAGCAGGAGCATTACTCTTGGAAGAAGAGGCTTCATGATGATGGCAATTACATGAAGTCTTCTCCTTCATAGGCTTTTCTACAATGGGTTTTACTTTTGTTGTCTTTTTGATATTGTGACCATGAGCATAAGGTCCATAGCTTTGAAGTTGAATCTCTTCATAAGGTACTTTGAAGGCACTCTCGCCGAAGTTACGAGGACGAGTCCAACCTTGGTATCTTGACTTAGGCTTCTCAGGGATCGGCCTGGAAAAGTGTCCATAGGTAGACTCATAGTCGAGCTCGTTCGTAGGAAAGATAACTTTCTTGAACAGAACAGGTTCCAAGGGAGCTTTCCCTTTTTCTTCAGCTAGAGCCTTCCGGGCAGCCTTATTCTTTCTCTTGGCCTTGTTTCTCCTAGAGGATTTACTAGAAGAGCCAATGTGGCCTAAACCAGCACCCTTGCCCTTAGCAGAGAACTCAGCAACGATTGGAAGAACTGTCTTAGGCTTAGAGAAACTCTCAACAAGTTTCTTTTCAGCCTCGAGTTGTTGTTCCAATTCTTTGATGATTTCCTCTTTAAGGTCGAGGTGCTTGAGAGCTTGATTGTATTCATCCATAGCACTGTTTAAGATCTCTTGAAGAGAGTTAGTCTTATTGACTTCTTCTCTCAAGCTGCTCTCACTAGCCTGTAGAGATTTTATCTCTTTGGCTTGAGTTTTCACTACCCTACGACATTTTTCGTAGGCTGTGAGTAACTCCTTATACTGACCTATGAGTTCAGATTCATCTTCAGAGGAATGGCCCTCTTGCTCATTATCATCATCAGAATCAGAGAGAGGAGTGTGAGATTTTACCTCCCCAGTGAACTGGGGGACTTGTTCATCATCTGAGTGAGTCATGAGCCCAAAGTAAGCTTCCTCTTCTTCACTTGACCCAGATGAGTCGGAGTCGCTGAGAATTTTGCTCTTCTTGGCTACTAGACTCTTCTCTGTCCTCTTCTTATGGTGTGAGGATTTCTTTTCCTCTCTTCTTCCACCTTCTTTCTTTTTGTAAGGGCAGTCGGCGATGACGTGACCTGGCTTATTGCAACAATAACAAACGATGTCAGTCGAAATCTGTTTGTTCTGTTTAGAGTTATACCTGTCATGGCTACTTGACCCTTTCTTTCTCTGATCACTATCACGTCGTGATCCTCTGAATGAGGCATCTTTGCCTCTCCATTGCTTCTTCTTACTTAAGAATTTCTTGAATTGCCGGGAGAGCAATGAGAACTCTCCTTCAGATAGTTCTGAGCCAGATGAGCTTGGGTCAGATGATTCTTCTTCATCAGCTTCAGGAACTGGGGAAGGAGAGCTAGCCTTTGTCTTCCTTGAGTTATCTGCCTTTAGAGCGACAGACTTCTCCTTGGATGCAGACCTGCTTATCTCTTCTTCAGCTTTTCTTGAGTTGATTTGCAGCTCGTAAGACATAAGCTTTCCGAACAGATTCTGCGGGTCTGTCTCAGCTAACCTTCCAAACTCCCGAATGGCACATACCTTATTGTCTCATTCCTAGGTTAGGGATCTTAAGAATTTGTCATTGAGTTCCCCATTGGTGAAGACACGTCCATAAACTCTGAGGCCATTTACTATCTTGAAGAAGTTCTCAAAAGTGTCAGCTATGGCTTCCTTATGACCCTGCCTGAATGCTTCATATTTCTGGTTCAGTAGGGACCTTCGATCATCCCTTACTTCTTCTGTACCTTCCATTAGAGTCACTAGGGATTGCCACATCTCCTTGGCAGATTGGCAATGAATCAGATTCTGCAGCATTGAGTCATCGACTGCGCTTGCGATAATATTTTTGGCTTTCTTGTCCAACGAGACAAGTGCAATCTCGTCCTTATCGAGATCCATCAATTTCTTTGAAACTTGCTTAGATGAATCTATGGTGGAGGTGGTCATAGGAATGTGGGGACCTTCAACTATCATGAAGATCCGGGGATCTACTGCTTCCATAAAGAACTTTACTCTTTCCTTCCACATAGGAGAATTGTTCTTGGTGCAGATAGGGAGTTTAGCAAAATCTTTGGTCTTACTCATGCTTGATACTATTCAAGAAGCAACTTAGAAGGATAAGATCAAGGTGTTAACCTTTTAACGATCAACCTTCCTCTGATACCAATTGAGAGTGCTAAGTTGTTAGCCTAAATCACCTAGAGGGGGGGTGAATAGGTGAAATGCGTGTCAAATGCGGAATTAAAAAATGAACACAGCATACATCAAGCAATCACAGACGACAAGAGATTTATAGTGGTTCCCCAATCTTGGGTACGTCCACTTTCCTCACCGATCTAGCAAATCAATAGACTCGGCTACTCCACTATCTCGGATTGAAAACAATCCTACACCTCGAAACCACGTTCCTACAAACTCGATCCAACTGGATCTACAAAACTCGGAAGAAAAAGCCTTCCTACAAATCTCGGAGAACAAAGCTCCTACAAAGTAAATTGTTTGAAAGGAAAAATACAAACAACAATATTCTCAGATCTGGATCTTGACAGTCTTCTTCCTTAAGAACTTTGACTTGATCAGAGTATGTTGAAGATGACTTGAGAGAAATCCACAAATCTAAAAAACGGAATCACCTCGATCGAGAAAATAGATCTGAAATCTTTGAGGCTCGGCGAGATCGAGTGATTAACTTTCTTCTGGATCGCTGGAGAATAAAAGTTGAAGGCAGCGATCGAAGAAAGTCGATCCAGAGCTTCTTCCGTGAACGTCAATGGCGGCGGCGGCGGCGTGAGGAATTAGGGTTCACGGGATTTCCTTTTTCTCTTACTTAAAATAATAATCTTTCAAAGACTTGTTTTTAGTCAAATCTGAGAGGACCTATTTATAGGTGGACTCCAACGGTCAGAAAATTAATTCGGGATGACAAGTAGACCAATCAGAAATGATTGATTTGAAATACACAGAGGAATTGACTTAGAGAAATTTCAGGAAAAATTTAAACAGATATACTCGAGTCATAAGAGAAACATACTCGAGTATTAGATGGTATATACTCGAGTGGATAAGGAGCTTACTCGAGTATATGAAGAGAAACTACTCGAGTGATTCAAAGATCAGCACTCGAGTGAATTTAGAACTACTCGAGTATGATAGTATATACTCGAGTAAAAATACTTAGAAAAAAATTTCTCAGATAAGAGGAGGAACTACTCGAGTAGAAGAGTTGGAGATACTCGAGTAAGAGAAGAATGAATTACTCGAGTATCTTGGAAAAGCTACTCGGGTAATCATTGAACTACTCGAGTATGAAAAACATCTACTCGAGTTCAGCGTCACTTACTCGAGTATATAGGGAACTACTCGAGTATGTAGACTTAGAATTATTCTGAGATGAGAAGCACAGATCTACTCGAGTATGAACAGACCACTTACTCGAGTAACTAACCAACTACTCGAGTACAAGTTATCATCTACTCGAGTAAAACAGTCTACTCGAGCATGTAATCCAACTTACTCGAGTGCAGACCCACTTACTCGAGTATACAAGAGATGTACTCGAGTATGTGGACTTAGAGAAAATTCTGGATCTAAAAGCAGAAGGATTTACTTGAGTATAAGATATGACCTACTCGAGTGACTGACTATCTACTCGAGGATAAACTTATCTACACGAGTACACAGAGTCTACACGAGTATGTTTAATGATCTACTCGAGTACTAAGTCACTTACTCGAGTATATGAAGAAACATACTCGAGTATGTGGACTTGGAAATATTTCTTCTGAAAAGATAAACTTCAAAACTTCAGTCCACCAATCCAAGTGCTTGTATAGGAAGTGTATCCCAATAGAGAGGCTATACATGGGCCAACACTTTGGATCACACAATGAGGGATTACATTGTATGGTCCTGTGTTTGGTGACCCATTATAGACTGACATTGGTCTACACTTGGCAATGAGAACCTGCACACATACAACTTAAACACAATATCAAATACACCTTAATTCATCTTAGTTCAAGGTCTGACCTCCTACAAATCTGAGGTATTGTGGAGACAAATCCCAACAAGTATTATTAATCTCTTTATAATAACTGCCCCCTTCATTTTAGCAGCTGACTGGAATAGAAATGACAGAGAATGTCTTCTCTATCTCGTTTCTCCCGTGCGACTTCTCCCATGTTGATTTGCTTCTAGCTTCCTCATGGAGCCTCTACCAGCACCGGTGCTACTTCTGAAGTCCCTCCCGAGGACCAGCGAGCACTCCTAGGCCTGATGTCAGGGAGTGGACGATCCTTCTATCATTCTACCCCTTCTCGTCTCCAGTAGCTATTCCATCTGGACTTGTTGTCGCCTTCCCCGACATCCCTATACTCTGGCAACAATTCTCTCTCCATCCTCTGACAAAATTGACGCCTTCTAGTCAGATCCAAGGCCATCAACAGTAATGTTGCTTCTCCACATAATAGTTCAAGCCTCCTTGTCTTGCAGCAAACCTTTGTCTCCTTATAGGGGGCAAAACCCTTCTCCACTGTCTGAAACCCGTTAAGCCCCCCTCTACTCGAGCATTCCCTTTGCAAACCAAGTTGGAAGATTCTTCACCATTCTACGGCCAGTGGTATACCTCCTACTCCTCTCTCACAGCTCATATCATGTTAGTAAAAGATAATGCTTAATATTAAATGAGCTTTAACATTTCAAAGCTTACCCTTAATTATGATTTTACTTGTTTGTCGTCAATTTAAAAATCTTTATTGTTCTTTTGTTTACCATTCTGCATCCACCCTCATCACTTAAAGAGTCTTAAATTTGTTCTATTTATTCAAATTGTATGGATGTTTTTTTATTTCTAGTGATATTTTGTTCTGATTATTTTGACTAATTTATATTCGTGTAACTTTTTATTGATTACAAAAAAAGGGTAGCCCGGTGCACAAAGCATCCCCACGCAGCGAGGGCCCGGAAAAGAGTCCAATCATAAGGGAGAAATGTAGGCAAACTTAGCCTACATTTTGCAAGATATAGCTTCCAGGACTCGAACCCCTGAAAACAAAGTCACATGGTAACACCTTAACCGATGCGTCAAGGCTCCCCTTCTTTTATTCATTACAGAAAAACACAAAAAATGAAAACAAAAAACGAAAAATCATTCATTTTCTGTCTTATTTCAGTCTCTGTAGGATATCGTTGGGCGATAGAACGTATTACCGGTGGTATCTCCTATTTTTATTTACTTTTTAATTCCCCGGGTATAGTGTACTCCTGGTAGGCTGCTATAGTGCTTTTTCTATTGTTTTGGACTATAATTCAACCTTTGTAGCAGTATTTCTCGCTTATTTTGTTTATTTTTATTTTTTTTTTGCTTTGGCTTCCAATTGGTGTGATTGTTTTTGTTAGCCTAATTACAATTAATGCAATCAATTGCGTGATCATTTGGGTGAGTTTTAATCTTCTGTTATTTAATTAATTGCATATAAAAATATTTGTCTATAGACATATTTGGGGGCAGCATTAGAGTCCAGCTAACTGGTATTTCAGTTCATCGATTGTATGTCTGCCTGTACTCTCACCTAGACTTAGATCAACATTAAACCTTATAGGTTCGCCCTACTTCAACAACAAATGTATATATTAATGGGAACTTTTGTTGTCTCAATAACTCAATCACCGCCATCTAAATTTTCATAAACCAGTGGTACTGTTGAAACAATTCCTAGATTAATTTTGCTCCTCTTCAAGGATTACTCAATGCTCATTATTTACTTACGTAGAACATAACTGGGAACTCAGAATTTTGAAGTTGAGTACATGAACAAAAGTAAACCATATATCAAAGAAGACTTTCATCAACCAGAAGAAGCACAGTACAAAATTAACAGAAATACATGTACCGGTTTGGGAAAGCTGAAGTTTCATCTTTGCCTTGACTCTTTCTGCTGGTGTCTGTCAGGGAATAGATACACTAAATAAGCGTCATCCATACCAAAAAGCTAAAAGGTAATAAGACATCTTACTCATCATTCATATAGAAGTTTCATTGTATTAACATAAAAATGGAAAAGAAAACATGCTAGAATATACATGAGGTGGTTAGCAAAATAATGAATATTGCATAACTCATTGGCAATACCTACTTGAAATTTTAAGTAAATATAGAAGCTAGATATATATGTTCTAACGAGATCTATAATAATCCAAAATAGTTAAATTGCACCAAAAAAAGAGTTGGCTAATTCTCACTTCTACGAGTGTTGGAGAAAGCTAATAATGTTTTGATTGTTTCTTGTTAAATTGATTCTCTTCATTTGTTCTTCTCATCATCATCGTTGATAGCCTCATCCCAACTATTTTGGGTTGGTTCTATTTGATCTTATTTAAACAGAAATGCAAACCTAATAATATACAAGTTTTCTCATTCCACTTGGTATCAGATCCAGAGGAACCGAGCATCTGTTCCGCTCATCTCGTCATCCCTTCCGCTCGTCTCGCACCAACCCCCCCCCCCTCCTCCCACTCCTACTTCTCTGGAAAACATCTGCCGAGCGGCTCGCCTCTCCCGAGCGTCTCCCCTCCTCTTCTCTCTTCTGCGGGCACAGCACTGAACGGCTCGCTCAATCAACCGTCGGCGCTCGCTAAGGGGATGGGGGTTCCAAAGATCCTTAAACGGTCTGATTGGCTCCAAATCTTGGGGAAAGTTTCACTTTGATCTTCATATCATCATATTGGATTTCTAGAGCATTCCAACAGTTGGATACTTGCCGAAACCAGATATAGGAATCTCTCCTTCAAGTAGAAGATGACTCCTACCTGTGCAATGATGCCTTCTTTAACTCTAACCTTAGATGACTTGTTACTGATGTAAACCAAAGCAAGGTTTTGAAAATGAGATATTTTGATGAGTTCGATTCTAACTAATGTAGACCGAAAGGGCCAATTTCGAAGTTTTCGAGCGCAAATAACCTTCAATAGTTGAACTTCTTTAAGCCCTTAATTATCATTTGAGATTGATGTCCCGGGCATTTTACCGAGTTGAATCTTGGCGAGAGCTGAATATCCATAAGCAAGAAACACAAATAATAATGTATGAATAACGGTAATAAAAAGTAGTATGAATGTTTGAGGCAAGCTTAATATTATTTAATGGAGTGCTTAAATCTAGTACTAATTAATTGGAGCAAGGATACATCTCGATCCAAATCCATCGTACAAGGATACGAAAACCAACAATTTGATCATTCACGGGCTGGAGCCGGAGTGGGAGGCGGGGACGACGGCTTGAGTCGTGTACCAGGTCATCAGAATAGAGTTTCTGAGGTCGACGACGACCCAACAAATGAAATCTGGATGGGAGTCGATGGCGATGCCTGGTGGTCTTGCGAGAACTCCAATCGAAGAGGATGGAGATGCGAACGGCCTTTGAAACTGGCAATGGGAGAAAGATCAGCTAGGACTTTCCTCGATCATGTGGGCAGCGACCTTCCTTGGCGTCGAGCATATGGGGGTTTTTTCCGGAATTACAGGAAGAACGAGTGGAGAACTCGTTCCCTGTTTCTATCGGGCTTCCCTTTTTAAATAGGGCAGCAGCTCACTCTCCTTTGAAGAATCTTGCCAAAGTTTTCTTTCCAAAATGAATTTTCCTATCAGATTTTATAAAACTGATTTCTAAACTTTAATGGTAGGCCTTTTTGAATAGTTTTCCAAATAATGCATTTCCAAATGACTACTCAAATCTTAAATATCAATTTTCAGATTTGATTGTTTTGAGTATCCTTTTGAGTTTGAATTTTTTTAACGATTAAACTTATGTGTCCTTAAATAAATTAAGAATTGTCTTTTCCGTCCTAACTAGCTAAAATTATCAGAACTTTTATTCAATGTATCACAGAGTGGTTGATGGGATCAACGACAAAAGTACCAATGTCGTCAAGTAATAATAATACGATGAGTTACCCCCAAGTATTTATCTCATGCAGAACATGGTGGGGTGGAGTTTTCTAATGAGAAAGACTTGAGATTGAAGTCTTTTTGTCTTGAGTGTGATTAAAACTAAAGCAATAAAAGAAAACTAATTTAACTATGTGGGTCTCCTTCACCGCTTCGCTCCTCCGCGGGTCGCTTTCCTACGCTTCGCACACGTTGCGCCTTGCAAATGCAAAGGTCAACCTCAAACCTCTGTTAGCTCGCATCTAGCTTAACGACACCGCATCCCAACTCACAACCACAAATCCACAATCACAAATACACAATACTATCACAAGTAGAAAAACAATAACATATCCATACCATCCACAATAGAAAATTACCTATGAACACTCACACCCAATGGTCAAGGTATGTGAGTGCTTTAGAATATACGTCAATAATAATACAAGAATCTTAAACAAGAGGAAACAAAAACAAGTTATCAATCCTTTGCACGGAGGGAACGGGAGACTCTTCCTCAAAATCAAAGGGGAGCTCGGCTTGGTCCGCCAACTCATCCTCTTCCTCCTTCGTTGCTTCCACGATACGGAAGGAGCTGTCACCTTCTCCTTCGTGTCTTCACCCATGGTTGTTCACCTCAACACAAAGGGCTCCAGACTCGAAGAGATCCAAAAGATCCTTGTAAATGCCTTCTAACACCTTTAAGAAACATGGGGGGGTGGGAGATGACTAAGGGTCAAAACCCTAGCTTTCTGGGCAAAAAACAGAGAAGACAGCGCTTTCACTGGTCGAACTCCCACTGAAATTGCGAACTGCGGTAATATAGGAAAACAGGGCGCATTTGCGTGCATCACAAAGCGCATGCGTTTGCATGGGTTAAACAGATACAGGAAACCTGTACATCTAGGTTGCCTACACGCATTTGCACGCACGTACGTGCGTAAATTACCTACGCACAAACTCAGATTCACCCAAACATCGTGAAAAGCACAGAATGACCGCGCACAGGCAAATTCACGTGCACGCATGCGCGTGCAAAAATAACGCACGCATAAACTTGAATGGACCGGATACGTGAATATTAGGAAAGAAGGAGGCGCACGCACGTGCGGGAATTCCGCACGGGCGTGTGTGAGCTAATTTATACATAAAATCCCCTAAATTGCACAAAAATCCACACGTATAAAGTGTTGAACAGGGTAAAATGATGGGATTAATCTATTACAAGAAACCCACCTCTATATATAGAGGTGAATACAATCATAGGCAACAAAATTAAAACATAAAGGATAATTTAACACTCCCCCTCAAGTTGGGCGTGTGATGTTAACCATGCCCAACTTGTCCACAATATTGTTAAATACGCTCTCACTCAATCCTTTGGTGAGAATGTTAGCTAGTTGTCGGTCGAAGGGCACAAAAGGTGTGCACATGATTCCTCTCTCAAAGTTCTCCTTGATAAAGTGTCGACCCACCTCGATGTGTTTAGTCCGGTCATGTTGCACAGGGTTGTGCGCAATACTGATGGCTGACTTATTATCACAATACAGCCAGATGGGTCCTGCTTTAATAAGACCAAGGTCACTCATCACAGATCGAAGCCAAAACCCTTCACAGACCCCGTGAGTCATAGCTCTAAACTCTGCCTCAGCACTAGATCTTGCCACAACTTGTTGCTTCTTACTCCTCCAAGTAACAAGATAACCCCCAACTAGGGTACAATATCCTGAGGTTGATCGCCTATGATCAACAGATCCGGCCCAATCAGCGTCAGTATAGACTTCAATATTTAGACCGGTATTTGGAGCAAACAGGATACCCCTTTCTGGTGTAGACTTGAGGTACCGGAGGATTCTGTGAGCAGCATCCACATGACGAGTTTTAGGAGCATGCACGAACTGGTTAACGACGCTCACCGCATAGGAAATATCTGGACGAGTGTGGGACAGGTATATCAATCTCCCCACTAATCTTTGGTACTCAGAGATATCAGCAATTTCCTCTCCATCATCGCGCCCCAATCGGTGGTTTGCTTCAATCGGGGTGTCAGCTGGTCTAGATCCACTCATCCCCACCTTCTCAAGGAGATCTAAAGTGTATTTACGCTGGGAGATGAAAATCCCCTGCTTGGATCAAGCAACTTCAATACCCAAGAAATACCTGAGTTTACCTAGATCTTTGACCTTAAATTCTCTAGCCAATTTCTGTTTCAACCTCTGGATTTCTTCGATATCATCCCCTGTTATGACTATATCATCAACATACACAATAAGTGCACTGAGTTTTCCAATCCTTCGTTTAATAATCAGAGTATGATCAGCATTGCTTTGATGGAAACCAAAAGATAGCATGGTCTTGAGAAACCGCCCAAACCACGCTCTCGGAGACTGCTTCAGCCCGTATAAAGCCTTTCTCAATCTGCAGACTTTTCCTGCAGCACCTGTAGGAATGAGGCCCGAAGGAATAGACATGTAAACCTCCTCATCTAGATCACCGTGGAGGAAAGCATTTTTCACATCAAGTTGCAAGAGCTCTCAGCCTTTGCAAGCAACACGGGATAACAAGACCCTGATAGTGTTCATCTTTGCCACCGGGGCAAACGTCTCAAGATAGTCAATACCAAGGGTTTGCGTATAACCCCTTGCCACCAACCTAGCCTTGCATCTTACAACAATCCCTTATGAGTTATGTTTCACAGTGAACACTCATTTACACCCAACCGTCTTCTTTCCATAGGGAAGGGGAACCAAATCCCATGTATGGTTTTCTCAAGAGCATTCATTTCCTCAACCATCGCCACACGCCACATAGGGACCTCCAGAGCCCTGCTGTCATGATTCAGGTATGGAAGAAACAGCAAGAGAAGAAACAAAGGCCTTGTAGGTAGTAGAAAGAGAATCATACGATACATAATGTGATAAAGGATGGTGAGTGCAAGACCGGATACCTTTCCTGAGGGAGATCGGTTGATCGGAAGGCCCTGAGTCAGGTTCCACTGACTGTCCTGGTAGCATAGTCGGATCTTGCGTGCTCGTCCGCTTTGTACGCCAGGTATAAACCTGCAAGCTCGGAGGAGGAGGCCCGGGAGGAGGCCCGGGAGGAGGACGTATATCCACTGGTAGAGGAGGACGTATGTCCACTGATAGAGGAGGACGTATGTCCACTGGTAGAGGAGGCACGGGAGGAGAGCTCACTTCCACTGGTAGAGGAGGCACGGGAGGAGGACTCACTTCCACTGGTAGAGATAGAGGCTCCCCCTGAAGTGAGGAATACGGTGGTGGTATGGGCAGGGGAACCGAAGGAAGAGAAATGGGAGTATGCGAGGGAGAGGCATCCGGGACAGGATAATATACCTCGGATTCACGGAACGTAACGTCCATAGTGACTAATACTTTCTTGGTAGGAGGGTGGAAACATTTATACCCCTTTTGTGTTGGAGAGTAGCCAATGAAGACACATTTTAGTGCCCGAGAATCGAGTTTAGAAGGGCGGGGTGGTGGATATGAACGAAGCAAACACATCCAAACACTCTAATGGGAAGTCGAGAAGGGGGCACCTGAAGAGTGTCAAGGGGTGTAGCATTCCCAAGAACACGAATGGGCATACGATTGATGTGGTATGCCGCAGTAAGAACAGCATCACCCCAGTAGAATTTCGGAAGATGCATAGTGGGCAAAAGACAACGAGCGACTTCCAGGAGATGACGATTCTTCGCTCAACCACACTATTTTGTGCGGGAAAATACGCGCAGGTAGTCTGGTGGAGGATACCACGATCAGCAAGATATTGCTCAAACTGTGAATCGATGTATTCGCGACCATTATCACTACGAAGATTTTAATTTCTGAGTGAAATTGAGTGGAGATCATGCAATGAAACCGTCGGAAAATCGAGAAAACATCATTTTTGTTACGCATCAAATATAACCATGTAGTACGAGAGAAGCAATCAAAAAAAGTAACAAACCACACACATCCAGAAATAAAAGATGTCGGGTAAGTACTCCAGATATCAGTATGAATAACAGCAAAAGGAATAAAACTTGGCAATGAAACATGCGTAAACGAGGTACGATGATGTTTGTTTAAGCTACATACATCACAGACAAAAGAGTCAAAGACAACAGTAGACATAGCAGGAAATAACAATTTCATAACATAAACAGAAGGGTGTCCCAGGCGACAGTGTCAGTAGTACAAAGGATGGGCAGTGCTGGAATGAAGAGCCAAAGGAGACGTATCCTGGCCGGAGTTGAGCACATAGAGTCCATTTACCATGCTACCAGAGTCAATCACCTTCCCCGTCGTCAGGTCCTGAAAAATACAAGAAGGCAGAAGAAATGTCACAGAGCAATGCATGGAGTTAGTTAGATGACAAATGGAAAGAAGATAATGAGTAAAATTAGGAACATGGAAGACAGAAGATAAGGTGAGGGAGGAGCAGGAGATGAAACCCTTGCCGGCAATGGAGGAAAGGGAACCATTGGCAATGCTCACCTTATCATGGCCAGAAAGAGGATTATAGGATATAAAACCTGTAGAGGACCCAGTCATATGATTTGTGGCCCCAGAGTCAATAATCCACTGGGTAGAAGGATGAGAAGCAGCAGAGTGAGCACCTGGGAGACCCATGTGAGCGTAGGAGGAAGAGGAAGAAGGCTCTGTAGAAAGGCCCTGCATCATGCGTCGAAGAGCCAGCATTTCATCCGATGTAAACTGAAGGTCCGTAGTTCGTTCCTGCGTGAGGGCACCAGGCGGGGCAGAGCCATCAGAACTGGAATAACCAGGAGGGACCGCAGCAGAAACATCAGTAAGATGAGCAGAACGTGGAGCAGCATGACGACCAGAGGAGCCCCCAGAACCACGACCTCCACGAGGCGGAGCACCCCCTCTGGGGTTAGGAAACCTATGAAGCCGAAAGCAGGTATCCCGAGTGTGACGGTTCTTGTCACAATAATCACATAGCAGATGATCCTTATGAGACCCCTTCAACCTGGAGTCCCGAGATGGATGAGTACTAAGAAGAAATGGGGCAGTAGCCGCCAAAGCTGACCCCTCAGGCATCGAGTCTGGAAGAAAAGTCAGGCGACGATCGTATTCCTGCTGCACAATACTGTAGACCTCAGGAAGGGATGGTATCTGCGGTCGGCCCAAAATCTGAACACTAATCTGATCGAAGTCGCGATGCAGTCCATGAAGAAACTCAAATATATGATTGCGGTCATCCCGGGCCCGAACCATTGCCTCATCAATAGGGCTCACAAAGGTAAGAGGATCAAAGTGATCATATTCCTGATACAGCTGCGTGAACTCCAAGTAGTATGCAGACGGCGGACGGTCACCCTGCCGAAGTAACGAGATCTTCCGGCGCAACTAAAAAATCTGAGCAGCATTGGCGCGGCGAGAGTAGCTAGACTCTGCGCGGCGCCAAATGTCGGCAGCGTTGTCGAGGAATAGGTAGTTTTGGGCAATGGACTCCTGCATCGAGTTAGTAAGACAGGACATGACCAAGGAGTTCTCCGACTCCCACTGCGGCCATTCAGATGAATTCATGTCGGGTTCCTTCATTTTGCCAGTGACAGCCAAAGAGACGTCGGCTTTTGAGCGCCAAAGTGAGAGCGAGACCACGAGAGATAATTGGAGTCATCAAGACGTATGGAAGTGATTTGGGGTGTATTATGATCATTAGTGCTACGGAAGAGGACCGTCGGAGTGGAGGCACCGGAAGAGGGAGCAACCCCAGAAGAGGGAGCGGGAGATTCAGCATCTCCAGACATGATGGCTCAGGGATAGAAATCCAGAGACAACACAGGATTAGGGCATCAAAAAACAGGAGGGGAAAACGAAGAGATCCACTCCATTAGAACACCCAAAGCAAAAGACGACGCCGGATAAAAAAACTGGGCTCTCACGGCTTAAGCATACCGGCGCTGGATGGAGGGCAGGAGGGTTGGAGGCCCGACTGGAAGAGGAAGAGGAAGAAGAGGCGGAAGGCGGGCTGGGTGAGGCAGCGAGGGGTGAGCGGGATCGAGCGCACGGCAGGGAGAGCGCACGGCAAGGAGAAGGCCGGCGGAAGGCGAGCGGGATCGGGCGAACGCACGGTAGGCGGAGGCTAGGGCACGCGGAACACCGTGGCCTCTAATACCATGTTGAACCGGGTAAAATGATGGGATTAATCTATTACAAGAAATCCACCTCTATATATAGAGGTGAATACAATCATAGGCAACAAAATTAAAACATAAAGGATAATCTAACATAAAGAAATCATCCACGCAGTCCAAAAGTACAAATAAACATAAAATAAGCATTAATCGAACAATTCTAGCACATGAATGAATGAAAACACTAAGAAAAATAGGGTGAAACACTACAACAAACATGTATTAAATACCCCCAGACTTGAACAATTGTTCATCCCAAGCAAATCATCTACTTACGGGGCGTATGAGAGATTAATTACAAATCAAAACTAAAAAAGGGTAGTGGACAGAGAAGTCTCATGCTCATGGAGAGTACAAATAAAATAAAATAAAACGTTCTAAGCATAATAACATAATTACACCCTTTTACAAAACAAATTATTTAACGGTCCTATCCACTCCTAATGATGGAACAAAAGTCATTACCCCTAAGCATAGTGTGAGGCGAATGTAATGAAAACTAAGATTTGCATTATCATCACACGACTATCGGGTTGCCTCCAAGGAAATCCATCAATAAGGATGGCCATAGGCTCACCTGGTCACACCATCTATGTTATACTCATTAAAAATTAACTCTACGAATTGTTAGGACTTAGATTAGGATGAACTTTTTAGGCTTAGGCTTAAGGTGAGGGAAGTCAAAGATAAATGTGATTGCTAAAAACTCACACTTAAGCAAGATGAAGAACTAGGATCATAAATAACTACAATAAAAATTATGAGAGTGGCACACCTAGACTTGAGCTTGAAATAACGGAGTCACTCTCAACTAGCCCAACACCAAATATATAACTTCATTTCGTTTCTTTTTCTTTCTTTTCTTCTCTACTCAGATTTTTTTATTTTTTATTCAGATTTTTTAAAGATTTTCTTATACAAACACCCTCATAAGCAATGGCCAAGCTACCAATATCACAAATACAACCTTCAACACAAATAGCATGATTATGTTTTAAATGCAGCTTGGAGATAAGTGGGAGAGGGATTTGGGCTTTTAGCTTTGGTGATAGTGAGGTGGGGGTGAATATCAAATAATATGGTGTAAGGCTCAACGTGTGCGATCAACGGTAGTGAATATATGCTCGAGAGCATAGGCTCAAACAAGTTCAAGGAAGCATAGGCTCAAACTGTCCAAAGAAAGACTTCATTCATTTAAGTAAAGTTAATTAAATTTTGTGAACAAGCCTCAATGATCGCTAAGGGAGAGTTCTAGACACCGAGAAAGGACACACTTTCATCGTGATCCAATAATACGCATCTAGCGCCACTACACACGGCTCTAGACTAGTGTTGGACATGATCGTGTTCAAACGAAGAGTGCATATAGACTACGATAATTAGCAAAAATCGGGTGTAATTAGCATACGCAAAAATTTTAATTCTATAACTATTTCTACCCAAGAACATGTGTACTCGACTAGGAGCATTGCACGAGTCTACGATCTACTACCGGAATCAATTTTAATTTAAAATTAAATCAAAATACACACCAATAAATAAATAGAAAAACAGGGAACTAACAATTATTCAAATCCTAAGTGTGTGGGTGCGGAAATGAATTGTAAACGTGCTAGAAAATGAAAATTTTAAAAATTTGGGCCATATTTTGAAAGATAATCATGCATACGGAATGCGAAATGAATGTAATTGCACAATCAGATAAGCTACCCACCCCACTCCACCGCCCAGACTTAAAGTAAGCATTGCTCTTAATGCAAATGAGAATTAGAAATACAAGAGGGGATATAAACTCGTTACCCAATGCCCGAGATGGGGCATTCCGAGACGATCTTAACCTTGAATTTGCCAAAATGTGCACTCAGCCCAAGCTTGACCAACAAAGATGTGCGATTCAGCTAGAACCAACAAGTGGTTAGCACAAACAAAACAAGAAAAACAAGTAAACAGCAAGATGTGTCTCCCAATAGCACTTTGTTTAACGTCTTTGAGTTGAACCAAATACATGTATTAGCAGTTTTATAAAATATCTAAGTGCATAGAATAAAAGGAAAATTATTTGAACATCCTAGTTACTACTTTTACGCACATCAAAATATTCAGTTATATGTTGATTTAAAGTAGTAACTAGAAATAAAAGAAAAAGGTCTGGAGACAGAGTAGTAGAGGTGGATAGGAGGGATAGTGATGTAGGGGTAGGCTAGTAGTGCTCGGAAGCTCGGGCTCTTCGTGCACGTGTGAGGGGATATGCGAGTGCAATGCTACATGCAATGAACAATCGGATAGCACTGACAATTAATTTAGGCAATGAAAATTAACAACACCATGCAGTTAATCAAAATAAAGAAGCAATTAAGTAATTTTGACAATTTGGCAACGGCTTCCTCCGCGCGGAGGGCCTAAGCAAGCGGCGGCGATTAATTCCACAAACAAATATTAGCGTACAAGTGTAACAACTACCAAACTATGATCACAGCGCAAATATAGATAAATAACCAAGTGCAAATGTCAAATACAAAACACAATACCACGAGATACTCACGATGCAGTGGGCTGATCCGAGGTGGTGGAGATGTTGAAGGACCGGATGGGAGACGGGCGATCGGAGGCGGATACGGTGGCACGGTGACGGCACGGTGGCTGCACACAGTGGAAAAAAGGGGGATGTGGGCCGGGAACGGCGAGATCCGGCCACTAGAGGATGGATCGGAGTGCCGATGGGTAGGTCCGCTAATTTTAGGGCGGATCCGGGCTACGGGAGTGGGAATACGTAAGTGGACGGTAGATCGGGGGGAGGTAGTGCTAGATCAATTAGATCTAGAGTTTTCGGAGCGGCGGGAGGTGGATCCACGAAGGGGGGTGAGAGGAGTGGCCGGCTAGAGTTAGAAAACCCTTGGGTGGCAGGTTTTGGGAAGGGAAAGGGGCGGAGGAGGGGCTGGAATGGGGCAGCAGGCCGGCGGCTTTGTGCAGGAAGGGGGGGCGGTACCGGCAGGAAATTAAAAACTATAGGGATGAACAGTACATTTCATAAATGAACAGTGATTTGCTGTGAAATCTGGGTTGCTGGACTGCAGGGAAACGTTGGCCGTTGGGGGGGGGGGGGGGTTCGGTGGCTGAAAATGAAGGAGGAGAGGGGGAAAATGATGGTGGGGGTAGGGGTTACCTTGGGGAGAAGTTTGGCGGCCTAGGAGTCGTCACCTAGGGTTCCACGGCGTCGGCACCGAGGAGGGATCGCTGGAATCCGGGAAAGCTTTTCTCCAAATTCAACAATGGTCTCAAATCAGCCCCCTAGCATCCTATTTATAAGAAAACACAAACTAGGGCATCCCCATCAACGGCTATGATTGGCTAGTGGGTTAGCCCTTAAAATACATCAAAATAAACTCAAAAAATATCAAGTAATATAGCTTTTTGACTCGCAGTGATGCTCCGGACGCAATCGCGGAGCCCGATCGTCGATCCGGGCACGCCATATATGGAAAGTTGCCAAATCAGCCCCGAACGGGCCCAAAACGCGTCCTTGTCTCTGCTCCGCATCAATCTCCCCGGCTTGAAAGAACTCATCTCCCGATGAATAGGGATCAAAATTCTCTCGCTGCATGCCGGGTAAAACTCGAAGAAGTCCACCAGAGGTCGCCCAAGTGTCGTCGCTGGAAAGTGTTCTCGCCGATCAACTCCCCCTGACTGAAAAGATGTCATCTCCGGTGAATGGAGACGGACGTGCTGAAGTCGAAGTCCAGGGGCGAATCGATCAAGCTCTGTTGCAAGTACCCAAGAGTCACCAACATCTGTAGTGGAAATGCACTGGTGGAGTCTGGTCCCCATGAAGCTCTCAACGCTCAATTCACGAGTGGTGGATCCCGGTGCGATCGGTGGTGTGTGTGGTGAAACCAAAGAAGACGAGTCCCCAGGTGGGTGGAGGTCAACAATGGGTGAGGACGTATGAGGGTGATATGGTAATGACAGTGGGGATGGGGGTGGTTTGGTATCTCCACTGCTCGGGTCCACATACTCATGAGGTTCATAGTACGGAGTCAGATTTTTAACATTAAACACAGGGCAAATTCCCATACTGGCCGGGATGTCAAGTCTGTAGGCGTTGGTCCCAATACGACTAATAATTGAGTACGGACCCATTTGTCTCGCGCTTAACTTCTTGGCAGACCCCGAAGGGAGCCTCTCAGGGCGGACTCGCATCATTACCTTCTCGCCTACATTAAGTATTTGCTCTCGCCTTCGCTTATCTGCATGGGCTTTGTAAATTTCATTGCTTGCTATTATTCGTCGACGGACAGACTCATGCAAATCATGCAAATGTTGTGCAAATGACTCAGCAGACTCATGTAGGTAATGCAAATGATACAAAGACAACATGACAGACACGGTACACTCCTTATAAGAAAATCTAGTAATTCCTGAGATGTCTCTCAAATGTGGGGGCCTATCAGGAGATTCTTTTGGTGGAGTGTAGACAAACTCATCCCATGTGTAACGAGTGCTCAGATGACCGTGAGAGACAACTATACTCAAATACGAGCTCGTAAAGAGCCAAATGTCTCTCCGGGAACGTGACGCATCAGGGGGGTCCCCAGGAGGTGTGTAAGAAAAGTCATCACGAAGGAGACGACCACCTGAGTGAAAATCGTGTGCATTGACTAGAAGTCGTGACTCTAAAATGTGGTGAGCGTCCCAGACAAGAAAGAACTCATCGGGTGGCTCAGCGGATGGCTCAGCGGGTGGCGTGTCCCAAAACTCATCCAGTGTGTGAGGTGTCATAAGGTAGGTCCTCACAATATGAGTATGCTCAAATGGACTCAAGGTAGGCCCTACATATGTCATGCTCCACTCAAGGTCTCTGCTCTGGGGCAAGGCCAGAGATGATGATGAAAGAGGCGTCATGCCTGAGTGGCTCACCCGAGTCTCAACCTCACCAAGATGTGGCGGATCATCAGGAGGCTCAACAGGGGGCTCGTCATAGGGCTCGTCACTAAGGTCAAGGTCCTCTCGATGAGTACCATCGAAAGGGGTAGTGCCCCTGTGCATGGGTGACATAGCCACTACGATGTCAACACCAAACTCTGAGCTCTCGATCGTAACATGGCTCAGGGTAATGCCAAGGGAAAAGTGACATAAACCTACGCTCAAGACTGGGTCTGCGGGTGCGGTGTCAAGACATGAGTGTAGGGTATGAGTGTTAATCAAACCCGGACATGCCAAAAGTGGAGGTGTGGGTGAGGGGCACAACACTACCGACTCAATAGGTCGCTCAGGCTCACTCTCAGTCAGTGTCACTAGAGAAGCATCAGAAACCAAAGGTAGGTCACTCACTGGGCTAAGCATCTCGCTGGGGTGAGAGGAATCCGTATCAGGTATCACTTCTGTCGTGGGTAACAGGACAGTGGTAGACATCGTGGTGATCTCAGTATGAGAAGGACTCGTGCTGCGGAGGTCAAGGTGAGGGTCAAACCGACCAGCTCTGGTGAATCTCAAAGACTGTTCGTAATGAAAGGCAAGCTGACACGTCTGCTCGAGGGACTTCGAGCTATGATAACCCACCTTAGTACGAATGTCAGATCGAAGCCCAGACCGAAATTTGCAAGTGGTCATGGCTGGGTCCTCTCGGATATCGCTCCTCACAACTAACTCATCAAAGCAATATATGTACTCAGCGACAGACATGGATTCTTGCTGAAGGAAAAATAATTGGTCGAGCAAGCGACTCCGATATGATGAAGGTAGGTACCTCTGACACAATATACGCTTCATGTCCACCCAACTAGTGATGCGACAAATACGGTCTCGCTCGCGGGTCTTCTCAACGCTAGCCCAATATGCTCTTGCCTGATCTAAAAGTCTAAGTTTCGCAAACTTAACGCGACGCTCACCGAATAATTCAAAATGATCAAAATAATACTCAATATCCACGAGCCAATAACTGAAAAACTCGGGACTCGATGAGCCGTCAAAGGAAGAGAAAGTTGTACGAAACTGACTCTCAAGATCTCTCTCAAAGTGAGGATCCTCAAAATAGTCATCCCTAAGGTAATCAGGTCGAGTCGAAGGTTCAACACGATCCGCTCGCGTGCAAGGATAAGAATGACGACAATCATCATACTGATCATCTCTAGTATAGTGAGGTTGTGTCGGTGGGTCGACACGATCTCGGGAAGTGGTGTGTCGCAGACGATAATAATCATCATGATAACGTGAGGATTTCTCTAAAGTTGCTCTATGAGATCTGGTACACGCGGACTTATAATACTCAGATGGAGGAGACGAACGACGACGATAACTAGACATGGATGAACCTAAAGACTCTATATGACCTACCACTACAAAGCATGCAAATGGTCTAACCTTGACCTCTGATACCAATTTGATGTAGGGGTAGGCTAATAGTGCTCGGAATCTCGGGATCTTCGTGCACGTGTGAGGGGATATGCGAGTGCAATGCTACATGCAATGAACAATCGGATAGCACTAACAATTAATTTAGGCAATGAAAATTAACAACACCACGCAGTTAATCAAAATAAAGAAGCAATTAAGTAATTTTGACAATTTGGCAACGGCTTCCTCTGCGCGGAGGGCCTAAACAAGCGGCGACGATTAATTCCACAAACAAATATTAGCGTACAAGTGTAACAACTACCAAACTATGATCATAGCGCAAATATAGATAAATAACCAAGTGCAAATGTCAAATACAAAACACAATACCACGAGATACTCACGATGCAGTGGGCTGATCCGAGGTGGTGGAGAAGTTGAAGGATCGGATGGGAGACGGGCGATCGGAGGCGGATACGGTGGCACGGTGACGGCACAGTGGCTTCCCACAGTGGAAAAAAGGGGGATGTGGGCCGGGAACGGCGAGATCCGGCCACTAGAGGATGGATCGGAGTGTCGGTGGGTAGATCCGCTAATTTTAGGGCAGATCCGGGCTACGGGAGTGGGAATACGTAAGTGGACGGTAGATCGGGGGGAGGTAGTGCTAGATCAATTAGATTTAGGATTTTCGGAGCGGCGGGAGGTGGATCCACGAAGGGGGGTGAGAGGAGTGGCCGGCTAGAGTTAGAAAACCCTTGGGTGGCCGGTTTTGGGAAGGGAAAGGGGCGGAGGAGGGGTTGGAATGGGGCAGCAGGCCGGCGGCTTTGTGCAGGAAGGGGGGGCGGTACCGGCAGGAAATTAAAAACTATAGGGATGAACAGTACATTTCATGAATGAACAGTGATTTGCTGTGAAATCTGGGTTGCTGGACTGCAGGGAAACGCTGGCCGTTGGGGGGGTTTTCGGTGGCTGAAAATGAAGGAGGAAAGGGGAAAAATGATGGTGGGGGTAGGGGTTACCTTGGGGAGAAGTTTGGTGGCCTAGGAGTCGTCACCTAGGGTTCTACGACGTCGGCACCGAGGAGGGATCGCTGGAATCCGGGAAAGCTTTTCTCCAAATTCAACAATGGTCTCAAATCAGCCCCCTAGCATCCTATTTATAAGAAAACACAAACTAGGGCATCCCCATCAACGGCTATGATTGGCCGGTGGGTTAGCCCTTAAAATACATCAAAATAAACTCAAAAAATATAAAGTAATATAGCTTTTTGACTCGCGGCGATGCTCCGGACGCAATCGCGGAGCCCGATCGTCGATCCGGGCACGCCATATACGGAAAGTTGCCAAATCAGCCCCGAACGGGCCCAAAATGCGTCCTCGTCTCTGCTCCGTATCAGATAGTAATCCTCCATCCTCAAGTCTCTTCCTTCATCTTCTTCATCTCCTCCAACCATCAGTGATCAATGAAAAATATCTTGCCTCTCTGCACCCAATCCATCAGAGGAAGCACAACTTGTGGTGATGGAGTGGAATAAGCAACGTATTTGGTCACTGCATTACGCTTTCCCTACTAAGATTGCTTTTCAAGATCAACCAAAAATGGATCCATAAACACGTAGTCCTGCAGGGGCATATAATTAGTATTATTAGAAGCAAAAGGGAGGGGAAGAATTAACTCAGCAAATTCTGGATTATAAGAAAGGTGTTCAGGAAATAAAATGAAAGAAGAACTAGAAGAGGCAACAATAGTAGGAGTGGCCCCGGTCTCACTCCACTCAGATTTCACAAAGGGACCATTTTCGGTCACAATAAAATCATTGCAAGGAAAAGGTGAGCTGCAAGGAACTTCGGTGATGAGTTGGACTTTCTCATTTGGTGATGAGGTAGGAACCTCATCACTAAGAAAAATATCCTCATCAGTACAACTCAGCACAACTTCGGGTTCCATAGGCTCATCCTGCACATCTAGACAATTGGCAATAAGAACAAAAGATACATGCATACTGATACAGAAAAAATTTTGAATATATACCGGGCTCATGATAGGATCAGATAAAAGATACAATATATCCTCGGGCACTAAATCCAAAGGTAGTAACGGTACTATAGAGGAAGAAAACTCCAAAATGTCATCGCAGTGATCAACAGCTACGCTAGTAGATACATCTGATGTGCTCCCAAGAGGATACGGGGCCATAACGTATATGTCATCAGCGATGGAAGTGATGAGGTAGGAACCTCATCGCTAAGAAAAATATCCTCCTCGGTACAACTCAGCACAACTTCGGGTTCCATAGGCTCATCTAGCACATCTAGACAATTGGCAATACGAACAAATGATACATGCATACTGATACAGAAAAAATTGAGTATATACAGGGCTCATGATAGGATCAGATAAAAGATGCAATATATCCTCAGACACTAAATCCAAAGGTAGTGACGGTACTATAGAGGAAGAAAACTCCAAAATGTAATCGTAGCGATCAACAGCTACGCTAGTAGATACATCTGATGTGCTCCCAAGAGGATACGGGGGCATAGCGTATATGTCATCAGCGATGGAAGGATCAATAAAAAAGAAAATAGTGGGATGGCGATAAACACTTGCTTATCTTCCTCTTCCATCTGTAGTTTAAATTTTTCACAATCTTTCAGAGCATGATCAAAAATCTGACAAAACAAATAACGCTTATCGGCGGGTCTCTAGCTCGAAGAAACCAAGCTGGCCGGTAATGGTGATGCTCGTATTGGAGATGCATAATCATAATAGCTAGGTTCATTGTATGAAGATCACATCGAAGCCAAATATGCAGATGGTCCATACAATGAGCCATAGGAATTATAATTGCATCTTCCTATATAGCAATCAGCATGAGAATGATAATAAGCTCTGCACCATTTACATTGTTGGTAAGAATACATATTGGTGCCGAATGGATTCAAACTAACAAAAACAGAAAAGAGTTTCCTATATATAATGATTTAAATGTCGGATGGCGGGTACATATCGACTTGGGTTTTTAAATGATGGACGTCGGAGACATTTGAAAATGTCGGGTTTTAAAACTACAATATATAAATATTAATATTATGTATGTAAAATGTAAATATACATCTATCATGTTCTTATGTACCCTAAAATACCTACATTATGATGACACATGTAATAATTATATAATTTTATAAGTTCCTTTTTATTATTTATATTGACAAAACAATGAGAAATGACAAATATTTAACAACTTTTTTTTATTTGGTCAACATGTCTGATTTTCGGGAAAAACGATATAGATTTTGAAATTGTTTAAAGAATTTTGTTTTTGATAAAATAGGCTGATTGATCGGGTAATTATAGATTAATCGGCCGATCAGATAAAAATATACATCGCCCGATTTCGTATCTTCGGGTCTTATATATAGCATTTTAAACAGCACTGCCCTAAATCGCAGAATCGACTGCGTCGTGCGAGTGTGCTCCCATCCCCCCTCACTGTCGCGACTCCTGCGAATCTTCTCTCTCATCGATCTTCCCTCATCAAGCTAGCGTCAGTACTCCCTCATCCAGCCGGCATCCATCCTCCCTCATCTAGTCGGCGTCGATCCTCCCTCATCTAGGCGGCGTGGAACCTCCCTCATCAACCTTCGGCAAGGCTCCATTTGCAACTTTTTAGGGTTTCTACTTCAGGGTTTTTGCTTTAGGCCTGTTTAAATGATATTAATAAGATTTGTAAATAAAAAAAAGTTAAATAATTGTTATTTCTCATTGTTTTGTCAATATAAATAATAAAAAGGATCTTCTAAAATTATATAATTATTACATGTGTCATCACCTTGTGTGTATTTTAGGGTTACATAAAAACATGGTAGATGGTTATTTACATTTTACATACATAATATTAAGATTAATGTATTGTAATTTTAAAACCGATATTTTCAAAATGTCTTTGGCATGTTTCCGACATCCGACATTTAAAAACCCAATCTAATATGCACCCGACATCCGACATTTAAAACATTGGTGTGATGCGCTTCAATATCGTTTGCATGTATCTCATTTTACATCTAGACCCTAGAATCAACTTTGTACCAATCAAAAAACTTGATCATTTCTTTTTAGGTCTATAAAAATGTGATTGAAACTCTATTACTAGCATAACCCCTTACTATATGTAACATTATCACATACTCATCTTACTCGCATAACCCCTTAGTATATGTGAAAGTAATGTCCATGCTAGCTATGCATAATGTCAAGTTATGTCAAATTAAAAGTAGAATACTAAAATTTCAAAATCATGAGATATATGCATTCTAAATGGATTTAAAATTAACAATCTCCATTACAATAATAAATCCAAAAATTAATCGTGCAAAAGTACTATTGTTCATATATTGATGTTCAGATTTTTAGTAAGTCCGTGAGCATTTATCATGATTATGTGTCACAATAGCGGGGGTATAGGTTTGTGCATTAGAAGTCCTAACCTCTAAGTCATGTCTTGTCATTAATCGGGGAGGGTTTCAGTGGGGTCATGACACATGCGAGGCACTGGGGGAAAAATGCTAGGTTAAGTGATCTCATGTGTGTGCATATGGGATTAACACCCCAACCTACGGTATGTGTGTAGTTCCTTATACCCATCCGTCACTTAGTACGGGCTAGGGTGTACACATACAGCGAGGGTAGTTTAATCTAGGGCTTATATCACCTTCATTGCATGAACACTATTTCACTCCTTTTGATCATTGAAATCATACACATTTTTGTTCAAACATGCTTATCTTGTGTTGAGGACCGCCTCTACTGGCCCAACCTCAAGAGGGATGTGGCTCGCGTTGTCTGCCACTGCCGTATCTGTCAAATGGCAAAGGGTACCAAGCAGAACACGGGCATATACACGGCTTTATCTGTTCCACACCACCCTTGGGAGGACATCAGTATGGATTTTGTTCTCTGACTCCTCCGCACTCTGCGGAAACACAACTCCATCTTCGTGGTGGCCGGTCGATTTTCGAAGATGGCGCACTTTATTTCTTGTCGTAAGATGGCGAATGCGACACGCGTAGCATGTATCTTTATGAGGTATGTTTTTAGATTGCATGGCCTACCCAAGTCGATCGTGTCAGACCGCGATGTGAGATTCATGAGTTACTTCTGGAAGACCTTGTGGCACAAGACTGCCACCATTCTTAGATTTTACTTAACATATCATCCACAGACGAACGGACAAACCGAAGTAGTGAATCGGAGCTTAGAGAATCTTTTGAGGTGTCTAGTATGAGAGCATGTAGGTAGTTGGAACTTAGATCTTCCAGTTGCGAAGTTTGCTGATAACAGTTCAGTCAATATGTCTACCGGGTTGAGTTCATTTCATATAGTATCTGGATACGACCCTAGAAAACCTATTGACCTCATCTCGAGTCCCTTAGAGTCGCGTCCTAGTGAGTCTGCTGAGTCATTTGCACAGCATTTGCATGAGTTGCATGAGTCGGTTCGCCGACGAATAATAACGAGCAATGAAAATTATAAAACTCATTGATGTAAACTGAAACCTAGATTTCAAAATATTAAATATTTTATAGCAAATATTTTACTTATTATAAATAAAATTAGAGTTTTGAAAATTAAGGGAATTTTAATTTTGAAAGAGGGGTCGAGCGGCGGAATCAATCTTTCGCGCGCACAACTCTCAACCGATTGACATCCCTCGATCGTTAATCGTTGTTAAAGAAAATTTCGTCAGCATCCAAAGAATTGAACCGTTGCGAGGTTCGTACAACCACAGGCACAATCCACAAGCAATAATTTATGAAAATAGACGGAAATTAAAGTAGCGCGAACGTTCGAGGCAAGCTTGCATTAATTAATTGAGTCGCATAAAATTGATTTGATATTTTGGAGCACAAATCAAGTAGATGTTACCCATACGAGGAGCCACTCCCCAAATCAGACGTTGGAGGCTTGTTGTGATCGACCGGGTCTGTCGACTGTCGGAATATGTACTGAAGTCGACGACAGTCAACCGTAGATGCAGCAACAGGCTCGTCGGCTCTCTGTTGGGCGGCATCGTCGGCTGAGAGCAGCAATCGGGCGCCTGGATGGCGATTAGTGGAGCTACGTCGGCGGTTGGGCATGGGCGAGATCGGCGGAGAACGCGCAACGGTCGGTGGGTTCTGGAGCTTCGTCGGCGACCGGAAGATTGGGCGGGGAAGGCAGTCGGGAACTGGGGCAAGGGCCGATTTACAGAAAAACGAAAATAAATTTCGTTTCCTGTATTTTTTTGGCCTGTGTTTTCCTTGGTGGCTGCACATTTTATAACTCCCCTTATATCTTTCTTTCCTTTTTCTATTCAGCAGGTTTCCGCAAATGCTTATAGGTAGATCTTCCAAAATTTGTTTCTAAACATATTTTTCCCGATTAAATTTCCTTGTTGGTTTTGGCAGCTTTTCAAAAGTTGATTTCCAAAGATATATTTCAGCACAATCGACATATTTACTATCTAACTGCAGGTTTTGGCAATTAATTTTATACTTCTCTTAATAAATTAAGTTTGCCCCTGACGTCCTACTACTCAAATTACCGGACCTTTTTATTTAAGATCTAATCAGATGGTCAACCCGATGAGCCAACTAACTACAAAAGAAAATGCGTAAAAGAAATACATGCTCATAAATAACTGCTGAAAAATAAAATAGGTAATTTAGGATGCGACGAAGGATGCATCAATTCTCCTAGGGTTGAAAGAGCTCGACCCCGACGAGACTTCGCAAAAATTGGGGATGGAGAGATCTGTCATCGTTACTGGTGCTAGATCAGGTGGAATATCTGGGGCCTCGACGGGCGGCTCGACTTGTGGCCCAAGACGCTTCTGATCATGAACTAGACCAAACCTCCTGCAGTAAGCAATCACATGACCTCCCTTTGAAAAGAACAACTACTGGTGATAATGACCGACCGTGAGTTTGTAATGTTCAAAGGTTGCTCGCAAAATATTAGCAGTAATTTTATGCAATTCTTTTAAATAATTAATATGAGCTTGCGCATCAAAGAAAATACGTTCATGGAATGAAATGTGGTGGCGATAAGGTGGGCGGGGCAATGCATGGAAAGTCTCGAAATGAGACATAGTAAGAGAACGACGCTTAGAATTATTACATGTAAATTTAGCTTGTGGCGGTACAAAATCTCATTGCTTTAAATTCGCCTCGATTAAACACCTAAGAAAATTCCACAAACTCTTATTAATGATTTCAGTCAGTTCGTCGATTAGAGAATGATAAGCGCTACTAAACTCGAATGTGGTGTCCTCTCGACCCCATAATATATTCAAAAAATTTATAAAATATTTAATACATTGCGGTAATTCCACAAATCCGCTCATGTGTAACTTACTGTCACAAATTTTAAAGTTGATTCCAATTTTATCTTTTAAAAACTTCCAAATAAATCCTTTAAAACGCGTATCCTTGTTGGGGCTGAAAATTTTTGAAGTTCTTACTATCTTTAAAATATAGGTTTTCTTAAATAAATCGATAATTTGATAATAAAAATTTTCAAACACATTTATAATTACGGAATATTGTAATGACACAAAATGATGTTCCCCAAATATAAAATCAATATATGGTGGTGACTCTAATGTGAGTGATATGTCACTAATAATTCCTTCCCGGGGCGGGTACTCGGAAATAATCTCAGCGACTAGAGGTGGTGCCTTAGTGTGAGCAAGTGGGAGCACCATCTCAGTCGGGATGAGGGGATGAGGAGAAGGAAGCTCTTCTTCCTGGAGTTGGGGCTCAGGAAGAACCTCCTCGACTAAAGTGAGTGTTTCAGTGGAGACAAATGGGGTCAAGGTGCTCGTAAGGGAAATGTCGAGTCTAGAAAGAGGACTATTAATAATTCGAATTCTGGGTTCCACTAGTTGATACGTAGTTGGGATGTAGTCAGGAAAATTATTTTGTTTGCACAATGTCATTTCAAGGTTGTGTACATCGGTGCACAATCTCGTCAGATTCTGCGTGAGTTCAACAGTGACGGACTCAACGTTCTTCATTAAACTTTTCATCCGCTCTTCGAGACTCTCCATTTTTTTTATTTAAAATTTATTATTACTATTATTATTATTATTTTTAATAAGATAAAGATTTTTTTTAAATAAAATAAATTTTCTTAAAATAAAAGGACATAATAAAATTGTGCCATTTTTTTATAAAAAAATGGATTAATTTTTATTATTATTATTTTATTTTTAAAAATAGAATTATTTTGAAAACATTGTTTTTTTAAAAGGAAAATCGGATCGCGTGATTCGCGATAGGAGCGGATCACAGCCCTCTGATACCAAACTGATGTACACTGAAACCTAGATTTCAAAATATTAAATATTTTATAGCAAATATTTTAGTTATTATAAATAAAACCAGAGTTTTGAAAATTAAGGGGATTTTTAATTTTGAAAGAGGGGCCGAGCGGCCGAATCAATCTTTCGCGCGCACAACTCTCAACTGATTGACATCCCTCGATCGTTAATCGTTGTTAAAGAAAATTTCGTCAGCATCCTAAGAATTAAACCGTTGCGAGGTTCGTACAACCACAAGCACAATCCACAAGCAATAATTTATGAAAATAGACGGAAATTAAAGTAGTGTGAACGTTCAAGGCAAGCTTGCATTAATTAATTGAGTCGCATAAAATTGATTTGATATTTTGGAGCACAGATCAAGTAGATGTTACCCATACGGGGAGTCACTCCCCAAATTGGAGCATAGGGAATCTTTTGAGGTGTCTAGTAGGAGAGCATATAGGCAGTTGGGACTTAGATCTTCCAATTGCGGAGTTTGCTTATAACAGTTCAGTCAATAGTGTTGGAACACCCTATTACTAATTTGGGCAAGGATCACTATGTTTTTAGGAAAATTGGTTTGACCTAGATGTATAGTTGAAAAGGTCAAATTAGAATGAGTCTAGGGCTTAGAACTTAGGTTTGAAGCTGCCCCCAGGACCATTCAAAAATCAAGACTTAGAGCTGAGACAAAGACAATTTTCGTCGAACTCAGTTCGACAAAACGTCGAACTCCGTTCGACGCTCTCTGAGCTCAACTCTGCTGAGTCGTCGAACTCCGGTCGACGATCTTCGAGCTCAGATCGACGATCTTCTTTCAGCTACTTTCCCAGTCGCTGAGCTCAGTTTGACGATCGTAGAGCTCAGTTCGACGTTTTTTGTCTGCTTTGTTAATCCAATCTCTGAGCTCAGTTCAACGATCGTAGAGCTCAGATCGACGATTTCTGTGAGAGATCGACGCCTTCAGAATTCAAATTCAAGAACAGTTATGGATTATAATCAGAATTAATTCCTGCATTGATTGCAAAGGATTTTCTAGCCGTTTCAATCAATCTGATGCAAGTTTCAAGGAAAGACTAAATGGAATATTGTTTAGAACTTTCCCCAGATACAGTTGTCTATTATGGAAGTCATTTATGACTGATTAAACGGCCGTCTAAGAGAATATCTGATATACTCCTTCAGTTTTCATTCGGATGGCACAGACATACAAGATACAGTGATCAATACAGACAATACAAAGAGATACAGAAGAATTAGATTACATTACAGAAGATTGAACAACACAATTTCTCTGAACAAGATTTCAACTTCTGTGATTTACAAATCTACTGAATCTTTAAGTGTTCAAAGGCTTCAACATCAAAAGGACTCCAGACACCAAATATTTCAGCATCTGCTGGAATCATCTTCTGCTGGAGATCTGAAGCTTCTGAAGGCCTATCACCCTAGCAAAGCTCTCACTCCTGAACCATTCTACATCTCAGGGGGAGCTTTGACAACATCAACAATCCACTAGTCTTCTCTCAGTGATTTGAGACAGAGAAAACATCATCATCTCTTTCTTTTTCTTTTCCTGCTGTAAAAGGGTTATCAAAACTCCCTTCAAAAGTTCTGAATCTGGTTCTGAGAGCCTTGTCAAAACTCAGTGGTGGCAAGAAACCTTATCAAAAAATCTAAATTTGGTTTTTGAGCACCTTATCAAAAGCTCATTGGTGCCCAGGACACCTGATCAACTCATCCTGCAGTGGATTCCTACCAAGGGTGTTAGAAAAGTGGATGTACCCAAGCTTTTGGGGAACCACTATAGATCCTTGTGTCTTCTGGTTGCTGTGTGTTTGTTATTGTTGTGTGCTGTGTGATTCTTATTTCTTGCTTTAACTTTATTTTTTCTACAAGCACCTTACACATATAATTAAATTAAATCTTTCACTGCCTTACATTTTTTAATTATAAATATTATTTTAAAATACTCTATTCACCCCCCCCCCTAGAGTCAAGGTAGATCTTTCTCTCACTTTCAATTGGTATCAGAGCCAGGTTGGTTCTTACAGTCTAACACCTGAACCAAAAGATCTCTGAAAAGATCAATCTTATATAGAGGGGTATTATTTTCTGTATTGTATTTATTTTCCAAAAACCATGGCACAAAACAAAGACTATGCTAGCACCAGACCTCCAGTGTGCAATCTTTCCAAGTTTGCACTTTGGAAGGCAAGGATTAGATTATACATGAATTCTATTGATGAGGACATTTTCAATTCTGTTTTGACAGTGTGTCCAGGACCTCCAGAGACCACAAGCACAAGTGTTGTTTCACCTCCCTCAGGAAAAGATGCTGAAATCAAGAAGTGGAAAACTGCAGATGCAAAGGCCATGAATATTCTTGCTCAGACTATGTCTGATGAGATATTCCAGAAGGTTGCTGAATGTTGCTCAGCTAAAGACATATGGGATAAGCTTTCAGAAATTGTATCAGGATCTGCTGATGAAAGAAAGGACAGGAGATCCCATCTCATATCCCAATATGAGAACTTCAAGAAAGGTGAAGCTGAATCAGTTGCAGACATGTACACCAGGCTCAGTCTGATAGTCAGTGAGTTAAAGTCATTGGATAAGGAAATCACACTCACTGAACTCAATGACAAGATTCTAATGTGCTTCCCCAGCACTTGGGATTCAAGGATCTGGCCAATTAAAGATGCCAGAAGCCTAAGTGAAATTACCACAGAGGCTCTTCTGGGCAAACTCAAATCTTATGAGCTGCTCATCAAGAATAGGGAAGAAGAACAAAAGGCTACTTCTCCAGTCATCAGAAAGGAGAAGACCATAGCCTTCAAAGCTACAGAAGAGAAGCCTGAAGACAAAGTTACAGGAAATGATGAGTTCCTAAGTCTACTAGCCAAAAGATTCTATAAGATGGCCAGGAAGGACTTCAGAAAGAAGTCATTCAAAGGGCATGAGAAGCCTAGATATGACAAGTCCAACAGCAAAGAAATCATTTACTTTGGATGCAAGAAACCAGGCCACATTGTGCCTGATTGTCCAGAGAATAAAAACAAGGACAAGAAGGACAGAAATGAGAGAAGAAGAGACAAGGACTCCAGAAAGGACAACAGCAACAGATCCTCATCCAACAAAAATAAACATACAAGGAAGGGATTTGTAGCAGAAAGCTTGAGTGACACTGAAGAAGAATCAGAAGTCTCATCCAGCTCAAGTGATGATGAGGATGATGCTGAGAAAAAAGAATTCTGCATGATGGCAATCAATGCCTCCCAGCAAAACTCTGATGCAGAACAAGAGTCTGATTCTGAAGCTAAAACTGGATCTGAAGAGGATGAGGTAATAAACTCTTTTGATTTTACTTCTGAGGACTTTAAAATTGAATTTAAGACACTGTGTTTAGATTTGCTAAGGTCTGAGAAAGAGATAATCTCTCTCAGAAATCAATTATCTGACTACAGTGTCCTAAAATCAAATAACCTCAAACTCTCTGAGGAGTTAGAGTGCTATAGGGAGGAGATAGCTGCACTGAAAAGTGAACTATCCAAGGCCAAGCAGTTTGAAGAATCCCTTAATGGGAGAAGCATCAGACTGATGGACATTACAAGCACAGTGAACTCAAGATTCAACAGTACACTGGGCTTGGGTGCTTCATCCAGCCAACCTATAGTATTAACAACCCCAATTAAATTTATTTCTGATAAAGGAAAGGGTGTTGTAGAGGTAGCTAGGAAGAATCCAGATTTACCTAAGGGAAATCAAGTTCAACAGAAAACGCCGAACAGAGCTCGACGATCGTCGAACAGAGCTCGGCGATCCAAGGCTGGATCATCGAACTCAGATCGACGACTTCTGAACTCTGAACTCTGGTATAGTCGATCTTCGAACGGAGCTCGACGATCTGACCCAAGATCGTCGAACTCAGGTCGACGATCGTCGAACGGAGCTCAGAGCTTTGAACCTTCTTTCAGAGGTAAATCTCAAGTCAATCCTAGAAGTCCCTCATCCCAAAGCTTCAACCTTTATACTGAATGGATAGTACCTCCTAGGAGATACCATCCTGAAGGATATAAGAGTCAGCCAGGGATGTCTTTCTTTTCTGAATTTAAAGGCTATCAACCTAGACCCAAGGTAAACTGGGTCAAAAACATATAAGCTGTTTATGTGCAGGTGAAGACCTATCCAGAGATGGTCCAACAATGGTATCTGGATAGTGGGTGCTCAAAGCACATGACAGGGAACAAGGAGAACCTATCATACTTCATAACCAAACTTGGACCCAAAGTAATTTTTGGTGATTCAAATTTTGGTCAAACCAAAGGATATGGTGATGTTCAGAAAGGTTCAGTCACTTTCAAGAAGGTGGCATATGTGGAAGGATTGAAGCACAACCTGATCAGCATCAGTCAACTATGTGATGAAGGATATAAGGTGATTTTCAACAAATCTCTGTACAAGATCAAGTCAGAGGATAACACAACTATGTTAACAGGTAAAAGGAAAGGTAACATCTATCTTGTAGATTTTCTTTCAACCCATACAGACATTTGCTTATTTAATTCAGTATGCAAACCAAATGATATGTGGCATAAGAGACTAGGGCACCTAAACCTTAGAACCATTGCTAGGCTGTCCAAGGACAACCTTGTTAGAGGACTACCTTCTGGCCCCTACAAGAAGGAAGGACTCTGCAGGGCCTGTCAATTAGGCAAGCAAACTAAAAATAGTTTTAAGTCACTTAATAAGAGTGATTCACCTAGAATTTTGTATCTGTTACACATGGATCATTTTGGACCCATTACAATACAAAGCTTAGGAGGGAAATCTTATACTTTGGTGATTGTAGATGACTTCTCCAGATTCACTTGGGTATTCTTTCTGAGGAAGAAGTCTGATAACTTTAAGTGTCTGACAGAGTTTCTCAAATGTATACAGATTGAGTTCAATACTCACATTGCCCTGATCAGAAGTGATCATGGGAAAGAGTTTGATTCTCTTCTTATGCAAGAGTTCTGTCAGAGTGAAGGGATCAGGCATACTTTCTCAGCTCCTAGAACTCCTCAACAAAATGGGGTAGCTGAAAGGAAAGAATAGAACCCTAATTGAATCTGCTACTACATTGTTGACAAATGCTCACATACCTCTATCTTTTTGGGCTGAGGCAGTGAACACCTTCAACTATGTGTTGAATAGAAGTCTAATACATAAACTGAATGGCAAGACTCCCTATGAATTGCTCAAAGGGTCTCCTAAAGTAGACTATTTCAAAATCTTTGGTTGCATTTGTTATATACACAATAATGACAAAAAATATTTAGCAAAATTCCAAGCTAAAGCTGATGAAGGGGTGTTTCTGGGATACTCCATGATCAGCAAGACTTATATGGTATATAATAAATCTACTCTTAAAATAGAAGAATCTGTTCATGTTTCTTTTGACGAGACTAACATGTTTTATAAAGAGAAGTCTGCTTCTACCATAGAACCATTGCAGGTAGACTCTTTTTCAAAAAGTATGGACAGATTACAGGTTAAAGAAAAGGATACAGCTTTTCCACCTATCCAGCAAAAGGATGAGACCAGTGATGATGAAGAGGATGTGCAACATCTAAAAGAGTCAGTTGTTGTTCCACAGGAGGAAACAACAACAATGGTTGGTGAACAATCAACACCCACTGTTGATCTAGTAACAACAAGAGATCATCCAATCTCCCAAGTAATTGGAGACATCTCAGCTGGTGTGCAAACCAGAAATCAGGTCAACCAGAACCTGATGCACACTTGCCTTCTATCTCAAGTTGAGCCTCAATCCATTCAAGATGCAGAACAAGATCCCCACTGGATCATTGCTATGCAAGAGGAACTACATCAATTTGAGAGGAATAAAGTTTGGGAACTAGTGGCAAGGCCTAAGGATCACTCCATTGTTGAAACAAAATGGGTGTTCAGGAACAAGATGGATGATCAGGGAGTCATTGTAAGGAACAAGGCAAGGCTAGTTGCTCAAGGCTACTCTCAAGAAGAAGGAATAGACTATGACCAGACCTTTGCACCAGTTGCAAGGTTAGAGGTCATCAGAATATTCCTAGCTTATGTTGCTCACAAGGGATTCAAGGTCTAACAAATGGATGTGAAGAGTGATTTTCTCAATGGAGACATCAAAGAGGAAGTCTATGTTAGACAACCTCCAGGTTTTATCTCTTCAACTTATCATGATCATGTTTTCAAATTGCATAAAGCATTATATGGTCTCAAGCAAGCTCCTAGAGCATGGTATGAGACTCTAACATGCTTTCTTCTGGAAAATGATTTTATTAGGGGTAGAGTAGACCAAACTCTTTTTATTAGAACTCATAAGTCTCATACTCTACTAGTACAAATATATGTAGATGATATTATTTTTGGTTCTACTGATTCAAATTTGTGCAAAAAGTTTTCCAACCTAATGCATTCTAAATTTGAAATGAATAGCATGGGTGAGCTTTCCTTCTTTCTAGGATTGCAAGTCAAACAACATGCTGAAGGCATATTCATTTCTCAAACCAAGTATGCAAAGGAACTGGTTAAGAAATTTGGTATGTCTGAAGCATCTTGTATGAAAACACTTATGTCTACTAATGCTGTATTGGATGTTGATGAACATGGAAAACATGTTGATCAGACAACATATAGAGCAATGATTGGCTCTCTATTGTACCTTACAGCTAGTAGACCTGATATAATGTTTGTTACATGCATATGTGCTAGGTTCCAAGTAAGCCCTAGAGAGTCACACTTAACTTTAGTAAAGAGGATTCTTAGGTATGTAAAAAATTCTCCAAATCTAGGACTCTGCTATCCAAAAGACTCAGGATTTGAATTAACTGGATTTTCAGATGCTGATTATGCTGGATGCAGAGTAGACAGGAAAAGCACTAGTGGAACCTGTCAGTTCCTTGGTGACAGACTTGTCTCCTGGTTCTGTAAGAAACAGACATCTGTGTCTACTTCAACTGCTGAAGCTGAATACATGGCAGCAGGCAGTTGTTGCTCACAAATTCTGTGATTCAAAACCAGCTTCTAGACTATGGCTACAACTTAGAAGGGTCAAAAATCTTTTGTGATAACACTAGTGCTATCTGCATAGCACAAAATCCAGTCCTCCATAGTATGACAAAACATATAGAGATTAGGCATCACTTTCTAAGAGATAATGTTGAAAAGAATAAAATTGAACTACAATATATCCCAACTGATTTGCAAAGGGGAGATATTTTCACCAAGCCTTTAGATAAGAAGAAACATACATTCTTCCTCAATCAATTAGGAATGCTAGATGGAGGCTGTCTAAAATAAATTCCAAGATTTTGAAAATCTAAAAACAGACCAAGACTAGGCTAAAAATTTATATTTTCTATTGTCTGTAGGTTATGTTTTGTCTCTGAACTGCGCTCGACGTTTTTCCAAAAATCGTCGAACGGAGATCGACGCTTTCCAATAAGCGTCGACCGGAGTTAAGCGTTTTCCAGGCAGCGCTAGGCTATCTTCCTCTGGTCAACGATCGTCGAACGGAGTTCGACGCTCTCCAGTATCGTCGAACGGAGATCGACGTTATTGAAAACTCTTCAGATTCCATTAGAAACCCAGATCGTCGAACAAAGTCCAACGATCCTTCCTTTCCGTCGTCGAACCCTAATATAAAAATCATTTTTCGTCGTCGTTCTTCGATTGCGCATTCATACTCTCTGAAATTTCTTTCTTTCCCTCCAAACTCTACTACACTTGGTTGTGTTTGGTACTTTCTTGCAGGTACTCAATGGCTGTGAACATTGCGGCTCTCGCGAAGATGAAGTTTGATACCGGGTTTGATATGGATATGGATTCATTCGCCGGCAGCGATCAAATTTTTAAAGATATTCTGGAACTCTTCAAGAACAACAACTAGAGAATATTATGTCAACAAGAATGAAGATTGCGGCTGACGAAATAAAGGAATGGGTTTTTACTGCAAACAATGAGGATGAGAATACTATAGTCGGCATGATAAACGGGACTCAGGTACCATTGTCCCCTATTCTTCTGACTGAGGTACTCAACTTAAGTTTTGGAGATGTTTCCCCTGATGTATCTGGTGAAGAATTTGATTCTATGTTAGATAGAATGGGTCACTCTGCTGTAAACCCTAATAAGCTGTTGAAAAAGAATCTATCTGTTGAATATAGATTTTTGGCCGATGTTGTGGGCAAAAGTGTTGCTGGCCAAGCACTCAGGCACATGATACCATCTCAAGGTATCAGTTCTGTTTAATGGGAGCAATAGTTGACAAGAAACATCTGAATTGGGGAACTATCTTCTTTGATTTGATCAAGAAGAAAATTAACAAAAGTTGTCAATTTTGGGAGGATTCTAGGGGTTTTCCTGCATTCCAGGTGCCCTGAATTACTGGTTTTCAATGGGATGCACATCAATGCATCTAAGAGATTAACCTGTGCCCTATTTGGGAAATGGGACAGGCAGATTATAAAACCTGTCAGGACTGTCATAGCTTCAGGCACAAGGACTCCTGCAGTCACTTCCTCTCCGGCTCCAGAAGAACTGCCTGCCTCCTCTCCTCCTTTTCCTCCACTTGTTTCTACCTCCATCTCCACATCAACCACAACAATCACCTCAACCATAACTATCTCTTCCCCCATTACCATCTCATCACCTCTTTCTCCTCCAGCCACTTCAGAAACATTCCACCCACTCCACTATTATCCACCTCTCACCATTCCATCATTCAACATCATGGAAGACTCCTTCATGGATGATTCCCCTTCCTCTCCTCTTGAGCTTGCTTTTACCTCCTCCTACCAACAACTACTTCAAGATATACTCTCTCAACCATCCTTCACTCCATCCATCTCCACTCCTATACCATCCATCTCCACCATCCCTATCTCTCAACCATCCATTCTACCATCCACCACAGCATCAACTGCAGTCCATCCACCATCAGTTCCAGCCACCTCTTCCTCCACCTCTACTCAAGTATCCCTTGAGCAAGTGGATCTTTCAGCTCTGGCAGATAGGCTTTATGGGATACTGGCCCCCAAGCTAGTAGCCCTGCTGGAGACCTCCTTGGCTCCACTCCTTAAATCTATACAGGAGCTATCTGACAGGCTGTCTGCTATCTCCTCTCCTCAGGCAATTCCTTCAATGGAGTGCCATGATCCAGTCCTGACTGAATCAAGGCAGGGGGAGATGCCTCATGAAGCTGAAGAAGTGTCTGTTGCTGCTCCAGTACCAATGTTTACAGTGGACCTCAGGTCACTGTTGTGTGCTTTTGATATTCTTCACAGAAGATATTTACCAACTCAGGGAGTTGAAGACCTCACTAAGGCCATTGTGCCTATTTCAGAATGTGATCCCAGCCTGATTATATCATATGTCAATTCTCTTAAGGCTGAGGATGTTGTTGCTTCTGTTTGTGCTGCTGCTGCTGCTTGTTATATCTGTTGAATCTACTGACATTGAAATGATTGTCTGCTGATGCTGATACTGCTGCTGCTGAAGAATTGGCTAGTTTTTTAGAAGAAAAAGTCTCTGAGACTCCTACTGTTTCATCTGCTCCACCAGTGTCTGTTACTTCATCTGCTCCTGCTGAAGTTCTTGCTACTGTCCCAACTCTTCCTGCTCCTGTTGCTCCTGAGAAATCAAAAATCCAAGAGAAATACATCAAGAGAATAGATGATCTGTATGACAGACCACAGAGCTCTGATAGTGACAAGTTCAGTACTGAATCTGATGACTCTGCTGGCACCATTGCCAAAAAGAGGAAAGCTAGAAGCAAAGCTATAATGAGAGTTCCTCCTGCCAAGGCAAAAGATGCAAATGACATACCATATTATATTCTGCATGACTGTCAGATTACAGAGCCCTGGATGCAATTTTCTAAGAATCAGTTAAAAGCTATGAAAAAGAAAAGGAAACTGGATAAGTATGAGAAAGGGTCCTCCCAGGATCAGCCTCCTCCTCCTCCTCCAGACTCAGGATCAGGTGGAGACTCAGCCTTTCAAACCTCGGCTTCAAAGCAAAGCTCCTCCCAATCTTCCCAGAGATATCATCCCAGAGGACAATATCAGAAAAGTTATCAGTCTAGAAGAGGTCAACACAGAGGAAGTCAGAGAGAATATAGAACTTATTCCAGACAGCAAAGGGAAGGACAAGGGCATATGGACTCAACTCAAGGTCCTTTCCCTTACAAACTCAGAGATACTGTTTTAACAAGGACATCTACTGCTTCAGAAACCATAAATAGATATGAACCTTCAATTCCTTTTGAGGATCCAAAAAACAATCCTCTATCTTGGACTGTTAGGATGAAAGAACTTGTTGCTCTAGATCGATTGAAAAAGGCCAGAGAACAAGGTAAAGATACTTCCAACATCTCTACTCTTTCAGAGCAAAGAAAGACAGAGCTGGAGAAATATGCTTCAAGGAAGTTCTTTGACCCAGAGGATTACATGAAACTGCATCCTGAGGCTGTAGTTTCCCAAAGCCAAATCTCAAACCTCCTTAGGTGCAGATGATGACAGAAGGTCAAAGAAAGAGGCTCTCAATCCCAACAGAGAGATTGTATTTAAGAAAGGCAGTGAAAGGAAATGAATTCTGTAAGCAGACAGTACATTCATCTTTAAACATTTGTTGATATTCTATCTGAATGCTGCTATGTCATATGTTCTGCTCTGTTGTTTTAAATTTTGCTTTTCTGTATATGCTTTTGTATTTCTTACTGAGTCCTGTAAATAGTAATCCTAACTCAAATAGGGGGAGATTGTTGGAACACCATATTACTAATTTGGGCAAGGATCACTATGTTTTTAGGAAAATTGATTTGACCTAAATGTATAGTTGAAAAGGTCAAATTAGAATGAGTCTAGGGCTTAGAACTTAGGTTTGAAGCTGCCCCCAGGACCATTCAAAGATCAAGACTTAGAGCTGAGACAAAGACAACTTTCGTCGAACTCAGTTCGACGAAACGTCGAACTCCGTTCGACGCTCTCTGAGCTCAACTCTGCTGAGTCGTCGAACTCCGGTCGACGATCTTCGAGCTCAGATCGACGATCTTCTTTCAACTACTTTCCCAGTCGCTGAGCTCAGTTCGACGATTGTAGAGCTCAGTTCGACGTTTTCTGTCTGCTGTGTTAATCCAATCTCTGAGCTCAGTTCAACGATCGTAGAGCTCAGATCGACGATTTCTGTGAGAGATCGACGCCTTCAGAATTCAAATTCAAGGACAGTTATGGATTATAATCAGAATTAATTCCTGCATTGATTGCAAAGGATTTTCTAGCCATTTCAATCAATCTGATGCAAGTTTCAAGGAAAGACAAAATGGAATATTGCTTAGAACTTTCCCCAGATACAGTTGTCTATTATGGAAGTCATTTATGACTGATTAAACGGCCGTCTAAGAGAATATCTGATATACTCCTTCAGTTTTCATTCGGATGGCACAGACACACAAGATACAGTGATCAATACAGACAATACAAAGAGATACAGAAGAATTAGATTACATTACAGAAGATTGAACAACACAATTTCTCTGAACAAGATTTCAACTTCTGTGATTTACAAATCTACTGAATTTTCAAATGTTCAAAGGCTTCAACATCAAGGACTCCAGACACCAAATATTTCAGCATCTGCTGGAATCATCTTCTGTTGGAGATCTGAAGCTTCTGAAGGCCTATCACCCTAGCAAAGCTCTCACTCCTGAACCATTCTACATCTCAGGGGGAGCTTTGACAACATCAACAATCCACTAGTCTTCTCTAAGTGATTTGAGACAGAGAAGACATCATGATCTCTTTCTTTTTCTTTTCCTGCTGTAAAAGGGTTATCAAAACTCCCTTCAAAAGTTCTGAATCTGGTTCTGAGAGCCTTGTCAAAACTCAGTGGTGGCAAGACACCTTATCAAAAAATCTAGATCTGGTTTTTGAGCACCTTATCAAAAGCTCATTGGTGCCCAGGACACCTGATCAACTCATCCTGCAGTGGATTCCTACCAAGGGTGGTAGAAGAGTGGATGTACCCAAGCTTTTGGGGAACCACTATAGATTTGTATCTTGGTTGCTTTGTTTGTTATTGCTGTGTGCTGTGTGACTTTTTCTTGCTTTATTTTTTCTACAAGTACCTTACACATATAATTAAATTAAATTTTTCACTGCCTTACATTTTTTAATTATAAACATTATTTTAAAATACTCTATTCACCCCCCCCCCTCTAGAGTCAAGGTAGATCTTTCTCTCACTTTCAAATAGGTCTACCGGGTTGAGTCCATTTCATATAGTATCAGGATACGACCCTAGGAAGCCCATTGACCTCATCTCGATCCCTTAGAGTGGCGCCCTAGTGAGTCAGCTGAGTCATTTGCACAGCATTTGCATGAGTTGCATGAGTTGCATAAGTCGGTTCGCCGACGAATAATAACAAGCAATGAAAATTATAAAACTCATGTAGATAAGTGAAGGCGACAATAGGTATTTAATGAAGGCGAGAAGGTAATGGTGTGAATCCGCCCAGATAGGCTCCCCTCGAGACCTGCCAAAAAGTTAAGCGTCAGGTGAATGGGCTCCTACTCTATTATATGTTGTATTGGGACAAACGCATACCGGCTCGATATCCCAGCGAGTATGGGAATTCATCCAGTATTATGTCGAGGATCTGACGCCGTACTCCGAGCCTCGCGAATATGTGGACCCAAGCAGTCAGGGGCGGAGCCAGAAATTTTGTTCAGGGGGTACTAAATTTATTTTTATATATTTTTAATTCAAATTCAGGTTTATCAATTATGAATAAACCAAAATAAATTTAAGAAAAATAACAATATTTAAGTATAAAGTCACTTACATTGTAATACATGCTCAAATTTGTACTCTCCTGGTCTTCATTGCTTGAAAACGCTTAATAATTGCTTCGTTATCAACAACTTTGAATGTTTCTCTCTCAATATATGTCAGTAAACTGTCATTAAGCCATTCATCATTCATCCGATTGCGCAATCGGGTCTTTATAATCTTCATAGTAGAAAATGTCCTTTCAACAGTAGCTGTTGCAACTGGTAGCAATAATATCAATTTTATCAGTGAATATACCAAAGGATATGTGATATCCAGCTTCATTATAACAAACTATTTAGCAAGATATGTGAAATCCGAGCATGAATGGAAGGAAATGAACAAGTGTTTTATCCCTGTTCAGAATCAGAGAATGAAACAAAAACTAATCTCACATGAATAAATAACTAGTTCACATGAATCAACACCAGAAATCACATGAATCAGAAAAGCGCAGAATGGAAGAAAATTGAAAACTAGAATGGATTTGGAAATCTGGAATGGAACCTGGACAAGCTTGCTTGGGCCACCGGATTTCTGGAACTGGAAATTGATGTAAGCTGGAGATAAGGAACTGGAAACCGCTGGAGAATCGGGAGAAGCTCACTCGTCGGCGTCGCCGCTAGAGGTCGGTCATCGACATCATCTTCGTCAACGATGAAACTAAGGAATGGCTTGCCGCGGGCTTAAGGCTGGAGGTCATTCATCATCGATTTTAGGGCACAACTTATTGCGGCTTGCGGTGGGAGAATGGAGAAGCACGGGAACTGGCCTCGTTTTATGAATAATTTTTTATAAAATTTCAGGGGGTGCGGCTGCACCCCCTCGCTCTACAGCAATTCCGCCCATGCAAGCAGTGGAGATACCCAGTCGTCCCCACCCCCATTTTCCTTGCCTTACCACTCTCATACTCCACCTACGTCTGATAGCCACTACGGTCCACCCACTATTGGCACCCACCAACCTGGGGATTCATCTTCTCTGGTTTCACCGATGGCACCGCCGATCGCACCGGGTTCCACCACTCGATAGTTGAAAGATGACAGCATAACAGAGGTCAAAGCCCACCAGTTTGTTCCCACCATAGACGGGTCGTGATGTCGGTACTTGGTACATTGGCAGGGTCGTCCAGATGCAGAAGACGCTTAGATACTACAAGCAGAGCTCTATCGACTCGCACCTGGACTTCGACTTCAGTACGATCGTCTCCAGTCGGGGGGAGTTGATGGGGATCCATCAGATCGTGCACCAGTAGGGGTTTGCCGCAAGGCGGGACCCACGTTTGTGTATTCGCACGATAGAACTTGATCGGATCGTCGATCCGACTCCGCGGATATGTCTGGATCCGCGTCGCAAGTAGAGATCATATATTACATCATATATTTTGGTTTATTATTGTTATATTTATGTGTTTTTCCCCCTGTCAATTATAGTCGTTGATTAGGATGTCATAGTCTTCTTATTATTATAAATAGAGTTGTTAGGGGCTGAACCAAGGCATTGCAGAATTTTGGAGTCTTCTTCCCGGATTCCAGCGATCAACCCTCAGTGTCGACGTCGTGGAGCCCTAGGTGACAATTCCTAGGTTGGTATTCTTCCCCCTATCCTTCCCCTAACCCTTGCCATCGTTTTCCACCTCACAAACTCCCAATCCACCCGCTACAGCCCTCCAAAACCGAACCCTAAGCCACCGGCATGCTGCCTCCAGCAGCCGCCCAGTCTGCCCCTTCCCCCTCATCCACCCGACCACCCAGCAACCCTCCCCCATCCCGGCGAGCCTCCCACAGCCACCGCCTCCCTCGCACGCCCCCTCTACAGTCGGCTACCCCTCTCCCTACCACAGGTCGGCCACCTCCATCACTCCTCATGTGGATCCACTTCCCTACACCCCATATTCTCGAGATCAGTCCAGATCTGGGAATTTCAGCCCCCAATCCGTTATTTCCACAACCCGTACACCATCCCCTAGCCCAGATTTGACCCAAAACAGTGGTTCTACCCTTTACCGGCCCGGATCTACTCGTACGTGGTCGTATCTACCAATTTTTTGTCTGATCTCATCATCTACCGCCGAGAACAGCCGTCGCCATCATTTCCACACCGTCGGTTCCACCTTCGATCGCCGATCTACGCATTTGGATCTAAAGTTTTCAGTGCCTCAGTCAGCCCGCTTTTTTTTGTGAGCCCTTGTTGTATTAGAATATTTGAATCTTCATTATTATTGGATTGTTTTCGTGTTTTACTTGGATTAGCACTTGCGGAACTTTGTTACGATTCACTAATAATTTGCAGGAAGGGTTTATTCGCCGCGCGCTTGGCCTTGGCCCTCCGAGCGAAGGAAAGCCATTACAAAATTGTTAAATTAAATGCTAGTTACTTGTTCTTTAATCATATTTTGTGGTGTTAATATTTTCATTGCTCAAAATTAATCGTCGTCGTCACCGACAGTTGCATTGCATTTAGACTAAGGTTTGTGTGTCGCATCCACATCCCGCCCCTAGTAGCCTTGGTTTTGTGTACCCCCATAGCCTACCCTACATCAATTGGTATCAGATCCTAGGTCGGGCCATTTGCATGCTCCGTAGTGGTAGGAATTTTAGAAGAAGCATGGTAGATGCACAAATCACCGACGATCGAACAGCGAGCTCGAATTCGGGTGCTGCTTTTGCTGAGTTTCAGCACCTTATCCTAGATCGTTTTGACACCTTAGGTGCCCAGTTCAACGATATGCGTCATGATCTTGTTGAGGTGAATATTCGTTTAAACCACTTAGAGAATGTCAGGGACACTCCAACACAGTGTGACGATTCACTTGAGGACGACCCTGATGCTCCTCCACGTCCTGACCAGTGCCCGAGAGATGGTTAACCACCAGTAGACCACCACCGTCGTGATATTCCTCACTGAGCTCCAGCTCCGCCGGCAAGGCGAAATCATGATCTGGCACGTGATAGACCTCCACAACATCATGATGGGTACCGTATGACACGTCAGCCTCAACCTGATCCCAGAGATCGTGTACCCCCACACGGTCGTCGTGATCATCACCGCGATGACTATTATCCCCCAGGTCAGAGAGAGCGTGGTCCCCCACCCACTCGATATGACTACGCCCATGATGATTACCCCGAGAATTATCCCGACCCACGGAGAGATAGCCATCACTTTGACATCACTCATCGTATTCGACTCGACGCCCCTTCGTTCGATGGTCATCTGGATAGCAAAGCATGACCTTTACAATGATTAATTTTACTTGAAATACAAATTGTATGACATTGTAGCTATGTATCTGATATTTTAAAATCATGTTTGCATTGTTTTAAATGAAATAGCATCTCTTGTGCTAAAACTCAAAACATCTTATTATAAGACCTAAAACTCATTATATTTTATATGCTATAATTTTCTATAAGATGTTTATTTTCTAAAGAGTGTTTCTTATACTTTGTTATGTTTACTGCTTAAGCTCGATTATGAAATTTTATTTCTCAATAAGTGATATTAACAAATAATCCTTGAATATTGGTGTTTTCACTGTTCTTGTCACTTTAATTTTGCACGATTATCATTTATATTTTACACCCTTCTGATTTCTTTTTGTGCCCCTTGATTTATGCTTTCTTGATTATCATTGTACATGTGTATACTTTCTACATGATTATTCAGAGGCATCTCTCATATTATTACATGATTTAGATCACCCCGACCCTTTTGAAGAGTAAGTTCATGAGCTAATCATCTAGGAGCTAGCCATCTAAGGGGAGATCACTTGTAGGGGGAGATCACTTGTAGGGGGAAATATTCTGATATAGTGCACATAGATAAGGGGAGCACATATATAGGGGAGTCGTATTGAACTTTATGCTTACAGGGTCAGTCTGATTAATTTCACCTGTTGACATGTTCATGTTATATGCTTATCTTATATCACACTATATCATGTTTATCTTTATTTATATCTCATGAACGTGATTTGTTATTGTTGAGTTGGCGTTATATTTCTATTATCTTTGTGTAACAATTTGCGATACTAATGTTGTACGGGTTGGCTATATATGCCCAAACCTTATATATGGAAATGTATCTTTTCTCCCATTCTCACATTTCAACATGGTATCAGAGCCTTAGGGCATCCCGATACCGCGCGCCTTCCTCGCGAGTTCCGCCGCCGCTCGTTCCGCCTCGCCTCGCTCAATCCTCCCCGCTCCTCCCTCCACCGGATCGTGTCGTGCATCGCGCGCTCCGCCTCGCCTGCGGGGACCTTCTTGCGCGTCGCTGCGTCCCGTCTCGCGCATCGCGCGTTCCGCGCGCAGCCCCCCGCTCGATCCGCTCGGCCGCTCGGCCGCCCGCTCTCCCGCCTCTTCCGGTTTCTTTCCTTCTTCCCCTCCGTTCTTGGTCTCGATTCCTTGGCACCGGCGATGCGATGAACATGTCATTTCCGGTGTCTCTCTTTCTCTTCCCCTCCTTCCTCTTTCTATGAGGCAGCCCTAGTTTCTATCTAGGCTTTCTTTTCTTGTTTCCTGGTTCCCATGGCCGGGCCTGATGGATCTCCTACCGTGTCTTCCGCCACCGGTGTCCCCCCGGCCTCTGTGATATCAAGTGCTTTCTCCCGCCCTGGGCATGATCACAATACTCCTCAGATTACGACAATCCGTCTGGATGGTACTAATTATCTACCCTGGGCTCGGGCTATTACCCTTGCTTTGAAGAGCCGCCGATTGTTTGGGTATGTCATGGGCACCACACCTACCCCTACCTCGGATTCCCCTGATTGGGTGCAATGGGAATCGGAGAATTCTCTCGTCATGTCTTGGTTGACGAACTCCATGGTTGACCCCATTGCCCGCAACTATTTGTTCCTGGACACTGCTGCTGCTATTTGGCGAAGAGCCGAGACTACTTATTCGTGCCGGGGCAATGCTGTCCAGATATTTCAGCTACGCCGAAAGATTTTCCTTCTCCGGCAAGGCGATCGTCCTCCGTCGGCCTACTATCTCGAGTTCACTCAGTTATATCAGGAGTACGACCATTTTGATTCGCTCACTCTGGTGTCACCTGAGGATGAACTCCTGGTTCGCGCGCGGGAAGATCGGAATAGAGTTTTTGAGTTTCTTCATGGTTTGCATCGGGATTTCGACCAGATCAGTGTGCAGATTCTTGGTCGCTCCCCTTTGCCCTCTCTTCCCGAGGTGTTCAGTTTGGTTCAGCAGGAATTTGATCGCCGACAAACTTGGGCTCCTGATCTTCCTCCAGATGGTTCTGCTTTGGCGGCCCAGTTTGGTCCTCGGGGGCCTCACGATTCTAGATCCAGGCCCAGTGACAAGGATCACCTGCTCTGCGACTATTGTGGGAAGACCCGCCATACACGGGAGACTTGTTTTCGCCTTCATGGGTTCCCTGCACCCCGTGGTGGACCTCCCTCTCGTGGAGGCCGTGGATCTGGACGCACTTCCGGTCGTTCGCCTCAGAATCGCTTCGCGCATCTATCAGATGGTTTCGAAGAGCCACAGCTTCCACCTGTCTTGCCTGGCCCTACACTGACTTTGTCTGCTGATGAGGTTCTTGCCTTCCGCCGCTTGATGCAAGGGACAGTCACCTAAGCTTCCTGCTCCCTCGTCTTCCTATGCCCATCAAGGGCCTCCAGGTGCTCATGCTGTTTCGACTCGTCCCTCTACTCATTGGATCATTGACTCTGGAGCTACGGATCATATGACTGGCTCCTCAGGTTTTGTGTCCTACCTTCCATTGTCGGGTCGGGACAAGGTGAGCATCGCGGATGGATCTCTCTCTCCGATTGCCGGGAAGGGTTCCATACCATGCTCCTCCCTAACCCTCTCCTCGGTTCTTCATGTTCCAACATTCACCCGCAATATCCTTTCCATTAGTCATATTACTAATTCTATGAACTGTTCAGTAACCTTTTTCCTTTTTCCTGCATTTTTCAGGACCTGAAGACGGGAACGGTGATTGGAACTGGTAAACTGGTGGATGGGCTTTATGTGTTCGATTCCTCCACCCCGATCTCACCACCCCGGGCTCTTCATGCGGATCAGGCTGCTACTCTGGAGACCTGGCACTGTCGGTTGGGCCATCCATCTATCTTTTCTATGAAACGTTTATTTCCTAGTTTTTCATATGTTGTCCTTGATAATTTTCATTGTGACGCTTGTGATAGTGGTAAACATCATCGCACTTCCTTTCAGCATGTTTCTTCTCCCAGTTCTGCTCCTTTTCATTTGGTGCATAGTGATGTGTGGGGCCCTTGCAAAGTTGCGTCTATTTCTGGTTGTTGTTGGTTTGTGACGTTTATAGACTGTTTTTCGCGTACTACGTGTGTTTACCTGATGAAGGCTAAGAATGAAGTGTTTTCCTTATTCCGCCGTTTTCACAATATGGTCTCCACCCAGTTCACGACTCCTATCAAACTCCTCCGCACCGATAATGGTTGGGAATTCGTGGATTCTGCTTTCGAGCAATACTTGGCTGATCACAGGATTATCCATCAAACATCCTGTGCCTACTCCCCTACTCAGAATGGAGTGGCGGAAAGGAAAAATCGCCACCTCCTGGAGGTTGCCCGATGTCTTCTCCTTCATATGGGTCTCCCATAGTATTACTGGGGTGATGTTGTGCTCACCGCGGCGTATCTCATCAATCGTATGCCTTCCCGCGTCCTCGGCTTTAAAACCCCTCTTACCACGCTTGGTGTACCACCTACTACTCTACAGCCTCGTGTGTTTGGATGTATTTGCTTTGTCCACATCTACCACCGCTCGAAACTTGATGCTCGTGCGCACAAGTGTGTCTTCATCGGATATTCTCCTACTCAGAAAGGGTATTAATGTTATGATCCTGTCCGCAAGAAGATCTTCGTCACTATGGATGTCACTTTCCGTGAATCTGAGAGCTATTATGGGTCCTCACTTCAGGGGGCGCCTCCTTCTCCATCGGAAGTGAATCCCCTAGCATCTTCTCTGGACACCATCCCTCTACCTATCCCTCCAGCATACTATCCCACTCCGCTTGCTCAGCCTACTCCCACTACTTCATGTACCCCACTTGTAGAGACCCCGGTCCATATACCACTACAGGTTTACTCTCGTCGCCCAAAGGATTCGAACACGCGGCCCTTCATCTGGATATCTGACCACCCACCTGACCCGTCGGAAGGTACTTCTACTCAGCATCCTCTCTCCCAATTCGTGTCTTACACTTCTCTAACGGCCTCCCATGGAGTTTTTGTTTCCTCCTTGTCTTCTGTTTCTATCCCAACTTTGTGGCAGGATGCTATCTCCGACGACAGGTGAAAGTTAGCCATGTTTGAAGAAATGAATGCCCTGGAGAAGAACAACACATGGGATCTGGTTCAATTACCTCCAGGAAAGAAAGTAGTTGGATGCAAATGGGTGTTTGCTGTCAAACAGAACCCATCAGGGGTTGTGGAACAATATAAGGCAAGATTAGTGGCGCGGGGCTATTCTCAGACTGAGGGCATTGATTATCAAGAGACATTTGCTCCGGTAGCAAAGATGAACTCGATCAGGATCCTTATGTCTTGCGCGGCATGCAAAGGATGGAAACTCTGCCAATTAGATGTGAAGAACGCCTACCTTCATGGCAATCTAGAAGAAGAGGTGTACATGGCTCTCCCTCCGGGGCTCACCCCACGTGGATCCACAGGGAAAGTGTGCAAACTACGGAGACCGTTATATGGCCTAAAGCAGTCAGCCAGAGCATGGTTTGGGAGGTTCCATAAAGCCATGCGTAGTTTTGGATACACCCAGAGTAATGCAGATCATACGATGTTTGTTAGACTCAGCAAAGGGAAATTGGCAGTCCTAATAGTTTATGTGGACGATATTATCATAACTGGGGACGACGATGTAGAGATTCAAGCTCTTAAGGACAAATTAGCTAAGGAGTTTGATGTGAAAGATCTGGGGAACCTAAAATACTTTCTAGGCATTGAGGTTGCAAGGTCAAAGCATGGCATTTTCTTATCTCAAAGGAAATATACGCTCGACCTACTTAATGCCATCGGGATGAGTGGTTGCCGACCTGCTGATACTCCAATCGAGACCAACCACAAGTTGGGCAGGGACGATGGCGATATGATTGGGGATATACCTGGTTTCCAGAGGCTTGTTGGCAAATTGATTTACTTATCGCACACCCGGCCTGACATTTCTTATGCAGTGGGGGTCCTCAGTCAGTTCATGCACTCTCCAAAGGCCCGCCATGTTGACGATGCGCATCGTGTCCTCCGGTACCTCAAGGCCTCACCGGGGAAGGGCATCCTTTTTTCCCCAAATACGGAGTTGAACATCGATGTTTATACTGATGCAGACTGGGCCGGATCGCCATCTGATAGACGATCTACATCAGGATATTGTTCTATGGTTGGAGGCAATTTGGTTAGCTGGAGAAGCAAAAAAGCAACATGTAGTTGCTAGGTCGAGTGCTGAGGCCGAGTTTAGGGCAATGGCTCATGGCATCTGTGAAGGACTATGGATATCAACCATCCTGGGGGAACTCGGTTTGAAGAAAAATGAGCCGATCAGGTTGTACTGCGATAATAAAGCGGCAATTTCTATCGCTCACAATCCAGTGCAACACGATCGCACAAAGCACATTGAGATTGACAGACACTTCATTAAGGAGAATATCGATAGGGGAACAGTGGTCATCCTGTTCGTTCCATCGGATCAACAGTTGGCAGATGTTCTTACGAAGGGTTTGAGCTTCAACATGTTCACTAATCTAATCGGCAAGTTCGGCATGGCTGATATCACACGCCCAACTTGAGGGGGGTGTTGAGTTGGCGTTATATTTCTATTATCTTTATGTAACAATTTGCGATACTAATGTTGTACGGGTTGGCTATATATACCCAAACCTTATGTATGGAAATGTATCTTTTCTCTCATTCTCACATTTCAACAGTTATTATCAAAACGGAGAGTTTGTTGGAACATGCATCTTGCATCTCTCAGGTTTGATAATAACAAATCTCAGGTTGTACTTAATCATACTAGTGTTGGGTATAGTGTGCAGGTTTACAGGTGTGCAATCGTACAGGAAATACAATCTCTATGAGCTACCGTGGCGTCAGAGATACCGTCGGCGTCAGAGATACCGTCGGGAGCTAGCTCCATTTATATGTGTCGACTGGAGTTGCTCAGATTGAGGAAGTCGACAAGACTGGTTATATCGACTAGACATTTTATATCGACTAGACATTTTATATCGACTAGACATTTTATATCGACTAGACATTTTATATCGACTAGACATTTTATATCGACTAGACAAGTCAAGTGACTACCATTGAGCATTACTAATACCGCCAGGCGTTAGTGTGTCAATGGCAAGGCAAATATCGACTAGACTGTCGATGCCGACTTGAAGGTGTACAGATCTTGTGAGCTACTGCCGACAATAGCGATACGCCAGGCGCTAACTTGTCGACTAAAAGGAAAAATCGACTAGACAGCTTATGTCGATTGGAAGGAGAAATCGACGAGACTAGGCTTATCAACTACCACCGCGTGTTACTGCTAACGCGTCGCCCTACCTAGAAGTACACGTTAGCGATCTGTGTGTTCAGCACGGGAACCTGGTGGCAGCCATAGAAGGAAAATTTTGGTACGCTCGCGGCAGAACCTACCACTCTGCGGTAACATGAGTTTGCAAGGAAAGAGCAGCCACCTTCCTCATTTGTTGAAGGTCAACTATGCACGCGCCAAATCAAGCATGTCTACCACGTCGCGCTAGTGCTACCGCTCCGCGCTAACAGATGATCACAAGGAAAGTGCAGACGCCTTTCCTTGGAGCAGGACAGCTGGGAGAAAACGTGTAAACGGAGTCTACCGTCGCATGGTAACCAAACCTCTGGCGGTAGCTTACTTAAACACCGTATAAAAGCGTTTTTCTTTATCCTTGGACATATACGCATGCAATAGGGTTTCCAAGCCGTTTCTGTGGCAAGGTGCCACCGTCTAAGGAGAGAAGAGAATTATTTTCACCCAAAAGAAAGAACGAAGATCTTCGGAGAAGGCAAACGTGAACGAGAATCTGAAGACGATTGAGTGCACGAAGAACGTGAATCAAAAGCACCGGCCGCTCACCGCATCCGGAGACAATCTTTGAGGGAGAAATCATGTCTTTCTTAGACCTACTTATCATATCTTGTTATGTACTTTTTTCTTTTGATTGTATTGTGGGTTGAGAAAAATTGTTCGGGGAGGGCGTCAGAATCTTAGGAGAATTCTGTGAGAAATCGCCCTGAGAGGATGTCTAGACCGGGAAAGTCTAGGTAGGGCTCGAAGACCTTCGGGGAGAAGGGAGAGAACCAACTGGCCCTCAGAGGATGGGTTGATATAGAAACCAAATGAGAGATTTATTCGTCGCCTTCTATCTTCGATGTCATGGAGACAACAATTTTGTAATTGTAATCATAACTCTAATCTTCTAATGAATTCTAGTTTTCATGCGTTGATGTTTACGTGCAATTTATATTTGCATCTAACTGTTACTGGTTTTTTGAAGTCTAAATCGTGTAAACACTGAAACGATCATCTGTGAGAATCGAACAAACTAAACTTACGAGAATACGATTTCTGTTGATACTGCTGGTGGTAATCTTACTGCCCCACACTAGCTTCCAAAAAGTGTATTTCTACGAAGTAAAGTTTTAAAATCTCATAAGACTGTTGAAACCTTATTCACCCCCCCCCCCCCTCTAAGGTTGGCCACAAATCCAACACATTCATCCATTTGTTGTTCACCGGAGAGTATCATTCAAGCGTCGCCAATACGAGGAGGTTCAAATTCAAGGAGGCATATTATTTCCTTATTTCCGAGACCTTATACGGAACAACATTCCTCTCACCACTGGCAAGATGTATCTCAGAGAAAGAAATACCTATCATATTAAAGGAGATTCACTAAAGGGAACGTGGAGGACACTCAGCGAAGTGTACCTAGAGAAGAGAATACTCAAGCAAGGTAACTTCTGGCCAAAGATGAAACAAGATACAAAACAATATGCTAGGAAATGCTTTCAATGTCAAAAGTTTGCTCCCCTACAACTAAAACTTGACTGTTTTCAATTTCAACTCCTTGATCCTTTGCAATTTGGGGGATGGAACTCCCCGAATCTTTCCTGATAGCGAGCTGGCAAAGGAGATACATTCTAGTAATGATTAATTATTTTAGCAAGTGAATTGAGGTGAAGGCATTAGTAAAGACAACAATCCAGATAGTAAAGAATTTCATCCACTCTTCATTTCCCTGCTTGGAATTAAGAGATCTAGTCGTCACTCTGTTGGACGAGATAAAAAAAGAATGGCAAAACACTTCGACAAAAATATCATGGTAAAACAGTTTGCCACTGAAACCTTGTAATGAAAAAGGTAGACGCGACAGAAAGAATAACCTCAGTTGGGAAGCTCAACCCCAACTGAGCAGGTGCTTTCAATGTCAAAGAAGCCCTGAAAAAAGAAGGTTATCTTCTGCAGACTTATTACGATGAAGACATCTCAAACACTTGTGACATAAAGAGATTCCTCCCCTGATCTTGAAGCATATCCTTTACATTTCAACTTTTCATGTAACTTTTTTACTTAATCCACTATACAAATACATGGAGTTATCTCTACGACACTTACTTGTAATCCCTTTTGAAATCTTGAATCGAGATCTCAAGATCCGATCATGCGAAGGACTTCAAGCAGGTTACGTTTTCCTAAGGATCGTTGTCGGAACTTGCTTGAACCTCATTGAATTGAGATCGTTGGGCGTAACACCCACCATAATCACAAATCAACTAAAATTGAATCGCGATTGCGTAATGGTTGTCTAATCCAAACTCTTTCATTTGTCTTCAAGTTTCCGGATCTTTTTGTTGGTATCAGTCACTCCCTCAATCGTTTGTTGTAAAACCCACCACAATTGCTATCACTCGAAATGTTTTTGACTTGCATTAGTGATGGGCTAATCATGGTGATAAAATAGCTCTACCTCGCATCAACAAAGATAGCGCCACCGCTAAGGGCCTTTCTGAGGACAAGTTTCTGAAAAGAACACGGATGTCTTACGCCCAACTGGATATCCTTTATGAGGACAAGTACTGTCTAGTACAGATGACTTATGCCCACTTGGATAATCCATTTTGAGAAGAAGCTCCACGGATGTCTTATGCACAACTTGTTTCCATTAGTTTTCTGGCCCACGAGATCCTTTTATATCGGCATACGAGGTGAGGAAGTGGCCCCTCTTGAATTATAAAAGGCATTTCTTCAGATGTTCTCCTAACTCAGATGAGAAAACTTCGATATCTCATAGCCAATGTCTGAGGATTTTTCGATATCTCATAGCCAATGTCTGAGGATTTTGACACGAATAATCTCAATTAACATCACGGGTATTGCAAGTATGAAGAAAAAAATTTCATCTATGACAGACGTCCCGAGATCATTGTCAAGGGTATTCACGACATCCTATATCACAATAAAAATATCTCTCCAGGATAGTACTTTCGGGTATTCGCTATTACTCTCCAACAGGGATTCAGTATGCCCAAAACATATCATTTTGAGAGAGAAAAGAATCTTGTAATATCCTAGTTTTCAGTATTCATACCATAAATTAGTCAAAGGGATGTATCTCACATTATCAGAGATAGAATCCACAGCATCGTGATCTTCGCCGACTTCATCCTTGGTATATTTTTGGGTATTGGTCGTTTGGCGAATTGTTCTTAACTAATGTTAGAACTCTCCATTCATCATTCTAGGAGTAAAATTACTTCTAACTCAAGGGGCAAGTAAAGATCTCACGGGACCATGTCCCCCAAGGGGTATTCGCCGGATGTATTACAGCAATGACGGCATCTATAGTGTTCTTCGATTTTCTATTACTAACTTTCTGTTTGTTAACAAAAGTTTATCTTTAGTGAAGTTGCTGGACATTATTATAGATGTCGCGACATCTATTAGCATAGACTTACTTTGGCCTATTTCAAATTATGGGAGGTTCATCCCATTCACCCTCAGAAAGTCGCTGACACTCAGCTATGGGAATTCGCGACATCAAGGCTGAGTTACGAGGAAATCTTGAAAAAATGACTAAATGAAATTACTTGAGCAAAATTGCGAGACGTTAGGGTGTGAGCGAGTTGGTTTTCAAGCTTAACATCAAACGAATATTCAAGACATACTCGCGCTCACAATTAAGGTATTCGCATAAAATTCAAACAAAGCAAAAAAGAAAAGGTACTCGCATGCAAATAAGACCGAACAAAATTTGATTTTCATTAATTTCTGAAAATCGTTACAAGTATAAAATTAGGTACTCGCGGTTACAAAAACTAACACTCCTGAATACCCTAAAAATGAAAATAAAATACAACTAATCCTCGCAGACCACTGGCGTCATCTTCACTATCAATGTTGTTGTTGGAGGATTCGATCTAGCTACTCGAGGAAGTTTTCAACTCAGCACCCAGAAGCTCTGGATAGAGTTCGGAGTAAGTCATGTCAACGAACTCATTATTTATCATGACCCTCTTTTCGAACTACAACATGGCCTCGTTGGCAGAGTTTTGCAATAGTTTATTGGCCTCTTTTAAGCATTTTGTGCTCTCCAAGTCGAAGGGATTCTCCTTCCTCTTCTTCAACTTTCGGCGTAATATCCACAAAAAATAAGAACTCGTCATCAGTAAAAGTAGAGATGACAGAACAAAAAAATCGTGGTGCCTAGGTGATATCCTCACCTCATTGTCTTTCATAGCATGATGTTGTTCTCCTTCATTTGCCAAATTTTGTCCAATAAATGTTTTATCTAGGCAGTGACGTGATGGTTAGTTACAAGGTTGTGTATCATGTGTCTTGCTGTCGTGTTCGGGAGATCAGGAAAATAAATTTCTCGCAACTCATTGACTTTCACTTTGTTATATAACATGTGAAGGAATTTGAACACGTTCGGTGAGATCTTATTAGAGGGGAGATGCAAACTCACCGAGAAGTGATGCATCTTGGCATCCTACAAGACCAGGGGTTGGCCTTCTGAATCCAACACGCCCGCGTCAGCGTGAGGAAAAGGATGACCGGTTCTTGATGGCGAAAATCCCTCCTCAGTCTGATGAGATTGCATCCTCGGTAAAGTTGAGGACTCGCCAACATCCGAAATTGCTTTCCTCTGCTTCTTCGAATATCAGCTTATGCAAACTTTTTGTGTCTCCTTCTTGGCGACCTCCTCTGGATCGTTCTCAGGATTCAGATATCCATCATGGCGGTAAGGACAATTACCCGGGAGGAAAAGGCTAGCTGCAACATAAGGAAAATAGTAGATCTCGCGGCATCATGTATCAACAAGTATTCGTTGGATGTATTCTTACCCTCTGCGGGATCAAAGTTGGCGACTTCACCCATTAGTGACATATATAGTTCACGTCAAGCGGATTGTTGGCGATGAAGCCGGCGATCTCCATCTCAATACTTGTGGGAGCAGTGGTCACGAAGACCTTCACAGTTCTTGTTGAAGGCCTATAGACAAGGGGTTCGAGATCCCCTTTGAAGAAGGCAAAGTGTTGAACCCAATAATGAACCATATTGGGGGATTTCAAAACTCACACTCGCAACCCCCCGGAGAAGATAGTTACATCCTTGTGGAACCTGACCGAAAAAAAGGCTTCGGAAGACTGTCATGCACCACAAAACCCTCTCCAGTCGGAGGTATATGGCGAAAGAGGTAAGGACCAGTAGCGAGCGGGAACTATCTGGGCAGGTACAATCCCATAATGGTTGAACACCACGGCGAATTCAGGCCATAATGGGGGTTGCAATCTAAAGTTGAAGTCATCAAAAGGTATAGACGCATCTCCTTCTAGGGGTCGTTGATGTCACACGTTTGAATTGTTGACACATTTAATAAAATATTTTGATATATGATATTTATTCCCAAGAACAATGGCATCTAGATGTCAGTCATATTCAAATGTCATTTGAAGAAGTCGAGGACTTCTTATAAATTCCATAAAATCAAAGGTTAGATAGTGTAGATTTCTTTAGACAATAAAGTCAAACCAAACAAAATGACATCTAATAACACAAACATTTTAACAGTACTGACATATAAACGATATTGAACCAAACACATCTACATCTCATAAACTTACATAAGATGCTCGTTACCTTAATAAACCAAATAATTAAAGTTAAATAAAGAAGCTTAGCATTTATTAAAATAGTAAGAAACAATAAAAATGAGGAAGGAGGAGTCATGGTAATGCGAAAAGGAGACTACATAGTTACCATTTGTGAATAGCCCTTGATGAGAATAGGATAGTCAAATCTATCATTCTTCTCAGCAGTGATCATGTGTTTGTCCCTCCTATTTAAATCCCTATAAGATAAAATCATTGGAGAACGGCTCATATTCTCTCTCGGCGAACTATCTCTATCCCTCCCCACATTTCTACTCTGTCCGTGATCTGCCCCGTCTTCTTCGGATAATGAGAAACTCCTAGAACATCGTCTCCCATCCCTACTGCGTGAGCTGCGATCCCTATCTCGTTCCGCCCGCAACTCCTTGCTGGAAGAGAGGCGTCGGCAGCTACCTTCCTTCTCGCGGAACCCGCGCTGGAGCTCCGAAGGACGTAAATCCGGAGAGGGAGAGCGTCGGGATCCCCGGAGCTTGGCCTGGATGGTCTCTAACTGAGCTTGCTTCTCGGTCTTGCAGGGACTAGAAGCACGGACAAAGTTGGAGAAGGGGGAGGAGTACGAGGAGGAGGGTTTCGGAGGAAAGGAAACATAGGAGGTGGTGGTGGAGAAGCCGAGCCCTTGCTTGAAGCGCGCGGCGCCCTCACCCTTGCGAGTAAGCTCCTCGTAGTAGGCGGCGGCTTTGGCTTCCTCCATTGAACTCGCCCCTGCAGGAAATCGGAATTAAAACGAGATTAGGGCTCCCTTTGGGAGGGAATTATTAGAACCGCAGCCCGTTTCCAAATTTATGTCCGGGTTGCATATTAGTTTGCTGCGTGGAGGAAGAAAAGGCGTAAATCATAAGAAGGTATTTTTTGATCTCCTATGAGAGATCATATTTGATCTCCTAGGAGATCATATTTGATCTCCTAGGAGATTATTTTTGATCTCTCACATTTGATCTCCTAGGAGATAAGAAAATAAGGTATGTTTGATCTCCTAGGAGATCAAATTTGATCTCCTAGGAGATCACCCGGAGTCCGGAACCCGGACAGAATAATCTCCCCCCTTTGGGGGACTTATTTTAAGACTCAATTCATGCGGTCCTAACCGCTTGACCGGGAAAAATAAGTCCTCTCAAACGGAGCCTAGATTTGTCATGCGCGTAAAAGTGAAAGTGTTGTTACAGCACAACAAAAATTGCTATGTACACACCGTAAAATAACCAAAAAATCTTCTAGCTTTTTATTCCCTCTTTTTTTACCGGCACGCCGCCGCCTCCTCTTGTTCCCTTGCGACTTGGGATTTCACTCATGTCTCCCTGTCAGCCTCTCATCACGCCCTCATCGACCCCCATTTTTGTCGACGAGAGCCTCTTCGAGACCGAAAAGACCTCTTTTTCTTCTTTTGGCATCCTTTTCTTACGTTGAAATTTCCAAATTTCAATTGTAATCCATGATCACCACGAGAGCACTACTAGGAGTGATCGTTTAGTGTGCATCTTATGTCCTCTAGTGTGGCTCACGTCATAGTTCAATTGTGAAGGATCTTTTTTCTTGCACAAGCTCTCTTGCAAGTTCTTTGATATTCTCGCTAAGTTCAAATTTTACCTCCACAATAATAACAATAACAATGGCGAGTTCTCTTGTCCGTAGCTTAGATTTGTCATCAAAAATGTCTCAGTTCTCTACGACGTAGAATCCCAGAACTCTCATTTCAAAGGATTGCTGATATTGGGCAAAAACTTGCATGTATGAGATCACAACACCTAGGCAAAAGCTCGATGACCTATTTATCATTACTAACACTATGTGACACATTTAACATACTATACTATTGATGGGTACCCCCTTTATTTATACAGAACTTGGGTTGAGATTAGCAAAATCTCTCCATTATGAAGAGTGCTTATAATGGAGGGAGTAGGAAGTTCAAAAAACTCCTCCACTATGAGAGTGCCCATAGTGGAGGACTCCAACCCCAAAACCACTAGCCCGCACGGATCTGTGCGATACCGCTCGCAGTTGCACGCACGGTAGCGCCCGCTTCCGCTAGCACGTGTGGTAGCGCCTGCAGTAGCCCATGTGCCCTTAGCCATGACGCCCTTAGCTGTGTGCTTTGTTTGTGCACCTCCTCTCGTCGCATAGCTACGTATGCACTCACAAATCATTATGCACAGACGAGCGCAAAGATTTCCTTCTGGGTGCACCTTGCAAAAAAAATTTTGCATGGCCTTGTTCGCATTTCGTTGTTCGTTGTTCGTTACATTCACCATCACAGTCAGTCATGCCAAAAATGCCTGAAATGTCCATGGGTTAAATTCATCATATATGCAAAAATGGCAATTTGTGTGATCTAGATTGAGGAACGTGATTCATCCGTCTAGTAGATATGATGGTTACAACTACGCAATTACCAAACCGCCTTTGCCAAAATCTAAAAAATGAGTTTAAAGCCTTCATTTTCAAGCCATCTTGCATTCAGTTCCCAAGAGAACTCCTTTGAAGAACCTTCAGACTTCTCCATTGGCATTCAAAGCTCCCATTTAAGATCATCATCGGCCTCTGAAGATCTCCCTCCCCTTTGAAGATATCTTTTAAAGGTGACTTGAAGATCTCTTTCAACCTTTGAAGACTCCTACCTTGTTGGGAAACCCCTATTGATTTAACTTAACAAATTAATCATAAGTGATTTTACTTCATAGAATTATTACTCATGTGTATAGAGAGGTTAATTGAGTCAAAGAAGTCCTAAAATGTCAGTCTAGTAAGTGTCATGAGAAAGACAAAACTGAAATAGAGAAGAAAAATTAGTCAAAGTAATTATGCGTCGACTAGATGTCGATGTAACGCCGACTGAAAGTCGACTTCACTCTGACTAGATATCAGAGCATCATTAGAAGATAAGTCGTTGTCACTCCAAAGAAGAAGACGACATATGTGTCGATATTATACAGGCACGCTGTCAATTATTTGACTAAGTAAACTGAGCTTCATTCTAAATGCGAATCTCGACGCACTTTCTACAAAAAGACAATGTAGCGTCGATTAATCCCAGAGTGGAAATTACAGAAGTTCTGTTCAAAATTTCTAGAGAAGACTATTATGGAATCCTTTTGAATCTTTAGAGCTATTGGATGAAGAGCCTAAGGAAAGAATTCTCTATCAATTACATAAGGATTAATTGGAAGAAATTTGAAGAGAATATTGTTATTCATGAAGACATATATAGAATAATATAATATTATTCCGTTTAAAGATATTTTTTCAAAATGAAAAAGAATTCAAAATTTCAAAGGGTTTGATATATCCAGAATTCAAATGAAGATACAAATTAGAAAATACAAAGAATTAAAAACACACAGAGATACGAATAAGCAATACTTCTTCTTCTCTTCTTCTCTACTGCTGCAACAAGAACAATTTGACTTTCCCCGATCCAAGGCTCACAATTCTTGCACCCTCTTCTTCAAGCAAGGTGATGGAATGTAAATATAGTTCTGACTCTTGCTAGAGCGTAACACGATAAGGTAAATGCATCTATCGTTTATAGTATAGAATCAAGTGTCGTATTTCACGGGGCTGTCAGGTATTTGTACTCACATGAAAGAGATATTATTTTATCTAACAAAAAGAGTAGTTGATTTATAAAACTAAGAGGGAGTGCAATTAAAATATTAAGAAAAAATATGATGAGTTTAAGGCTAGCACTTGATCTAGAATCCTTTTGGATAAAATAAACTTTTGAAGTAACATTAAACTGCAAGTTCCCAAAATAATCAACTTCGACTGTGTGGAGATTCCTAAATTATGAAGTCGTTTCTCTCGAGAATATGATATCAACTAACCATAGGTGGATTGATTAAGACCCATTGGCCAATCGAAACTTCTAAGCTTGCTTTAGGAAGTGAACCCTGTCACAACCTACATTTTCTTAATATAAAAATATATTATCAGAGTGGGAGAAAATACACGTCATGATGTCACACCGTGTAGGAGATAACTACAGACGCTCAGGCAGTACTGACTCATCTTTTATTTTCATAAAAGACATTTATAATATTTTATTTTGAAGAATAAGATTTAAGTTTAAAGTTCAAAGACCGCATCCCTCGGTTTAGTGGATCAGCTAATCCACAAGTAGAAAAGTATATATGCAGCAAAAACAAATATTAAGTTTAATTCATTTTATCTTACATGAGCATGAAGACCCAAAAATATGTTAATGATGTGCAAAATTCTAAATTTAGTATTAGTAGAAAAAGAACTTTTAAGATTTTCAAAATATGGTGACATTTAATTAAAACAAATGTTATAAGTATGAATAAAGGTGCAAATTTTTATACGTATTAAAATAACTAATATGCATCCTAATATAAAACCTTCCTAGAGAGCAATGCATCAACAACAGAAAGTAGTAGTAGCAGAAACAACAAATAATATTCCAACACATAAAAAAAACTATATTATGAGCACTAACAAGCTAACACTAACCCATAACACCAAAAGAAAAAGTCTGAGATACACCACAAAGTCAAGAGAAAAACAACAGACTACCTCTCACTAATAAGATGAAAGGGGAATCAGCTACTGAAGGCTGGAAGAAACGAACTCGATCAACTCTAACTATTACTAGTCCGAACCTGAACCATTCAAAAAGAAAAGAATGTCTCAACACAAAGACGCAAAAGGCAACACAAATAGAGTTCATGAGATTAATAAGCTTAAGCAAATTATCAATCCAAAGAGAATAACTGTGCAACAATAACAATCAAAGATCATATGAACAGTGAGTATAATTAGTTTAGCACGAAATGACTATATGAGAGAGAGATTTGCACCAATTGCAATAAGTATTCATATTAATAATCATGTATATATAGTAAAAGAGACTGATCGGCTCAAAGAGTGGATCATTAACATTGGGCATAAAATGGTACTGAGGTGGTGACATTCTTTCTAATACAAACCATCAGACCAAAACATCCGAAGAAAAATGCACTATGATGGTGGTCATCCATCCAACCCAACCCAACAGTCCATAACAAAGCCACCAGGTGTAATGATTCCCAAACATGCACTATGGTGGTAGTCATCAATCCAACCCAACCCAACAGTCCAAAAATATCATAACAAAATCTGGCACCGCACAAGACTTGACATCGGATTACCACGATGATATAAGGAAAGAAAAACCCAGAAATTCCAAGAAAAAATAGCCCTTCACGACGAATTCTTCGTGACCATATGTTGAATTCAGCGTGATCACTCGACGAACGTCGTAACAACTCGACAAAATTTACAAGAACACTCGATGAATTGATATAACCACCCAATGAATTTGACTTAACCACTCGATGAATTTGACTTAACCACTCGACGAATTCGACTTAACAACTCGACGAATTCGACTTAACCACTCGATGAATTCGACTTAACCACTCGACGAATTCGACTTAACCACTCGACGAATTCGACCTAACCACTCCACGAATTAGACTTAACCACTCGATGAATTCAACTTAACCACTCGACAAATTCGACTTAACCACTTAACGAATTCGAATTAACCACTCGACGAATTCGACTTAACCACTCGACGAATTCGACTTAACCACTTGACGAATTCGACTTAATCACTCGACAAATTCAACTTAACCACTCAACAAATTCGACTAACTTCTCGACGAACTTTACGTATCTACTCCACGAATTCTATGTAACTACTTGAACACTCGACGAATTCGATGTGAACACTCGACAAAATTGACACGACCACTCGACGAATTTCACTCAGGACAAACCGAAACTATATGAACTCGAAATGAACCACACTAGGAAAGAAAAATTAATTTCATTGGGTCTTAGAAATTTAACAAAAAGAAGAACTAAAAGAAGACTAAGCAAGAGGGGTAGTCCACCACTTACCACCAATCTTCCGATTTCCAACATCCTAAGCACTCTACTTCACGGATCGGCCGAAAGAAAATCACGACAACAACAATCTGGAAGGATTTGGATGAAAACGAAAGTTAGGGCCACACAATCCAACACAAAAAATCCATGAAACTAGAAATACTCACCGCAAACACGTAGATCTTGGGGAGAGCTGTCCAGATCTATACTCTAATGAAGATTCCGTACACTAGAGCTCCTACGACGGTCGTCAAAAAGTTCCATGAAAGACGACCTCCCTCTCCCTCGCATGCTCTGGTTCGGCGGAACAAGAAGAAGGACGAGAAAATCTAAATCCTAAGTTTGAGCCGGCTTTTATATAGAAATTTTTATGTATATTTTTATATATAATATGATATATAAATGATCTTAACGTTTCATTTGACAATTTCGACTAATGCCAACTTGGTTCTTGAAAAAATTTGCATCAAAGGTAAATAGTGGTCCTACGAATCCAACGGCAAAGTCAAAATCAGAGTTCGATGAGTTGACATCGAGTTACGATTTATTTCCACAGTTTACGCCAACGATAAATTCTCTCAATCTTTGAAAATTCACCGGGTTACCAACATTGTTTGGATCGCAGCGAAACTTGACCAAACGAACGCAGAAATGCACAAACGACGTCACACTATTAACTTCGCGTTAATATAACACCCTTACGTCAATATTACGCCAAAAAAGATCAAAATTAATTATCAAAAATTCAAGGGCATTACAACCACCCCCCTAAAAGGAAGTTTCGTCTCGAAACTTGAAACACAATACGAACCAAAGAGATAAAAAGATAAATTAAAATTTTGTTGGATAGAAATACTCATCGAAGAAAGCTGGAGAAAAGATATGGATGGTATTCCTTCATAACAGACTCTAATTCCCAAGTCGGACTCCTAACGTCCTGATTTTGCCAAAGAACCATAACCATAGGAGTCGACTTCCTCCGCAGCACTCAATCATGCATCTTCAGAATACGAACGGGCTCTTTGATATAAGATATATTGGGCTGCAACTAGGGCACAGAGTCAAGAACATGACGATCACTATGCGCACACTGAAAGTCTTTAATTCAAGAATAGCTAAATCACCTAGAGGGGGGGGGGGGGTGAATAGGTTATTGGTCTCTTTTTCTTTCTTTTATGTTTCTTCTTTAAGAACTTTGACTTTTAGTTGTTTTAAGCTTTCAAGATGTACATAACCTGCATAAGGAAAACAACACAGAAAAGCACACAGTAATTTTATAGTGGTTCCCCAAATGGGTACATCCACTTTCCCTCCCACCCATCCAACTATCTTGTTGGACTAGGCACTTCTCCAAAACTTGCTCTAAAGAGCTTACACCTCAGATCCCTCGGGATCTCTAAGTCTTCTCCAAGACTTACTTCTCGGCCACAAAGGCCTACAACTTAGTGGTTAGCAAACCACCTACCTCAGGCTGTTAATGTAACGCCTCAAAACTCAGAAGTGAATCAAGCGGTGTTTTGAGTCAAGTTCGTGTCTAGTAAGGGTGAACACGGCCTATGACATGGGAGTGTCACAGGGCGAGTCGTGCTCGGGTAGTCGAGTTGAGGTCGACGAGCGTTGAGTGCTCGAACACGGCCTGTGACACAGGCGTGTCACAGGGCGTGTCACAGGGCGTGTCAAGCATATGCATGTGACACGGGCGTGTCACATGGCCGTGTACTCCTCTGTAAGTTTGGTCCTGTGTCGACTGAGGGACACGGTACGGAACACGGGCGTGTACTGTCTGACACGGGCGTGTCACATCTGACACGAGCGTGTCGCTACCCATGTCCACCAAGCGACGTGATGGTTGGCGTGGCAGTTATTCGTGATACGGACCCTTGTCACGGGCATGTCGAGTACTCAACACGGGCGTGTCAGGTTGGGATACGGGCGTGTCCCAACCTGTGTCCTTTTTTGTACTCGATATTAGTGGTTGGATCGAGGCACACAGCCTGGGACACGGCCGTGTGGAAGGCCGTGTTCGGCCCAGGATTAAGGAATTTCAGGCTAATTTGAGCCGTTCGTTTTCTTTAAATAAGATCTAACGGCCCAAATGAGTTCCTGCTTTTGTTTAGTCTGAGATTAGATATTTAATTCATCATTTCATCCTAAACTCTCTCTTTCTAAGAAGTTAGAGAGAGGAGAGAGCAAGGAAGAAGGAAGGGGGAATCCGTCCGCCGACGGAGCATCGGAGCACGAAAGTGAGAACCGAGACCAGATCCGTGGAGAGAATTCCCTTGCGAAGCCTTTCATCCGGCTAGTTTTTCATGGCGCCTAAGCAGACTTCAAGGGTAACGATTCTCAACTTGGACATGTGAAGTCCTCTTCCTTTCTGCATGGGAAACCCGCTCCCACGAGTGTACGGTGAGTGCATGGTGTTCCTTGGGGTAGATATGTGAAGTCCCCCTTGTTTAGAGTCCGGAATCGAAGTACGGGCATAGGCATTGTGTGTGAAGCCTACCCGGATGTGTTTGTCTGGATCGGTGATGTTGCATTGCATAAATAGCCGGAGAAGACTTCGTGCGTTGTTTTCGGGTTTCTACGCGTAGATTACAGCAGGGATCCTTGGGGATTAACTCCAAGGCGCACCCAAAAAACTGGGCGGAAACGTGATTCTGCTAACTTAGCGGTCGGGGAGCCATCATAGAACATAACTGGGTTATGTGATGTTTTGAAATGTTTTAGGCTCCAGGTGAAGCTTGGCATGCGCATACGTCTTAAAGTGACTAGGCGGCGTGAGCAACGGGCGGGTGGAAACGGACCTGGGCTTTGCGGTTCGGTGCTAGAGGCCCTTAAGTGGAACTGGCCGTTGGCATAGTCGGGAGTCTTGGACTGTGGTTGGAAAGACTCAAAAATGCTCACAATGTTTTCCATCCTGAGGGTGGTGGTGAAGCCACGGAATTGACCGGATTCACTGAGAATGTGCCCTGAGTGCACGGGGTGTTTGGCCGAGTGAGCCTACACCTGATAAAGGGAAGGAAGTTGTAGAGGTAGCTAGGAAGAATGCAGATTTGCCAAAGAAAGATATAGTTCAACAGAATGCGTCGAACAGAGCTCGACGATCATCGAACGTTACTCGACGATCCAAGAAACGATCGTCGAACTCAGCTCGACGACACCTGAACTCTGAACTCCAGGATAGTCGATCTTCAAACAGAGATCAACGATCTGACCCAAGATCGTCGACCTCAGCTCGACGATCGTCGAACAGAAATCAGGACTTTGAATAATCCTTCAAGGGTACATCTAGATTCAATCCTAGAAGTTCTACATCCCAAGGTTTCAACCCCTATGCTGAATGGATAGTACCTCCTAGGAGATACCATCCTGAAGGTTATAAGAGTCAACCTGGGATGTCTTTTATTTCTGAATTTATGGGATATCAACCTAGGCCCAAGGTAAACTGGGTCAAAAACATATAAGCTGTTTATGTGCAGGTGAAGACCTATCCAACATCAAACCAGCCATGGTATCTGGATAGTGGGTGCTCAAAGCACATGATAGGGAACAAGGACAACTTTACATCCTTTAAAGCCAAGCTTGGACCCAAAGTAATCTTTGGTGATTCAAACTGTAACGACCCCATCCGTTAAATGACGTATAGTAGAAGGACCGGCCGGGGCCCCACACTATATGCCACAAACAGACGGTGAGGTCACAGGATAATACCAAACCAACCACGAATCCTAACTCAGAGCATTCTAGCGGAAGCTTTAAGTTGTAATTTGAACTCTAACCAGGAATGTCCAATATATAAACCACCTTTATATATAACCACGGAATGTACACAAATACATAGAGTTTGGCCCTAAGGCCTTACAGTTCCTCTTTGCACATCGTATGGTTTACAAACCTCGGCGCGCAGGCCAGCCATACATGAGTAAACGAAAATAAGCAAAACATTCGCTTAGCCTTCAAGGGCTAGCCGCAGCAGCAGCAGCAACAACAGTAGGGCTTCAGCCCTTCACTTATCACTTGGCTCTCCAGCACCTGCATGGGAACAATCCACCCAACCGGTGGCAAACAATGCAACGGTCAGCATTCAGCTGACCCAATTATAACAATCCTACCCCTTTCTCGGGGCATGAGCATTCTTTCCCTGCAAGCATGGCATCATCAAATAGTAACTATGTGCGCGCAGGCACATTCAGCCATCACAACCATCGGCCACACGGCCCGACGGTCCGTGCACTCAGGGCACATTCTTGGTGTACCGGAATACCAGGGTCAACACCACCGTCTACACGGTATTTGAGCATTCTAGTCTTTCCGGCGCGCGGGCCTAAGACTCTCATTAGGCGCTCCAACAAAACCTATAACCAGGCTTCCAAGTCGGACGGACCTAACGCAGGTACGGATCAGCCACCCCCCGTTGCTCAAGTCGCCGTGCCACCTCGAATACGGAAGTATCCATGGCTATTTATAGGCGCGGGTCGGTTTCACTTTTCCTGTTCGGCAATCTGCCTTTTCATCGAGTTGCAGCCCAACGGCTCAACTGCTCACAAAGTGGAAACACACGGCCACAAGAGTTGCACCAACCCTCTTCATTTCCTGGACATCGTCCAGTACTTCCTGCCGCACCAAGCAACAGGTAGGAACAAGGCATCACAAGCCATAATCACGGAGCCTTCTCCGATATGCAAACAAGCATCACCAATCCAGATTACATCCAGATGGCTTCATACAGCATGCCTAGAGCCGTACTCCAATTCCGGCCTCTAACAAGGGGGACTTCACATATCTACCCCAAGGGACACCACAACCCACCGCACACTCGCGGGGAAGGGTTTTCCCTATGCAATGCAGAAAAGAAGGACTTCACATGTCCAAGGAGGGAGATCGTTACCCTTGTCGATCTCTTCGGTGCCATCGAAAACTAGCCGGTGAGAAAGAACCGCAGCAGCCTTGCCTTCACAACGCCGGCTTCGGATCACGAATCGGACCACGGGAGCTCCGCCGGTGGCTTGCTCTCCTCCTCCTTCTTTCTTCCTTCCTCTCTCTTTCTCTCTTCCTTAAGGGCAAATGAAGAATGAACCTTCATCCTTCCTTCACGTATTAAACCAGCCAGGAAACCACCTTGGCCCTTGGATCAAAAGAGAGAAAACTGAACGGCCAAGATTTTCCCAAAAAACCAATTTTTGGCCGACACGGCCTGTGACACGCCCGTGTCACAGGCCGTGTACCCTTTAAGCGGCACACACAGTTTGAACCGACTGAACAACACGGGCATCGACACGCCCGTGTCGAACCTGACACGCCCGTGTCGAACCTGACACGCCCGTGTCGAACTTGAGACACGCCCGTGTCTCCTGCTTCATCGAGCTGCAACCAGTACACGGGTCGGAACACGGCAGCTGACATGCCCGTGTCCAGCCTGACACGCCCGTGTTCAAGGTCATGTTCAAGGCCGTGTCTGGCTCTGACTTGAATAGGACAATTTCGAAAAATAATTCGAACACGCCCTGGGACACGCCCGTGTCGAAGGCCGTGTCCCAGGCTCGACGCTCGTCGACTATGAATCGTCGACTAGCCTGAACACGCCCTGGGACACGCCCGTGTCCCAGGCCGTGTACACCCGACACGCCCTGGGACACGCCCGTGTCCCAGGCCGTGTAACCTGACCTGCACCTCAAAATCATCTTGAGTCTTTTTGGGGCCTTTTTGGGGTGTTACAACCCTCCCCCCTTAACAAAATTTCGTCCCGAAATTTGCACGGTAAGGAAACAAAACCAGCAATGCTATAACTCTGTTATAACAAAAAGTACACGGTCTACAGTTTATACAAATAACTCGGGAAACTCAGCTCGCATGGTCTGCTCTCGCTCCCATGTTAGCTCTTCACGGCCACAATTGTCCCATCGGACCTTGACCATCCCGATCACTTTGTTCAGCAACTGTTTCTCGGCTCGATCCTCGATCCGAATGGGTCTAACCCTCGTCGTTAGCCCATACTCGACCGGTACCCGATCATTCTCCACTACTTGAGCTGGATCCTTTACCGCCTTACGAAGGACTGAGATGTGAAATACATCATGTAATCCACCCAAGTCCGCTGAAAGTGCTAGTCGATAAGCAGCTTCCCCAACTCGCTCCACCACCTCAAATGGACCAAGATACCTCGGACTTAGCTTTTTCAAACGCCGAATCCTGGACACGCCTTTGAAGGGTTTGATCTTCAAATATACCCAATCACCCACCGCGAACTCCACGTTCCGATGTTTGGCATTGTAGTACTTTGCTTGACGATCTTGGGCTATCAAAAGCCTCTCCCGAATAGAGCGTATGAGCGAAGTAGCTTCTTCGACTTCCTTTTTCCCATTCAGCTTAGATTCGCCTGCTTCTGCCCAAGCTAACGGTGTACGGCATTTCCGACCATACAACGCCTCAAATGGTGCCATACCAATACTCGCTTGGTAGCTATTATTATAGGCAAATTCGACGAGAAATATATAATCTTTCCATCTCTTACCAAAGTCTAGGGCGCACATGCGGAGCATATCCTCCATCGTCCTGTTGGTTCGTTCAGTCTGGCCATCCGTTTGGGGATGAAAGGCCGTACTAAACGCTAACTTTGTACCCAACATTTGATGAACGAGCCGCCAATCATTCGATGTGAACCGCCCATCACGATCACTAACGATGCTCCGAGGAACACCGTGCAGTCGAACAACCTGCTCCACATACAGCTTGGCCAAGGTTTCCACTGAATCGTCTCTTCTGTTTGGAAGGAAGTGCGCCACTTTCGTCAACCGGTCCACAATCACCCAGATTGAATCATGACCGCGTTGAGATCTCGGCAACCCGTGCACGAAATCCATCGAAATATCATCGAACTTCCACTCCGGAATAGGCAACGACTTCAGAAACCCGCCAGGCTTCTGGCATTCTGCTTTCACCAACGCACAGGTAGTGCATTCAGCCACATAACGTGCGACATCTTTCTTTAGTCCGGGCCACCAGAACAGCTTTTTCATATCCCTGTACATCTTTGTGCTCCCTGGGTGAACTGAGTACTTTGCAAAGTGCGCTTCGTACATCAACTCTTCCCTCAATTTACACACACTTGGGACGCACACTCGACCATTTCTCCGTAACAACCCGTTATCCCAAGAGAATTGATCATCCGGCCCATCTTTAGCATAGCGCTGGAGACTTTCATCAAGCTCCGTTGCTCGCCGAACTCTGTCCGTAAGGTCATATTGCACCTCCGTCCAGTTCAAGCATGCATCGGTTGACGCACGCTTGTCAACACACGATATCTCCAATGCTTCCAGTTCCTGGATCAAACGCTGATCATGCCTCTGCAACCAGCTTGCCCGTACCAGAGTCTTTCGACTCAAAGCATCAGCGACCACATTTCCCTTCCCGGGGGTATAGTGAATCTCGAAGGTGTAGTCCCCGAGGAACTCCATCCATCTTCGTTGTCGCATATTCAGATCCTTCTAATCCAACAAATACTTTAGGCTCTTGTGATCCGTATAGATATCCACTTTGACGCCATATAGATAGTGCCGCCACAACTTGAGCGCAAAGATTACCGCCGCCAACTCCAAATCATGGACGGGGTAATTCCGCTCATGCACTTTCAACTGACGCGAGCCATAAGCAATCACTTTACCAAATTGCAGAAGAATGCAGCCTAAGCCGCTCCCAGATGCATCACTATAGATCTCATACCCATCGGTACCACATGGCGATGTCAACACAGGCGCCGTGGTCAAACGACTCTTCAAGTCTTCAAAAGCTCGCGCGCACTCCGGCGTCCAAATGAACTTTTGATCTTTTCTCGTCAGCGTGGTGAGAGGTAAAGCAATCCGTGAGAAGTTTTCCACAAACCGTCTATAGTAGCCCGCAAGTCCAAGGAAGCTCCTGACCTCGGCCACTGAAGACATCACTGGCCAATCTCGGATGGCACTTATCTTCAACGGATCCACCGCAATACCCTCTCCGCTTACCACATGGCCTAAAAAGGCTACTGAAGAGAGCCAGAACTCACACTTTGAGAACTTGGCAAAAAGCTTATTCCTCCGCAGGGTATGCAAAACCAACCGCAAATGGTTTGCGTGATCCTCTTCCGACTGAGAGTATACTAAGATGTCATCGATAAACACAATAACAAACAAATCCAAGTACTCTCGGAACGTTCGATGCATTAGGTCCATAAATACCGAAGGCGCATTACATAGGCCAAACGGCATTACCGTGAACTCATAATGACCGTAGCGTGTTCCAAACGCTGTCTTGGGAATGTCACCTTCCCGAATCCTTAGCTGATAATATCCCGATTTCAAATCCAACTTGGAATAGACCGTTGATCCCGCCAGCTGATCAAAGAGGTCATCAATCCGCGGGATCGGATATTTGTTTTTCTCTGTCAGCTTATTCAACTCGCGGTAGTCAATACACAACCGTAAGCTACCGTCTTTCTTCTTCACAAAGAGAACAGGCGCGCTCCAAGGTGACCTACTTGGGCGTATATATCCTTGCTCCAACAACTCTTGCAATTGGACTTTCAACTCAGCCATCTCTTTTGGCGCGACGCGATATGGAGAGCGGGCCACAGGTTTCGCACCTGGCACCAACTCAATAGAGAAGTCAATCTCCCGCTGGGGTGGTAACCCAGGAAGATCTTTAGGAAACACGTCGGCAAACTCTGACACAACTGGCACTTCACCGACACTGGCCTTTGGCTCAACAGCCTGAATTAGCATAAAGAATAACTCTGCGCCCTTCCGAACAGCATTGACGACTTGGAGTGCAGACAACAACGTTCCGCCAACTCCTCGCATACCAGCGAACTTCGTCACAAGCCCGGTATTCTGGCCCAGTGTAATCTCTTTGGAGTTGCAATCAATAAAGACACGCTGCTCCGAGAGCCAGTCCATACCAAAGATCACATCAAACTCCGATAACGGTAGCACAGCTGCACTCAAACCGAAATCCCGACTTCCTATTTGCACATCCACATCGCAAGCCCTATCCGCAAGCATCACACAGCCATTCGGCAATAGCACCCTTGTACTATCCACCGTCACATGACTTGGTACCCCAATTCGAGATACGAAATCCTCAGACAGAAAAGAATGCGAAGCACCCGTATCAAACAGGGCTCTCGCTAAATTATTCCGAATCAGGACAAAGCCTGCAGTACACACACACATGCACAAGCTAAACATAACCAAAACCAAAAGCACCAGCAAGTAAACTACATCAACTCGTACCTGTGACGACGTCACTTTGCTTAATCGCTTCCTGTTGGCCAAGTTGATAGATTCGGGGCTGCGCCTGGGAAGCAGAGGAATTAACCACCGCTTTGCCCTTCTCAGCATACGACGCACCCGTCTTCTTGTCCCCTTTGGGCTGCACAACCCGACAGTCACGAGCTATATGCCCCACCCGGCCACAGTTATAGCATGTACGAGCATCCGGCCTTGATGTCGCTCCCGACACAACGGTCGTAGTCACTTGCCCAGATGGCTTGGACCTCTTGCCCCCTTTCTTCTGGTAAAACGATTTGCTCGGGCGAGGTGCTTGAAACTCTGGCTTTGACGCAACCAAGCCCTTATTCCCTTGCACTCGCCTCATGTCCTTCTCCAACGCGCACGCAGTATCAACCAACGCCTGAAACCCTTGGCTCACAGAACTCGAAAGCAGGAATCGCAACTCATCCCGCAATCCTTCATAGAACCGATTTGTTTTCCTTTGGTCATTCGCGAAGATTGTTCCCGCATATCGTCCCAACCTGGTAAACTCGTGCAAGTAGATATCCACACTATCTTCCCCTTGCTTTAACCGTTGAAACTCATTTTCCATAGCAATGCGTTGCGCCGCTGGGACATGTTTCGCCAGAAATATTCGAGAGAACTCCTCAATCGACACTTGTGTTAATTGCCTGCCCGCCAAATGGTGTAGCTCAACCTCGTCCCACCACAACCGCGCCTCCCCTTCAAGCATGAAGGTGGCTAAGGTGACCTTGAGAGTTTCCTCCGCCCTGATCGCTGTCATTAACCTCTTGACACGCGATAACCAATCTTCCGCCTGCGTTGGGGATCCCATTCCCGCAAACGTAGGAGGACTGAAGCTCATGAATTGCTTTAACTGTCGGTCAGCTGCTCGTGGATCTACAGCCTCAACCGGCTCGGGTCTTACATCAACACGAACTGGCACTACTGCTGGATGCGCTTGCCCGGTCGGCTGAATCATGACAAATAGCGCCTCAACCACTAAGCGAACAGTTTCCGCAGATGGAGGAGGTGTGGGCACCTCAGCTGGTGCCGCACTCTCATTAGAACGCTGGGGCTCAGACTGCCCAGCACCACTACGTGTCACCTATAGGTGGACAAGACACACATTAGCGAACGTATGCAAGCAAAACAACACAAAAAGGAACGCGCAGATTCCTCAAACAAGATTTTGTACATTCCTTAATGGACATTCCAGAGTTCATTAGCGTTACAGCAGGTCGCACAAACACGTGCTCGCCACACCACAAAAGAATTCGACCACGAATTCGAAAGAGGAAGACCGAGAAAAGCTGATACCAAAATGTAACGACCCCATCCGTTTCATGACGTATAGTAGAAGGTCCGGCCGGGGCCCCACACTATATGCCACAAACAGACGGTGAGGTCACAAGATAATACCAAACCAAATATGAATCCTAACTCAGAGCATTCTAGCGGAAGCTTTAAGTTACAACTTTGAACTCTAAACAGGAATGTCCAATATATAAACCACCTTTATATATATACCACGGAATGTACACAACCACAAGAGTTTGGCCTTAAGGCCTTACAGTTCCTCTTACACATAACATGTTTTACAAACCTCGGTGCGCAGGCCGGCCATACATGAGTAAAAGAGAAAACAAAACAAAGCCATTCGCTTAGCCTTCAAGGGCTAGCCGCAGCAGCAACAGCATCAGCAGTAGGGCTTCAGCCCTTCACTTACCACTTGGCTCTCCAGCACCTGCACGGGAACAATCCACCCAACCGGTGGCAAACAATGCAACGGTCAGCATTCAGCTGACCCAATTATAACAATCCTACCCCTTTCTCGGGGCATGAGCATTCTTTCCCTGCAAGCATGTCATCATCAAATAGCAACTATGTGCGCGCAGGCACATTCAGCCATCACAACCATCGGCCACACGGCCCGACGGTCCGTGCACTCAGGGCACATTCTTGGTGTACCGGAATACCAGGGTCAACACCACCGTCTACACGGTATTTGAGCATTCTAGTCTTTCCGGCGCGCGGGCCTAAGACTCTCATTAGGCGCTCCAACAAAACCTATAACCAGGCTTCCAAGTCGGACAGACCTAACGCAGGTACGGATCAGCCACCCCCCGTTGCTCAAGTCGCCGTGCCACCTCGAATACGGAAGTATCCATGGCTATTTATAGGCGCGGGTCGGTTTCACCTTTCCTGTTCGGCAATCTGCCTTTTCATCGAGTTGCAGCCCAACGGCTCAACTGCTCACAAAGTGGCAACACACGGCCACAAGAGTTGCACCAACCCTCTTCATTTCCTGGACATCGTCCAGTACTTCCTGCCGCACCAAGCAACAGGTAGGAACAAGGCATCACAAGCCATAATCACGGAGCCTTCTCCGATATGCAAACAAGCATCACCAATCCAGATTACATCCAGATGGGCTTCACACAGCATGCCTAGAGCCGTACTCCAATTCCGGCCTCTAACAAGGGGGACTTCACATATCTACCCCAAGGGACACCACAACCCACCGCACACTCGCGGGGAAGGGTTTTCCCTATGCAATGCAGAAAAGAAGGACTTCACATGTCCAAGGAGGGAGATCGTTACCCTTGTCGATCTCTTCGGTGCCATCGAAAACTAGCTGGTGAGAAAGAACCGCAGCAGCCTTGCCTTCACAACGCCGGCTTCGGATCACGAATCGGACCACGGGAGCTCCGCCGGTGGCTTGCTCTCCTCCTCCTTCTTTCTTCCTTCCTCTCTCTTTCTCTCTTCCTTAAGGGCAAATGAAGAATGAACCTTCATCCTTCCTTCACGTATTAAACCAGCCAGGAAACCACCTTGGCCCTTGGATCAAAAGAGAGAAAACTGAACGGCCAAGATTTTCCCAAAAAACCAATTTTTGGCCGACACGGCCTGTGACACGCCCGTGTCACAGGCCGTGTACCCTTTAAGCGGCACACACAGTTTGAACCGACTGAACAACACGGGCATCGACACGCCCGTGTCGAACCTGACACGCCCGTGTCGAACCTGACACGCCCGTGTCGAACTTGAGACACGCCCGTGTCTCCTGCTTCATCGAGCTGCAACCAGTACACGGGTCGGAACACGGCAGCTGACATGCCCGTGTCCAGCCTGACACGCCCGTGTTCAAGGTCGTGTTCAAGGCCGTGTCCGGCTCTGACTTGAATAGGACAATTTCGAAAAATAATTCGAACACGCCCTGGGACACGCCCGTGTCGAAGGCCGTGTCCCAGGCTCGACGCTCGTCGACTATGAATCGTCGACTAGCCTGAACACGCCCTGGGACACGCCCGTGTACACCCGACACGCCCTGGGACACGCCCGTGTCCCAGGCCGTGTAACTTGACCTGCACCTCAAAATCATCTTGAGTCTTTTTGGGGCCTTTTTGGGGTGTTACAACCCTCCCCCCTTAACAAAATTTCGTCCCGAAATTTGCACGGTAAGGAAACAAAACCAGCAATGCTATAACTCTGTTATAACAAAAAGTACACGGTCTACAGTTTATACAAATAACTCGGGAAACTCAGCTCGCATGGTCTGCTCTCGCTCCCATGTTAGCTCTTCACGGCCACAATTGTCCCATCGGACCTTGACCATCCCGATCACTTTGTTCCGCAACTGTTTCTCGGCTCGATCCTCGATCCGAATGGGTCTAACCCTCGTCGTTAGCCCATACTCGACCGGTACCCGATCATTCTCCACTACTTGAGCTGGATCCTTTACCGCCTTACGAAGGACTGAGATGTGAAATACATCATGTAATCCACCCAAGTCTGCTGAAAGTGCTAGTCGATAAGCAGCTTCCCCAACTCGCTCCACCACCTCAAATGGACCAAGATACCTCGGACTTAGCTTTTTCAAATGCCGAATCCTGGACACGCCTTTGAAGGGTTTGATCTTCAAATATACCCAATCACCCACCGCGAACTCCACGTTCCGATGTTTGGCATTGTAGTACTTTGCTTGACGATATTGGGCTATCAAAAGCCTCTCCCGAATAGAGCGTATGAGCGAAGTAGCTTCTTCGACTTCCTTTTTCCCATTCAGCTTAGATTCGCCTGCTTCTGCCCAAGCTAACGGTGTACGGCATTTCCGACCATACAACGCCTCAAATGGTGCCATACCAATACTCGCTTGGTAGCTATTATTATAGGCAAATTCGACGAGAAATATATAATCTTTCCATCTCTTACCAAAGTCTAGGGCGCACATGCGGAGCATATCCTCCATCGTCCTGTTGGTTCGTTCAGTCTGGCCATCCGTTTGGGGATGAAAGGCCGTACTAAACGCTAACTTTGTACCCAACATTTGATGAACGAGCCGCCAATCATTCGATGTGAACCGCCCATCACGATCACTAATGATGCTCCGAGGAACACCGTGCAGTCGAACAACCTGCTCCACATACAGCTTGGCCAAGGTTTCCACTGAATCGTCTCTTCTGTTTGGAAGGAAGTGCGCCACTTTCGTCAACCGGTCCACAATCACCCAGATTGAATCATGACCGCGTTGAGATCTCGGCAACCCGTGCACGAAATCCATCGAAATATCATCGAACTTCCACTCCGGAATAGGCAACGACTTCAGAAACCCGCCAGGCTTCTGGCATTCTGCTTTCACCAACGCACAGGTAGTGCATTCAGCCACATAACGTGCGACATCTTTCTTTAGTCCGGGCCACCAGAACAGCTTTTTCATATCCCTGTACATCTTTGTGCTCCCTGGGTGAACTGAGTACTTTGCAAAGTGCGCTTCGTACATCAACTCTTCCCTCAATTTACACACACTTGGGACGCACACTCGACCATTTCTCCGTAATAACCCGTTATCCCAAGAGAATTGATCATCCGACCCATCTTTAGCATAGCGCTGGAGACTTTCATCAAGCTCCGTTGCTCGCCGAACTCTGTCCGTAAGGTCATATTGCACCTCCGTCCAGTTCAAGCATGCATCGGTTGACGCACGCTTGTCAACACACGATATCTCCAATGCTTCCAGTTCCTGGATCAAACGCTGATCATGCCTCTGCAACCAGCTTGCCCGTACCGGAGTCTTTCGACTCAAAGCATCAGCGACCACATTTCCCTTCCCGGGGGTATAGTGAATCTCGAAGGTGTAGTCCCCGAGGAACTCCATCCATCTTCGTTGTCGCATATTCAGATCCTTCTGATCCAACAAATACTTTAGGCTCTTGTGATCCGTATAGATATCCACTTTGACGCCATATAGATAGTGCCGCCACAACTTGAGCGCAAAGATTACCGCCGCCAACTCCAAATCATGGACGGGGTAATTCCGCTCATGCACTTTCAACTGACGCGAGCCATAAGCAATCACTTTACCAAATTACAGAAGAACGCAGCCTAAGCCGCTCCCAGATGCATCACTATAGATCTCATACCCATCGGTACCACATGGCGATGTCAACACAGGCGCCGTGGTCAAACGACTCTTCAAGTCTTCAAAAGCTCGCGCGCACTCCGGCGTCCAAATGAACTTTTGATCTTTTCTCGTCAGCGTGGTGAGAGGTAAAGCAATCCGTGAGAAGTTTTCCACAAACCGTCTATAGTAGCCCGCAAGTCCAAGGAAGCTCCTGACCTCGGCCACTGAAGACATCACTGGCCAATCTCGGATGGCACTTATCTTCAACGGATCCACCGCAATACCCTCTCCGCTTACCACATGGCCTAAAAAGGCTACTGAAGAGAGCCAGAACTCACACTTTGAGAACTTGGCAAAAAGCTTATTCCTCCGCAGGGTATGCAAAACCAACCGCAAATGGTTTGCGTGATCCTCTTCCGACTGAGAGTATACTAAGATGTCATCGATAAACACAATAACAAACAAATCCAAGTACTCTCGGAACGTTCGATGCATTAGGTCCATAAATACCGAAGGCGCATTACATAGGCCAAACGGCATTACCGTGAACTCATAATGACCGTAGCGTGTTCCAAACGCTGTCTTGGGAATGTCACCTTCCCGAATCCTTAGCTGATAATATCCCGATTTCAAATCCAACTTGGAATAGACCGTTGATCCCGCCAGCTGATCAAAGAGGTCATCAATCCGCGGGATCGGATATTTGTTTTTCTCCGTCAGCTTATTCAACTCGCGGTAGTCAATACACAACCGTAAGCTACCGTCTTTCTTCTTCACAAAGAGAACAGGCGCGCTCCAAGGTGACATACTTGGGCGTATATATCCTTGCTCCAACAACTCTTGCAATTGGACTTTCAACTCAGCCATCTCTTTTGGTGCGACGCGATATGGAGAGCGGGCCACAGGTTTCGCACCTGGCACCAACTCAATAGAGAAGTCAATCTCCCGCTGGGGTGGTAACCCAGGAAGATCTTTAGGAAACACGTCGGCAAACTCTGACACAACTGGCACTTCACCGACACTGGCCTTTGGCTCAACAGCCTGAATTAGCATAAAGAATAACTCTGCGCCCTTCCGAACAGCATTGACGACTTGGAGTGCAGACAACAACGTTCCGCCAACTCCTCGCATACCAGCGAACTTCGTCACAAGCCCGGTATTCTGGCCCAGTGTAATCTCTTTGGAGTTGCAATCAATAAAGGCACGCTGTTCCGAGAGGCAGTCCATACCAAAGATCACATCAAACTCCGATAACGGTAGCACAGCTGCACTCAAACCGAAATCCCGACTTCCTATTTGCACATCCACATCGCAAGCCCTATCCGCAAGCATCACACAGCCATTCGGCAATAGCACCCTTGTACTATCCACCGTCACATGACTTGGTACCCCAATTCGAGATACGAAATCCTCAGACAGAAAAGAATGCGAAGCACCCGTATCAAACAGGGCTCTCGCTAAATTATTCCGAATCAGGACAAAGCCTGCAGTACACACACACATGCACAAGCTAAACATAACCAAAACCAAAAGCACCAGCAAGTAAACTACATCAACTCGTACCTGTGACGACGTCACTTTGCTTAATCGCTTCCTGTTGGCCAAGTTGATAGATTCGGGGCTGCGCCTGGGAAGCAGAGGAATCAACCACCGCTTTGCCCTTCTCAGCATACGACGCACCCGTCTTCTTGTCCCCTTTGGGCTGCACAACCCGACAGTCACGAGCTATATGCCCCACCCGGCCACAGTTATAGCATGTACGAGCATCCGGCCTTGATGTCGCTCCCGACACAACGGTCGTAGTCACTTGCCCAGATGGCTTGGACCTCTTGCCCCCTTTCTTCTGGTAAAACGATTTGCTCGGGCGAGGTGCTTGAAACTCTGGCTTTGACGCAACCAAGCCCTTATTCCCTTGCACTCGCCTCATGTCCTTCTCCAACGCGCACGCAGTATCAACCAACGCCTGAAACCCTTGGCTCACAGAACTCGAAAGCAGGAATCGCAACTCATCCCGCAATCCTTCATAGAACCGATTCGTTTTCCTTTGGTCATTCGCGAAGATTGTTCCCGCATATCGTCCCAACCTGGTAAACTCGTGCAAGTAGATATCCACACTATCTTCCCCTTGCTTTAACCGTTGAAACTCATTTTCCATAGCAATGCGTTGCGCCGCTGGGACATGTTTCGCCAGAAATATTCGAGAGAACTCCTCAATAGACACTTGTGTTAATTGCCTGCCCGCCAAATGGTGTAGCTCAACCTCGTCCCACCACAACCGCGCCTCCCCTTCAAGCATGAAGGTGGCTAAGGTGACCTTGAGAGTTTCCTCCGCCCTGATCGCTGTCATTAACCTCTTGACACGCGATAACCAATCTTCCGCCTGCGTTGGGGATCCCATTCCCGCAAACGTAGGAGGACTGAAGCTCATGAATTGCTTTAACTGTCGGTCAGCTGCTCGTGGATCTACAGCCTCAACCGGCTCGGGTCTTACATCAACACGAACTGGCACTACTGCTGGATGCGCTTGCCCGGTCGGCTGAATCATGGCAAATAGCGCCTCAACCACTAAGCGAACAGTTTCCGCAGATGGAGGAGGTGTGGGCACCTCAGCTGGTGCCGCACTCTCATTAGAACGCTGGGGCTCAGACTGCCCAGCACCACTACGTGTCACCTATAGGTGGACAAGACACACATTAGCGAACGTATGCAAGCAAAACAACACAAAAAGGAACGCGCAGATTCCTCAAACAAGATTTTGTACATTCCTTAATGGACATTCCAGAGTTCATTAGCGTTACAGCAGGTCGCACAAACACGTGCTCGCCACACCACAAAAGAATTCGATCACGAATTCGAAAGAGGAAGACCGAGAAAAGCTGATACCAAAATGTAACGACCCCATCCGTTTCATGACGTATAGTAGAAGGTCCGGCCGGGGCCCCACACTATATGCCACAAACAGACGGTGAGGTCACAGGATAATACCAAACCAAATATGAATCCTAACTCAGAGCATTCTAGCGGAAGCTTTAAGTTACAACTTTGAACTCTAAACAGGAATGTCCAATATATAAACCACCTTTATATATATACCACGGAATGTACACAACCACAAGAGTTTGGCCTTAAGCCCTTACAGTTCCTCTTACACATAACATGTTTTACAAACCTCGGCACGCAGGCCGGCCATACATGAGTAAAAGAGAAAACAAAACAAAGCCATTCGCTTAGCCTTCAAGGGCTAGCCGCAGCAGCAGCAGCATCAGCAGTAGGGCTTCAGCCCATCACTTACCACTTGGCTCTCCAGCACCTGCACGGGAACAATCCACCCAACCGGTGGCAAACAATGCAACGGTCAGCATTCAGCTGACCCAATTATAACAATCCTACCCCTTTCTCGGGGCATGAGCATTCTTTCCCTGCAAGCATGTCATCATCAAATAGCAACTATGTGCGCGCAGGCACATTCAGCCATCACAACCATCGGCCACACGGCCCGACGGTCCGTGCACTCAGGGCACATTCTTGGTGTACCGGAATACCAGGGTCAACACCACCGTCTACACGGTATTTGAGCATTCTAGTCTTTCCGGCGCGCGGGCCTAAGACTCTCATTAGGCGCTCCAACAAAACCTATAACCAGGCTTCCAAGTCGGACGGACCTAACGCAGGTACGGATCAGCCACCCCCCGTTGCTCAAGTCGCCGTGCCACCTCGAATACGGAAGTATCCATGGCTATTTATAGGCGCGGGTCGGTTTCACCTTTCCTGTTCGGCAATCTGCCTTTTCATCGAGTTGCAGCCCAACGGCTCAACTGCTCACAAAGTGGCAACACACGGCCACAAGAGTTGCACCAACCCTCTTCATTTCCTGGACATCGTCCAGTACTTCCTGCCGCACCAAGCAACAGGTAGGAACAAGGCATCACAAGCCATAATCACGGAGCCTTCTCCGATATGCAAACAAGCATCACCAATCCAGATTACATCCAGATGGGCTTCACACAACATGCCTAGAGCCGTACTCCAATTCCGGCCTCTAACAAGGGGGACTTCACATATCTACCCCAAGGGACACCACAACCCACCGCACACTCGCGGGGAAGGGTTTTCCCTATGCAATGCAGAAAAGAAGGACTTCACATGTCCAAGGAGGGAGATCGTTACCCTTGTCGATCTCTTCGGTGCCATCGAAAACTAGCCGGTGAGAAAGAACCGCAGCAGCCTTGCCTTCACAACGCCGGCTTCGGATCACGAATCGGACCACGGGAGCTCCGCCGGTGGCTTGCTCTCCTCCTCCTTCTTTCTTCCTTCCTCTCTCTTTCTCTCTTCCTTAAGGGCAAATGAAGAATGAACCTTCATCCTTCCTTCACGTATTAAACCAGCCAGGAAACCACCTTGGCCCTTGGATCAAAAGAGAGAAAACTGAACGGCCAAGATTTTCCCAAAAAACCAATTTTTGGCCGACACGGCCTGTGACACGCCCGTGTCACAGGCCGTGTACCCTTTAAGCGGCACACACAGTTTGAACCGACTGAATAACACGGGCATCGACACGCCTGTGTCGAACCTGATACGCCCGTGTCAAACTTGAGACACACCAGTGTCTCCTGCTTCATCGAGCTGCAACCAGTACACGGGTCGGAACACGGCAGCTGACACGCCCGTGTCCAGCCTGACACGCCCGTGTTCAAGGCCGTGTTCAAGGCTGTGTCCGGCTCTGACTTGAATAGGCCAATTTCGAAAAATAATTCGAACACGCCCTGGGACACGCCCGTGTCGAAGGCCGTGTCCCAGGCTCGACGCTCGTCGACTATGAATCGTCGACTAGCCTGAACACGCCCTGGGACACGCCCGTGTCCCAGGCCGTGTACACCCGACACGCCCTGGGACACGCCCGTGTCCCAGGCCGTGTAACCTGACCTGCACCTCAAAATCATCTTGAGTCTTTTTGGGGCCTTTTTGGGGTGTTACAACCCTCCCCCCCTTAACAAAATTTCATCCCGAAATTTGCACGGTAAGGAAACAAAACCAGCAATGCTATAACTCTGTTATAACAAAAAGTACACGGTCTACAGTTTATACAAATAACTCGGGAAACTCAGCTCGCATGGTCTGCTCTCGCTCCCATGTTAGCTCTTCACGGCCACAATTGTCCCATCGGACCTTGACCATCCCAATCACTTTGTTCCGCAACTGTTTCTCGGCTCGATCCTCGATCCGAATGGGTCTAACCCTCGTCGTTAGCCCATACTCGACCGGTACCCGATCATTCTCCACTACTTGAGCTGGATCCTTTACCGCCTTACGAAGGACTGAGATGTGAAATACATCATGTAATCCACCCAAGTCCGCTGAAAGTGCTAGTCGATAAGCAGCTTCCCCAACTCGCTCCACCACCTCAAATGGACCAAGATACCTCGGACTTAGCTTTTTCAAACGCCGAATCCTGGACACGCCTTTGAAGGGTTTGATCTTCAAATATACCCAATCACCCACCGCGAACTCCACATTCCGATGTTTGGCATTGTAGTACTTTGCTTGACGATCTTGGGCTATCAAAAGCCTCTCCCGAATAGAGCGTATGAGCGAAGTAGCTTCTTCGACTTCCTTTTTCCCATTCAGCTTAGATTCGCCTGCTTCTGCCCAAGCTAACGGTGTACGGCATTTCCGACCATACAACGCCTCAAATGGTGCCATACCAATACTCGCTTGGTAGCTATTATTATAGGCAAATTCGACGAGAAATATATAATCTTCCCATCTCTTACCAAAGTCTAGGGCACACATGCGGAGCATATCCTCCATCGTCCTGTTGGTTCGTTCAGTCTGGCCATCCGTTTGGGGATGAAAGGCCGTACTAAACGCTAACTTTGTACCCAACATTTGATGAACGAGCCGCCAATCATTCGATGTGAACCGCCCATCACGATCACTAACGATGCTCCGAGGAACACCGTGCAGTCGAACAACCTGCTCCATATACAGCTTGGCCAAGGTTTCCACTGAATCGTCTCTTCTGTTTGGAAGGAAGTGCGCCACTTTCGTCAACCGGTCCACAATCACCCAGATTGAATCATGACCGCGTTGAGATCTCGGCAACCCGTGCACGAAATCCATCGAAATATCATCGAACTTCCACTCCGGAATAGGCAACGACTTCAGAAACCCGCCAGGCTTCTGGCATTCTGCTTTCACCAACGCACAGGTAGTGCATTCAGCCACATAACGTGCGACATCTTTCTTTAGTCCGGGCCACCAGAACAGCTTTTTCATATCCCTGTACATCTTTGTGCTCCCTGGGTGAACTGAGTACTTTGCAAAGTGCGCTTCGTACATCAACTCTTCCCTCAATTTACACACACTTGGGACGCACACTCGACCATTTCTCCGTAACAACCCGTTATCCCAAGAGAATTGATCATCCGGCCCATCTTTAGCATAGCGCTGGAGACTTTCATCAAGCTCCGTTGCTCGCCGAACTCTGTCCGTAAGGTCATATTGCACCTCCGTCCAGTTCAAGCATGCATCGGTTGACGCACGCTTGTCAACACACGATATCTCCAATGCTTCCAGTTCCTGGATCAAACGCTGATCATGCCTCTGCAACCAGCTTGCCCGTACCGGAGTCTTTCGACTCAAAGCATCAGCGACCACATTTCCCTTCCCGGGGGTATAGTGAATCTCGAAGGTATAGTCCCCGAGGAACTCCATCCATCTTCGTTGTCGCATATTCAGATCCTTCTGATCCAACAAATACTTTAGGCTCTTGTGATCCGTATAGATATCCACTTTGACGCCATATAGATAGTGCCGCCACAACTTGAGCGCAAAGATTACCGCCGCCAACTCCAAATCATGGACGGGGTAATTCCGCTCATGCACTTTCAACTGACGCGAGCCATAAGCAATCACTTTACCAAATTGCAGAAGAACGCAGCCTAAGCCGCTCCCAGATGCATCACTATAGATCTCATACCCATCGGTACCACATGGCGATGTCAACACAGGCGCCGTGGTCAAACGACTCTTCAAGTCTTCAAAAGCTCGCGCGCACTCCGGCGTCCAAATGAACTTTTGATCTTTTCTCGTCAGCGTGGTGAGAGGTAAAGCAATCCGTGAGAAGTTTTCCACAAACCGTCTATTGTAGCCCGCAAGTCCAAGGAAGCTCCTGACCTCGGCCACTGAAGACATCACTGGCCAATCTCGGATGGCACTTATCTTCAACGGATCCACCGCAATACCCTCTCCGCTTACCATATGGCCTAAAAAGGCTACTGAAGAGAGCTAGAACTCACACTTTGAGAACTTGGCAAAAAGCTTATTCCTCCGCAGGGTATGCAAAACCAACCGCAAATGGTTTGCGTGATCCTCTTCCGACTGAGAGTATACTAAGATGTCATCGATAAACACAATAACAAACAAATCCAAGTACTCTCGGAACGTTCGATGCATTAGGTCCATAAATACCGAAGGCGCATTACATAGGCCAAACGGCATTACCGTGAACTCATAATGACCGTAGCGTGTTCCAAACGCTGTCTTGGGAATGTCACCTTCCCGAATCCTTAACTGATAATATCCCGATTTCAAATCCAACTTGGAATAGACCGTTGATCCCGCCAGCTGATCAAAGAGGTCATCAATCCGCGGGATCGGATATTTGTTTTTCTCCGTCAGCTTATTCAACTCGCGGTAGTCAATACACAACCGTAAGCTACCGTCTTTCTTCTTCACAAAGAGAACAGGCGCGCTCCAAGGTGACATACTTGGGCGTATATATCCTTGCTCCAACAACTCTTGCAATTGGCTTTCAACTCAGCCATCTCTTTTGGCGCGACGCGATATGGAGAGCGGGCCACAGGTTTCGCACCTGGCACCAACTCAATAGAGAAGTCAATCTCCCGCTGGGGTGGTAACCCAGGAAGATCTTTAGGAAACACGTCGGCAAACTCTGACACAACTGGCACTTCACCGACACTGGCCTTTGGCTCAACAGCCTGAATTAGCATAAAGAATAACTCCGCGCCCTTCCGAACAACATTGACGACTTGGAGTGCAGACAACAACGTTCCGCCAACTCCTCGCATACCAGCGAACTTCGTCACAAGCCCGGTATTCTGGCCCAGTGTAATCTCTTTGGAGTTGCAATCAATAAAGGCACGCTGCTCCGAGAGCCAGTCCATACCAAAGATCACATCAAACTCCGATAACGGTAGCACAGCTGCACTCAAACCGAAATCCCGACTTCCTATTTGCACATCCACATCGCAAGCCCTATCCGCAAGCATCACACAGCCATTCGGCAATAGCACCCTTGTACTATCCACCGTCACATGACTTGGTACCCCAATTCGAGATACGAAATCCTCAGACAGAAAAGAATGCGAAGCACCCGTATCAAACAGGGCTCTCGCTAAATTATTCCGAATCAGGACAAAGCCTGCAGTACACACACACATGCACAAGCTAAACATAACCAAAACCAAAAGCACCAGCAAGTAAACTACATCAACTCGTACCTGTGACGACGTCACTTTGCTTAATCGCTTCCTGTTGGCCAAGTTGATAGATTCGGGGCTGCGCCTGGGAAGCAGAGGAATCAACCACCGCTTTGCCCTTCTCAGCATACGACGCACCCGTCTTCTTGTCCCCTTTGGGCTGCACAACCCGACAGTCACGAGCTATATGCCCCACCCGGCCACAGTTATAGCATGTACGAGCATCCGGCCTTGATGTCGCTCCCGACACAACGGTCGTAGTCACTTGCCCAGATGGCTTGGACCTCTTGCCCCCTTTCTTCTGGTAAAACGATTTGCTCGGGCGAGGTGCTTGAAACTCTGGCTTTGACGCAACCAAGCCCTTATTCCCTTGCACTCGCCTCATGTCCTTCTCCAACGCGCATGCAGTATCAACCAACGCCTGAAACCCTTGGCTCACAGAACTCGAAAGCAGGAATCGCAACTCATCCCGCAATCCTTCATAGAACCGATTCGTTTTCCTTTGGTCATTCGCGAAGATTGTTCCCGCATATCGTCCCAACCTGGTAAACTCGTGCAAGTAGATATCCACACTATCTTCCCCTTGCTTTAACCGTTGAAACTCATTTTCCATAGCAATGCGTTGCGCCGCTGGGACATGTTTCGCCAGAAATATTCGAGAGAACTCCTCAATCGACACTTGTGTTAATTGCCTGCCCGCCAAATGGTGTAGCTCAACCTCGTCCCACCACAACCGCGCCTCCCCTTCAAGCATGAAGGTGGCTAAGGTGACCTTGAGAGTTTCCTCCGCCCTGATCGCTGTCATTAACCTCTTGACACGCGATAACCAATCTTCCGCCTGCGTTGGGGATCCCATTCCCGCAAACGTAGGAGGACTGAAGCTCATGAATTGCTTTAACTGTCGGTCAGCTGCTCGTGGATCTACAGCCTCAACCGGCTCGGGTCTTACATCAACACGAACTGGCACTACTGCTGGATGCGCTTGCCCGGTCGGCTGAATCATGGCAAATAGCGCCTCAGCCACTAAGCGAACAGTTTCCGCAGATGGAGGAGGTGTGGGCACCTCAGCTGGTGCCGCACTCTCATCAGAACGCTGGGGCTCAGACTGCCCAGCACCACTACGTGTCACCTATAGGTGGACAAGACACACATTAGCGAACGTATGCAAGCAAAACAACACAAAAAGGAACGCGCAGATTCCTCAAACAAGATTTTGTACATTCCTTAATGGACATTCCAGAGTTCATTAGCGTTACAGCAGGTCGCATAAACACGTGCTCGCCACCCCACAAAAGAATTCGACCACGAATTCGAAAGAGGAAGACCGAGAAAAGCTGATACCAAAATGTAACGACCCCATCCGTTTCATGACGTATAGTAGAAGGTCCGGCCGGGGCCCCACACTATATGCCACAAACAGACGGTGAGGTCACAGGATAATACCAAACCAAATATGAATCCTAACTCAGAGCATTCTAGCGGAAGCTTTAAGTTACAACTTTGAACTCTAAACAGGAATGTCCAATATATAAACCACCTTTATATATATACCACGGAATGTACACAACCACAAGAGTTTGGCCTTAAGGCCTTACAGTTCCTCTTACACATAACATGTTTTACAAACCTCGGCGCGCAGGCCGGCCATACATGAGTAAAAGAGAAAACAAAACAAAGCCATTCGCTTAGCCTTCAAGGGCTAGCCGCAGCAGCAGCAGCATCAGCAGTAGGGCTTCAGCCCATCACTTACCACTTGGCTCTCCAGCACCTGCACGGGAACAATCCACCCAACCGGTGGCAAACAATGCAACGGTCAGCATTCAGCTGACCCAATTATAACAATCCTACCCCTTTCTCGGGGTATGAGCATTCTTTCCCTGCAAGCATGGCATCATCAAATAGTAACTATGTGCGCGCAGGCACATTCAGCCATCACAACCATCGGCCACACGGCCCGACGGTCCGTGCACTCAGGGCACATTCTTGGTGTACCGGAATACCAGGGTCAACACCACCGTCTACACGGTATTTGAGCATTCTAGTCTTTCCGGCGCGCGGGCCTAAGACTCTCATTAGGCGCTCCAACAAAACCTATAACCAGGCTTCCAAGTCGGACGGACCTAACGCAGGTACGGATCAGCCACCCCCCATTGCTCAAGTCGCCGTGCCACCTCAAATACGGAAGTATCCATGGCTATTTATAGGCGCGGGTCGGTTTCACCTTTCCTGTTCGGCAATCTGCCTTTTCATCGAGTTGCAGCCCAACGGCTCAACTGCTCACAAAGTGGCAACACACGACCACAAGAGTTGCACCAACCCTCTTCATTTCCTGGACATCGTCCAGTACTTCCTGCCGCACCAAGCAACAGGTAGGAACAAGGCATCACAAGCCATAATCACGGAGCCTTCTCCGATATGCAAACAAGCATCACCAATCCAGATTACATCCAGATGGGCTTCACACAGCATGCCTAGAGCCGTACTCCAATTCCGGCCTCTAACAAGGGGGACTTCACATATCTACCCCAAGGGACACCACAACCCACCGCACACTCGCGGGGAAGGGTTTTCCCTATGCAATGCAGAAAAGAAGGACTTCACATGTCCAAGGAGGGAGATCGTTACCCTTGTCGATCTCTTCGGTGCCATCGAAAACTAGCCGGTGAGAAAGAACCGCAGCAGCCTTGCCTTCACAACGCCGGCTTCGGATCACGAATCGGACCACGGGAGCTCCGCCGGTGGCTTGCTCTCCTCCTCCTTCTTTCTTCCTTCCTCTCTCTTTCTCTCTTCCTTAAGGGCAAATGAAGAATGAACCTTCATCCTTACTTCACGTATTAAACCAGCCAGGAAACCACCTTGGCCCTTGGATCAAAAGAGAGAAAACTGAACGGCCAAGATTTTCCCAAAAAACCAATTTTTGGCCGACACGGCCTGTGACACGCCCGTGTCACAGGCCGTGTACCCTTTAAGCGGCACACACAGTTTGAACCGACTGAACAACACGGGCATCGACACGCCCGTGTCGAACCTGACACGCCCGTGTCGAACTTGAGACACGCCCGTGTCTCCTGCTTCATCGAGCTGCAACCAGTACACGGGTCAGAACACGGCAGCTGACACGCCCGTGTCCAGCCTGACACGCCCGTGTTCAAGGCCGTGTTCAAGGCCGTGTCCGGCTCTGACTTGAATAGGCCAATTTCGAAAAATAATTCGAACACGCCCTGGGACACGCCCGTGTCGAAGGCCGTGTCCCATGCTCGACGCTCGTCGACTATGAATCGTCGACTAGCCTGAACACGCCCTGGGACACGCCCGTATCCCAGGCCGTGTACACCCGACACGCCCTGGGACACGCCCGTGTCCCAGGCCGTGTAACCTGACCTGCACCTCAAAATCATCTTGAGTCTTTTTGGGGCCTTTTTGGGGTGTTACAACCACAGCTCAATTGGTGATGAAGGTTGAAAGAACTCCATAGTTAAGCGTGCTTGGGCGAGAGTAGTACTGAGATGGGTGACCTCCTGGGAAGTCCCCGTACGGCCCAACTTAACTATCGAGTTCGCTCATCAAAGGGAGGCTGTGGCCACCAACAACCCGCCTGTGGAGGGAGAGGGGTTGGGGTGCTTGGGCTGCAGCCCGGTAGCGATGCCTGGAGAGCGGAGCCGTAACGCTGTTACGTACGCGCCAGGGTCGTTACAACCCTTCCGACTGTTCGTGGTATATGGCGTCGGGTTCCAGCTGCACCTTCTGTTATATGTCATACGACGGATAGGGGTGTTACAATTTGGTATCAAACTAGGGTATCGGTCGTCTGTATTTGAATTTGTGGTCAAATTCTTTTAAGGGGTGGTGAGCACATTTATGTGCGTCATCGTTATAATATAAAAGAACCCATGAATGTCCACTTAGGAATGAAAAAATACACTTATTTTGAGGAACCTGAGTGTTCCAGTGATTGCTTTTAGCAATTTTTGTGTCGCCTAATCAAGGGTTTATGCTATTATAGGTTCCTAGGAGCGGTGATGGGCAATCAGAACGTCTGCAATCGGCGGAAAGTAGTGCACCAAGTGACGTGCATACAACACCTCCTTCAGTAGAAACCATTAGATTGGTGGCTGAAGCAGTCTTTGCTATGATCAATGCCTAACAAGTGCAGCCCGCACCACCTGCTAATGATCAAGAACCGATTAGAGTGGCAGAGCCGGGAGTGGTAGAACGCATGGCAGTTGATCCGGTAGCACCAAGGAGAGCCACGGAGAAACAGCTCAAGCATGTGATGAGCTTTAATCCTCCGGTGTTTGACGGGATGGGAACGCCAACTCAAGCTGAGGATTGGCTCTCTACGATGAAGAGAGTCATGATCGCCACAGAAACTGTGGAGTGGCAGAAGACCATAATAGTGACCTTCCTATTGCTGGTGAGGCAAGGATGTGGTGGGACGAGTTGGAGGTTCATCTCTTAGTGGGAAGGCAACTTGTCGAAGTACCGATGGAGGAATTCTCAAGGTTGTTCTTGGCCAGATACCTACCTTTTGCCCAGAAGCTTGAAATGGAGAATAAGTACCATGGATTGACTCAGGGAGCGAGTAGCGTGGATGAGTATCTCCACGAGTTTACTCGGTTAGATCGTTATGCTGGTGTTATGTTTACTGAAGAAGAGCGGAAGACCAGTCGATTTTATGAGGGCCTACGGGGCGACCAACAACTACTCCTCACTGGGCCTAAAGCAGATGGAACAAGAAGCAGAAGACTTAAAGTTCAGCCCCTTCGTCTGGTGCGACGGGGGCAAACTCAAGTCGGGTCATAGGAGCGTGCTACAACTGTGAAAAGGTGGGGCATTTTGTACGTGAGTGTAGGAGCGGACGTGCAAAGTCCGAGAAGAGGACCTGAGCAACTTATGAGGAAAAGGGGAAGGCGGCGGAGTCGACCGCATCCCGCCATGCTCTAGCCCAGCCTAGAGTTTACAACCTTAGTCTACAAGAGGCCATTAAGCAAGCTGACGTGGTGATAGGTATGAGTTAAATATTTATTGTTTAGCTTTTATAGACGTTACCTTTTTTACATGTTAGCTTATAAATCTTGGTGCTAGGCTTTGTGTTAATTTTCGATAGTCCGGCGAGAGCCTTGTTTGATACGGGAGCTTCACATTCCTTCTTGTCCGAAAGATTTGTATTGCGCATCGGAGTTCCTTCCTCGATGGCAAATAACAAGTTGGATGTGTTGTTGCCCAATGGGTGCTCAATGCGTGCGGATATTGGCTGTGTGGTAAAGATTCGGATCGGGGATCAGGAGTTCGTTTTGTAAGCGTTGGTGCTGCCGTTAGTGGAGTTCGATATAATCTTTGGAATGGACTGGCTCTCGGATCAGCAAGCATGCATTGATTGCAACCGAAAGGAGGTTAAGTTGGGACAGAATTCTGACCAGGAGACTACATTTGCGGGTATGAAAGGGTCGAGCAAGATTATGATGTCAGCTCTTCAGGTGATTAAGGCAGTTCAGTCTGGGGCTGAGCTGTTTATCATTTCAGTGCAGGATTCAATGCCTAAACCTAGTCTTGACAGTATTGCAGTTGTGTCCGAGTATTCCTATGTATTCCTAGACGATCTCCCGGGAGCCCCTCCTCAGCGGGAGATTGATTTTACAATTGAGCTGGTACCGGGTGCCAAACCAGTGTCATGCTCTCCGTATCGGATAGCGCCTAAGGAGATGGCGGAGTTGAAGGTGCAACTGCAAGAATTGTTAGAGCAAAGGTATGCGTGTCCAAGTTCGTCGCCTTGGAGCGCACCGGTCCTCTTCGTTAAGAAGAAAGATGGGAGCTTGCGACTCTGTATTGATTATCAGGAGTTGAACAAGCTTACAAAAAAGAATAAGTATCTGATCCCAAGGATAGACGATCTATTTGATCAGTTGGTTGGGTCAACGGTATATTCGAAGCTAGATCTGAAATCCGGATACTACCAACTAAGGATAAGAGAAAGTGACATCCCAAAGACAGCGTTCAGCATGCGGTTTGGGCATTACGAGTTTACGGTCATGCCGTTTGGGTTGATTAATGCATCATCCGTGTTTATGGATTTGATGAACAGGACGTTCAGAGAGTACTTGGACCATTTCGTGATAGTATTTATCGACGACATCTTAGTGTACTTGCGGTGTGAGGATAATCACTTCAAACATCTGCATATGGTATTAGAGACGTTGAGGAAGAATCAGTTGTATGCTAAGTTCTCCAAGTGTGAGTTCTGGTTATCCTCAATCGCGTTCCTTGGTCATATTGTTAGTGGTGAAGGCATAATGGTGGATCCGGCGAAGATAGCAGCGATTCAGGAGTGGCCAGTGTTGACTACGGTGGCGGAAGTCCGGAGCTTTCTAGGGCTTACCGGCTACTATAGGCGCTTCGTGGAGAACTTCTTGCGGATAGCGCTACCACTTACGACGCTGACAAGAAAGGATCAAAAGTTTGTGTGGACGCTGGAGTGCGCACAGGCTTTTGAAGAATTGAAGAGGCGGTTGGTCACGACGCCTATTTTGCATTCGCCAAGTGGGTCCGAAGGGTTTGAAATTTATAGTGATGCTTTAGGCAGTGGTTTGGGATGTGTTCTGCTACATCATGAGAGCGTAATAGCCTATGGATCACGACAGTTGAAAGTTCTTGAGAGAAATTATCCGGTCCATGACTTGGAGCTAGCGGTCGTGATATTTGCTCTAAAGCTGTGGAGACACTATCTTTACGGTGTGAAGGTAGATATCTACACCGATCATAAAAGCCTGAAGTATTTGCTAGATCAGAAGGACCTAAACATGAGGCAGCGGCGGTGGATGGAGTTCCTGGGGGACTACACTTTCAAAATACATTATGTGCCCGGGAAATGAAATGCAGTAGCGGATGCATTGAGTCGTAGAGCACCTGCGCAAGCCAACTGGTTGGCGGTGCATGTTGAGAGTTTGGTCCGTGATTTGGAAGCTTTGTAGATCTCCTGCGTTGACAAGCAGGCTCGTGCTGAGGCAATTTTGTGTTGGTATGACCTAGCTGATAGGATTCATCGGGCTTTGGTTCAGGATAACAGTATGAAGCAAATCTTGGATGAATCATTGGATGGGTCAAATTCCCAATTTGCAGTTGAAGATGGACTGCTAAGGAAGGACGGTCGCCTATGCATCCCAAGTGTAGATAACCTTCGGGAGGAGTTGATGTATGAGACTCATCATACCAAGTACTCAATCCACCCGGGGAGCACGAAGATGTATAGGGACATAAGGAAGTTATTTTGGTGGCAAGGATTGAAGAAGGATGTAGCACTTTATGTGGCGAAGTGCCGAACTTGTGCCCTGGTGAAGGCGGAGTGTCAAAAGCCCGGAGGTTTCTTGAAGTCCTTGCATATCCCAGAATGGAAGTTCGACGACATTTCCATGGATTTTGTGTATGGTTTGCCAAGGTCGCAAAGGGGAAATGACGTCATCTGGGTGGTCGTAGATAGATTGACAAAGGTGTCACACTTCATCCCGAATAGGAAGGAAGATCTGGTGGAAAAGTTAGCCAAGCTCTATGTGGATAATATTGTACGGTTGCATGGTGTGCCACACAGTATTGTTAGTGACCGAGACGGACGCTTCACGTTAAATGATTGGAGGCTGGTGCATAAGTTGTTGGGAACTAAGCTGAGTTTCAGCACAACCTTTCATCCGCAGACGGATGGCCAGACTGAAAGGGTCAATAGGACGATGGAGGACATGCTTCACATGTGCATCTTGGATTTCGGAAAGCAGTGGGAAGATCACTTGTACATGGTAGAGTTTGCTTACAATAACAGTTTTCAAGCGAGTATTGGTATGGCGCCTTTCGAGGCCCTATATGGGAGAAGGTGTCACACGTCGTTGTCTTGGTTGGAGACAGGCGAGTCAAAGTTATATAAACGTCAGGCAGTGGAAGACATCACTTCAATGGTACACACGATTCAAGAACGGTTAAAGATCGCCCAGGAAAGACAGGCAAAATACTATAATGCCAAGCATAGGAATGTGGAGTTCAGTGTTGGCGATTTGGTGTACTTTAAAATCAAGCCATTTAAGGGTGTCTCACGGATTCGACGCTTGAAGAAGCTGAGTTTGAGATACCTTGGACCGTTTGAGATCCTGGAGCGGATTGGCGAAGCAGCGTATCGATTGAAGTTGTCGGTGGAATTGAGTGGACTACACGATGTATTCCACGTTTCGGTATTGTGGAAGGTGGTACAAGAGCCTTCTCAGGTTGTTGCGATCGATCAAGTGCCGATTGATAATGGGTTGACAACCAAGGTCAAGCCAGTTCGCATTGAAGACTTTGAAGTCAAACGGCTCCGCAATAAGGAAATCTGAATGGTTAAAGTCCGTTGGGATAACTGTGGACGAGAGGAGCTTTCTTGGGAATGAGAGCAGACTATGTTGGATGCATACCCCGAATTATTCCACGCAGGTAATCTTTAAGTAGTTTTGTGTACTTTTACATAATTTCGTGGACAAAATTTTTTAAGGGGGGGGGGGGGGGAGATTTGTAACGCCCCGAAACTCAGAAGTGAACCGGGCGGTGTTTTGTGCCAAGTTCATTTTTAGGAAGGGTTAACACGACCTATGACACGGGCGTGTCACAGGGCGTGTCGTGCTCGGGTAGTCGAGTTAAGGTCGACAAGCGTTGAGTGCTCGAACATGGCCTGTGACACGGGCATATCACAGGGCGTGTCAGGCACACGACCTTTGATACGGGCGTGTCACATGGTCGTGTACTCCTTTGGAAGTTTGGTCCTGTGTCGACTGAGGGACACGGCCCGAAACACGGGCGTGTACTGTCTGACACGGGCATGTCACATCTGATACGGGCGTGTCGCCACCCGTATCCACCAAGCGACGTGACGGTTGGCGTGCCGGTTATTCGTGACACGGCCCCTGGTCACGGGCGTATCGAGGACCCGACACAGGCGTGTCAGGTTCAGACACGGGCGTGTCCCAACCCGTGTCCTTTTCTGTGCTCGATATTAGTGGTTGGATCGAGGCACAGGGTCTGGGACACGGTCGTGTGCAAGACCGTGTTCGGCCCAGGATTAAGGAATTTTAAGCTAATCTGAGCCATTTATTTTCTTTAAATAAGATCTAACAGCCCAGATGAGTTCCTGCTTGTGTTTAGTCCGAGATTAGAAGTTTAATTCATCATTTCATCCTAAACTCTCTCTTTCTAAGAAGTTAGAGAGAGGAGAAAACAAGGAAGAAGGAATGGGGGAATCCGGCAGCCGGCGGAGCATCGGAGCACGAAAGTGAGAACCGAGACCAGATTCGTGGAGAGAATTCCCTTGCAAAGCCTTTCATCTGGCTAGTTTTTCATGGCGCCTAAGCAGACTTCAAGGGTGACGATTCTCAACTTAGACATGTGAAGTCCTCTTCCTTTCTGCATGGGAAACCCGCTCCCGCGAGTGTGCGGTGAGTGCGCGGTGTTCCTTGGGGTAGATATGTGCAGTCCCCCTTATTTAGAGTCCGGAATCGAAGTACGGGCATAGGCATTGTGTGTGAAGCCTACCCGGACCTGTTTGTCTTGATCGGTGATGTTGCATTGCATGAATAGCCGGAGAAGACTCCGTGCGTTGTTTTCGGGTTTCTACGCGGTAGATTGCAGCAGGGATCCTTTGGGATTAACTCCAAGGCACACCCGGAAAACTGGGTGGAAACGTTATTCTGCTAACTTGGCGGTCGGGGAGCCTGCCTTGAACATAACTGGGTTATGTGATGTTTTGAAATGTTTTAGGCTTCGGGTGAAGCTTGGCCCGCGCATACGTCTTAAAGTGACTAGGCGGGGTGAGCAACGGGCGGGTGGAAACAGACCTGGGCTTTGCGGTTTGGTGCTAGAGGCCCTTAAGTGGAACTGGTCGTTAGCATAGTCGGGAGTCTTGGACTGCGTTCGGAAAGACTCAAAAATTATCACAATGTTTGTCATCCTGAGGGTGGTGGTGAAGCCACAGAATTGACCGGATTCACTGAGAATGTGCCCTAAGTGCACGAGGTGTTTGGCCGAGCGAGCCTACACCTGTGGCGAAATATATATTTGGACTTTACTATTTAGCTGGGCTAATGATATGCAGGGAAGGAGCACCGCTGTCCCGAGTAAGGGGCAGGGTCATTATAATTTGGTCAGCTTTAGCTGATCGTTGCTTTGTTTGCCACCGTACTGTGGAATGTTGCTTGCAGGTGCTGCGGAACCAAGCGCCAAGTAGCGGGCTGAAGCCCAAGTTGCTAAGTTGGCCCTCGAAGGCCAAGCGAACCGTTGTTTACTTTAGTCATGTGTGGCCGGCCTGTGAGCCAATGTATGTAAACATTATATTGTCAAATGAACATTTGTAAGGCCTTAAGGTTATGTACTCTTTTGTGTATTTGATGTAATTCATTCCTGTGGTATAGTGGACATTCATGCCGTGGTTGTGCAAATTCATGGTTCTCTTAAACTGTTTAAAAGCTTCCGCTAGAATGCTCTGTGTTAGGACGAGTAGTTGAGTATTTGGTATTATTCTGTAACCCTTCCGACTGTCCGTGGTATATGACGTCGGGTTCCAGCTGCACCTTCTGTTATATGTCATACGACGGATAGGGGCGTTACAATTTGGTATCAAACTAGGGTATCGGTCATCTGTATTTGAATTTGTGGTTAAATTCTTTTAAGGGGTGGTGAGCACATTTATGTGCATCATCGTTATAACATAAAAGAACCCATGAATGTCCACTTAGGAATGAAAAAATACACTTATTTTGAGGAACCTGAGTGTTCCAGTGATTGCTTTTAGCAATTTTTGTGTCGCCTAATCAAGGGTTTATGCTATTATAGGTTCCTAGGAGCGGTGCTGGGCAATCAGAACGTCCGCAATCGGCGGAAAGTAGTGCACCGAGTGACGTGCATACAACACCTCCTTCAGTAGAAACCATTAGATTGGTGGCTGAAGCAGTCTTTGCTATGATCAATGCCTAACAAGTGCAGCCCGCACCACCTGCTAATGATCAAGAACCGATTAGAGTGGCAGAGCCGGGAGTGGTAGAACGCATGGCAGTTGATCCGGTAGCACCAAGGAGAGCCACGGAGAAACAGCTCAAGCATGTGATGAGCTTTAATCCTCCAGTGTTTGACGGGATGGGAACGCCAACTCAAGCTGAGGATTGGCTCTCTACGATGAAGAGAGTCATGACCGCCACAGAAACTGTGGAGTGGCAGAAGACCATAATAGTGACCTTCCTATTGGCTGGTGAGGCAAGGATGTGGTGGGATGAGTTGGAGGTTCATCTCTTAGTGGGAAGGCAACTTGTCGAAGTACCGATGGAGGAATTCTCAAGGTTGTTCTTGGCCAGATACCTACCTTTTGCCCAGAAGCTTGAAATGGAGAATAAGTACCATGGATTGACTCAGGGAGCGAGTAGCGTGGAGAGCGTTGAGTGTGTCTTCATCACTCAACTCTTTTTGCCTTAGCTAATTTTCTGCTTCTTCAGTAACATAAGCGTTGAGAGCGTTGAGTGAGCAAGCCTCACTCAATGCTTTTTTCCTTACCCAATTTCCTGTGTTTAAAATCACTGGGCTAAGACTGACTTTCTGAGTTCGACGATTGGTGAGCTGAGCTCGACGAAATCTAAACTCAGTTCGATGAATTTGAACATGGTTCAACTAGTTCAACTTACAGCCTTTTTGCTGTATGGCATTGAGTGTGTCTTCATCACTCAATGCCAAACTACTTAGCTATATTTCTGCCTTTAGCTGCATGGCATTGAGTGAGTTAACTCCACTCAACTCCTGTGGACATAGCCACATTTCCAGCTTGCCAACATTCTTCCTTACCTCTGGCATTGAGTGAGCTTGCTCAACTCAGCGCCTGTGGGCTTAGCTGCATTTTCAATTGCTCCTTGACTTCTGGCGTTGAGTGAGCTTACCTCACTCAATGTCTATGGAATTAGGTAAATTCCTGCCTTTCCAGCATCTTCACTTTGTGACCACCTGTCACATAACTTAGACAATCTGTCTAGACTTGTTCCATGGAATATCATGCATATGATGAGCTTAAACAACATCAAATACAACTATGTTCTTAGTGTTGCTGGTGATGCCTCTTCAAATCCACTTTAAGGAACATTGTGGGCAATGGACCAAATAATCTCCCCATATTTGAAAAAGGCAGAACACCCATCAATACTAAGAGGCATTCACATAATAGGAAGAATAAATCCATGCAGCTGTAGATTATAATCTGCTACAACTGCAAGCTTATGTTATATTAATTCAATGTGCTCCAATTAATTGTATTGACTCAATAAGTTAAGTCAATGTATCCTCATACTACTTGAGCAATTGCTCAAGTAATATGCACTCTCCTTTATACCACTTAATATTTAAATAGAGCACCACTAGAAGCACTTACCTTTCAATATGCACTGACACAATCATGGATCAACATGTAGCCAGTCATTGCATTTCTCATACTACTAGAATCTTTTCCAGTAATATGAACCAACTCAACATGACCTAGTCATGTCAAGTATTGCTTCTATATCTCCCCCCTATGTATTGCCACACATCTCCCCCTTTTTGTCTTCTTCAATAGGTATATCTATTGAGGGAGGAGAAAGGATCATGAGATAGATTATTTCTTGATCCTAATCAAAGTCCTATGTTGATAACACTAAGGAAATTATCCTAGTGATTAATCTACTAGATCAAGAGTCATACCTTTTGTGTTGATACATTTAAACAACATAGCACTGCATCACTTGAACTTGCTGCACACATAGTTCCACTTTTGTGTTGATACATTTAAGCAACACAACACTGCATCACTTGAACTTGCTGCACATATAGTTCCACTTGCTGATGTTGTATCTACAAAATCAGCATCCACTTGTGGTGATATCATTAATACACCACATCAATGCAACCCCCTTGGCACTTGAGTGACCCAGGGATTCACTTGAGCTGGCTGCTAGCTCTTCCTCTTCTCATAATCTCCCCTTGGTCTGTAACTTGTTCTTAAGACAAACTGATCAGCTGTTGTGACAGCTAATCTACTGCAGCAGCTGTCTGCTCCTTCCCAACAGGAGGTTGATCCTGTTTCAGTAACAACTGGACATGCTCCCCCTTTATAGGGTGCTGAGCTTGCTCCCCCTCAATAGGAGCATCCTTGTCATTCCCTCTGATGGACACTTGAGTCCATCTAAGTCTTGATACCACTTAATGGTCTTTATAGCCTTGATGTCACATCAAGAACTTATCTACCTGCAAGAGAAATGAATCATGCAACACAAGTATGACATATAGCAACAGAAGCTATACCAAGTTCAACATACCCAATCTTAATCTAGATGGTGTTGAATCTTGACTTCATCTAGTGGTATGATAAACATGTCATCCACATGTTAGCCAGGATATACTGAGGTTTGAGTTCTTCTTATGCTCCAAAACTTATTGATACTTAATCTACATATGCATAGTCCTGCTATGACAGACAAGATTCCTAGCAACTTAGATTACACAAGTAGACTATAAAAAAAATTCTACTTATTTGGAGGTTAAGGATCTAGTGCCATGGAGCAAATGCTGGATTTACAACAACTGTGCATAACAACTCCTTTTCACCTTGCACAGTCTCTTCTTACTGAGCCAGATCTTCTCCTTTTCTTTATCACCATGCTTGCCTTAGGCTTCAACTCTCTGATCTGTAGTACAATAGTGGTCAGACCACTTAGTACTATCTTGATCATCACATTGATCTGCACACCTGATCATCACTTGATAAATCCCTTCTTGGTTTCTGAATAGATAGAGAGGAGCTGGTCTGCTGTGATTCTCTTCTCCCCCTAGCTGATTGCAGATAATAACATTGGTGCAACTATCAGCTTTCTCTTCTCATGAGGCAAAGTGTTCTCCTACAACTTCTAGGCTTTAAGATCACTTGAGCCTTGAATGATCTTCTCATGAATCATCCTTTCATTCTGATACCAAGTCCTTCTTTACACTGCTATTCCAATAGGAATGAGCTGACTTGTATCAACAATAGCTGGAACAATCCAACTGTTCTAGTAAACTGATTGTATTTCCTTCTTCTAGTAGGAGCCATCACTTGGGTAGTTTCCCTCTTAGCTTCTGCAGTGTCCAAGGGGGCAAGCTGATCCTCAGCAGTAATGTTGATCTATTCTGTGCTGGGGAACCTTGGGTAAGATTCAAGCTTGTCCAATAATCTTTATTGAACATGCTCTCCATCAGCATTTGCACATATCCAATCCATAAAGCCCACTGACTTGGACATACCTTGCTGCATGTTCAGATGGTATTGAATCCTGAGCATACATTTCTCTTTAAGTTTCCTCTGAAGAATGTAACAACTGATGATACCACTTGAGAACCTTTTCAACTGAGCATTATGCGCTCCTTCCTTACAACTCTCAGAGGTACTTCCTGTGCTTTCCTTAGAGATGAGTACAACCCACTTGTCCTTTCCATATTTGCTGGTGTGGCAGCAAGACTTTGTCTAACCAGACATTCCTGCTAGCTGGATCCAACCGACTTTCATCCATGAGTGTGCACTTGTCCTTCTTCAGGATTTCACTCAACATTCTCTTCCTCTTGGGCAGTAAGAGGAATATCCTAGATGGTCAATATCCATCACCAACTATTGATCTTAGGTCTGTTCCTCACTGGAGTATGATCTATAAGACAACAATCTTGTTCCAGTCCAAGTTCTGGAACATCTTCTGTCCAAGTGCCACATGGGGGATGTGCACTAAGACTAACCTGCAAAATAGAATTACCTTACCTTAGGACTCAAATAGGTAGTGGGTCCTAGGTTCCTGTTAGCCTGAAATTTGACTTGCCTACCTGCAGAATATCTGACAGGTAGGCTTACTCTTGCTCTAGACACAGAAGGATTGTGCCAGCAATCTAGGGCAAAATGCCCCACCTTACCACAACACCAACACTCATGAATATTATATCTTCTTTTCTGAGCAGGTCTTGTAGTGTGGTTAACTGCTTACTGAACATAAGGAAGAGGAGCAGCAACTTTCTTCAGGTTCCTTTCAGCAAGGATCTGACTGAAGTTTATTCTTCCAGCATGCTTCCTTTGTTTGCCCTGAGTGGTATTTACAGCTGTCTTCTTTGCAGATGACATGCTGTTTATATCATCAGAACTAGCCAAGTTAGGCTTATTAGTAGACTGACCCTTGGTCTTAGTCCTTGCTGGATGGGCTTGAGTGAAAGCCACTGCCTTACCCTTGTGAGTTGGGGCTGAGGCACCAAATATAATTGGTCCAGCATGGGCCATTTGTACTTTTTCATGGGGAGCCATAAAGGCATTCATTCCCTACCCTTTTTTCTCCCATTATAAGATACTCTTGTATTCTTACAAAAGGAATTCCCATTCTCCCAGTGACCATGCATGCAGCCTTGGTCATACCTATGAGAAGGAAGAATTACCTTGTGAAAGGTTGACTGAGGCACAACAGAAGCTTGGCCTCTTCTCTGAGATTGGATAACTTTTGTAATCCACTCAGATTTAGATTTTCTCTTGATAATATCTATCTTAGAGAAATTGGCTACTATCCTCTTCTCCCTTTCAAGTTTATCTTCAAGAACCTTGATCTTAGAGTCCTTATGTTTGATGGACTCAACATGGACATCTACCATGATCTTCAGATGAGCTACTTCCCTCTCTTTTATAGATAGCAAGGATGAGGTCTCATCTTGCTGGAAGCAGCTGACTGGAGGGAGACAATTTCCTCTGCTTGTTTCTTAATAAGCAACATGCTTTCCTTGAAAGCTTTCAGAAGTGCAACATGATTCTCAATCAATTGATTGATACCATCTTCTGATAGAGGACTCTCATCACCACTTGATGAGGAAGCATCAGAGTCTGAGCTGGACTCATAACCTGGACAATAATAAGAACTAGAAAGAGATTGTACCTGATCTTGACCAGGCAGATCCTGGCTGAATTCTTCTTATTCTTGTGTAGCAATCAGCCCATAACATCTGCATTCACCTTCCTCAGCTTCATCCACCTCTGAGTCACTATCTGAGTGTGATAGAGGGGCCCTGATCTCCATTCTTGCATCTACATAGAAATCATCATCTACAAGAGCTACAAACACTCCAATGTGGTCATTGCTCTCACTATAGACTTGAAACTTCATTGAGCTCCACTCCATAGGGTTCTCTTTTGAACCCATCAATGCAAACCTTTTATCTATCCTTTGAGGTCTGCTCAGATTGTTAGATCCTTTTTGAGCAACCTCCCTCTGATACCACTTGAAAGTCTTTAATTCAAGGATAGCTAAATCACCTAGAGGGGGGGGGGGGGGGTGAATAGGTTATTGGTCTCTTTTTCTTTCTTTTATGTTTCTTCTTTAAGAGCTTTATCTATTAGTTGTTTTAAGCTTTCAAGATGTACATAACCTGCATAAGGAAAAAAATAAAGAAAAGCACACAGTGATTTTATAGTGGTTCCCCAAATGGGTATATCCACTTTCCCTCCCACCTATCCAACTATCTTGTTGGACTAGGCACTTCTCCAAAACTTGCTCCAAAGAGCTTACACCTAAGATCCCTCAGGATCTCTAAGTCTCCTCCAAGACTTACTTCTCGGCCACAAAGCCTTACAACTCAGTTGTTAGCAAACCACCTACCTCAGGCTATTAAGCCCTACACTCAGGCTGGGAGGACAGCCCTTCCTCAGATCCACAAAGGATCCTACCTCAGAGCTCTGCAGTGCTCCTACACTTAGTGACCCTCAAGCCACCCACCTCAGCTTTATCTCTAAGGCCTATAGCTCAGGCTTTTCAGCCCTACAACTTCAGGCACAAGGCCCTAATCTCAGAGTGCTACAACACTCCTACAGCTCAGTACCCAATAGGTACCTATCTCAGTGCCCTTCAAGGCACCTATAGCTCAGTGACAGGCTTGTTACCTACCTCAGGCCAAAAGGCCCTACACTCAGATCCACACTTGGATCCTACAGGATGAATGTGGGTTAGAATCTTTATTGGACACAGAAGAAATTTCTTTGTGCCAATCTACCTTGACTGAGTTAGACTCAACCTTACTTTGACTCCAGGAAAGTATTTCCTGAGTCTACCTTACTTGAACTGAGATATACTTAGTCCTAACTTCTCCTTCACAACACCAGAGATTTTTCCTACTGGAGGTGTGAAGAGACTGCAACATATAGCTGCTACCTGAGCTGAAGAAGTCTCAGCTCAACTTCTTCACAGCAATATGTATCCTTGTGTTGGAAGCAACTTACAGAACCCTGTTCTGCCCATCTCTCTTTCCTGGGCTGAGGTGATTCAACCATAACTTTGACTCCTGAGGAATAGTCCCCTGAGCCTTCCTTCAGATCTCTGCTTCTTCAAGATTTCTTCTCTTCACAGCTTCCAGACAATGATCTTCAGGTGCTTGTGTTGCTGGAACTGTGAAGAACCTGCAGCAAGGGTTGGCCCTTGGCTGTTGCCTTATGCTCAGAGAAAATACTCTGAACTAGCTTGATAGTTGTCACAACCCGTATTTTCTCAATAAGATCAATTGGTGATGAGAAGTGAAAGAACTTCATAGTTAAGCGTGCTTGGGAGAGATAGTACTGGGATGGGTGACCTCCTGGGAAGTCCCTGTGGTGCGCGTTTGACTATCGAGTTTCGCTCATCAAAGGGAGGTTGTGACCACCAACAACCCGTCTGTTGATGGAGAGGGGTTGGGGTGCTTGGGCTGCAGCCCGGTAACGTCGCCTAGAGCGGAGCCGTGATATTGTCACGTTGGATCGGCTAGGGTCATTACACTGGTGTAGGTGAGAATGGCACCAGCTATCTTGCTGTTGAAGATGTTGATTCCAACAACTATCTTGCTCTCTGTCTTGTAGACTTGAGCTTCATGTTCTTCAACTCCACAATAATGGCGGAGAAAAAGAACTTCCCCTGATACTCTTTTCTCAAAAATCTCTCTTTCTCTATAAAGGCCTTTTCCTTTTATTAAGTTTGTCCCAACGGCTCTTGAGCAGTGGGCCCCACATCATTAATGGCCAGCAGCAACTTTGCTTTAACGCCAACTGTCGTATAGTAGGTCTGCGCCAACATTTGTCGCGTACTGTAGCCATCTCACCACTAATTTGAAATATGTTGACTTGTTGACGTCATCAGCTGTGGACTTAGCCCCAAACTACTTAGAATATAAATCTGATTCTAGGCGTTGAGTGATTCAGCTCCACTCAACGCCAATTTGCTTTATCAGCTATCTACTGCTTGGCGTTGAGTGTGTGAGCATCACTCAACGCCAAACATTTTAGACAAAATTATGTCTCCACTAGGCGTTGACAACATTGAGTGAGTAATCTCCACTCAACGCTTTTTGCCTTAACCATGTTTCTGCCTCTGTAGTATCTTAGGCGTTGAGAGCGTTGAGTGTGTCTTAATCACTCAACGCTTTTTTACCTTAGCTAATTTTCTGCTTCTTCAGCAATATAAGTGTTGAGAGCGTCGAGTGAGCAAGCCTCACTCAACGCTTTTGGCCTTAGCCAATTTCCTATGTTTAAAATCACTGGGCTAAGACTGACTTTCTAAGTTTGACGATTGGTGAGCTGAGCTCGACAAACTCTGAACTCAGTTTGACGAATTTGAACATGGTTCAACTTACAGTCTTTTTGCTGTATGGCGTTGAGTGTGTCTTCATCACTCAACGCCGAACTACTTAGCCATATTTCTGCCTTTAGCTGTATGGCGTTGAGTGAGTCAACTCCACTCAACGCCTGTGGATATAGCCACATTTCCAGCTTGCCAACATTCTTCCTTACCTCTGGCATTGAGTGGGCTTGCTCTACTCAACGCCTGTGGACTTAGCTGCGTTTTCAATTGCTCATTGACTTCTGGCATTGAGTGAGCTTACCTCACTCAATTCCTATGGACTTAGGCAAATTCCTGCCTTTGCAGCATCTTCACTTTGTGACCACCTGTCACATCACTTAGACAATCTGTCCAAACTTGTTCCATAGAACATCCTGCACATGATGAGCTTAGACAACATCAAATACAACTATGTTCTTAGTGTTGCTGGTGATGCCTCTTCAAATCCACTTTAGGGAATATTGTGGGCAATGAACCCAACACACACTTTCACAACTGGCTCGCATGAAACACATCATGAACACCAGGGAAAGTAGTAGGCAATTCAAGCCTATAAGCAGACACTCTGATGCACGCTCAACAATCTTGAAAGGTCCCACACCTGGGATCCAATTTGTGGTTCTTTCCAAATCTCTTTCTCTTGGCATCAGAGAAACTTTCAAGAAAACCATATCCCTAACTGCGAAATCTAAATCAACCCTTCATCGATTTGCATATTTTTCATAACGCTCTTGAGCCACACGAAGCTTCTCACGAATATGCGATACAACAAATCTCATCTCTTCCAAGGCTTCTAGACCTAACAATGGTCTCTCACCAACCTCGACCCAAAATAGGCGAGTCCGACAATGCCTCCTATACAAAGCTTCAAATGACGCCATCTACAGACTCTCCTGATAACTATTATTGTAAGCAAACTCCATAAGCCCAAGAAAATTATCCCAGGCTCCACTGTAGTCCAGAATATAACATCTAATCATGTCATCCAAAATCTGATTCACTCTTTCTGTTTGACCATTAGTCTGCGAATGATAAGCGATAAAATACCTAATGTTAGTGCCCAAAGCTCCTTATAAGCTTCGCCAAAAATGATACATATACCTGGAATCTCAATCTAACAAAATACTTACTAGCACACTATGCAATCTGATGACCTCATCCAAATAAAGTTATGCTATTTTATCCATAGAATAGTCAATCTTGAAGGGCACGAAGTGAGCACACTTCGTCAATCGGTCGACAATAATCCACACAACATCATGCCATCGGGGAGACCTCGGTAAACCGGTAATGAAATCCATCGAAATACTCTCCCACTTCCAGTTTATAATATCTAAAGGTGTCAACTTAACTCTAGGTCTTCTATGATCTGCCTTAACACGCTGACAGGTATGCATTCTTATACGAACTTTGTTATATAATTCTTTATACCTGACCACTAAACAATCTGCTTTAGATCTCGGTACATCTTTGTAGAACTAGGATAATAAACAATACTAGAACCATGCGCTTCATCACAAATCTTCACCTGAATATCCTCAATAGTGGGAATGCAATATCTACCCCAGTACTTTAAGGTACCATCACCATCTATAGATAAGTCTGGTAGTTCTCCCCTTTCAGCTCTACTCTGAATATGCTGCAAATCCGGATCATCTTTATGATGTAACCTCATAATAGTAATCCATGAAGGCCTTCAACTACTAAGCTAGTTTACATAACGCTACTCTTGACAGTTATGTTCATCAATAAGAACTCCTACTCCAAAGATTGCATGGAAAGACCAAAGACATGCGCGAATTTTCTGCTCAAGGCATCGATCACTATATTAGGTTTGTCCGGATGATAAAGGATATCAACCTCATAGTCTGCGACACGCTCTAACCATTTGCGCTGACGCAAATTCAGTTCCTTATGAATGAAGATATATTTTAGACTTTTGTGATCCGTATAAATCTTATATGACACCCCGTACAATAGATTTCTCCATAACTTTAGAGCATAAATGACTATTGCAAACTCCAGGTCATGCGTATGGTAGTTCATTTCATGAACCTTCAGTTGTCTTGATCCATACACGATCATCTTTCCTTCTTGCATTAAGACACATCCGAGTCCAACTTGTGATGCATCCATATAAACAACATACTCCACTCCTTCGGTAGGTAAGGTCAAAACAGGAGCAGTGCACAATCGCTTCTTCAATTCCTAAAAAGCTTCTTCTCAGGAATCGCTCCAAATGAACGTTGTATTCTTCTGCGTAACCTTAGTCAGAGGTGTATGCAACACTAAAAATCCTTACACAATTCTCCTATAGTAACCTGCCAATCCTAAGAAACACCTAATCTCTTTAGGCATTGTAGGCCTCTTTTAGTGAAAAACAGCAGCTATCTTCGCTGGGTCCACATATATTCCATCTTTTCTCCTAACGTGACCCAGAAAAGATACTTGAGAAAGCCAAAATTCATATTTGCTCAACTTTGCGTACAACTTGTTCTCCCTTAGAGTAGACAATACTAAGCGCAAATGCAAAACATGCTCCTCAGCACTTCTAGAATACACTAGAACATCATCGATGAAAACAACCACAAAATGATCTAAAAAATCCTTGAATACTCTATTCATCATATCCATAAAAGTAGAGGGTGCATACGTTAATCAAAAAGACATTACCAAGAACTCAAAATGCTTATATCGGGAATGAAAAGTAGTTCTCAGAATGCCTGACTCACGGATCCTCAACTGATGGTAGCTTGAACGAAGGTCAATCTTCGAGAACACAAAGCTACCCCACAATTGGTCAAACAAATTGTCAATCCGAGGCAACATATATCTGTTCTTGATAGTTACCTTATTCAACTCCCTATAATCTACGCACAATCCCATCAAACCACCCTTTTTCTTCACAAAAAGGACTAGAGAACCCCAGGGTGAAGAACTAAACCTAATAAAGCCATACTACACCAAATCATCTAACTGGGTACGCAACTCTTCCAACTCACGCGGAGCCATGTGGTAAGGTGCCCTAGCAATAGGACGAGTACCAGGCTCAAGGTCTATAACGAACTCTACATCTCTTTCAGGTGAGAGACTAGGAAGACTCTCACACCACGGAAATATCCTTGATACACGACAAATCACGAGCTGTTTTCAAAATAGAAATAAGATAAGCAATACAACCGAATTCAAAAAACTTCTGAGCATGCACTGTATATATGATTGGGGAGTCCTGACGTGGAAAGCCAAACACACTCATGGGTTGTCCATTGTCCATCTTGAAATCCAAATGCTTGACTTTGCATTGAATGACAACATCATATCTAGACAACCAATCCATACCCAAGATTACATCAAATTATTCTAAATCTAGCACCTTCAGATCGACATATGCTAGGAATCCACCTAAAAGAATAGGAAAATTCTGGATACCCTGATTCGACACCACCAAATCACTAGATTGAAACTTAACACGAAGCGGATCGCCAACTCAATCGATGGTCAAATGATGTCGGTCTACAAAATTCCTAACCACAAAAGAGTGAGTGGCACCCGAATTGAAAAGACGCACGCCCAATGATTCCTTACCTTAAACTCGCATATAAAATCATACACATAACTGATATGACAGAAACTAAATACATAATTATAAGTTAACAACTAGAGCAGAATCTAACATGAGATCACCTGGGTGAAAGTTTGAGCTTCTTTCTTGGTCACCACATTCAGTTTACCTTTTCCCCTATCCAGTTACTACAACTGCAGCGGCGACAAAGCCTAAAGTGGTGAAAGTCATTAATTCCAAGGTAGCTAATCACCTAGGGGGGAGGGTGAATAGGTTTTGGGTCCTTTAAAATTTTCCCTCTACTTAGTGTGTTGTGGGTGAGTTATATATTGCTTCCAAGATAATCACAAAAACACACACAAGGTTTATAGTGGTTCCCCAGATTATGGGTACGTCCACTTTCCCTCCCACCTTTCTATCATTGTATTAGATAAGACACTTCTCCAAAACTCGGATCCTAAGAGCATACAATACAGATCCCGCAGGATCTTTCAGTCTCCTCCAAGACTTACAACTCAGGCATAAGGCCCTACCTCCGAGCAAACTGCTCCTACAGCTCAGTGATCAGCAGATCACCCACCTCAGACTAAATCAATAGTCCTACAGCTCGGGCTATGGAGGTTAGCCCTACAACTCAGAGAGTAACACTCTCCTACCTCAGGCACAAAGGACTTACCTCAGGCACACATGCCCTACACTCAAATCCACACTTGGATCCTACCTCATCCTTTATAAATCAGGCCTACAAATCAGATCCAAAAGGATCCTACATCAATAAAAGAGTTTGTTGTGGTGGATTTGACACCAGAGAAATTTCTCTGTGCTTGTCTCCTGAGCTGAGTTTTCCTCAACCCTATCTTCTTCTCATCAGCAAGAGAATGATCTTCAATAAGTTGGACCTTGTGCTGGAAGTACCTCAGAAACTTGTTTCTGAACTTGCTGAAGAAGACTAAAGATTTGACAGTTCTTGTGTTCTTCAATCAGTTAACCTGGACCTGCATAAACTTGAAAGCTCTGCTCCTTTTTTATCAGAACCTTATCTAAACTTGCTATAGTAGAAGAAATTGCTGCAACTAACCTGAAAGAACTTTTAGATTAGCTGATTTAACTTCAAGCTTCGAGCTTGGCAATAATGGCGAGGAAGAAGAAGTTCAGCCGCAACTTTTCGGAAAGAGAAAACCCTAAAAGTTAAAGTTCCTTCAGTCTATCTTGTCCCTTTTATCTTCCGCCGATTAACGGCTCCAAGAAGTAGTGGGGACCACCTGTGGTTGTTAGCTGCACCTTGCTTTAATGGAAGAAGACGTACAGTAGACCTTCGACGCTATTTGTCTTGTTCTATAGCTTTCCCGTAACTAATTTGAACTCTATTGACTTTTGTTGACTTTGGCTGACGTGAGCATTTGTGGGCTTAGCCAAATTCTCAGATTTAATCCAAGCGTTGAGTGAATGACCTTCACTCAACGAATCTGGACTTAGTCAAATTCTCTGCACCATCAGGCGTTGAGTGTGTTTAGTGAATTGGCTTCACTCAATGTCTCTGGACTTGGCCAAATTCATCTACACTACCAGGCATTGAGTGCGTTGAGTGAATCTTCATCATTCAACACCCTTGGATTAAGCAACAACTTTCTTTATCTGCTAGGCATTGAAAGCGTTGAGTGAGCCTTCATCACTCAACGCTTTTGTCCTTAGCCGTTTCTCGGGTCTGCCAGCTTGTTGAGGCATTGAGTGCGTTGAGTGAGCTGTCTTCACTCAATGCTTCTAGACTTAGACAGATTTATCTATCTCTCTTCTTGAGGTTTAATATCACATGATGCTTTCTTCTCTGGCATTGACTAAGCTGTATTCACTCGATGATTTTGGACTTAGCCAGAATTCTGGATAGAATCTTCAACTGCTTGAGCTTAACTCAATTCTTATTTCATTAGGCATTGAGTGAGCTATCCTCACTAAACGATTCTGGACTTAGTCGATTTTTTCAGCTTGCTAATGTTGAGGCTTTGATAGACTCAGCTATACTCAATGCCTCTTGATATATGGCGTTGAGTGAACTGCCTTCACTCAACGCCCGTGGACTTAGCAACAGAATTGCTTTACAGACTGCTGGGCTTTGACTGTCCACACCTTACTCAGCACTTTTTGGCATCTGACATTGAGTGAACTGGCTTCACTCAATGCCTGTGGACTTAGGGGCGATTTTCAGCCATTTCAGCATTCTTCTTTGACATCTGGCGTTGAGTGAGCTGTCTTCACTCAACTCCTGTGGACTTAGACAGATATCTGTCTCTCCACTTCTCTACCTTGTGACCACCTGTCACAACCACTTGGAATACCTGTCCAATCAATGTGATAAGGACCAACCTGCATGCATGAACTTGAACACACATAAAATACAACTGTGTATATCATTGACTTGTTTGACTTCTTCAAATCTGAGACATTGTGGGCAATAGACCCAACAATCTCCCCCTATTTGAATAAGTCAAAACCCTCAAACAAAATTTTGAGTCAATGATATACACTAACATATGTAGCAATAACACATTAAATTGGACAACTTATAACAAGAGAACAAGAGTATCAAGTTATAGGTTACCACACTTTCCTCCTACATGGTGATCATCATCACTTCCTGCTCCCCCTGTTTTGCTACTTCCTTGCCTTATTTCCTTCTCCTCCACCTTTTTGACTTCTGTAAATAGTCAGGGAGGTGCTGGCCTCTGATTATCTTCTCCCCTTTTTTGAGTAGAGATAATCAACTATTGTATCAGCTTGCTCCTTCTCTACATGAGACTGAATCTATCCCTACAAGTGCTGGACTTGCTCCCCCTCAACTGAAGTATCTTCTATCATCCTTCCTGGTAGACACTTTAGTCCTTTCCAGTCTAGATAGCACTTGAACCACTTGAAAAACTTGATACCAATGAAGGTATACCACTTGAAAAATCTTCATACCATTGAAGGTCTTTTCCACCTGCAAGAAGTAGTACAACCTATAACAATAACAACACAAGGAGCAACTAAAGCTATACAAAGTTCAACATATCCAACTCAAACTTAAAGGTGTTGAACTTTGCTTTATCTAGTGGCTCAGTGAAGATGTCAACCACTTTCTTGTCTGTAGGGATAAACTCAAGACTGATATCTTCACATTCCACATGCTCCCTAATGAAATGATACCTAATCTCAATGTGCTTAGTCCTGCTATGAGAGACAGGATTCCTAGCAATTGAGATTGCACTAGTATAATCACAAAACAAAGGAGTTCTACTTATCTTAAGATTAAAGTCCTGGAGCTGATGTTGGATCCACAATAACTATGCACAGCAACTGCCTGCTGAGATGTATTCTGACTCAACTGTTGAGATTGCAATACTGGTCTCATTCTTGTTGCTCCAAGACACTAGTCTTCCTCCCAAAAACTGACAGGTGCCTAAAGTGCTCTTCCTTTCCTCTTTACAACCTACAAAATCTGCATCTGAATAGCCAGTTGGTTCAAAATCCATATTTCTAAGGTACCATGGGCCAAGATCTAGTGTGACCTTAAGATACCTCAAAATCCTCTTAATAGCAGAATAGTGAGATTTTTTAGGGTTAGCCTGGTACCTAGCACAAACACATGTATCATACATGATGTTTGGCCTACTTGTAGTAAGATATAGAAGGGAGTCAATTATCCCTCTATACAAAGTTTCATCAACAGGTTTCCATGCCTCATCTTTGCCTATAGGCATACTTGACCCCATAAGAGTTTTCATGGCAGAGGCATTCTTCATACCAAACTTTTTGATCAATTCCCTGGTGAACTTATACTGGCATATGGATAATCCATCTTTAGTCTGTCTTACTTGGAGGCCCAAGAAGAACTTAAGTTCACCCATACTGCTCATCTCAAACTTCCCTTGCATAAGTTTGGCAAATTTCATACAAAGGTTATCATCAGTAGATCCAGAGATTATGCCATCTATATAAATCTAGACTAGGATGATCTTGTCCTTAGATCCCCTTAAGAATAAGGTCTTGTCTATTTTCTCCTTTGAGAATTTATTCTCAATGAGGAAGCTAGACAATGTCTCATACCATGCTCTAGGGGATTGCTTTAACCCATATAGAGCTTTCTTAAGTTTATAACCAAATTCAAGTGAGTTAGAATCAACAAAACCTGGAGGTTGTTCAACATAGACTTCATCCTTTAAGTCACCATTCAAGAAGTCTAACTTCACATGCATCTGGTAGACTTTAAATCCTGTAAATGCAACATATGCAAGGAAGAGTCTGGCGGCTTCCAATCTTGCTACAGGGGCAAAGGTTTGATCAAAGTCAATACATTCTTCTTGTCTGTACCCCTTAGCTACTAGCCTAGCCTTGTACTTAATTAAAATGTCATTTTCATCAAGTTTATTCCTATAAATCCACTTGACTCTAATAACATTATGTCCTTGTGGTCTGGGAACCAGCTTCAAGACCTTACATTTCTTTAACTGGATCAATTCCTCTTGCATAGCTACAATCTAGAATTGATCTATGTTGGCCTCTTCAAATCTCTTGAGCTCAACCTGTGACAGGAAACTAGAGTACAAAGCTGTATTAAGGCTCTTGCTTCTTATCACCACTCTTTTGTTTGCATCACCAATAATCTGGTGTCTTGGATGATCTCTTAGATGCCTGACAGTTGGAGGCAGTCTTCTTTCAGCATCAGCTTCAATAGCAGCTTCTTGTTGATCTTCATCCACTTCAAGTGTGCTTTGCACTCCTTCTAGAATATCTACTCCATCTTGGATTACTAAAGCAACTTCTTTGATGGTTATCTTGTCCATCATCAGCTCTGTACCTATAGTACTATAAGATGAGCTTGACAACTCACTATTAATTATGGTAGGCTCATCAAAGACTACATATATAGACTCTTTTACAACTTGGCTTTTCAAGTTATAGATCTATAAGCTTTACTATGATTGTTGTACCCAACACAAATCCCATCAAAGGACTTGAAAAAAAACTTAGTCACATAAGACTTACCATTATGAAGCACATAACACTTGCTACCAAAGATCCTGAGATAGCCCAGGTTTGGTTTTCTACCCTTCAAGATCTCATAGGGAGTCTTCTTGTGGCTCTTGGTGATAGAGGCTCTATTAAGGACATGACATGCAATATTTACTGCCTCAGCCCAGAAATATTCTGGGAGAGGTGTGTCACTCAATAGGGCCCTTCCAGCCTCTATGAGAGCTTTATTTTTCCTCTCAACAATCCCATTTTGCTAGGGTGTTCTTGGATAAGAAAATTCTTTATGAATCCCTAGCTCTTCACAGAACTTTGTCATGCTATTAGACTGGAATTCAGTCCCATGATCACTTCTGATTTTGACCACAGTACTATCAAACTCATTCTGAATTTGCTTGATAAACTTCATGAAGATATCAAGGGTTCCATTCTTTTTCTTAAGAAAGAACACCCAAGTAAATTTAGAATAGTCATCAACCACCACAAGGGTGTATACCTTCCTACTTAGACTATGAACTGGCATAGGACCAAACAAGTCCATATGCAAGAGGTATAAACGCCACACAGAGTCTTTGGTCCCAATGCCCTTAAAGGAAGCTTTGGTCTGCTTGCCCTTTTGGCATACTAAGCAAATATTTTCCTTAGTGCATTTCACCTTAGGACCATTCCTAACTAGCTCTTCACTAAAGAGCTTGCTAATAGTCTTATAATTCAAATGAGCTAGCCTTTTGTGCCATTGTATACAATATGAGACTTTCTCATTTGCAACTAAACAAACATGAGAGTCTTTATTAAGACAAAAGAAATTTAAACAATAAACATTTCCACTTCTAGTGCCTATCAAGATGACCTCTTGGTCACTTGAACTCTTAATCTGGCACTCATCCTTGTGGAAGGAAATGACATAGCCAAGATCACATAGTTGGCTTATGCTTATGAGGTAGTGTTGCAACCTCTCAACATAAGACACATTTGAGAGTGTGACTATGTCATTGGTAATCTTACCATAGCCTCTTGTCACTTCTCTATCTGAACCACTAAAGATAACTTTGGGTCCATCCTTCACTGGAGTGTAATCCTTTAAGTTGCTCCTTGTTTCAGTCATGTGCCTGGAACAACCACTGTCCAAGTACCATATAGGGATATGGGCACTTGGACTAATCTACAACACATAGTTTACCTTACCTTAGGACCCTAATAATTATTGGGTCCTAGGTTCTGATTAGCCTGAAAAGGGAACTGTCTTCCTGTAAATTTTCTGATAGGAGGACTAACATTAGCTCTGGGCATAGTAGGATTATGCCAACAATCTATGGCAAAATGCCCTACTTTTTTACAATATTAACACTCTTGTATATTATATCTTCTTTTCTGTGCAGGTCTTATAGTTTGGTTAACAGTTGACTGAACAGAAGAAAGAGGTGCAACAACCTTATTCAAGTTCCTTTCAACAAGGATCTGACTGAAGGTAAGTCTTCCAGCAGGTTTCCTTGGCTAGCTTTGACTGCCATTTGCAGCAGTCTTCTTTGCAGTTGACATGCTATTTATAGCATCAGAGATATCTAGATTTGGCCTGCTAATAGACTTACCCTTAGCCTGAACCTTTGATGGATGGGCTTGAGTGAATGCAACTGCCTTTTTCTTGAGAGTGTGGGCTGGGATACCAAAAATAAATGGTCCAGGATAAGCCATTTAGATTTCCTCATGGGGAGCCTTAAAGGCACTTACTACCCTACTGTACCTTCCACTATAGCTCTGAAACTCTTTGTTCACACTAGTGGATCTGCTATTCATCTAGTGACCATAGATACTTTCTTAGTAATACCTATTTGAAGGCAACATCACCTTCTTAAAAGGGATGGGAGGCTTGGAAGTTAGAGGCTAGACTAGAGCTTTCCCTTTGCCTTTGGAAGGGGCAACTCTAGTATTTCCCTTAAACCCTAACCCATTCTTACCCTTCTGAGAGGAGAAGGAGTCTATTAAGGGCAACACTATATTGGGCTTAGAATAACTAGCCATAATTCTCTTCTCCCTCTAGAGCTTCTCTTCAAGATCTCTAATGAGACTATCCTTGAACTTGATGGTGCCAATCTGGATGATAGTAATGTTTTTCAGTTGGCTGACTTCCGTAGCCTTTTGATCTAGCAATGAAGCTTTCTCAGCCTGCTGGGCAATATTTAGCTGAAGAGAGGCAATCTCCACAACTTGCTTTTTGGCCAACTTCCTAATCCACTTGAAAACATCTAGAAGTTCACCATACTTGTCAATCAGTTGATTGCCATCTTCCTCAGATTCTGACCCATCATCACCACTAGATAACGATGCCTCAGAATTTGGACTAGTCTCATAATATGATTCAGGAGATGAGCTAGATAGAGAGTGTACCTTTGCTGGACCAGGTTGATCCTGGTTGGATTCTTCATAAGACATTTCCATCAGCCCATAATAGCTGTAGGCATCTTCATCCTCACCATCCTCCTCTGAGTCACTGTATGAATGTGACAAAGGGTCCCTGTTACCTGTCCTAGCATTAGGACAATCTTCAGCTTCATTTGTAATTGCATCCAACAGCCCAATGAGGGCTTCTTCTTCTTCAGGCTCAGATGAGGATGAGTCAGTGCAACTCTTCTCCATCTTTGCATTGAAGGACTTGTCCTTCTTTCCATTGTACTAGTGTTGTTTCTTCTCACCATACTCTTTTCTCTTGACTAGGCAGTCAGCTATTACATGCCCAAGTTTGCTGCATCAGTAGCAAACAACTTTAGAGGAAACATGTTTACTGGGCTTAGAGTCATACCTGCCTCACTTGGAGTTCTTCTTCTCTGCCTTGTAGTAGTCCTCCTTGTGGTGAGAGGGGGAGGAAGGTCGTCTCCTCCACTACTTCCTCCTCATCAATTTATGAAGCTGTCTGGAGAAGACAACAAAGTCTTCATCTGACAAGCTACTGTCAGATGAGCTTGGCCCTGTGCTATCTGAATCAGCAGGTCTCTTGTGAGGAGAGGGAATCCTCTCCTTGCTCCTCTTGGTGTAGTCTGCTCTGAAGGCCAAAGACTTTTCTTTGGCCTGGGATTTGTTGATAGTCTTCTCCTCTTTCCTGGTAGCCAGCTGCATCTCATAAGAGAGCAACTTTTCAAATAGAGTATGGGGAGGAGTATCAGCTAGCTTGGCCATCCCTCTGATGGCTCATATCTTTGTGTCCCAATCTCTTGTTAGAGACCTGAGAAACTTGTCATCCAGCTCATAATGGCTAAAGACCCTCCCATTTGTCTTCAGTTCATTAACTATGCTGAAGATCCTTTTATAGCATACAACTATGCACTCTCCCTTGAATTGCCTGAAAGCCTCATACTCCTGGTTGAGCATGGAGTTCATGCCATCTCTGACCTCTTCAGTTCCCTCCATGTATATCATTAGAGTGTCCCATATCTTTTTAGAGGTCTGGAAATGAACCAGATTCTGAAAGGTTGAATCATCTATGAAACTAACAATTATGTTTTGTGCCCTCTTGTCTAGTGCATCCAATATGACCTTATCCTTGGTCATTTCAGAATATGTCTTTAGTGTCTGGACTATTGCATCCAGAACTGAGACCTTAATGGGGATGAAAGGTCCCTCTTTGGCTATCACAAAGATCCTTGGGTCAGAGGCTTCCATAAATAGCATAACCCTCTCTTTCTAGATTCCAAAACTCTTCTTCCTGCAGATGGGGAGTTTCATGGAACCCAGATCCTTATAGTTCTCTCCTGAACCCATAAGTATACTTCTTAGCTACCCTTTGAGATCTGCGCTGACCGTTAAGTCCTTATTAAGCAACCTCCCTCTGATACCACTTTAAAACATTTAATTCCAAGGTAGCTAATCACCTGGGGGGGGGGGTGAATAGGTTTTTGGTCTTTTAAAATTTTACCTATACTTAGTGTGTTGTGGGTGAGTTATATAATGCTTCAAAGACAATCACACAAAGCACACATAAGGTTTATAATGGTTTCCCAGATTTTGGGTACACCCACTTTCCCTCCCACATTTCTAACAGTGTGTTAGACAAGACACTTCTCCAAAACTCAGCTCCTAAGAGCTTATAACAAAGATCCCGCAGAATCTCTCAGTCTCCTCCAAGACTTATAACTCAGGCACAAGGTCCTACCTCAGAGCAAACTGCTCCTATAGCTCAGTGATCAGCAGATCACCTACTTCAGACTAAATCAATAGTCCTATAGCCCAGGCTATAAAGGTTCGCCCTACAACTCAGAGAGTAACACTCTCCTACCTCAGGCACAAAGGCCCTATGTAAGACCCCATTTTTTTCTTTCACAACCGGGTCTTATGCCCAGAACCGCCGTTTTGCGGTGACACCGACACTCGGGAGGGTCGCCACTACAAAATGCCAATTCTGCTAGCATTGACGATCACCAAAGAAGTAGAAGTATCGACTAAGACACGTCCACAAAATCACCAATATATATATATAAGTGCAATAGTCCACAATGAGTACAAAATATGAAAGTGGGTAGAAAATAAATATGGGCTTAAGCCCGGTACATGTCTAATACAAATAATCTCTCTCTCAACTCACACATCTAGTGGAAGCAAGCTGAAATCCATCTTCGACCTGTCGCTGTGTAGTAAGGGTAGTGCGTAACAACTGCTCCTTATGTCCCGCCTCCTTGTCCTACCGGTGCTGAAGCTCCTGCTCCTCAGTCCCCTAAAATGATGTGGTCCACCGACCGCTATTCCAAAGACTAAGCCATTATCGTCCTCGCCTCACCCCCGCGACTCCTAGTCACCATGCGGAGAGGATGAAAGAGGAAGACAACAAAGCAGAGTGGAACAAGCAAGTGACAACTATCCTAACAGGTGTATGTATAAAAGAACTATAACAAGGAAGCAGTAATATAGAAAAGTAAAGTAGAACAGTAAGTACATGTAAAGTAAACTATGAAATAAATAACCATAACTTATATGAATGCTCATACAAACTTATAAGTTAAGGGGTCTTTTGCAAGGCTCCCATCGTATATAAATTCTCATACCAATTTATACAATGGGGTGTCAGGTTATATGCAAGTATGTGTGTAGTGATATGTTATGCCATGACTCATGCAAGTGCAACACACACACACACGACTCTATGTGCACAGACCTTTAGTTCTCCTTTTTTAGAAGCTTGCATCACTCCCAGGAGCCTCCGCCGTGGCCAATAGAGATAGTGGGTTGGGCCACCCCACTCCTAGGCGGGTATTCACACTACTAGGCCTAGCACTTCGTACGCCTCAACACGAAGAACACAATCGCGAAGTCACCACATACTATGCTGACCCACCGCCAGACTTTCCCTTGGCTAAGTGATGTGTCCTATTTATATACCGATTTTCGGAATCATCTGGGCTAGTTTTATTTCACAAACACTTCACTTTTAGCTCGTTATCGTATATATTTCTTCTAATCTTTATTTCCATAGGAAGTGCACTTATAGGCCCGTGGTTGTGTATTTTTGTTACTTTTATTGAATATACTTCTTATTGTTATTGCTTGGAATGTCTATACATATTAATGGTTAGTTTTTCCTGCTGGTACAGGGGTTGTGTGGGTGCTATGGGTTGGTTTGGGGCACATTTATGCCTAAGGGCCACTGATCGTGCATTTTTACATGTGCACGCTCAGTGGATTACTTAGCGCACGACCACTGGTCGTGCGCCACTGATCGAGTGCATTGATTCCATTTTTACCATATTCTGCCATGCCAATACGCATTATCACAGGACATAGTGCGCACGACCACTAGTCGTGCGCCACTGATCGTGTGCATTGATTCCATTTTTACCTGATTCTTCCATACCAATACGCACTATCACAGAATACAGTGTGCACGACCACTGGTCGTGCGCCACTTATCGTGTGCATTATATTTTCTGCAATCTATAAATACGCAGGTTCCGCCCTAATTCCGGATTCTGGACTTTTTTCTCCACCATTTTCATCTCCGAGGAGGGTTCCGCCGATCTCCTTCTTCCTCCACCATAGAGAGGGGTTCCGGGCAAGCTTTCAATGCCAAATTCAAGCCGGATCTTCCTCTCGACCTCCTCCTTCATCCTTGAGCTTCAAGAAGGGTTTGACCTAGCTTTCACCATCAAGCTCGGAGGAGTTTGTGTTATCCTCCACTGGATCGTGACACGATGAAGACGAGTTCATTGGGAGTTAGTGACAACCTCCTCTAGCCCGGACGCAGTTGAGGACCGAGCTAGGACGCGGATTGACAACCCGGTGATTCCTTCCGTGAATCCTCAGCAAGACTTTGGATTCGGTCGATTTCACACTCTCTTCTTCTTTTGTTGTTGATAGTGTAGTTTGATCTCTTTTTATTTGATGAAGTGTGCTTAATTTGATATACGTTTGTGTACAATCATATCTATGTGAATTTATATTAACGTTATTTGCTTGAGGTGCGCCATTATCCATCCTCAACAACACAGTGCCACACTAGCAATTGCTAGTGGCGTGTGTAGCGAAGAGGTGCTCACGGCCCTCATTCTGCCGTTATCACCACCTCATCTGCAAGCCTACACGTCCATCCTCCTAGCGATTTGGTGCATAGCAGCCCGTGTAGTTTTCCAATATCCTGGTGAAGCATTGCATAACGACATTGCATAGGAGTAGTTTATTATTGTTTTACTTTCTTTTTCCGTAAACAATCAAAACCCCCTTCATAAACACCGACCTAAGGACTTCAATCTCAAGTACTCCTCAAAATTAACTCCACCTTACTGTGTTCCTTGAGAGATCGATACTGAAAGATAGGGGATGGATCTGATTCACTCTAAAGGAGGGGGGGGGGGTGAATAGAGTGATTCAAAACTTTTGGCTGATTTAAAACTTTATCAGAGAAATTAAGTGATAGTAGTAGTTGTGTGAAATGAAATAGAAACTAAGCTAAACTACACAATCACTGCACAACAAAACAAAGAGAAAATGAACACATAGACAACATAGGAATTTTATAGTGGTTCCCCAAATCTGGTTACATCCACTCTTCTACCACCCTGGTAGGAATCCACTAGCAGGTTTTGCTCAGGTGACTGCCACCACAAGATCTATTTACAGGGAGATCTCACAACCCTTTAGGCTTTTGACAGGTGCCCAAAAACTAACAAGAAACTTTTGAAGGGAGTTAATAAACCCTTTGTACAGGAGGTTAAGAAAGGTGATATTGTCTTCTCTTTTCTCTAAACAATAGAGAAGACTTAGTGGATTGCTGGTGTCAAATCTCCTTCTAAGATGTTGAAATATTCAGAAGTCCTGGAGCTTTGCTCAGGGTGTAGGTCTTCAGTCTTGACTTGTTGAAATCCACTAACTTGTAGACAGATCTAGAGTTGTTGTCTTTGATGATTCCTGGAGTAGAAGTTGAAGAAGACAAATGATATCTGATTGATGTTCTTCTTCAATCTTCTGTAAGATCAAGGGGAAAACAGATTGTTTTTCTGCACAGATCTTGTTCTGTATCTTGTTCTGTGTATATGTATATTCTCTTCTCTGTATATTACTTCTTGAGAGCTGTCTGAAAAATTCTTTTATATCCTTCTATCTAATTCTGCTTTTGAATTTTGAATTCTAAGCATTAATTGCTGATTGGATTCTGGAGAATGAAACGACTGGAAATATACTCTTTAAATCAGTTTCCCCAACTGCCCAAATAAAATAAGCAAGTAATTAACTCTTATGAAATCAATAATTATTAATACTGCCAAGAACGGCTATATTCTTGAGAATATGAGCATTAATTACTCAGAGAATTACTGCAAAATAATAGAATGAATTAGGGACAGAAGAGGGAAAACTTATCATTCTAACTCGGGATAGAGTTCATCGACCTCTGGGCAGATTTCATCGACCGGAGTTCCACGTTCGTCGAGCTGAGAAATCCCGTTCGTCGACCTAAGCTCAGCAAACCTCAATCTGGAAATATCTTGATAAATCTGAGCTCCAAGATCGTCGATCAGAGAATCTGTCTAGAGGAAGAAATCGTCGACCTGAGCTCGAATATTGTTGAGCTCAACTCAGAGAAAGAACTCTGAGTTCGTCGATCTGAGATCAACAATCGTCGAGCTGAGTTCGAAGAACTTCGAACTAATAATCTGAACTTTGAATTCTTTTAAGTCTTGAGTCTCTTGAAGTCCACTGCAGGCTAGTCCATGAAGATTGATTCTAATGACTAGCCTAAACTCTAGGACTAACAGACTTGACCCTAACTATACAAGGTGGGTCAAACATCCTAAATAGTGAACCTAGCCCAAATCCAAATTAGGGATCCAACAATCTCCCCCTATTTGGGTAAGGTCACTAAATAAAAAGATAAAATACAATCATAAAGCATGACAACAGATATCTGGCAGAGAATTAAAATCTAGCAGATATATATAACAAGTGCTTCATGATGAATTAACATAAATAGTTCAGAAAATAAACTTATCAAAAAGGTCACTTAGGTTTTTTGGACTTTTCTTTGTCAGAAGGTTATCTGAATATAATTTCTCTGTTAGGATTGACAGCTTCTTTCTTAAACAATGTCATATCAGCTGCTCCAATAATATAGCAAGAGGTAGCTCTTGGCACAATAGCTTCTGGGTGGAGACTCATATAAGTATCTACATTGAAAAATTGATTTGTTTTATCATACCTTTTTAACTCTTCTTTCCTGTAGGAGGACATGGTGGAATACTAAGAGGGATCATTGCTTTCTTCTTTAGCTTTGTTAATCAAGGATAGTCCAATCAATTCTTGAAATCTGGCCATTTTGGCAGTGGTCTCATGTTCAGGATCAACAAAGGGAATTGGTGGAGATTCTGGCCTGTTTGTACTGGTGTCCTTCTTTGATTCATCATGTGATATTGAAGAACTTTTCTGCTCTGAAGCTGGAGGTGGATTGCTTTTAGTAGACTGCTGTTGTTGATGCCCGCTGTCCTGAGAACTTGGCTTGGAATGTCTTTGATATGTTTTGGTGATTGGAGTTGATCTATGAGAGACACTTCCAGAGGCCCCTGCTGATGGAGGAGGAGGAGGATCCTTTTTGAATTTCTTGGGAGGGGACCTGTACCTTCTCCTCTTCTTCCTTTCCTTCTGCTCATTCTTAGAAAGCCACATCCACTGAGGCATACCAGGGTAAGGAGTAATCTTGTTCAATATGTAGTATGGTGTGTCTGCAGTAGGATTAGGCTTAGGAACAGCCTTAGGAACAACTTTCCTCTTCTTAGGTATCTTTTTATTAGCTTTTGGTTCATCAGAGTCTTCAGAGTCATCATCATCATTGTCTTCATCAGAGGATCTAGAAGGGTTATCATACAAATTATCAATCTCTTTCAATGCTTCCTTGGAGATTTGCTTTTAAGCAGCACTCTGGTTTCCTTTTTCTTCTTCTGCTATATCTGCAAGAATAATATCATCCAAGGATGGTATGGGACTTTCATCCATTTTGTAAATTGGAGGAGATATAGCCTTTTGCTTAGGAATAGAAGTTGGTACAAAAACATTCTCAACAATTGAAATATCTGAAAGGACTGGGGCCACAAAACTTGCTCTTATTTGGTCTATAACTGCTGGACTTACTGGAGAAAAATAACATATAATGGCTTTGGAGAAAGCTTGCTCAGGAAGAAGAAGAAAATGATAAAGAGTGTCAAAAAATCTTAATAAATCAGCTAAGTCCACAAAAGGGACTAGGTAAAAGAATGGTGTAGTTGCCAAAGGTTCTGCAATCTCAACATCAGCGTGCTCAATATCAAATTCTGAAAGATCTGCCTCAAGAAAATCTAATAGCTTTGTATTTGTATTTACACTTTCTGTAACTGCTATATCCATATGTACATCTATTGTTGTTGCTGCTGCTACTACTACTGGAGGAGAGAGAATTGGTGGAACTTCTTCATAGGACATCTCCCCCTGCCTGGTTTTAAAGGGTCCTGAAGCCAGGCCCCCAGAAGAAGAAGGGACAGAGGGGGCAGCAGTAAAGAGAGCAGAGAGAGAGGAGATAGAATTAACAAGTGGTTGAATTGCCTCTGCTATGAGATTCTTGAGGATTGGAGTGATGAGCTCCAAGATTGTTACAATGGATGGAGAATCTAGCTGAATTAACTCAGGTGATGTTTGAGTTTATACAGATAGATAAATGATGGTAGATGGAGATGGAATGAAAAGAGGGATGAGAATGATATCAGTCATATCTTCATCTTGGATGGGTAAAGATGGAGGAGTATGTGAAGGGGATGGAGTAGGAGTGTGTTGTGGAGATGAGAGTTGATAAAATAGATTAAAGTTTATGGAGGACATGAGGTTTTGTGGTGTTATGTTGGCAAGGTGAGGTAGAAGAGGAGATGGAGGTGGTGTGATGTGTTCTGGAGATGTACGGGATGTTGGTTGATGCACTACTAAAGCAGGTGGTGTTGGAGATTGAAGTTGTGATGTTGAGGCAGTGGATGGTTGTTGGAGGGGAGTTGATGAAGGTGGTGAGACCTGTGGAGGAAGAGGTTGTTGTTGAGAGGGAGGTGATGGAATTCTGATGGAGGGAATTCTTTTGGAGGTGGTGGAGTGGCCGTCACTGCCCTTGTGTCCTCAAAAATTCTAGAAGTGTATGAAGCCCTTGATGGCTTAGTGATGGTCCTCTCCCATCTTCCAAATAAGGCACAAGTCAGCCTTTTGGATGCATTGATGAATATGGTCTGAGAGACCAGTGATTCAGATGCCTTTTCTTGGAGGAAAATCCCTAGGATCCTCCCAAAACAGACTTCCTTCTTAGTATTCTTCTTTTTGATTAAATCAAACAGTATCCTTGCCCAATTCACTGCTTTCTTATTCACCACAACACACATCACACACAACTTGTTCTTGGTAATGTACTAATGAGCAGTATGTTTGCCCAGCAAGACTTTTCCCATAACATCAGCAAGAAACTTGTATTCAGTGGACAAGTTCTTTTTGAGGAGCTTGTTAGGGTTCTCACCAGTATGACCCATTTTAATTAACATATTATAAAAATCTGAACTTTCTATCTCAATATCTTTATCGCCATTTACCAAACTAAAAATTTCTGTTAAGACGGTGGGGGTTAGAGTAACCTGATACCCAGAGATGGTGCCGGTCATGGAATCAGCATCAGGAGTAGTTGATGTATGCACCCATTCTCTTATCTCATTTGCTGCTATCTTGATCTTGGTGGTCATAAACTTCTTTAACTGTTGATCCTCAAACAACTGCAGTATATCCAAGAATATCTGATCGGAGTGTTGGAAAGAATCAAAATCAATATCAAACCTTATGTTGAATTTTATGCTAGCGACAGAGCTTGCTGGAATCACCATTGTCGTCCTGCAACACGAAAACAAAGATCAAGTACAAGAGAGTTCTGAAGGCGCGAGATTTAGGCTTCATTTGGTTCGGCGGTGGCGGGTTGATCCAGCGGGTGGAAACGGAGTGTTCGAAATGGAGGGGGGAGGTGGCTGCTCCAAACGGAGCTTTTTGAGGGCGTTTCTCAAGGGGGGCGGGTGGAAACGGAGCAAACACCGCCGGAGGTTCATTTGTTTTTCCTCCTTCCAGCGGCGTTTGCTCAAAACGGAGCAACGAAACGCCCAAACAAATGGAGCCTTAGCTCGAAGAAAAACCATATTATAAGGTTTTTGGAATATGAAACGACGAGCTCTGTCCTTCGAAAAATAAAAAGTCTTTGATCTCAGGTCGACGAAAAATTTCATGAAGAAATGATATCGTCGATCTCAGTCTGAAGAGGGGAAAAATTTTCGTCGTGCTCAAGTCGATGAATAGTTTTCTGAAGCATGATCGTCGATCTTAGGTCGACGAAAATGGCTTCGCACATAGATATCATCGATCTCAGCTCGACAAAAAATCTCAAGAAGATCTCTCAGATTGTTGATCTCCGTTCGACGAACTGTGACAAATTCTTCAACCACAGACAGAATTTAAATTAAAGCTTCTCCATTTATCATACCAAGCTGATTCATAAAGAATAGATGATTCCTCTCATCCAAGGGTTTGGTGAAGATGTCTGCACTTTGTAAATCAGTGTAGATGTAGACAAGCTTAATTTTTTTTGTCCAAACAATCTCTAATGAAATGATGCCTTATTTTTATATGCTTAGTTCTACTATAATGCACTAAATTCAGTGTAATGGAAATTGCACTTATGTTATCACATAGTAAGGTTGAATTATTTAAGTTGACACCATAATCTAGGAGTTGGTTTTGAATCCACAGTATCTGAGAACAACAATTGCCAACTGCTATGTATTCAGCTTCTACAGTTGAACTAGACACAGATGTCTGCTTTTTGCAAAACCAGGACACAATTCTAGCACCAAGGAACTGGCATGTCCCTGAGGTGCTTTTTCTATTCACTCTGCATCCAGCAAAGTCAGCATCTGAGTATCCAGTCAACTCAAACTCTAACTTAGTTGGATACCAGAGTCCTAGATGAAAGTGAGAGTAAGATCAACCCTTTACTCTAGAGGGGGGGGGGGTGATGGTGGTGAATAAAGTGTATTAAAATAATTTTGCAATTAAGAATAATTTGGCAGTGGAAGACTTATGATTAACTTAGTGTAGTGTGATTTAAAAAGGAGTTTTTAATTAAAGTAACACAAACACAAATTCATAGCACACAGCAAAGAGAATAAAGAATAACCAGAAGACACAAGGATCTATAGTGGTTCCCCATAGTCTGGGTATATCCACTCTTCTACCACCCTTGGTAGGAATCCACTGCAGGATGAGTTGATCAGGTGTCCTGACACCAATGAGCTTTTGATAAGGTGCTCAAAAACCAAACCAGCTTTTTTGATCAGGTGTCTTGCCACCACTGAGTTTTGATCAGGTCTCAGGAACCAAAACAGGAACTTTTGAAAGGAGTTCAAAAACCCTTTTACAGTAAAGAAAAAGAAAAAGAAATGAGTTGTCTTCTCTGTCAACTATCAAAGAGAAGCACAGGTGGATGCTGTTGACAAAGCTCTCCCTGAGATTAGTAAAGGATCAGGAAGAGAAGCTTTGCAAGGGTGATATGTCTTAAAAAGAGATGGCTTAAGCAAAGGATGATTCAGCAAGAACTGAATTATGTGTGTTTGGAGAATGAAGGATGAAGACCAAAACTTTATTGCTGATCCCAAAAGCTTCTTCTATTTCTCTAACTGTGTATATTTTTTGATCAGACTAAAAATCATAATATATATTCTCTTCTTGTTTGAAAACCAATGCTGCAATCGTTCTTAGAGCCGTTAGAAAAGTCATAAAGGAAATCCCTTATCTGTCAACTGTCTGTAGAAGGAATGAATTAAAGAGAATAAATTTATTCCTTATTTCTTCCCTTGAAACTTGCTCCAGATGTGATAAAATGGCTACAAATCTTCATCATTAAATGCTCTGATTTGAAAGCATTTGAAAGCCTTAACAAAGTAATAGAATTCCCAGAAACGTCGACCTCAAACAGTTATCGTCGATCTGAGCTCAACTATCGTTGAACTGGGCTCAGAGATATTAAAAATGGTCTTGGACAGAGATTGTTGAATGGAGTTCTGAGATAGATGACCTGAGCTCAACTATCGTTGAGCTGGGTTCAACTATCGTCGAGCTGGGTTTGACGACATGTCAATCCTTACTTGAATTCTGCCTTCTCATCAGAGCTTGGCGATCTTGAGTAAAACTTCAAACCTAAGTCCTAAACCTTGAAACTAATTGACCTTTACTCTATACAACTAGGTCAATGTAACATTCCTAACAGACATAGTGATCCTGACCCAAATAAGTAATAGAGTGTTCCAACAATCTCCCCCTATTTGGGTTAGGATTACTATTTACATGAATTGATGGAATTAAATACATCATAAAACAAAAACACAAACACATAAAAACATACAGAACCACAGATATATATATATATATATATCTCAGCATATGTATAAGATGCTATAGTTCAGGAGAGATATGAGAAAGTTTCAGCTTACACTCAGATTAATGCTGATCATTAGTACTTTTCTTAAAAAGGATTTCTCTGTTGGGATTTTCTGAGTCTTTCTTTGACCTGAAGTCATCTGCATCACCAAGAGTCTTCTGCCTTTTTCTTCTAGGGACTGCAGCTTCAGGATGCAACTGCATATAGTTGTCAACATCAAAGAACTTCTTGGAACTATATCTTTCAAGCTCTTGTCTTCTCTGATCTGAAAGAGTTGTGATGTTAGAAGTGTTTAGGCCTCTTTCTCTTACTTTCTTCAACTGATCTAATCTAGCAAGTTCTTTCAGTCTAGCAGTTCTGGAGACTGGATTGTTTTCTGGATCGTCATATGGAATTGAAGGTTCATATTTCTTGATGGTATCAGTTGGAGGGGCTTTCTCATAGAAACCTTCTTTCAGCTTGTAAGGATAAGGACCAGTTGTAGTATCACTTGGACCTTGTCCTCTCTTATGATAAGGTTGATGTCTGGATTGACCTCTGGAATAGACTTGATAACCTCTTTGATTACCTCTATACTGACTACCTCTTTGATTTCCTCTAGACTGATTACCTCTTTGTTGATTTCCTCTAGATTGAAAGCTTCCCTGAAAAGTTTGTTGGGATTGAGAGGACCTTTGAGATGTAATATTTGAGGATTGAGGAGCTGAGTTTCCACTAGATCCTGCACCTGGAGAAGGAGAAGGAGAAGGATCATAGTGAGAAGTTCTTATATTATATTTCCTTTTCTTCCTCAAGGCCTTCAAATGATTCTTAGAATACTGCATCCAGTGCTCAGTAATGGGGCAGTTGTGCAGAATATAGTATGAGATATCATGATCAAAAGTATCCTTTGAAATTGGAACTCTTTTCATAGCTTTGCTTCTTGCTTTCCTCTTCTTTGCAATGGTTACAGAGGAGTCATCAGAATCTGTTCTAAATTCATCATTAGAGCTTTGAGGATCACCATATAAGGCATCTATTTGCTTCAAAGCTTCTTTTGAGATGGAAAGAGGAACAGGAGCAGAAGCAAAAGGTGCAATAGAGATAGCAGGAGCAGCAACTAAAGCAGTAGAGATAGCAGCAGTAGCAGGAATATCCATAGGAATACTGTCCATAGGCTTAACAGAACTGTCTTCAGCAATATTTAGCTCAGAAGAAACATCAAGAGGTGTTGTAACTTCAGCAGAGGATTCAAGCTCAAGAGCATTCTCAATAGAAATAACTGAATTTACACAGAACTGAAGCAGATTTGGATCACAAATGTTAAAGGGAACTATAGCCCTTGTTAAGTCTTCAGCTGGTAGAGGTGCTGGAGGATAGCTGCTATAAAATGAATCAAATAAGGATAATAATGTGGTGAGATCTACTGATGGGCTGATGATATGTGCTGGAGGTGTAACTGGAGCTGGGGCTGTAACTATACTTATATCATCTGTCATTATATCATCTAAAACTGTAATTAGAGGTGCATCTAGAATTGTCTCTGAAGGCTGAGCTTCTTCATCTGGCATCTCCCCCTGCCTAGATTCAGTGTATACTGAGCCTAGGCCCCCAGAATAAGGGATTGCCTGAAGGGAGAAGGAAGAAGAGATCCTAGCAGATAAATCATTCAATGTCTTAACTAAGGGTGCCAAGGTGGCATCCAGTAAGAGAGTTAGCCTGGGTGCCAACAACTCAAATAGTTTATCTGCTAGAGGAATAAGATCTACTTTCTCAAGATTAACCTGAGTAGAGGTAGAGGGAGGAGCTACAGAGATGGATGGAGTAGATGCATATGGAAGTGGAATGGATGGCTGAGAGACTGGAATGGAGGTAATGGATGGTGCTGGAATAGTGATTGTTGGAATGAATGTGGAGATAGGAAGGGGAAAGGATGGTTGAGAGATGGTATCAATGAGGAGTTGTTGAAGAGATGTTGTGGGGGATGGAAATTCTTGTGGTGAAGAGGGAGAGCAAGCCATATAGGAGTCATCTAGCAGATTGAAGGATGGAATCTAAGGAGATGAGTGTATATCTATGTGGGGAAAGTAGTGTAATGGATGGAAAACCTCAGGTTGAGTAATTTGAGAAGGTGAAGAGTTGTAGGAGGTGTAGGCATGGATGAAGTCACTGGAGGTGGAAGAGTTGAAGGTGAAGAGGATGGCATTCCTTCTACTGGGGTAGTAGAGTGAGGGAGAGTGACTACAAGAGTCCTTTATCCTGAAGTTGTCTTGGATGGAGGAGTTCTGCTGGGCCTGACAATTTGTCTCTCTCATTTGCCAAAGAGAACATAAGAGAGTCTTTTGGAAGCATTAATATGCATTCCATTGGAAACCAAGAGCTGTGGGCACCTATTCTGAAGGAATAGTCCCAATATTCTTCCAAAATTCACAAATGATTTGTTGATCTTCTTCTTGAGCAAGTCAAAGAAGATTTCTCCCCAATTTAAATACTTCTTGTCCATTAGGGAAGCCATCAGACAAAACTGATATCTAGAAATTCTATCATGTGCAGAGTGTTTTGCCAGAATTACCTTCCCTACTACATCAGCTAAGAATCTATATTCAGGGAAAAGATTCTTTTTCAGAAGCTTATTAGCGTTCTCATTGTTGTGTCCCATTCTATCTAACATTTCATTGAATTCTACTCCAGATAGTTCAATGATATCATCACCAGTACTTAATTCAAAAATTTCAGTAAGTATAGTTGGTGTTAGGGATACCTGATTCACTGCAATGGTTCCAACAAGGGTATTCTGATCCAAACTGTGAGCCGTGTATACCCATTCCTTTATTTCATCAACAACCAGCTTGATTCTTGTTGTCATGACTTTCACTAAGTGTTGCTCCTTGAATAGGTCCAGAATATCTTTGAACATTTGATCTGTACCCTCAAACGACTCCGTGTCAATATCAAACCCGGTGTCGAACCTCATGGCGGTGAGAACTGCGGTTGGGACAGACATTTTCCTGCAAAAATAAAAGATCAAGTGTAGAGGAATTTGGAGGGAAAGAGATTCTTGTAGAAAGTCTGAAAGCGCAAGAGAGAACGATGCCTCGAAAATGATTTTTAAAATAGGGTTCGACACAGAAAAGGAAAGATCGTTGAACTCAGTTCGACGATCGATGGCGCTGACAGAAGACGAAAAGACTCCAACATCGTCGATCTCCGTTTGACGATCTCTACCCGGAAAAAGATAGTTGAACACTATCTGGAAGCAATGAGCTCCGTTCGATGATCTTCAAGAAAATTGTCGACCGCAGCTCAGAGTATAGAGAAAACCTACAAACACTTAGAAAAACAGATTTTAGCCTAGTCTTTGTCATTTTTGGGGTTTTAAGATCTTGGGAATTAATTAAGACTTCCTCCATCTAACATTCCAAACTGATTAAGGAAGAAATTGTGTTTCTTCTCATCCAAGGGTTTGGTGAGAATATCTCCCCTTTGTAAGTCAGTTGGGATGAATTCCAGTTCAATTTTATTTTTCTCTACATTATCCCTTAAGAAATGATGCCTAATCTCTTTGTGTTTGGTCCTACTATGGAGGACTGGATTTTGGGTTATGGAAATTACACTTGTATTGTCACAGAATATTTTGGACTTCTCTAAGTTGTAGCCATAGTCCAGGAGCTGATTTTGAATCCATAATATCTGTGAGCAACAACTACCTGCTGCCATGTATTCAGCTTCAGCAGTTGATGTGGACACAGATGTTTGTTTCTTGCAAAACCAGGAGACAAGTCTGTCACCAAGGAATTGACAAGTTCCACTGGTGCTTTTCCTATCAATTCTACATCCTGCATAATCAGCATCTGAAAATCCAGTTAAATCAAATCCTGAATCAGCTAGATACCAGAGACCTAGACTTGGACAACCTTTCACATACCTAAGAATTCTCTTGACTATTGTGAGGTGTAACTCTCTAGGGCTAACTTGGAATCTAGCACATATACATGTAGCAAACATTATATCTATTCTACTAGCTGTAAGATATAATAAGGAGCCAATTATTGCTCTATATGTGGTCTGATCAACAGGTTTCTCTTGTTCATCAGCATCTAATACAACATTAATAGGCATGAGTGTTTTCATAGAAGATGCTTCAGACATTTCAAATTTCTTAACCAATTCTTTTGCATATTTGGTTTGAGAGATAAAGATGCCATCAACATGTTGTTTGACTTACAATCCTAGGAAGAAGGATAGCTCACCCATGCTACTCATTTCAAACTTGGAATGCATGAGGTTGGAGAACCTTTTACATAAATTTGAATCAGTAGAGCCAAAGATAATATCATCTATATAGATTTACACTAGTAGGATGTTGGCCTTATGGGTTCTAATAAAAAGAGTTTAGTCTACTCTACCCCTTTTAAAATTATTTTCCAAGAGAAAGCTAGTTAGGGTCTCATACCATGCTCTAGGAGCTTGTTTGAGACCATATAAAGCTTTGTGTAACTTATAAACAAAATCAAGGTGAGTTTAGGAGATAAAACCTGGAGGTTGTTTTACATAGACCTCTTCCTTGATATCACCATTTAGGAAAGCACATTTGACATCCATATGATATACTTTGAATTTCTTGTGAGCTGTATATGCAAGAAAAATTCTTATGGCCTCTAACCTTGCAACTGGTGCAAAGGTTTGGTCATAATCTATGCCTTCTTCTTGAGAATATCATTGAGCAACCAGCCTTGCCTTGTTTCTCACAATAATTCCTTGATCATCCAGCTTGTTTCTGAATACCCATTTAGTTCCAATAATTTGATGATTATTTGGCCTTGGCACTAGCTCCCAAACTTTGTTTCTTTCAAATTAGTTTAATTCCTCTTGCATTGTAATGATCCAGTTTGGATCTTGTTCTGCATCTTGTATGGATTGAGGCTCAATTTGAGAAAGAAAGCAGGTGTGCATCAGATGTTGATTGATCTGATTCCTGGTTTGCACACCAGCTGAGATGTCTCCAATCACTTGAAAGATTGGATGATCTTTTTTTGTTACTAAATCAACAATGGTTGTTGATTGTTCACCAACCTGTATTGTTGTTTCCTCTTGTGGAACAATAACTGGCTCTTCATTTTGATTGTCACCATGATTTGCTAAGATCTGAATATCATCTTCATTTTCACTACTTTCAGCTTCTTGTTGGGTGGATGAAGGTGATGGATCATCTTCAATGATATTTAGTCTGTCCAAATTTTCTGATAGAGAAAGTACCTGCAAAGGATCTTTGGTAGAAGTGCTCTTCTCCTTGTAAAACATATTAGTTTCATCAAAAGATACATGCACTGTTTCTTTAATTTTTAGAGATGATTTGTTATAAACCCTATAGGCATTACTGATCATGGAGTATCCCAGAAACACTCCTTCATCAGCTTTGGCTTCAAATTTTTCTATGTATTTCTTGTCATTGTTATGAATATAGCAAATGCAACCAAAAATTCTAAAATAATCAACTTTAGGTTTCTTCCCTTTGAGTAATTCATAGGGAGTCTTGCCTTTTAGTTTATGTATCAAACTCCTATTCAAAACATAATTTGAAGTGTTCACAGCCTCTGCCCAAAATGATAGAGGAAGGTGAGCATCTGTCAATAATGTTGTGGCTGATTCACTAAGGGTTCTATTTTTCCTTTCAGCTACCCCATTTTGTTGAGGAGTTCTAGGAGCTGAGAAAGTGTGCCTGATTCCTTCCTTTTGACAGAACTCTTGCATAAGAATAGAATCAAACTCAGTCCCATGATCACTTCTGATCAGGGCTATGTGAGTGTTGAACTCAATCTGTATACATTTGAGAAACTCTGTCAAACATTTGAAGTTATCAGACTTTTTCCTCAGAAAGAACACCCTTGTGAATCTTGAGAAGTCATCTACAACTACTAAAGTATAAGATTTCCCTCCCAGGCTTTGTATAGTAATGAGTCCAAACAGATCCATATGTAACAAGTGCAATATCCTAGGTGAATCACTCTTATTAAGTGACTTAAAGCTGTTTTTAGTTTGCTTACCTAATTAACAAGCCCTACAGAGTCCTTCCTTCTTGTAGGGGCCAGAAGGTAGTCCTCTTACAAGGTTGTCCTTGGACAACCTAGTAATGGTTCTAAGGTTAACATGTCCTAATCTCTTATGCCATAGTTCATTAGGTTTGCTAAGAGAAAATAAGCAGATATCTACCGTGGTTGAATGAAAATTTACTAGATAGATGTTACCTCTTCTATTACCTGTCAACACAGTTGTGTTGTCTTTTGATTTGATGAAGCATGAAGATTTGTTGAATGTGACTTTGTAGCCTTCATCACATAACTGACTGATACTAATAAGGTTGTGCTTCAGTCCTTCCACATATGCTACCTTTTTGAATGTCACTGACCCAATTTTGACTGCACCATATCCTTTACTCTATCCATAGTTTGAATCTCCAAACATCACTTTGGGTCCATGCTTAGTCTTGAAGGATACTAGGTTACCCTTGCTTCCAGTCATGTGCCTGGAGCACCCACTATCCAGATACCATTGCTGGTCAATGGTTGGATAGGTCTTTCCCTGCACAAATAACAATTCATTTGTTTTTGACCCAGTTTACCTTGGGTATAGCTTGATAACCTTTGAATTTAGAAATGAAAGACATCTCTGGTTGACTCTTATAACCTTCAGGATGATATCTCCTAGGGGGATTATCCATTCAGTATAAGGGTTGAACCTTTGAGATGTAGGATATCTAGAATTAATTTTTGATGTACCCCTTATGAACTGGTAAGATCTCTGAGCTCCTTTCTATGATCATCGACCTGAGTTCGACGATCTTGGGTCAGATCGCCGAGCTCCGTTCAGAGATAGATCTTGTCTGTGTCCAGAGTTCAGAGATCGTTGCCCTGAGTTCGATGATTCAGCATGAAATAGCTGAGCTCAGTTCGGAGACCGTCGAGCTCCGTTTGACGATTTCTGTTGAACTTTGTTCTCTTTGGGTAGATCAGAATTCTTCCTAGCTACCTCCACAACTCCTTTTCCTTTATCTGAGATAAACTTAATAGGAGTTGTTAGCACAACAGGTTGGCTGGATGAAGCACCCAAGCCCAGTTTACTATTGAGTCTAGAGTTAACTGTGCTTGTTGTAACACCCCTACCCGTTACGTGCAACATAGTAGAAGGTTCGGCCGGGGCCCCACACCATGTCTTACAAACAGTCGGAGACGTTACTAAGTAATACCAAATACGCATCCTATCACAGAGCATTCTAGCGGAAGTTTAAAGGGTTGCAATAATGAACTCAAACATCAACACAGAAGTCCACAGCTAAACCAAACATGCAATAATATAAAACCACAAGTACGGCCTTATGGCCTATTACTCTTTATACAAGAAGGTATCTTCCATACTTCGGCACGCAGGCCGGCCACACATGAGTTCTTACACAAGGTACAAAAATAGCCTTCGAGGGCTAGCACTCAGCAACAGCAGCTTAGGGTCTTCCACCCTCATCCCTGCTTGGCCCTTCTTGACCTGCACGCAAAAGATCCACCAAGCAGTGGTAAACAAAGCAACAGTCAGTATTTGGCTGACCATTTATAACGACCCTGTCCCTGGCACGGGACAGCAGAATTCCTTCCCTGCATAGCACTTATAGACAATCAAAAGGGTATGCTTTAGCACATCACACTTGTACGCCCGTACAAGTCATCATCCATCACAAATGTCAGCACGACGGCCCGACGTTCCATGCTCTCAGGGCACATTATCGGTGTACCGGAAAACCAGGGTCCCACCACCGTTCAGAGGTCCCAGACATGACAGCAATTTGTGAGCATTTCAATCCTCCATGGCTCAAATAGCCGGAGCGATTCTCATTCTGTGATCCTAACAGGGACTTAAGCACCCCACGGTTAGACAACCAGAACGCGGGTACAGATCAGCCTTTCCCGTAGCTCACATACGTCAGACGTCGATCAGGACTGACACGGGTACAGCTTCACCTTGCCCGTTCGCCACATAGGCTTTTCCACAGTTGCAGCCCCACCGGCTCAACAAGTAGCATTCACAACTGTAAGGGTTGAGATCACACAGCATCAGCCTCCAAAAGTAGCACTCACAGCTACATGGGCTGAGATCACACAGCATCAACCCATCCACATAATATCATGCTGCACCAAGCTGCAGGTGTCCACCAAGAACATCACACGCATCACAATAATACAGAGTCTTGCCCTGATATGCATACAATCATCACCAATCCGAACCAACCTGTCCAGATGGGCTTCACACAGCATGCCTACCCGTACTTCTCGTTTCCGGGACTACTCCAACAAGAATCAAGGGATGGAATTCAACATCCCAAGAGAATTCACCTCTACCTTTGTAGAGGATTCATGCATATGCAAAAAGGAAGGATTTCACATATCCAAGGAGGAGGTCGTTACCCTTGGAGGACGTTTTGGAGCCATGACAAGCACTGCTTGGAGCTCTGCCTTCCCGAATATGGTCTCCGATCGCGAATCCGAGCTTGGACTAGCTGGATCTCCCTCTCCTTCCTCCTTCTTCTTCCTCCTTCCTTCTTCCTCCTTCCTTCTCTCACCTAAGAAGATAAAGTGAGGATAAGTTTACTGGTTCGGGGTCTTAAAGGGGATGGGAAAACTGAAGACCACCAGATCTGGAAAGAGGGAAACAAACGACCAAGATCTGCAAAAAAAAGTCAATTTCGGCCCTGACACGCCCTGTGACACGCCCGTGTCACAGGCCGTGTCCCTTAAGCGGCCCTTAAGCGGCAAAGAACCGCCTCACTACACGGGTTGCACATGCCCGTGACCACCGCCTAACCTGACACGGCCTCAGACACGCCCGTGTCTCTGGCCGTGTCGCCTCTCTCGACGAATCTCGTCGATCGCCGAGATTATTCTCGCCGATCGTCGACATGATCTCGCCGATCATCGAGAAGGACATGCCCTGTGACACGCCCGTGTCACAGGACGTGTCGCCTCTTCTCGTCGATCGTCGATCACGATGCTCAACGATCGTCGAACGCGCGACCTGCAGCAACCCGAGGATGACATGCCCTGGGACATGCCCGTGTCACTCCAAAAACACCCGAAACCTAACTTTGAAACTTACTCGAGACTAGCTCGAGTCTTTGCTTGACACGCCCTGGGACACGCCCGTGTCCCAGGCCGTGTCACTTGGCCTGAAAACCAAAACCGGGTTTTGGGGTATTACAATCCTCCCCTCCTTGCAGAAAATTTCATTTCGAAATTTGAATGACTGGAAACTCGATAAAGTCCATATTTATTGATTATTACAAGGTCTACTACACAACAAATTACAAAAATAACTCGGGAAATTCTGTCCGCATGGTTTGCTCACGCTCCCAAGTAAGCTCTTCTCGGCCACAATTGTCCCACCGGACTTTGACCATCCCGATTGTTTTTTTCCTCAATTGCTTCTCGACGGCATCTTCAATTTGAATGGGCCTAACCTTTGTAGTTAGCCCACTATCGATTGATACTCGATCTGCAACTATCACTTGCGACAGCTCTTTTATTGCTCTCCCCAACACCGATACATGAAACACATCATGTAAACTACTTAATTCAGGCGGTAGCAGTAACCGATAGGCTGCTTCACCGATGCATTCAATCACCTCAAAAGGTCCTAGATACCGCGGGCTCAACTTTTTCAGACGCCGTATCCTGGACACACCTTTAAAAGGCTTGGTTTTTAAATATGCCCAATCACCTACCACAAACTTTATGTCCCGGTGCTTGGCAATATAATATTTGGCCTGCCTATCTTGAGCAATTAACAACCTTTCACGAATTGTATATACCGTTTCATGCATATCTGTCACATCTTGCCGCTTGTAAAGCTTTGTTTCACATGTCTCCGCCCAAGATAACGGTGTGCAGCACTTCCTGCCGTACAAAGCTTCAAAAGGGGCCATCTGAATGCTGGCCTGGTAACTGTTGTTATAGGCAAATTCAATCATGAACAAATGATCTTCCCAGCGATTTCCAAAATCTAGCATACACATCCGGAGCATATCTTCCAACGTCCTGTTGGTTCTTTCAGTTTGACCATCCGTCTGGGGATGAAAGGCTGTATAGAAATGCAACTTTGTGCCCAACAGCTGATGAATTAGCCTCCAATCTCCGGATGTGAAGCGTCAATCTCGATCGCTAACAATGCTACGGGGAATCCCGTGCAATCGTACGATCGAATCTACGTACATTTTAGCCAATTTGTCGACTGGATCATCTCTTCGATTTGGAATAAAATGAGCAACTTTTGTTAACCGATCCACAATCACCCAAACCGCATAATTACCCCGCTGAGATCTCGGCAATCCATGCACGAAGTTCATGGAAATATCATCAAATTTCCACACTGGGACCGGTAGTGACTTCAGGAATCCTCCTGGCTTTTGGTATTCCGCTTTCACCAGAGCATATGTATGGCACTTAGCAACATAACGTGCTATATCTTTCTTCATACCCGGCCACCAGAAGTTCTTTTTCAGATCCTTATACATTTTTGAACTCCCAAGATGAATTGAATACCTTGAAAAATGGGCTTCGTACATGATTTCTTCACGAAGATTTCTCTGACAAGGAACACATACTCGATCGTCTTTTCTCCAAAGTCCATTGTCAAAAGAAAATCGAGAGCTCTTATCTTCCGCTGCATAATGCTGCAAACTATCATCCAATTCCGTCGCTTGGCGGACCCTATCCATTAGGTCATACTGTACCTCTGTCCAATTCAAACACATGGTCGCAGCAGTGTTTTTCTCCACACAAGTAATATCCATCCGTTCTAGCTCGTGGATCAACCGTTCATCATGGTATGACAACCAATTCGCCCTTGCCGGAGTCCTACGACTCAGGGCATCTGCGACTACATTCCCTTTACCCGGGGTGTAATGAATTTGGAAGGTATAATCACCAAGAAATTCCATCCACCTTCTCTGTCGCATATTTAGGTCTTTTTGATCTAAGAGATATTTCAGACTCTTGTGGTCTGTATAGATATCCACCTTTACACCATATAAATAATGACGCCACAACTTAAGTGCAAAGATGACTGCGGCCAATTCCAAATCATGGACTGGATAGTTCCGCTTATGGGCTTTCAATTGGCGCGAACCATATGCTATCACCTTACCACGCTGAAGGAGAACGCAGCCTAAGCCGCTACCCGATGCATCACTGTACACCTCAAAATCATCTATGCCACAAGGTGTTGTCAAAATTGGGGCCGTAGTCAACCGACTCTTTAACGCTTCAAAAGCTCGTGCACACTCGGGCGACCAAACGAACCTTTGTTCTTTCCGCGTTAGGGTAGTGAGAGGCAATGCTATTCTTGAGAAATTTTCCACAAAACGCCTGTAGTAGCCCGCAAGTCCAAGGAAACTCCTGGCTTCGGCTACCGACAAAGGAACAGGCCACTCCTGCACAACAACAATTTTGGTAGGATCCACTGCAATGCCTTCTCCACTAACTACATGGCCCAGAAAAGCCATGGATGACAACCAGAAATCACACTTAGTAAACTTGGCATAGAGTTTCTGTTCCCTCAGGGTTTGCAATACCATCTTCAAATGATTTGCATGCTTTTCCCTCAGGGTTTGCAATACCATCTTCAAATGATTTGCATGCTCTTCTCTGGATCGGGAATACACCAGGATATCGTCAATAAAGACGATCACAAAGAGATCCAAATATTACTTAAACGTTCGGTGCATCAAATCCATAAACACCGAAGGTGCATTAGACAATCCAAAGGGCATCACCGTGAACTCATAATGCCCGTAGCGTGTGCCAAATGCCGTTTTGGGTATGTCACTTTCCCGAACCCTCAGCTGATAATAACCTGATTTCGAATCCAACTTAGAATACATCGAAGAGCCCACTAGCTGATCAAACAAATCATCGATCTGTGAGTTCAGATACTTATTCTTCTCTGTCAGCTTGTTCAATTCTCGATAATCGATGCATAGACGCAAGCTGCCGTCCTTCTTTTTCACAAAGAGAACCGGCGCACACCAAGGTGACTGACTTGGCCTTATAAAACCTTGATCTAGCAATTCTTGCAACTGAACCTTCAGCTCTGCCATTTCCTTTGGCGCTACACGATAGGGGGCACGGGCCACAGGTTTTGCACCTGGTACCAGTTCTATCATGAAGTCGATTTCTCTTTGGGGTGGTAACCCAGAAAGGTCTTTTGGAAACACATCCAGGAATTCCGACACAACATGTACCTCATTCACACTAGCCTTTGGCTCTACTGCTGCTACTAGCATGAAGAACAACTCGGCACCCTTTCTAACGGCTTTCCGAACTTGCAGAGCGGATATCAACATCTCATTTATCCCCTGCATGCCGCTAAACCTTATTTCTTGTTCGGTGTTCTGCCCAAACACAACTTCCTTAGAATTACAATCAATGTGAGCATGCTGCTCTGACAACCAATCCATACCGAAGATTATGTCGAATTCCGAAATCGACAACAAAAGTGCTTCCAATCTGAAGTCCCAACTTCCTATTTTCCCTTCTACACACCCAGACTGATCTGCGCACAAAACGCATCCGTTAGGTAAGAGTACCTTCAAACTTTCTGTCGTGCCTCGTATCGGTGTGCCAATGCGCAATACGAAATCCTCTGACAGAAATGATTGTGACGCACCAGTATCAAACAGTGCTCGTGCCGGATGATCCCAAATTTGGACGAAGCCTAACATAGCAACAACACAATAAACACCAAAAACATAGCAGCACTACACAAAGGGAAAAAAACTCAGAGATCACACGCACCTGTGACGACGTCGGCCTGCTTAATGGCCTCCTATTGTCACAGATTGAAAACTAGAGGCTGTACTTACGAAGCAGAAGACTCCGCCACCGCCTTCCCTTTATCCGCATAGGACGCGCCCGACTTCTTGTCACCTTTCGGAGGACCAACTCGACAGTCCCGAGCAAGATGTCCTGGCTTGCCACATGTATAGCAAGTACGGGAGTCATAGCTCGACGACGCTTCCGAAGTAACTGATGAAGGAGCTTGCCCAGAACGTCTGGACTTCATACCCCATTTCTTTCGAAATCCACTTCTCTCCGGACGCGGCAGTTTGAACTCCGGTTTTGCAACAGCCAAAGGTCCTTTAGATTGTCCTCGCTTCAAATCTGCTTCCAATGCTCTCGCGGTGCAGACCAGAGCTTGAAATCCCTGATTCACGGAACTCGAGAGTAAATGCCGCAACTCATGCCGCAGTCCCGCATAAAACTGACTGGTCTTGCGCTCTTCCTCGACAAAGATAGCGCCTGCATAACGCCCCAAACGCATGAATTCATGCATATACTCATCCACGCTGCTCTCCTTTTGAGTCAACCGCTGAAACTCCAATTCCAAAGCAATCCGTTGCTGCAACGGCAAATGCTTGCCCAAGAACAACCGAGAGAACTCGTCCATAGAGACTCCCGTCAACTGTCTGCCTGCCAAGTGGTGCAGTTCTACCTCATCCCACCACAGCCGAGCTTCTCCTTCAAGAAGAAAAGTGGCTAACATGACTTTCTGTTCCTCCTCAACCCGAAGGGCGGTCATGATGTGCTTGATCTGAGCAAGCCAATCCTCTATTTGAGCTGGGCAACCCGCCCCGGTAAATGTCAGAGGATGAAAGCTCATAAACTGCTTCAGCTGCTGATCTGCGGCACGCTGATCAACCGCTATGCCCACCGGTTCTTGACGCACTGCCACAGGCACGGGAGCCTCAGGCCGAGCTTGCCCTGCCTGCTGAGCATTCATCACCGCAAGTACCGTTTCTGTAATCAAACGTACAGTTTCAGCTGATGGAGGAGGGGTGGGCACCTCTGCCGGTGCCGCACTCTCAACAGAATGCTGAGGTTCTGACTGACCCACAACACTTCGCGTCACCTATATGTGTCAAACCACACAATTAAGCGACAAGCCACACAACAAACAGTCAAAACAAACACACAAGTGTAACACACCAGTGCATTGCAATCCTATGTGGACATGTTTGAGTTCAATTTTATGCACTCACACACGAGCTCGCCACCCCACAAAAGAATTCGTCCACGAATTCAGAGGAGGGAACCAAGAAATCTGATACCAAATTGTAGCGAAAGTTTAAAGGGTTGCAAGAATGAACTCAAACATCAACACAGAAGTCCATAGCTAAACCAAACATGGCATAATATAAAACCACAAGTACGGCCTTATGTCCTATTACTCTTTATACAAGAAGGTATCTTCCATACTTCGGCACGCAGGCCGGCCACACATGAGTTCTTATACAAGGTACAAAAATAGCCTTCAAGGGCTAGCACTCAGCAACAACAGCTTAGGGTCTTCCACCCTCATCCCTGCTTGGCCCTTCTTGACCTGCACGCAAAAGATCCACCAAGCAGTGGTAAACAAAGCAACGGTCAGCATTTGGCTGACCATTTATAACGACCCTATCCCTGGCACGAGACAGCGGAATTCCTTCCCTACATAGCACTTTTAGACAATCAAAAGGGTATACTTTAGCACATCACTCTTGTACGCCCGTACAAGTCATCATCCATCATAAACGTCAGCACGACGGCCCGACGTTCCGTGCTCTCAGGGCACATTATCGGTGTACCGGAAAACTAGGGTCCCACCACCGTTCAGAGGTCCCAGACATGACGGCAATTTGTGAGCATTTTTAATCCTCCATGGCTCAAATAGCCGGAGCGATTCTCATTCTGTGATCCTAACAGGGCCTTAAGCACCCCACGGTTAGACAACCAGAACGCGGGTACAGATCAGCCTTTCCCGTAGCTCACATACGTCAGACGTCGATCAGGACTGACACGGGTACAGCTTCACCTTGCCCGTTCGCCACACAGGCTTTTCCACAGTTGCAGCCCCACCGGCTCAACAAGTAGCATTCACAACTGCAAGGGTTGAAATCACACAGCATCAGCCCCCAAAAGTAGCACTCACAGCTACATGGGCTGAGATCACACAGCATCAACCCATCCACATAATATCCTGTTGTACCAAGCTGCAGGTGTCCACCAAGAACATCACATGCATCACAATAATACAGAGTCTTGCCCTGATATGCATACAATCATCACCAATCCGAACCAACCTGTCCAGATGGGCTTCACACAGCATGCCTACCCGTACTTCTCGTTTCCGAGACTACTCCAACAAGAATCAAGGGATGGAATTCAACATCCCAAGAGAATTCACCTCTAACTTTGTAGAGAATTCATGCATATGCAAAAAGTAAGGATTTCACATATCCAAGGAGGAGGTCGTTACCCTTGGAGGACGTTTTGGAGCCATGACAAGCACTGCTTGGAGCTCTACCTTCCCGAATATGGCATCCGATCGCGAATTCGAGCTTGGACTAGCTGGATCTCCCTCTCCTTCCTCCTTCTTCTTCCTCCTTCCTTCTTCCTCCTTCCTTCTTCCTCCTTCCTTCTCTCACTTAAGAAGATAAAATGAGGATAAGTTTGCTGGTTCGGGGTCTTAAAGGGGCTGGGAAAACTGAAGACCACCAGATCTGGAAAGAGGGAAACAAACGGCCGAGATCTGCAGAAAAAGTCAATTTCGGCCCTGACATGCCCTGTGACACGCCCGTGTCACAGGCCGTGTCCCTTAAGCGGCCCTTAAGCGGCAAAGAACTGCCTCACCACACGGGTTGTACATGCCCGTGACCACCGCCTAACTTGACACGGCCTGAGACACGCCCGTGTCTCTGGCCGTGTTGCCTCTCTCGATGAATTTCGTCGATCGCTGAGATTATTCTCACCGATCGTCGACATGATCTCGCCGATTGTCGAGAAGGACACGCCCTGTGACACGCCCGTGTCACAGGCCGTGTCGCCTCTTCTCGTCAATCGTCGATTACGATGCTCAACGATCGTCGAACGCGTGACCTGCAGCAACCCGAGGATGATACGCCCTGGGACACGCCCGTGTCTCAGGCCGTGTCACTCCAAAAACACCCGAAACCCAACTTTGAAACTTACTCGAGACCAGCTCGAGTCTTTGCTTGACACGCCCTGGGACACGCCCGTGTCCCAGGCCGTGTCACTTGGCCTGAAAACCAAAACTTGGTTTTGGGGTATTACACTTGTAATGTTCATCAGTTTGATACTTCTCCCATTAAGGGATTCTTCAAACTTTTTGGCCTCAGATAGTTCACTCTTCAGTGAAGCTATCTGCTCCCTACAACACTCTAACTCTTCTGAGAATTTGAGATTATCTGAAGTTAAGGTGCTGTATTTAGATAACTGCTTTCTGAGAGAGATTATTTCTTTCTCAGACTTAAGTAAATCCAAACACAATGCTTTAAATTCAGATTTGAAATCTTCAGAATTAAAATTAAAAGAATCAATTACCTGGTCTTTTCCTTGTTCTGGTTAAGATTCAGATTCAGATCCATGTTCTGAATCAGTGTTGTTCTGTGATGCATTGATTTCCATCATACAGAATTCCCTGTCCTGAGCATCATCCTCATCATCACTTGAACTTGATGATATTTCAGATTCCTCTTCTGTTTCACTCCATGTTTATGCAATAAATCTCTTCCCTTTATGTTTGTTTTTGCTGGAAGATTATCTGTCATTGTGATTCCTTCTGCAATCTTTATCTTTCCTCTTCTCTCTCTTGTCCTTATTCTGACTCTCTAGACAATCAGGCAACATGTGGCCTGGTTTCCTGCATCCAAAACAAATAATCTCCTTATTATTTGATTTGTCATACCTTGACTTTTCTTGTCCTCTGAATGATCTTTTTCTGAAATCCTTCCTGCCCATTTTGTAGAATCTCTTGGCTAGGAGGCTCATCAACTCTTCATTGCCTGTGACTTTATCTTCAGACTGTTCTTCTGTTGCCTTGAATGCAATGGACATCTCCTTCCTGACTGCTGGAGAAGATGTTGTCTGCTCTTCTTCTCTATTCTTAATGAGCTGCTCATAAGATTTGAGCTTGCCCAAAAGTTCTTCTATGGTGATTTCATTCAGACTTCTGGCATCCTTGATGGGCCAGATCCTTGAATCCCAAGTGCTGGGGAAGCATGTTAGGATTTTATCATTGATCTCTTTGAGAAAGATCTCCTTATCCAAAGTCCTGAGTTCACTGACAATCAGACTTATTCTGTTGTATATGTCAGCTACTGATTCATTCTCTGCCTTCTTGAAGTTCTCATATTGGGTAATGAGATGTGATCTCCTATCTTTTCTCTCATCTGCTAATCCTAACACAATCTCAGATAGCTTGTCCCAAATCTCTTTGGCTGAATTGCATTCAACTACTTTCTGGAAGATGTCATCAGACATTGTCTGAGCAAGTATGTTCATAGCTTTTGCATCTGCAACCTTCCATTTCTTTATCTAAGCATCTGTTCCTAAAGGAGGTGGAACAACATTTGTAGTGCTTGTGGCTGCAGGAGGCTTGGGGCAATATGTCAAAACAGAATTGAAAATGTCTTCATCAATAGAGTTCATATATAATCTGATCCTTTCCTTCAAAAGTGCAAACATAGAAAGGTTGCACACTGGAGGTCTGGTGCTAGCATAATCTTTGTTCTTTGCCATGAGTTTAGATTAAAGTAAATATAACAAAAATAACCCTCTATTAAGGATGGATATTATCAGAGATCTTTTGGTTCAGGTGTTAGCCTGTATGAGCAACCAACCTCCCTCTGATACCAATTGAAAGTGAGAGTAAGATCAACCCTTTACTCTAGAGGGGGGGGGGGGGGTAGTGAATAGAGTGTATTAAAATAATTTTGCAATTAAGAATAATTTGGCAGTGGAAGACTTATGATTAACTTAGTGTAGTGTGATTTAAAAAGGAGTTTTTAAATAAAGTAACACAAAAACAAATTCACAGCACACATCAAAGAGAATAAAAAACAACCAGAAGACACAAGGATCTATAGTGGTTCCCCAAAGTCTTGGTACATCCACTCTTCTACCACCCTTGGTAGGAATCCACTGCAGGATGAGTTGATCAGGTGTCCTGGCACTAATGAGCTTTTGATAAGGTGCTCAAAAACCAAACTAGATTTTTTGATCAGGTGTCTTTCCACCACTGAATTTTGATCAGGTCTCAGGAACCAAAACATGAACTTTTGAAGGGAGCTCAAAAACCCTTTTACAGTAAAGAAAAAGAAAAAGAAATGAGTTGTCTTCTCTGTCAACTATCAAAGAGAAGCACAAGTGGATGCTGTTGTCAAAGCTCCCCCTGAGATTAGTAAAGGATCAGGAAGAGAAGCTTTGCAAGGATGATAGGTCTTAAAAAGAGATGGCTCCAACAAAGGATGATTCAGCAAGAACTGAATTATGTGTGTCTTGAGAATGAAGGATGAAGACCAAAACTTGATTGCTGATCACAAAAGCTTCTTCTATTTCTCTGTCTGTGTATATTTTTTGATCAGACTCAAAATCATAATATATATTCTCTTCTTGTCTGAAAACCAATGCTGCAATCGTCTTTGGAGCCGTTAGAAAAGTCATAAAAGAAATCCCTTATCTGTCAACTGTCTCTGGAAGGAATGAATTAAAAAGAATAAATTTATTCCTTATTTCTTCCCTTGAAACTTGCTCCAGATGTAATAAAACGGCTACAAATCTTCATCATTAAATGCTCTGATTTGAAATCATTTGAAAGCCTTAACAAAGTAATAGAATTCCCAGAAATGTCGACCTCAAACAGTTATCGTCGATCTGAGCTCAACTATCGTTGAAATGGGCTAGAAGATATTGAAAATGGTCTTGGACAGAGATCGTTGAATGGAGTTCTGAGATAGTCGACCTGAGCTCAACTATCGTTGAGCTGGGTTCGACTATCGTTGATCTGGGTTCGACGACATGTCAATCCTTACTAGAATTCTGGATTCTCATCAGAGCTTGGAGATCTTGAGGAAAACTTCAAACCTAAGTCCTAAACCTTGAAACTAATTGACCTTTACTCTATACAACTAGGTCAATGCAACATTCCTAACAGAGATAGTGATCCTGACCCAAATAAGTAATAGGGTGTTCCAACACTAGACTAGGACAACCCTCTATATATCTTAAAATCCTTTTTAGAAAAATAAGGTGGGATTCTTTATGGTTCACCTGGAATCTAGCACAAAGGCATATATCAAACACTATGTCTGGCCTACTTGCTGTGAGATATAATAGGGATCCAACAATACCCCTATATAATTTCTGATCAACAGGCTTGCCATGTTCATCAGAGTCAATCAAAGCATTAGAAGCCATGGGTGTTTTCTTTGCTGAGCCATCTGACATCCCAAACTTTTTGATTAGCTCCTTAGCATACTTGGACCGAGATATGAATATGCCATCAGGCAGTTGCTTCACTTGGTGGCCAAGGAAGTAAGAGAGCTCACCCATCCTACTTATTTCAAACTTGGAATGCATTAGGTCAGAGAACCTCTTACATAGTTTGGAATCAGTAGAGCCAAAAATAATGTCATCTACATAAATTTGTACTAATAATATTTGATCCTTATGATGTCTAGTGAATAATGTCCTATCTACTATGCCCCTAGAGAATTTATGCTCTAGAAGAAAGCTAGCTAATATTTCATACTAAGCTCTTGGAGCATGCTTTAGACCATAGAGAGCCTTATGCAAATTAAAGACATAAGAAGGATGGGTTGGAGAAATAAAACCTGGTGGTTGCTCCACATAAACCTCTTCTTTAAGTTTACCATTTAAGAATGCACTTTTGACATCCATTTGATATACTTTGAACTTCTTGTAGGCAGCATAAGTAAGGAAGATTCTGGTTGCTTCCAGCCTTGCAACATGTGCAAATTTCTGATCATAGTTAATGCCTTCCTCTTGTCTATAGCCTTGAGTAAAAAGCCTTGCCTTGTTCCTGATAATTATACCTTGGGCATCTAGTTTATTTCTGAATACACATTTAGTTCCAATGACTGGGTTGTCTTTTGGTCTTGGAACTAAATCCCAAACTCTACATCTCTCAAACTGGTTTAGCTCCTCTTGCATTGCAATAATCTAGTGTGGATCTTGCTCAACATCTTTAATGGATTGGGGCTCAATTTGAGATATGAAGCAGACATGCATCAAGTCTTGGTGGAGTTGATGCCTGGTCTGCACACCTATTGACATGTCTCTAATCACCTGAGATATAGGATGATCTCTAAGTGTGACAAACTTAGTAGGTGGAGTTGGTTCAACAACAACTTGGGGAATTAATTCCTCTTGTGGAATTATGGGAGCTGTTGTTGGCTCTTCACTAAACTCAGTCAGATCATCTTCACTATCTTCAATAGCATGCAGAGAAGGATGTGCAACAACCTCATTGGTGAGGGTCAACTCATCCAACTTCTCACACAAGTGTGGTACCTGCAAGGTTTCACTGGTAGAAGGATTTTTCTCCTTATAAAACATGTTAGTTTCATCAAATTATATATATACAGTCTCTTCCATTTTCATAGTAGATTTATTATAAACCCTATATGCCTTACTGATTTGGGAGTATCCTAGAAAAACTCCCATTGCAAGCTTGGCTTCAAACTTTTTAAGATACTTCTTGTCATTGTTATGAATGTAGCATAAACAACCAAAAATTCTAAAGAAATCTACTTTAGGTTGCTTCCCTTTGAGTAGTTCATAGGGAGTCTTGCCCTTAAGCTTATGTATCAGAATCCTATTCAGTACATAATTTGCTGTGCTTACAGCCTCTTCCCAAAAGGATAGGGGCAAGTAAGCATCTACAAGTAATGTTCCTGCAGTTTCAATTAGGGTCCTATTTTTTCCTTTCAGCTACCCCATTTTGTTGAGGAGTTCTAGAAGCAGAGAAGCAATGCTTGATACCTTCCTTCTCACAGAATTATTGCACGGGAAGAGACTCAAACTCAGTACCATGATCACTTCTGATCAATTCAACTGGAGTAGAATACTCAATCCTTATGCTTTTAAGAAAGTCTGTAAGAACCTTGAAGTTATCAGATTTGTTTTTCAAGAAGACACCCAAGTGAACCTAGAGAAGTCATCAACAATCACTAAGGTATAAGACTTCCCTCCCAGGATCTGTACATCAATGGGTCCAAAAAGATCCATATGGAGCAAATACAGAATCCTAGGTAAATCACTCTTATTAAGTGACTTAAAGCTGTTTTTGGTTTGCTTGCCTAATTGACAAGCCAAGCAAAGGTTTTCCTTCTTGTAGGGGCAAGAAGGCAATCCTCTAATAAGGTTGTCCCTATAGAGTTTATCAATATTTTTCAAGTTAACATGTCCTAATCTCTTATGCCAACATTCATTGTTGTTTCTTGTTTTATTAAATAGACATATTTCATATTTAGCAGACTTAAAGTTAACTACATAAATGTTTCCTACTCTAGTTCCAGTTAAAACAACTTTGTTATCTACTGAAGTAATAATGCAGGAGGTTTTATTAAATTATACCTGAAACCTTTCATCACATAATTGACTTATGGATATCAGGTTTTTCTTCAGTCCACTTACATATGCTACCTTCCTGAAAGTGACAACTCCAATTTTAACCTTCCCATAGCCTTCTGTTTGGCCATAGTTGGAGTCATCAAATATTACTTTTGGACCTAGCTTAGACTTGTAGTTGATTAGATTGTCCTTGCTGCCAGTCATGTGCTTTGAACAACCACTATCCAAGTACCACTGTTCCTCTGTGGTGGGATAGTCTTTCACCTGTAATTAAACAGATTAGCTATTCTTGACCCAGGTTACCTTGGGTCCTTATTTCTTTTCATAGTTAAAATTGGAAATATAAGAATATTCAGGTTGATTTTTATACCCTAGGGGGTGATATCTTCTTGGTGGAATTATCCACTGGGTGAATGGATTAATATATTCCCTTGGTTGATTAAATGATCTATAAGAATTAAAATTTCTATTATTCTGAACTAGGGTCGATGAATTCTGGTAAGTTCGTCGAGCCAAGGTCGATGAATAGTGATGAGTTCGTCGAACACCGCTCAGAGAATGGAAATATTCATTCTCTGTGCCCTAATATCGTTGATCTTCACTCGAAGAACCATTCTGGTTTCGTCGATCGCAGTTCGAAGAATAATTATAATAGAAGTTTGCGTTTGGAGTTCGTCGACTTGAGTTTGACTAACTGTACACATTTCGTCGATCTTAGTTCGACGAAATCTGCTTAACATTGTTATTATTTACATTCTTCTTTTTTCTTTTTCTTTTTCTTAGATTTCTTGGTTATTTCAGTAGGTTTGTTCTCATGTAATTTCTCTTTGCCTTTTTTAGAGATAAATTTGATAGGTGTAGAAAGTATATTTTCTTTAATATGGGGGCAAGCTTGATGAAGCACCTAAGCCCAACTTGCCATTTAATCTGGCATTAACAGTGCTTGTGATGTCCATCAGCTTAAGGATTCTCCCATTGAGAGATTCCTCAAGTTGCTTTGCCTCACATAATTCAGTTTTTAGTAAAATAATTTGTTCATTAACAATAGTTAGTTCATCCTTTAATTTGATGTTTTCTGATAGAAGATTGTCTTGATCAGTTATCATATCTTTAAGTAGTTTGATTTTCTTCTCAGAATTTATCAAGTCATTACACAATAATTTGAATTCAGTTTTAAAACTTTCTGAATTAAAATCAAATGAAGAGATTACCTGATCCTCTTCAGATTCAGATTCCTTTTCAGATTGCTCATCTTCAGAAAGGATGCCTGATGCATTGATAGCCATCAAGCAAACCTCTTTTGCTCTTGCTTCCTCTTCATATTCACTAGAGCTGGTAGATGAGGATTCTTCTTTAGTATCACTCCAGGTTTCAGCAACAAAGACCTTATATTTTCTTTTGTGCTTGCTGGAGGAAGGCTTGCTGTAATGTCTTCTAGATTCCTTTTCTCTTCTTTTCTCCTTATTCTTATTCTCTGGACACTCTGAAATAATATGTCCAGGTTTCCTGCATCCAAAACACACAATCTCTTTAGTAGGTGTTTTGTCATACCTTGGTTTGTCATCCTGTCTAGATGACTTCCTTCTGAAATCCTTCTTGCCCATTTTATAGAATCTTTTGGCTAGGAGACTTAGAAGTTCTTCACTAGCTAATGGAGCTTCTGATCCTTCAACTGCTTTGAAGGCAATGCTTGGATCTTTTCTTCCTGGTGTGGAGGTCTTCTGCTCAGCAGATTCTCTGGTCTTCATCAGCTGCTCATAAGATTTGAGTTTTCCCAAAAGAGATTCAGTAGTGATCTCATTTAGACTTCTGGCTTTCTTGATTGGCCAGATCCTTGAATCCCATGAGTTGGGGAAGCACATGAAAATCTTGTCATTGATCTCAGTCAGGGTTATGTCTTTGTCCAGAGTTTTCAGCTCATTGATGATTGAGCTGAGTCTATTGTACATATCACTCACTGACTCTGACTCTTCTTTCTTGAAATTCTCATATTAGGAGATGAGATTTGATCTCTTGTCTTTTCTCTCATCTGCATAACCAGCAACTATCTAGTTTAGGGAATCCCAGATGGCTTTTGCAGAGGTGCACTCTGCCACTTTATGTAAAATTTCATCTGACATTGTCTGAGCCAGAATGTTCATGGTCTTGGCATCAGCTATCTTGGCCTTCTTTTGTGTATCTATCCACTCAGGTGGTGGAACAACATGAGTGCTGGAAGTTACACTAGATGTAGCCACTAGAGCTTGTGGACCTGTCAAGATAGAGTTAAAAATATCTTCATCAATGGAGTTCATATATAATTTAATTCTTACCTTCCAGATAGCAAACTTGTTCAGGTTGCAAACTAGAGGTCTGGTGCTTGCATAATCCTTGTTCTGTGCCATGATATATAATAAACAAAATAACTAAGGAAAAAAGAAATCAGATCTATCTAGGATCTTTTGGTTCAAGTGTTTGCTTGTGAAACCAAAGGAACGCCCATCTGATACTAATTGAAAGATAAGGGATAGATCTGATTCACTCTAGAGGGGGGGGGGGTGAATAGAGTGATTTAAAACTTTTGGTTGATTTTAAACTTTATAAAAGAAATTAAGTGATAGTAGTAGTGATGTGAAATGAAATAGAAACAAAGCTAAACTACACAATCACAACACAACAAAACAAAGAGAAAATGAACACACAGACAACACAAGAATTTTATAGTGGTTCCCCAAATCTGGGTACATCCACTCTTCTACCACCCTGGTAGGAATCCACTAGTAGGTTTTGCTCAGGTGACTAGCACAACAAGATCTATTTACAAGGAGATCTCACAATCCTTTAGGCTTTTGACCAGGTGCCCAAAAACTAACAAGAAACTTTTGAAGGGAGTTAATAAACCCTTTGTACAGGAGGTTAAGAATGGTGATGTTGTCTTCTCTTTTATCTAAACAATAGAGAAGACTTAGTGGATTGCTGGTGTCAAATCTCCTTCTGAGATGTTGACATGTTCAGAAGGCCTGGAGCTTTGCTCAGGGTGTAGGTCTTCAATCTTGATTTGTTGAAATCCAGGAACTTGTAGAAAGATCTAGAGTTGTTGTCTTTGATGATTCCTGAAATAGAAGTTGAAGAAGACAAATGATATCTGATTGATGTTCTTCTTCATTCTTTTGTAAGATAAAGGGGAAAATAGATTGTTTTTCTGCACAGAGAAGGTGCAGATCTTGTTCTATATCTTGTTTTGTGTATCTGTATATTCTCTTCTCTGTATATTACTTCATGAAAGCCGTCTGAAAAATTCTTTTATATCCTGCTATCTAATTCTGCTTTTGAATTTTGAATTCTAAGCATTAATTGCTGATTGGATTCTGGAGAATGAAATGGCTGGAAATATACTCTTTAATGAGTTTTCCCAACTGTCCTAATAAAATAAGCAAGTAATTAACTCTGATGAAATCCATAATTAATGCTGCTAAGAACGACTATATTCTTGAGAATATGAGCATTAATTACTCAGAGAATTACTGCCAAATAATAGAATGAATTAGGGACAGAAGAGGGAAAACTTATCATTCTGACTCGGGATAGAGTTCGTCGACCTCTGGGCAGATTTCGTCGACCGGAGTTCCATGTTCATCGAGTTGAGAAATCCCGTTAGTCGACCTGAGCTCAGCGAACCTCAATATAGAAATATATTGATAAATCTGCGCTCCAAGATCGTCGATCAGAGAATTTGTCTAGAGGAAGAAATCGTCGACCTGAGCTCGAATATTGTCGAGCTAGACTCAGAGATAGAACTTTGAGTTCGTCGATCTGAGATCGACGATCGTCGAGATGAGTTTGAAGAACTTTGAACTAATAATCTGAACTCTGAATTCTTCTAAGTCTTGAGTCTCTTGAAGTCCACTGCAGGCTGGTCCATGAAGATTGATTCTAATGACTAGCCTAAACTCTAGGACTAATAAACTTGACCCTGGCTATACAAGGTGGGTCAAACATCCTAAATAGTGAACCTAGCCCAAATCCAAACTAGGGATCAACAAGATACTTGGGAAAATTCGCCCATTTTATATTACTTGTGCGATCGGTACACTTGCCGTAAACTGCATCAAGTTTTTTGCACCATTGTTGGGGACACAGTCGTGAGAGTTTTTGGAGAGGGAGATAGGAGACAGAATCCTTTTTCTATTTGTTCATTTCATGTTTCTTCTTTGCTTTAGTTTTTAGAATTTGTTGCTTATTTTTCTTTGTTCCTTTTCTAGTTTTAATTTTTCAGCAGCAGACATTCCTTTTCTTTTATCTACTAGTGTGTGGTTAATTTTTGCTTAGAATATTTCTGTTGGTGAATTCTATCTTGTTGCACTATATTTTCTTATATGAATATCCATTGCAGATGGTACGAGGATTATAGGCATGGTAGTGATGAGTGCCATACTGAAGATTGTGAGCATAATTCTCGTGGTTCAGTGTATGGAGCACCGTCCTCTTATGGTACTTCATACACCATAACCAAGTATTATGGTCACTTCTCTTCTACTCCTTCACCTTTTTCTTATTCCTCTCTGGTCCCACTAGGACTGAGGAGTAATGGAAAACGGTGTTTGTGTTGTCGTAGCACCGATCACGTGTTGAAAGATTGCGCAGAATTTTAGCGCTAGTTGGAGGAGGATGATGAACTGGGTATCCGATTCGTTCCATCCACCTCTCATTTGGCTGCCCCTTCTGATTCTGATGATATATTCGCAGTACCGCCTTGTTTATGGGGGACTTCTGCAAATATACCCATCAGACTTTCTGCTGATCGGCGTGATGACATTGTGGTACCGTCTCTCCCTATGCATTCTTCACCTCTTTTGGATTCACCCCCGAAGGAACCCGCACATATTTTCTCTGATGTTGTTGTTCCTCCGCTTTCTTTGCAAGAATTATCTATCTCAATTTTTAGTGAGTCGGTTGATGATATTATGCCAGATATTGATTCAGAGCCCGAGGTTGCGCCAATGTGGGATGAGGACGTTATTCTCTCCAATGGAGAGTGTGACACCTTGGAACATGATGACGCACCGAGGTGGGATGATGAGGAGATCCTTTTTGATGAGGAATTTTTCACTTCCTTGTTGGATGAGGAGGTCTAAACAACCACTGAGGACCTCGAGCTCTTAGATTCCCCTTGCTATGACTCATATGATACCGACGATGATATATGCTTGGATCCTGCTGAAAGTGAGACCGGGACCACTCCCCCTATTTTTGATTATTTTAGTTTTTCCTCTCCTTTATTTCTTGATCCCCTTTCTTTATCTGAGTCTGTGCGGGTTGAATCTTCGCAGGTGCTTCTGGAGGAATTGGAGCTTTCAGCCCAAGTCATTGATGATAGCATCCTCTTTCACGAGGAGGTTGATTCCGCCTCTGTTGTGGAAGCTCCATTAATTGCTTTCTCCTCCTGCCGTCTCCCTGTAGACAATACCTTGTTGTGCAAGGATTTATTTTGTGGTGAGATGAGTGAGGACCAACGCTCCTCCTCTTCTTACTTCTTATTTCCTCTACCTATGTTGGGTAGGTATTATTATTTAGGTAGAGGGGTAACTGCTTTATCTCCGTATCGGAACTCGCTATCGCAACGGATATTCGGTCAGTTACCTGTGCACTTTTCTTTTCATAGGCCCATTAGCTAGAAATGTATAAAATTAATAAGTCGTGCTAGGAGGACAATAACCCCAGTAGTTATCTTACATTTCCTGCATTTTTATTTTTCATGTATATCTTAGTTTTAGTATTTCTTTGTATTTTGTCTATTTTTCTTTTGTTTTTGCGGAGCTCACCCCTGCAGGCATTAATGACAAATTTGTATTGGCGGGGTTGTGATTCTTTGTTTGGCGGACCTGCTTCTATTTTTTCACGCGTCTTTTGGTATGCTCACTAGTTGAGCATTGGGTAACCTCTCCCCTTGTCTCTATCTGATTTTAATTTCAATATCATATGCTGTGTAGCTTAGTTTAAGTCTGGGGGAGAGCCAGTATTTGTTACCTTTTGCACGCGCATATTTCATTTGCATACTAGAAACTTTTATTGTTTTATTTTGATTAGTTTATTGCATCGCACATCACTGCACCCACATGAGCGCGTGCTTAACTGTTAGTGTGCTGCAAGTTAAACTCGTTTCTTTTGTATGATTTGGGAAAATTATTGTGCTGGCATAGGATTGTGAGACAGAGTAAAATGTTGACTCCTGCAGTGCTCCTAGTCGAGTGCTCTCGTCTCGTGTAGAAATTGGAGTAGATTTAATGTTTCTATATGCTTATAGTTTTATATTTTTTTAATTGCGTAAATACTATTTATTCTACTCAAAAATTGGTGAATCCGGTGTGAATCCAACGGTAGCTTAGGGATGTGTGTAGACGACCGTTAGATTCGTATTGCTCGAGTTGGGAGGATGGATAGTCTTTCTTATTGGCTATAACTTGCCCCAAGCTATTCTTGAAGCATGGGTATACGTTAGTTCAATCGAATGAGCGTGATGTAGGCCAATATTTTGGCCCGGTTGAGCTTTGTACCATTACTAACGTCTTATCCTCGCTACCCCGTTGTGCCTACCCCTTCTTTTGATTCAGCTCCACCATTATTTAACCAAAGCCTCATAGCTGATCCTAATCGCACACCTAAGTCGAGCTTTAGTGTTTTACATTTTCATTTTGGGGTGTTGATGTGGTGATATTCCTTGTGAATATGTAGATGTGCTCCAAAGTTTTTATTTGCTGAAATTGTTAAAATAAAAAGATGATTTTAAAAAAATATATAAAAATTAATTGTGAAAAAGAAAAGTGAAAAGAAAAAGTATAATTGAAGATTCTATTTGAGATGAGATTGTATTTAGAGTAGGCGGTGCACACACCCATATTTTTAAAATTAAGTCTGGGGGTGTGGTGTACCCGCATGTATTTTGGTTAGCGGATAGATTCTTTTTTATGCTAGCTCATTTGGGTTAGGTGTGCAATCTTCTTATTTATCTTTGTTTACCTCACTGAAACCGAAGCCCCATCTCTTCACCTAAAGTCCTACTTATTTGTGTACGAACCAAACCAGTGCTGTGGAGAGAGTGCGAACGGGCAAGCATATGGTCACCGACATTTGTGGATTCCTTTGGAGGTTATCCCGATCCCCGATCTTTGGCAATGATCACCTTAGCGATTAGTCTACTTTCTCCCTACGCGTGACCGAAAGATTCACCGTGATTCCATTTTTGAGTAGTAATAAAATATTGATATGCATTGTGAAAAGTATAAACTATTTTGTATACTTATAAATTTCCTCTATTATATTTTTACGAGCGCGAGCATACGATTTCGGATGGTACTCTGTATCTCAATTTCTATATTAACTAGTTTATTTTCCCTATCTGCATATATTTTGTTTGCTCGGGACGCGCAAATAGGTAAGTTTGGGGGTATGATGAGTCATATTTATATACTGATTTTCTAACTCATCTGGGCTAGTTTTCTTTCACAAGCACTTCACTTTTAGTTCGTTATCGTATATATTTCTTCTAATCTTTATTTCTATAGGAAGTGCACTTATAGGCATGTGGTTGTGTATTTTTGTTATTTTTATTGATTGTACTTCTTATTGTGATTGCCTGGAATGTCAACACATATCAATGGTTTGTTTTTCCTACTGGTACAAGGGTTATGTAGGTGCTTTGGGTTGGTTTGGTGCCCATTTATGCCTAAAGGCCACTGATCGTGCATTTTTACACGCGTACGCTTAGTGGATTCCTTAGCGCACGACCACTGGTCGTGCGAAACTGATCGTGTGCATTGATTCCATTTTTTTACCAGGTTCTGCCATGCCAATACGCATTATCACATGACACAGTGCATGCGACCACTGGTCGTGCGCCATTGATCTTGTGCATTGATTCATTTTTACCTAGTTCTGCCATGCTAATACGCACTATCACAGGACATAGTGCGCACGAACACTGGTCGTGCGACACTGATCGTGTGCATTATATTTTCTATAATTTATAAATATGCTGATTCCGCCCTAATTCCAGATTCTGGACTTTTTTCTCTGCCGTTTTCGTCTTCGAGGAGGGTTCCGCCGATCTCCTTCTTCCTCCACCGTAGGGAGGGGCTCCGGGCAAGCTTTCAATGCCAAATTCAAGACGGAGCTTCCTCTCAGCCTCCTCCTTCATCCTTGAGCTTCAAGAAGGGTTTGACCTAGCTTTCACCATCAAGCTCGGAGGAGTTTGTGTCATCCTCCACCAAATCGTGACACCAAGAAGATGGGTCCATTGGGAGTTAGTGACAACCTCCTCTGCCCCGGATGCAGTTGAGGACCGAGCTAGGACGCAGATTGACAACCCGATGATTCCTTCCGTGAATCCTCAGCAAGACTTCGAATCCGGTCGATTTCACACTCTCTTCTTCTTTTGTTGTTGATAATGTAGTTTGATCTCTTTATATTTGATAAAGTGTGTTTAATTTGATATACATTTATGTACAATCATGTTTATGTGATTTTATATTCACGTTATTTGCTTGAGGTGCGCCATTGTCCATCCTCCACCACACAGTGCCACACTAGCAATTGCTAGTAGCGTGCGTATCGAAGTGGTGCTCACGACCCTCATTCCGCCGTTCTCACCACCTCATTCGCAAGCCTACTCATCCATCTGCCTAGCGATTCGGTGCATGGCAGCCCATATAGTTTTCCATCCGCCTGGCGAAGCATTGCTCAGCGGCATTGCATAGGAGTAGTTTATTATTGTGTTACTTTCTTTTTCTGCAAACAATAAACCCCCTTCGTAAACATTGACCTAAGGACTTCAATCTCAAGTCCTCCTCAAAATTAACTCCACCTATTGTGTTCCTTGAGAGATCGATACTTGAGAAAATTCGCCCATTTTATATTGCTTGTGCGACCGACATTGCATAGGAGTAGTTTATTATTGTTTTACTTTCTTTTTCCGCAAACAATCAAAACCCCCTTCGTAAACACCGACCTAAGGAATTCAATCTCAAGTCCTCCTCAAAATTAACTCCACCTTACTGTGTTCCTTGAGAGATCGATACTTGGGAAAATTCGCTCATTTTATATTACTTGTGGGATAGGTACACATGTTGTAAATCGCATCACTAAGTGTAAACCACACCCGCCGAGTCAACGTATCGACGTCGGTGCGAACGACCATCCAATACCGAAGACCCACCACCTTTATGCACATGCAACCATGAATTCTAGAGCCATCGGCTCCCCGAACTAATCTGTCCGTTACAACTACCTTCCGATCCCTCGGCTCGCCGGGCTAACCTGTCCATTTCCACAATCACCGAGCCTACTTCTCGGATGAACCAAACAAACAAAATCTCGAGCCATCGGGGTGAGTGAAGGTGAAGCCCTAGTTTATACTTGTTGCCCTTTAATATTTATTCTTACGGTTTAGGTTGACCTTGGACTGCTCAGGGCATGCCCGGTGAAGGGCTCTCGAGGGACTAGGAACTATGATTGTAGCTGAAGCTCATCGTTCCCTTTCGCAAGGAACTTACTATTATTGATATCTACCCAAGTCCCAATCCCATTTAATGTTATACTAAGTCTTACCCTAATGTATTTTGACTCTCTCTCTCCTCAGGGAAGATGATGTTTCGTCGATCCCGAGCACCACTTAACACTAATCAGATCAACACCCTCCTCATCATGACACCCAATGATGAACTCAATTTCACTTTACCAAATCAGTATATCATTAACTCAACTCCCTATGTCCTCCCCACATGCTAAAACAATTCTGCAGTTTTACTATATGCAGTCCAACCTAAGCTATATGATGAGCATGAGAGGTGACCCCTTCCAATATTCATCCAAGTGACCTAAGATTATTACTGGGGTTCTATCATGGTATTTTTATACTAAATCCATAAACTTGCAATTTTCCTAATTAATTTGGCATTTATTAAATTTTCTGCAAATTCAGGCCACCTAGGCTTTTGAACACCAAGTGCACTTTTCTGACTAGTTATGGCCTTGACAAAATTATGATTGATTAATAACATCAATATAACTGTAAATACCAAAACTCCTAATCTTCCAAAATGAATTTGACCATCAATTAATTGTTGAATAAACAACTACAACATTAGGATAAATAAGGGAAAAATAGAATCAACCTTCTAAAATTTATGAGAAAAATACTTGATTATAAATATGATCAGTAAAGTCCATTGACCAAGAATTATTATTTTCCAACATCATTTGGTCCCATAAATAATTTATTTAATGATATTCAATCTAGGACACTATGTGAATGATTCTACATTAATATTCTTCCAAAAATTACATAAAAATTCATAGAACATTAGAATGCCCTAAAAAGTCCTCTGACCAAGTTTCAAAATTTTTAAGTGAGTAACAAACACATAATTAATTTTCTTGCAATTAGGGCAAACTTTGGGGGTTGTGAATGAAGTACCAAATATATCAATCCAAAATTCATAATTTCCAGAGATTAATAACAACTATATAAAATCACTGCCTAAATTTTATGAACATCCAAGATCATATAATCATGCAATAAAATTATAAGTAGAAGTACCCTAATTGGTTCTAAATTATTTCAAAGAGGTTAAGTGCTCCTAAAAATTCTAATAACATTTCCTAAGGCTTATTTCCATCCTATGAACTCATCTACCAAGTTCCAAGACATTCCAAGGACATATGATCCCATGTCTTTCAATAGGCCCAAAACCCCAAATCTAGGGCCTACACTAGGGTCTTAGGGAATCTCCACCCCAAACCACTCAACTTCTCTTGAGGGGGTGTTTTAGATGACTTTGAGGCAGTGACCCAAGTTTCATCCCCTTTGGATGAGGATTGACCACTCAACCCATCAATTACACATTTGCCCTAAATTACCCATATGGGACCAAACTATGGTCACACCATTACCTAATCAAATAAACCTCAATTGGGCTGAGCTTTTTACCAGGTCATATCATGACCCTAAGAATCATCCACCAAAATTTTGGGGAATTATGAGGTCATTAGTCCCTAAAATTAAATCATCAATGATTTATTAAATATTTACAAAAAATGTAGAAAAATGTTTTCTAAAAATTCCTATTTTTGTATATGTAGAAGGTATAGGTATGAGTGACCCCCAGTCCAAATCTCAAGTCATTTGGATGGCTGTATTGATGGGGGCAATCAATTTAGTCTCTGACTAGCCATATGTATAGACTGCACCATTTTGAGTGTTGTGGTCAGACCACTTACCCAAATGGGTTGAAATTAATTTCAAAATAAAGTAGACTTCAAGGGCTATAATATTCATGTTGGCCATTTTTCATGGTTCAGCCCCTAAGGGCCTTGTTTAATGGCATAAAAAAGTACATGTTTAAGGATATCAATTCACTATATTATAATATTAATATGATAATAAATTATAAGAACACTGTTTATCTTCTCCATTTACTCGAACAGAACCGTGAAACGCCGCCTATTCCTGAAGCTTTTCCAAAGCTTAACGCCGGCCACCTGGCCACTTCCCTAGCCAGCCACCGCCACCACCACCTCCATTGAGGCGGTGGCTATCGCCCAACGGTGGTTTGGCCACCGGAGTTGGTGGTTTCCGGCGAACCCGCCACCATGAAATTTCAGAAAATCTACATTTTTCCTCACTTGTATCGGGTCGTTTGAGCCCGATTTCTCAGCCTAATTTGATCTAGATACTAGCACAAGGGGAGAGTAGGAGAAGCGGACCTTGTTTGGGGAGGAAAGTCCTAGCTGACCACCACCATGCCATGGCCGATCCAAGCTTTCGGGTGCTCTGAAACAGTATAGCCAAGGACATCGATTTCTTCAGGGGAGGGGTGGAAACGACTCCTCTCAGGTTAGCGAAGCTTGTAAAAGAGACAAAAGGGGGAGAGGAGGGGTCTAAAATCAATGGCCATTAATGGCCATGGGGGAGAGGTTTCGACAATGGTGGGTTCAGCGAATCCAGCCACTGAATGAAGAGAGGAGGCCCTTGGCCTTCCAAGCCATGAATGACCTCTTTCTCCCCACTTTCTCTCTCCTCCATTAAATGGGAAGTAGAGCTTTCTCTCTCCTAGTCACCATTTCCAGAAAATGAATGGCATTCCATGTAAATATCTCCTAGTGACCTAATGAACCTTCTAAAGGGTTAGGGATGTTATGGTGGGGTCAAAGAGGAAAGGTGAGGCCCTAAAGTCAAACCCTAGGTTAGGTAATTGAAAAGTGTTATTTGCAGACCAAGGTGATTTTCACCTTGATGCCTAAGCTTACTTGGTCTTCTTGGGATTTTTAGGGTTTTATCATGACCTAGTCATGACAAAACCATCTTAGGGGTCTAGTTGGAAATGGGATGTTACACCCTACCTCAGGCACATAGGCCCTACACTCATCTCCACACTTGGATCCTACCTCAACCTTTATAAATTAGGCCTACAACTCAGATCCAAAAGGATCCTACAACAAGAAAAGATTTTATTGTGGTTGATTTGACACCATAGAAATTTCTCTTTGCCTGCTTCCTGAGCTGAGTTTACCTCAGCCATATCTTCTTCTCAGCAGCAAGAGAATGATCTTCAATAAGTTGGAGCTTGTGCTAAAGTAACTCAAAAACTTATTTCTGAACTTGCTGAAGAAGACTGATTATTTGACAGTTCTTGTGTTCTTCAATCAGCTAACCTGGATCTGCAGAAACTTGAAAGCTAAGCTCCTTCTTCTTTATTAGAACCTTATCTAAACTTGCTATAGCAGAAAAAATTGCTATAGCTAACTTGAAAGAATTTTTAAACCAGCTGATTTAAGTTCAAGCTTTGAGCTCAACAACAATGGCAAAGAAGAAGTTCAGCCACAACTTTTCGAAATGAGAAAACCCTAAAGTTAAAGTTCCTTCAGTCCATCTTGTCCCTTATATCTTCCACCGATTAACGGCTCTAAGAAGTAGTGGGGGCCACCTGTGGTTGTTAGCTATACCTTGCTTTAACGAAAGAAGACGTATAGTAGACCTCCGACGCTATTTGTCGTGTTCTGTAGCTTTCCCACAACTAATTTGAACTCTATTTACTTTTGTTGACTTTAGATGACGTCAACATTTGTGAACTTAGCCAAATTATCAGATTTAATCAAGGCATTGAGTGCGTTGAGTGAAAGGCCTTCACTCTATGAAATTGGACTTAGTCAAATTCTCTGCACCATCAGGTATTGAGTGCGTTGAGTGAACTGACTTCACTCAATGCCTTTGGACTTGGCCAAATTCTTCTGCACTGCCAGGAATTGAGTGCATTGAGTGAATCTTTTTCACTCAATGCCCCTGGACTTTACTGCAACTTTCTTTATCTACTAGGCGTTGAGAGTGTTGAGTGAGCCTTCATCACTCAACGCTTTTGTCCTTAGCCGCTTCTCTGGTCTGCCAGCTTGCTGAGGTGTTGAGTGCGTTGAGTGAGTTGTCCTCACTCAACGCTTCTGGACTTCGATAGATTTTTCTGTCTATCTCTTCTTGAGCTTTAACATCACACAACACTTTCTTCTCTAGCATTGAGTGAGTTGTATTCACTCGATGATTTTGGACTTAGCCAGAATTCTGTACAGAATCTTCAACTACTTAAGCTTTACTCAACGCTTCTTTCATCAGGCGTTGAGTGAGCTGTCCTCACTCAATGATTCTTGACTTAGTCAATTTTTTCAGCTTGCTAATGTAGAGGCTTTGACAGACTCAGCTATACTTTATGCCTTTTGATATATGGCTTTGAGTGAACTGCTTTCACTCAACGCCTGTGGACTTAGCAGCAGAATTGCTTTGCAGACTGTTGGGCTTTGACTTTGCACACCTTACTCAGTGCTTTTTGGCATCTGGAATTGAACAAACTGGCTTTACTCAATGCCTTTGGACTTAGGTGATTTTCAGCCTTCCCAGCATTCTTATTTGACATCTGGCGTTGAGTGAGTTGTCTTCACTCAATGCCTGTGGACTTAGATAGATTTCTATCTCTCTACTTCTCTACCTTGTGATCACCTATCACAGCCACTTGGAATACCTATCAAATCAATGTGAAAAGGACCAACCTGCATGCATGAACTTGAAAATACATCAAATACAACTATATGTATATCATTGACTTGTTTGACTTCTTCAAATCTGGGACATTTGGGCAATGGACCAAACAAGTGGAACCAACTGCATCGTGGACTGGGATTACGGGCACCTAGACTTCTGATAATGCATAATTTGACCTAAGTTATTAATAAAAAATCTAAAAAATCTAATATAAATATATAGATATTGCTAATTTTATCCATTAAACTGTATCTTTTTATAATTCTATCATAACCATGCCTATTTTACTATTTTTTCAGGATCTCGAGACAAGCTGCATTATCAATTCTAAAGAACACGCGTTCAGTTAGGGTGTTCCAAACTTAATGTCGAGTGTAGTCATGCTACCGTATTACTAAATCATATTCAAGAAGAGAATGAAGTCCCAATGGTCCGATGAGATATTTTCTCCTAAGTATGAAAGAGGCTAGCTGTCACAACCCGCATTTTCTCCACAAAAAGGGGTATATCAGAGTAAGGGAAAATGCGTGTCATGATTCCACGTCAGCAGGAGATAACTGCGGACGCTCAGGCAAAACTCCTAATAGACACAAAAAGAGAGATCTTTAAGTGATTTAGTAAAAATCCAATTTAAGTTAAGCATTTAACCGTATCCCTCGGCTTGGTGGCTCATCAAGTCCACGAAAGAAAAATAATTTATACGCTGCGGAAAAATACTTCATTTATGAGATTACACATCCTACATGAGTACAAACGTCCCCGGAGGACAACTCATGTTATGCAAGTCTCTAGATTTATAATAAGTATAGTAAAAAGTCCTTACGCTAACTAGAAAGTAGTGACTTAGTTTTGAAAGAGATGTCATGTATGATATACTAATAATAGGGTTTTATAAGTTAAAAATATCTAACATGTAGTCCTAGCATAAAACATCCCAGAGAGCAAGTAATCCAAAATAATCAGGAAGAAAACCACTCACAGATAGCAAGTATCCAAAATCAACAACCCCGTGGGCGTCAACAATCTGACATGAACCCACATAAAACAAAAGTATGTCTGAACTAAGTAAAGAAAGCTAAAACAACAAACTACCTCGTAATGGCGAGGTGGAAACCACGCCGAACACTACTGCCCAAGAATTCCCAAAACCAGCTCAACTACCTGCTAAAGCTCCGGACCTGAGACATTCCAAAGACAGAACACCTCAGCAAGAGGATACAAGCGATGGCAAAAAAGTAAGCCAAAAAGTAAACAAAGGTCAAAAGGGGTACCAACCCAAGATCAGAAGTACTGAAGCAAAGTACAAAAGTAAAGTACAAAAAAAATTAGTAAATAGAACTTGCGTGAATCGTCACGCAGATCAAAATACACCAGATGTACAAGGCTAAAAAGGTGGAAAGCATGATTAAATCATAAGCAAGAACATCACAAAAACCTTATTAGCCACATGTGGTCAACTCTACCCAAAAACACGGACGAGGTGGTCACTCATTTGGACACACCCACACAGATATAATATCTGTCTAACTACGGGGGAGACTCATACACTTAAACATTCACCGCAAATTCCCAAACACCCGGTAGAGTTCCAAAAGGTACTAATAAGTCTCAAAACATTGCGGAGGTGGATACGCCCACTAACTCCCGCAAATAAGCGAATCATGATATCTCAAGACTTGGTACATCATATTATACTAGAAAACTCTAGATTAAGAAACGGTTGATCAACCTTAGGAAGGATTTACAATCCTAGATAATCTCTAACACGTCCTACATAATAGTTAAAGGATGGCTAAAAGAGCAAGATTTAATCATATCATCAAAACACTTGCCACTATACAAGGTTAGATTAGCAAAATTAAGAACATGATAATACAAGTGTGTTTTGAACAAAGGATTTAAGACAACACTATAATCAGCGAGCTATTAATGATAACGACAAAAGAAGTTAGAAATTTTAGCAGATCGGGAGAAAGAAGGGAAGAGGGGAGTGAAACCACCACTTGCCTTGGTTTTGCCGGAAAAACTCTCCAAATCGCTCCTTATCATAGATCGGGGCTAAAGAAGACGAGGGAAGTCAAAATCTAACAAGAATAGCCAAAAGAAGAGGTTAGGGCCAAAAACCCTAACGAGAAAAACTCAAGAAATGGGGAAGATTTTACTACGATGTCGAAGCTCATGCTGAGAGCTTTCAGGATCTATGATCGGTTCAAGATTTCGAGCACCGGAGCACCGCCCGCGGCCACCAGAAGAATCACAGAAAAACTTTCTCTCTCACGCTCATGACGCTCTGGTTTGGGAGATGAACAGGAGTTCGGTCTAAAAGGAGGAAGAAGAAGTACATATATATTTAAGGTATAATTTGTAATATTAAAAATAATTTTTACCTATAACAGTTATTTTTCTAAGAAAGAACCGGGGAAGAGGGTTAGATGGACTAGACCTCTCGAGAAGAAGAAGACTTCTCGGGAATAGGACAAGCACTACTCGAGAATAAAATGCCCTCTCGAGAAATAAAACACTTCTCGAGAAAGTCAGGGCTTCTCGAGTACTGAAAAAGGCCTACTTGAGTACAAAAGAAGGATTACTCTAGTAGAAGGCAAGCACTTCTCGAGAACAACAACACTTCTTGAGAACAACAGAAGGGCTTCTCGAGAACAATAGAAAGACTTTCTCGAGAACAATAGAAACATTTCTCGAGAGCTATAGAAGGACTTCTCGAGAACAAGAGAGAAGAAGAACCCCGTTCGACAAATTCTTCTCGAAGTTCGTCGAACACAAAACCCGTTCGACGAATTCTTGTCGGAGTTCGTCGAGTACAAAGGAAAACCCGATTGACTTTCGTCGAGCACAAAGGAAAAATCCGATCGACTATTGTCGAGCTCCGTTCGATGATCGTCGAGCTCCGTTCGAAGACCGCTGAGCTCCGCTCGACGCTTAGTCAAAGCCCAGACATCGCCTTTCTTTCGACTTTTGTCGAACTCCATTCGACGATCGTCAAACTCCGATCGACGCTTTGACAAAAACCTAGACAGCGCCTAAAAATTTCGTCTCCCGCCTCCGTTCGACAAAAACCTTCCCTTAAGGAGGGATTCCCGAGAATCAAAATAGGCATCAGGATTAGTATAATAATCATATTCAAATAGTTTGAACAAGGGAATACAAATTCAAAACGGATGCCCAAACGTACGTCAAATTAAATGAATTTAACAGCGAAAACAACCCTAGAATCCGACGCACTATTCCTGAGACACTATCATGAAATGCTTACACAAGCAAAAATCAGCACAAAGATCCAAACACGCGCCGAGACCCAAAATGCTTGGATTGCAATAAAACTAGGCAAGTCCAAAACCTCAAAACTCAATCCTTTCAATCAAGGAAAACCTTCAATCCAAATCAAAATCCCAAAATCTGGTCAAACAAACCCTACGGATGCGAAAACGCACTAACGGTGCATCGCCGTCAATGTGATATAAAAATTAACGCCTTGACGTCATAAATATGATGATACCAAATCAAATAATATTATCAAAAAATTGGGGGCTTACAATCACTCCCCCTAAAAAGAAGTTTCGGCCCGAAACTTAACACAACTCCAAAATCAAACCAAAATGAGAAAATCAAACACTACCAAAAGCATAGAGACATACCCAAAACTAAGGGAAGAGGTGCAGACAAGATTCCCTCATCACCGACTCCAATTCCCATATTGCGCTCCCGACGCATTGATTTCTCCAAAGAACCTTGCCATGGGGATGGTCTTTATTTGTAACACTCGATCTTTAGATTCCAAAACACGGACAGGTTCTTCCTCATACAAAAGGTTGGACTGAATCTGGGGCACCGAGTCAAGGACTTGACTATCACTACGAACACACTTACGCAACTAGATCACATGGAACACATCATGGACACCAGGGAAGGTAGCAGGCAAATCCAATTTATAAGCTGACACTCCGATGTGCTCAAGAATTTGAAAAGGTCCCACATAACGGGGGTCTAACTTGTGGTTCCTTCCAAACTTTTTAACACCTGACATCGGAGAGACTTTCAGAAAAACCAAGTCCTTAACGATGAACTATAGATCGACCCTTCATCGATTAACATATTTCTCATAACCCTCTTGTGCTATACAGAGCTTCTCTCGAAAATGAGTAACAGGACAATTCATCTTTTCAAGGGCTGCAAGACCTAGCAACGGTCTCTCACCAACCTCAGCCCAAAATAAAGGCGTCCTAGAACGCCTTCTATACAAGGCCTCAAACAGGGCCATCTGCAAACTCTCTTGATAACTATTATTATAAGCAAATTTCATGAGTCTGAGGCGTTCATCCCAAGCACCACCTTGATCTAATATGTAATACCTTATCATGTCATCCACGATCTGATTTACTCTTTCCGTCTGACCATTTATCTGCGGATGATAGGCGGTGGAATACCTTAAATCGGTACCCAACCCGTCTTGCAAACTATTCCAAAAACGAGTCGTAAATCTAGAATCTCGATCCGATATAATACTAATTGGCACCCAGGTAACCTGATGACTTCATCGAGATATAACTCAGCTATCTTCTTCATAGAATACCCAATCTTAAAGGGCATAAAGTGAGCACATTTAGTTAATCTATCAACTATCACCCAAACATTAGCGTGCCCACGAGGAGATTTTTGTAAACCGGTGATGAAATACATCGAAATGCTTTCCAACTTCCAACTTGGAATATCAAGAGGTGTCAGTTTACCACCAGGCCTTCTATGATCAGCCTTAACACGCTGACACATAAAATATTCCGAGATAAACTTCACTATATCATTCTTTATTCCCGACCACCAAACAAATTGCTTCAGATCTTTATACATTTGGTGGAACCAGAATGGTAGGCAACACTAGAACCATGAGCTTCATTACAAATTTTAGCCCGAATATCACCAAAAGCTAGAATACAAAATCTACCTTGATATTTCAAAGTATCTAACTCATCCAAAGATAAATTAGGTAGCTCTCCATTCTCAGTTATATTTCGGAGATGTAATAAATCAGGATCATCCTTCTGGTGCACTCTGGTAAGGGAAATCTAAGAGGGCTCTTTTGCTTCCAAACTAGCAGGCACAGTACTACTCCCAACTTCACTGTCCATCAACAAGAATTCTTCCACCAAGGACTGTACAGATAGATTGAAGATTTTGGCGGTCTTCATACTCAAGGCATCGACTACTACGTTAGCCTTTCCTAGATGATAAAGAATCTCAACTTCATAATCGACCACATATTCTAACTACCTATGCTGACGCAGATTTTACTCCTTTTGAGTGAAGACGTACTTCAAACTCTTATGGTCTATGTAGATCATGCATAGTGCGCCATACAATAAATGTCTCCAAAGCTTCAGCACATAAATTACAGCAACAAACTTTTAATCATGCATAGGATAGTTTCTTTCATGAATCTTTAATTGTCTTGATCCGTACGCGATCACCTTTCCTTCTTGCATTAAGAAACAACCAAGTCCAATGTGTGATGCATCCACATACACAACATACTCAACTCCTTCGGTAGGCAAAGTCAAAATTGGGGCAGTACATAATCTCTTCTTTAATTCTTGGAAAGCTTCTTCACACTTTTCGCTCCAAATGAATGCAGTGTTCTTCTGTATAAGTCTAGTTAGAGGTGCAGACAACACAAAGAACCCTTCCATGAATCTTCTATAATAGCCGGCCAGACCTAAAAAGCTCCTAATCTCCTTAGGTGTGGAAGGTTTCTTCCATTCCATCACAACATAAATCTTGGAAGGGTTTACGGAAATACTATCCTTGCCCACAACATGGCCCAGAAAGGACACTTGGGGTAGCCAGAACTCACACTTACTCAGCTTGGCATAGAGTTTGTTCTCCCTCAGGGTTGACAAAACTAAGCGCAATTATTAAGCATGCTCCTTAACACTGCGGGAATACACAAGAAAGTCATCTATGAACACGACCACGAAGTGGTCCAAGAAATTCGTAAACACTCTATTCATTAAGTCCATAAAAGCAGAGGGGGCATTTGTCAAACCAAAGGACATCACCAAGAACTAAAAATTAAGGTGCCGGGAACGAAAAGCCTTCCGTGGTATATCAGCCTCACGGACCCTCAAATGGTGATAGCCTGAATGAAGGTCAATCTTCGAAAACACAACGCATCCCCATAACTGATCAAATAGATCATCAATCCGAGGCAACAGATATCTCTTCTTGATGGTTACCTTATTTAACTCTCGATAATCTATGCAAAGCCTCATAGAACCATCTTTCTTCTTTACGAACAAAAAAGGGGAACCCCACGGGGAAGAACTCGGCCTAATAAAACCATACTGCAGTAACTCATCCCTGAGTGCTCAACTCTACTAGCTCACGCAGAGCCATACAGTACGGTGCCTTAGTAATAAGACGAGTACTTGGCTCGAGGCCTATCACAAACTCCACCTCTCTCTCAGGAGGAAGTCCTGGAAGACTATCCGGAAAGACATATGAAAACTCTCGCACCACCGAGATATCCTCAAGACGTGGCGTAACAAAAGCTATTTCCAGAGAAGAAATAGAAACAAGATATGCCTCGCAACCATATTCTATAACATGACAAGCACGTACCACAGAAATAATTAGGGAACCCTTATCCTAAAAACCATAGACACTCATGGGTTGGTCGTTTTCCGTCTTGAAGTCCAGTCACTTTGCCTTACACTAGATGACCGCATCACACTTGGACAACCAGTCCATTCCAAAAATCACGTCGAAATCCACCAGGTCCAACACCATCAGATCAATAAAGGCTAGGAAATCACCCAGACAAATGGGGCATCACAGAACTCCTTTATTTGATATCACCAGATCTCCGGAGGGAAGCTTGACGTTGAAGGAATCCCCTAATTGATCCACGTCCAAATGATGTTTATCTACAAAACTTCGCGCCACAAAGGAATGGGTGGAACTTGAATAAAAAAGAACGTGCGCCCACCTATTATTTACCTTAAACTCCCCTAAAACCGTAGTATACATAACTAAACGAACGAAAACTAGGTCAAACAAAGGAGAGTAAAAATTAAACTAGAATCTAACCTGATATTACATGGGTAGAGGTCTGAGCTTCCTCTCTGGTCACCAAATTTAGTTTTCCTTTCCCTTTGTCCTGGTTTGGCGGCGGCGGTAGAGCCCAAAGCGGGGCAGGCTATAGTGGGGACTGAGCCTAGGGGCATGAAGACTTCAGGTTCCCCTTCTGCACGTACTGGATGCAAGCCTTATCCTTCGACCAGCAATGACTCACGTCATGCCTCTTTCTTGTACAAAATGTGCACACCAGATATCCTTTGGGTGCACCTTGGATGGTGAGCACCTGCTGCTGCTTCACAGTGGTAGTCCTTTTGAAACACCTTTCGTAAGGGTGGCCAGACCGACCATAGAAGCTACATATCTCTCCATTTTTCTTCTTCAAAGAAGGGCCAGATGCCCTAGAGTATCCATCCTCATCACCTTTCCTCTTATCTTTTCTTGCCGCAGCACCTCGGTTCTTGGTGTTTTCAATCGCCTCAACTTTTAGAGCGGCTTCCACTGCCTCAGCATAACTTTCAGCTCTATAAGCGCATGCTCACTGTTGGACATTGCTTCTTAGTCCTCCTAGAAAATGTTTCACTCTTCCCTCCTCTGAAGCTACCAAATCAGGTGGAAATCTGCTCAACTTACTAAACTCAATCTCATAATCGCTCACCGTGAGCTGTCTCTACTTCAGATTCAGAAAATTATTCATCAAACGGTCCTGCTCGACCGAGGGTAGAAACTTTTTCAGCAGCATCTTCTTAAAAGATTCCCACCAGCATCCTTCATTCAAGCTTTCCTTCTCCCGAATCCACCAACTCTTTGCCAGACCTTTTAGCTGATAGGCTGCAATCATTACCTTCTGGGCTTCTACAATCCCCGAATATGAGAACATCTCTTAAATAGCGATGATTTAATCATAAAAAACCATAAAGTCGGATCTCCCGTCGTAAGTGGGAGGTCCCAATCGCTGGAAATACGAGATAAAATTCATCTCTTGTGGTAGCATCACTGGGGGTACCAGAGGAGTAGGAGCAATGAAAATGGCTTGATCCACGATAGGATCTTGCACTAAGGGTTGCTGCGCGGGAGTTGCGGACAACAAAGTGTGAATTTTCGATTGCATCACAACTACTTGTTTCGACAGAGCCTCATTTATCTGATGCAGCTCTCGATCAACGCATCGCTCTACGCACCTGACGACTCACCCTCTGACTGGGGAGTATACCTTGTCGTAGGATGCTTTAATGGCATTCTAAAAAGGCAATGAACAACTCATCAAAATCCTAGATTATGACTAGGCCACACAACTTCGTTCAGACCATACTTAAAAGACACTTGCTTATGCTGCAACTTGCTCTGGGACTTAATAATGATGTTATGTCCTACTTAGGATGATATCCTCTCATCCTATTGACTCATGTGCCTATGATATGAATGCATGGATTATTTATTCTTATTTAAAATCATGTGTGTACATGTGTCATCATGTAAACCTTAACTTAGCACGCGTGCTTATGCGATGATATGCTATATATGCTATGCTATGCATTCTAAAAATGCCTTAATGCATGCAATGAGCGGTGTACACATGAAATGTTATACATCCCATATTACATAACATCGCATGCAATGCGAAAAGAAAACGTGTTAATGGGCATGTAACACCCCGAAACTCAAAAGAGGGACGAGTGACGTTTTAAGCCAAGTCTGGGTTTTAGAGCAGGTGTCACGGGCGTGACATGGGCATGTCACGGGAGTGTTCGGCCATGGGTCATGTGGTCGACGTTTTGACGATTGAATATCGTCGAGTTGAGCCACACGGCCTGGGACACGGGCGCGTCCCAAGGCGTGTCATGCTAGGGAGTTTTTTGAGTCATGCACATGGGCCATGACACGGGCACAGACACGGGCGTGTTACATGTGAAACAGGCGTTTCGGGTGCCGTGTCACATGTCGTGTCCTCCTCGAGAAACAAGTGTTGGCATTTGCACACAGGGCGTGACACGGGTCATGACACGGCCGTGTCGCATGCGAAACGGGCGTGTCGGAGGCCGTGTCGAATGCCGTGTGCTGGTTATCGCCTCGGTCGAGACGACGAATGGGCGACATGGCCCTGGACACAGGCGTGTCGCAGGCCGTGTTCGGCCCAGATTTTGTAAAATTGGGCTGAATCGCAGCCGTTCGATTTCTTGATTTGGGATCCGACGGCTCAGGGATGTTGCTGGTATGTTTTATCCGGGGAATAGGGTTTAGAAGCCCTCATTTCACTTGGGATTTATCTTTCTAAGATCTAGAGAGAAGGGAGAGCTAGGAGGAGGAAGAAGACCAAAGATCCGGTCACCGACAGAGCTTCGGAGCTCCAAATCACGATCCGAGTCTGGATCTGCGAAGGCGAGGCTGATATGGTGCTTTCCATCTGACTAGATCGTCATGGCGCTGAGGAAAAGAGCAAGGGTAACGATTCTCTTCTTGAGCATGTGAAGCTCTTCTTCTTTTGTATGGGAAAACCCTTCTCCTGCGAGTGAGCGGCGAGATTGCGGTATTCCTTGGGGTAGATATGTAAAGTCCCCCTTGTTAGAGTCCGGAATCGTAGTACGGACATAGGTATGATGTGTGAAGCCTACCCGGACGTTTTGGTCCGGATCAGTGATGATTTGCTATGCATTGTTAGCCGGAGAAGACTCCGAGCGTTTTGTTTGTTTTCGGGTTGCTATGCGGTAGAATGCATCAGGGAATCTGGGGGATTAACCCCGGGGTGCACCCTGAAATCTGGACGGAAACGCATTTCTATCATATCAGTGGCCTGGGAGCCAACCGGGTACATAGCGGGGCTATGTACCATGTTTGATCGTTATTTGGGACTGGGGAAGCTTAGTCCGCGTCAAAGGCCAAATGACAATGGAGGGGTGAGCAACGGGCTGGTGTACCCCTAACCGCTCCACCTGCTCGGTTAAAGCAACCTAAAGTTTTACGTGGGACTTACCAAGGTTTGGAGATCGAGTCTAAGCTGCGGCTGAGAAGACTAAATGCTCACAAGATTGCCACCCTGGGGGTGGTGGTGGAGTCGAGGACCGGACGGGGTTCGGACTGGCTTCGCCGAGTAAGTGCCCTAAGAGCACGGGGTGTACGACCGTGTGAGCGTACACCTGTGATGTGTGATAATACATTTTGTAGCCTAAACTATTATCGTATTTCCTATTTTATATTGTATAAATTATGTCTATTATTAGTTTATTTTTATCCTTTTTATGTAAATTTTATTGCCACTAACTTTTTCCTGTCTTTTTGCAGGTTTCCAGAAAAATTGCCAAAATGGCCTGTCACGCCCCCCTGTCACGCCCTCCCTGGGCGTGACCTAGGGCGTGTCACCCGATCCCCAGGACACCTGCTGGAGGGGACGGGAAAACGGTAAAAACCGCTGTCATGCCCCCCTGACACGCCCTCCCTGGGCGTGTCACCAGGCGTGACCAGGGGCGTGTCGCCCTCTGCCGCAAAGCTGCCGCCGCATTAAATGTCGTTCCGCCTCAGCACGCAAATAGTACTGTCACGCCCCATGTCACGCCCGTGACATGGGCGTGACACCCTCCTTTTTCGACGACTGACGGATTTCCGATTAATGATTTGGACATGACGTGCCTGTCACGCCCCCCTGTCACGGGCGTGACCTAGGGCGTGACCACCGACGTACCGAAGCAATCATCTCTCCCGCCAGAATCCAGAGCCCGAGGTCAACATAGTACTGTCACGCCCCCTGACACGCCCCCCCTAGGGCGTGTCTGAGGGCGTGACCAACCCGAGAAAATTTTCTATAAATTGAGCCCCCCCCTCTCCATTTCAGCAAGCTTTGGTTGAGTGGGGGAGGTGCTGCCCCTTTGGTTCTTGAGTTTTTTTTCATGCTTTCTCTCTCTCTCTCTTTGTAATTTTTGCTTAATCATGGTTTAATATTTAGTTGCTTTAGCTTTCTTTGTAATCTTTGCTCTTGCTTAGTGCTAATTGTAGGGCTAGAATAGGATTTACTTTTCATGCACTTGTAATTTCAATTTCAATAGTGTAACTTGCCCCTTTTCATTAATAGAATTGTTCTTTGTTTAGCTTGTGTTCTTTTCGTGCTTTACTACTCATCCCCCCTTCCACTCCATTATGATTAACTAATCCTCCTTGTACTCGATCTTGATGATCTGAGGTTAGAGCGATTATGTTATGATGTTTTAATTAATCTTTTCTTTTTAGGTTAGGGCCTTGAATTACTCTTGATTAATCACGGGTTGGAGGTATATTTTCGATATATACTCTCCGCCTTTGCTTTCATTCTGGGCTAGCCGAGAGGCCGAAAGAATGAAGTGAGCATTCAAGAGTAAAGGGAGTTGTACGCACCCCTCGAGAGAGGCAGACTTCCAAATCTCCCGGATTGGAGTAAAATCCAATAGTGGGGTTCACCGCGTAAAGCGAGTTTTAGGCCTCCGATTTAGACGAGAGTCGGTCGGACCTTCCTAAACTCAGTTGGGCACGACTTCGAGAGAAGCGTGTTCAAGCTTTAGGAACCTCCACGGTCAAGGACCCTTATCCTATTAAGTTTATATTTTTATCGCATTTTCTTAATCGTCTTTAGCCGAGGTGAATCTTGATCGGGTGCATTTCCATTTCATATTGTTCTACCTTTCGTAGTAATCTCATATATTGTGCTCTTTAATTAACTGCAGTAGTTTCCTTTCTAGCTTAGTTGTTTGCTTAATAGCCTTACTTAATTGCGGTGTTTCTCTTTCTAGTATAGTGTTACTTTCTCCCTTGCACTTAGACTTTCTAAAACCCTAGTTTTTTCCGTCGATAAGATAATAGCATTCGTGTGAGTAAGCTTAGCCAACAGTTCCCGGATTTCAATACGACACTTGTGTCCCCTTGCTATAATTCGATAGGTATACTTGCCTCATCGGGTTGCTAGTTCGGTTGCGTTTATTTTCTTTGAACCCTAGCGCGCAACAAGTTTTTGGCGCCGTTGCCGGGGACCCAATTTCCATTGATATTTTGAAAACACGAACCTATTAATTTTATCTTCTCTTTCTCATCCTCCTTCTTTAAATTTTAAAAATCAAAATTTTTTTTTTATCACCGCTCTTAATAGAAACCAACCTCACAATTTTTCTACGCCACCTAATTCTCTCGAAAAGGGCAAAGGGCTTTAAGCGCCACTGTCTTGTCTAGTACCTTGCAAACCCTTCACGGGGTAGTCCCCGGGAAGTTCGGGAGTTAATTTATATAAAAAAATCTATTTCAAAAAGAAAAAAAAATTCTAATCTTTTTTCTAGTTTATCCTTTTTTCTCTTCCTCCTCTTCTTTTCTGTTCTTTTAGTGCATGACCCGCGGGAGTCCGTCGGTTATTTTGGACTTGGACCACGAAATTGAGCGTACTCTTCGGAGAAGATCGCGATTTCAAGGTCCTACTATCCAAGTGCCGGTTGAGGACTCCGAGTCATTTGCTACTTTAAGAATGGAAGAACCCAACGTAGATGAGGCCGTGCAAAGGACTATGTCCTATTATACACGACCGAACCTCGAGGGAACAGAATCAAGTATAGTCCGCCCTGCTATAGCAAATAATAACTTCGAACTAAAGCCTAGCATAATTCAAATGGTGCAGCAATATGTGCAATTTGACGGACTTCAAGATGAAGATCCGAACGTACATATAGCTAGCTTTCTTGAAATTTGTGACACCTTCAAGATAAATGGTGTCACAAATGATGCGATCAGGCTGAGACTCTTCCCCTTCTCTCTAAGAACTAAAGCTAAGCAGTGGCTTAACACACTTCCGAAAAACAGCATAACCACTTGGAACGAATTAACTGAAAAATTTTTGGCGAAGTATTTTCCGCCAGCTAAAACCGCAAAACTTAGGAACGACATCTCTGCCTTCGGACAAATAGACTCTGAAACCCTATATGAAACCTGGGAGAGATTTAAAGAATTATTAAGACGATGCCCACATCACGCGCTGCCTGTATGGTTACAAGTGCAGACGTTTTATAACGGGCTAAATCAAAGCACGAAGCAAATGATAGACGCAGCTTCTGGCGGTACTTTAAATCATAAGACCCCGGAAGCCGCTCTTGAGCTTTTTGAGGACATGGCCATGAACACTTATCAGTGGAATGTGCCTAGGTCCCGCCCGAACAAGCCTGCAGGTATCTATGAAGTGGACAACGTCTCCCAGCTCGCTCTGCAAGTAGAAATCCTAAGCAAAAAGATAATGGAGATGACTGCTGCCTCCGCCCCTCAGGTATGGGAATCTGCAACCCCTACTCCAGAACATTTAGATTATGTTAATAATATGCCTAGAACTGCTTTTAATAATTTTTCTACTGCGAATTTTCCTCCGCCTGGTTTTAATTTTCCGAATAGTTATAACCCCGCTTTAAGAAATCACCCGAACTTTTCATGGAGTAATCCATCGAATGCGATGCGCCCACCCCCGCAAAATGATTTTTCTGCACTACCACCACCACCACCTCTTCAAAATTACCCAAAACCTCCAAGCTTGGAGGAATTACTTTCTAAATATATCACCACAAATGACGCCACTATAAGAACGTTAACCGGAAGCGTAAAAAGTCTAGAAAATCAAGTAGGACAGCTCGCGAAAATAATTTCTGAGCGACCCGCAGGGTCTCTTCCTTCCAATACCGAACCCAACCCGAGAGAGCAACCGAAAGCTATAACTCTTCGGAGTGGGAAGCAAGTCTCCGGTATGGTAAGTGAAGAGCCCGAGGCAAGCTCCGCTCCTGCTTTTAAAAATCAAAGCTCCGCTCCGCTTCCACCCTCTGCTGAAGAAGTAATCACCCCTGCTTTAGAAAATAATTTCACTCCACTACCCATCTTCAAAAATAATTCAACACCTCCATACCCCTCTGAACTTAATAGACAACGTCAAGATGATCAGTACTCCCGCTACTTAGAAATCTTGAAACAAATTCACATTAATCTTCCCTTCCACGAGGCTATTTCGCAGATGCCGAAATATGCCAAATATCTTAAAGACCTCCTCATAAACAAGAAGAAGTTAGAGAATCTTTCGCACGTCACGCTAAACGCCGAGTGCTCCGCCGTTTTAACAAACGGTTTGCCGAAGAAAATCAGTGACCCAGGTAGTTTCTCTATCCCGTGTGTCTTCGGTGATCTCATTGTTAAACACGCGTTAGCCGACTTAGGCGCAAGTATAAACCTGATGCCCTTTTCGTTGTTCAAAAAGTTAGGGATTGGTAGCCTTAACCCCACGCGTATGAGTATCCAGCTAGCCGATAGATCCGTCAAGTACCCGTTAGGAATAGTGGAGGACGTTCTAGTGAAAGTCAACAAGTTCATCTTCCCGGTGGACTTTGTCATTTTGGACATCGAAGAAGACGTCGAGGTTCCCCTGATCCTTGGCCGACCCTTCCTTGCCACCTCCCGAGCCATCATTGACGTAAGCAATGGTAAGCTCTTTCTTCGAGTAGGCGACGACGAAGTCACATTTTCTATCACCCCTTCGATGAAGAACACCTTAGCAAACGATGACTCATGCTTTTTCGTAGACGCTGTGAGTGATGATTCTTCCTACTGCCTCTCCGACTTTGAAAAAGAATTTTCTACTTTTTGCTCCTCTTCTCTTACAACAAAATCACTGCAAGGAAGTGATGAATCTTCTTATTGTCTTTCTGAGTTTGAAAAAGAATTTTCTGATTTTTGTTCTTCCTCTGTTCTTCCCACTGAATCGCTACAAGAAGCCGTCTTGGTTGCTAGCCCCACCCCTTATTACGTTCCTTATAAAAAAGTTTATGAAGATATTATTTTTGAAAAAGAAAGAATCTCAAAATCCTCTTATGAAGAACCCCCTACCCTAGAACTTAAAGAACATCCCGAACACCTTAAGTATGCTTTCTTAGAAAAAGATTCCAAGTTACCAGTTATCGTTTCGGCCTACCTCACGGATACGCAAAACGATAAACTTCTTCTAGTTCTACGTAAGCATCGCCGGGCTATTGCTTGGCAAATTTCTGATATCAAGGGCATAAGCCCATCTTTCTGTACCCATAAAATTTTAATGGAAGATAATTCGCGTAACTCTATCCAACCTCAGCGCCGTATAAACCCGAATATGAAAGAAGTAGTTAAGGGCGAGGTTATGAAACTATTAGACGCAGGAATTATCTACCCTATATCGGACAGTAAGTGGGTTAGCCCCGTTCAGGTAGTTCCAAAAAAGGGATGGATAACCGTAGTTAGTAATGAGAATAATGAATTAATCCCGACACGGACGGTGACGGGTTGGCGTATGTACATAGATTACCGTAAGTTAAATGACGCCACCCGCAAGGACCACTTTCCTTTACCATTTATCGACCAGATTTTAGAACGTCTCTCCGACCATAGCTTTTATTGTTTTCTCGATGGCCTCTCGGGGTACTTTCAAATACCCATCTCTCCCGAGGACCAAGAGAAAACTACGTTTACTTGTCCCTTCGGCACCTTCGCGTACCGAAGAATGCCGTTTGGATTATGCAATGCGCCGGCTACATTCCAGCGATGTATGCTCGCAATATTTGACAAGTACGTAGAAAGCATTATGGAGGTATTCATGGACGATTTCTCCGTGTTCGGCGATTCCTTCGATAGATGTTTAGAAAACCTCGAAAAAGTCTTAGAACGATGCGAAGAAACTAACCTTGCCCTAAATTGGGAAAAATGCCATTTTATGGTGAGGGAAGGGTTAGTTTTGGGTCATAAAATTTCTGCTAAAGGTATTGAGGTAGACGTTGCCAAGATAGAAGTTATTGAGAAGTTGCCGCCGCCTACAAACATAAAAGCTATAAGAAGTTTCCTAGGCCACGCTGGTTTTTATCGTCGTTTTATAAAGGACTTCTCCAAGATCACAAAGCCCCTCACCCATCTCTTAGAAAAAGACGCTCCATTCATTTTTGATGACTCTTGTATTTCTGCCTTTGAATCAATTAAAGAAAAGTTAATTAACGCACCAATTATGATAGCTCCGGTGTGGGACCTTCCCTTCGAGATTATGTGCGATGCGAGTAGTTTTGCGGTGGGGGCCGTATTAGGTCAACACATATCTAAGAACTTCCACCCCATCTATTACGCTAGTAAAACCCTCACATCTGCACAAGAAAATTACACCACAACCGAGAAGGAGCTCTTAGCTGTAGTATTTGCGTTTGATAAATTCCGCCCTTACATTACACTTTCAAAAATCATTGTTTTTACGGACCACTCGGCCCTCAAGTACCTTCTTGCCAAAACGGATGCCAAGCCTCGCTTGATTCGCTGGGTCTTACTCCTCCAGGAGTTTGACTTAGAGATCCGTGATAAGCGAGGAGCCGAGAACTTGGCCGCCGACCATCTATCCAGATTAGATAACCCCTTTATAGAAAAATTAAATGAAAAATCTTTTAATGACTATTTTCCTGATGAGAAGCTGCTTTTAGTTAATACATCTACTTCTCCTTGGTTCGCGCACATCGCCAACTATCTAGTGGCCCGGGTACTCCCAAGAGAGTTCTCCTCTTAGCAAAAGAAGAAATTCTTTTCTGAGCTGAAGAACTACTTTTGGGAAGACCCGCATCTTTTCAAAATTTGTGCGGATCAGGTGATAAGGAGATGTGTTTCTTTTGATGAAGGAATTGATATTCTTAAACATTTGCATGAAGGTCCGACAGGTGGGCACTATCAAGCTGCTCGCACTGCTCACAAGGTGCTTTGCGCGGGTTTTTACTGGCCTAGCCTGTTTAAAGACACGCAAGCCTTTGTGAGCAGGTGTGATAGTTGCCAACGGTCGGGCAATATTTCTAATAAAAATGAAATGCCACAAAATTATTTCTTAGAGTGCGAAATTTTCGACCTCTGGGGAATTGATTTTGTTGGCCCCCTTCCTTCTAGCTTCGGAAACAAATATATTTTAGTTGCTGTTGATTATGTTTCACGATGGGCTGAGGCCCAAGCTCTTCCTACGAACGACTCCCGAGTTGTAGTCACGTTTCTAAAAAGATTATTTTCTAGATTCGGTACGCCACGCGCAATCGTTAGCGATAGGGGTTCCCATTTCTGTAACGCGCAATTTTCAAAAATCCTTACCAAATACGGCGTTACGCATAAGCTTTCCACTGCCTACCACCCCCAAACTAACGGTCAAGTCGAAGTAGTTAATAGAGAAATAAAAAGAATATTAGAAAAGACTGTTTCAACTTCTAGAAAAGACTGGTCAGCCAAACTTGACGATGCCTTATGGGCCTACCGAACAGCGTACAAAACCGCCCTCGGATGTACGCCGTATCGGCTGGTCTATGGAAAATCGTGCCATCTGCCCGTAGAGTTAGAACACCGCGCCTTTTGGGCCTTAAAATTTTTAAACTTCGATCCCCACTCAGTCGGTGACCTTCGAAAATTTCAACTAAATGAACTCGATGAGTGGCGCTCTTATGCTTATGAAAATAATAAACTTTATAAAGAGCGGACGAAGCGTTTACACGATAAACACTTAAGGCACCCTAAAAACTTTAAGCCGGGAGACCAAGTCCTGTTATATAATTCTCGTTTACATTTATTTCCGGGCAAATTAAAATCTCGCTGGTCTGGCCCGTTTTCTGTTTTAGAAGTATTTCCTTATGGAACTGTTTTAATTTCTCACCCTGATAAGGGTAATTTCAAAGTGAATGGTCAGCGTCTTAAACTGTATTTCTCTGGTGATGATGATGTCAGTCCAAACACAATTAAGTTTCTGCTTCACGAACTCTAATCTTGAACTTTTAATTATTTGCTAAAAACAATTTTATTTCGGGACAACAATATTTTTGGACAATATTATTTTTTTGATGCGTCGAGCTCAACGACGCTTTAACCAAAGGGCGCTCTTGGGAGGCAACCCAAGTTATCTTTTTCTATTTTCTTTATTTTACAATTTTTGCCTCGGACGGCTCCGACAAGCTGAAGCTTCTGCGATCGCCTGCTCCAACATTGCTGAATCCATCACAAAGTCCAAAGAAGACATTCGGAGGAGCGGCATCACTCAGCTTTCGCAGCAAATAAATCCGGGGAAGTACCTGTATTTCAATTCTGTCTTTCAATTCTGTACTTTATTTTTCTCTCCTTCTCCAATCCCCTTCTTTAGCCATTGAGGACAATGTCTGTTTTAAGCTTGGGGGAAGATTTCCTCCTTCATTTTTGCTTAGTGTAAATAATTTCCTTTTTGTATATATTGTAAATATTTCCAAAAAAAAAAATGAATATCTTAAACTTCCAAAAAAAAGAGAAAAAATTATCCAAATTCCAAAAAAAAGAGAATATTTTGCAAAATAAAAAAAAATATATGTATTTTTGAATAGTTTAGACTTTTTGGTATTTCAATAGTACCCCTAGTTTTAGTTTTGTTTTACTCAAAATCTCCTATAAACAACTTAGCTAACTATAATATTTCTAATCGTTCTTTTTAATTATGTTTCATAAGTAAAATGTTGGCCATGCTGTGTTTCTAATTCACGGTAGCATGTTAAGGTGAAATATTTTTCTAAAACTCGCATTTCTATTATGGTTTTTTGTTTTTTATTTCCTTTACTTTCTCAAAAATTCATCATCCACTATTTTCTTTCTCGTTTTTGAATAATTTTTGTAAAGTCAACTTTTGAATAACGTAGTAGATGTGAACGATCCAAGTCACCTATTATTTCTATTTTCGAGTTAATTTCATCAATCTTCTTTTATTATCTAGGACTCGCTTTTTGAAAATTTTCAAATCTTTATTTTAAATAAATTCAAAAGCGTGAAAATGATTTAGGCCGTTTTTGTTTTCATTTGAGCTTTCCTGCCAACCTAAAAACTTTTACCACTAGTTAGCCGTTTTTGAGCCTTTTTCCGATTTCATTTGATAGCTCCTCTCTTCATTTCAGTTTCACCAAAGCCAAAATTTCCAACCTATCGAATCACACTAGCCTTTTTGAGTTTCATAAATTATTTTGACGATTTTGATAGGGTATTTTGTGATTTTTGTGGAGAAAGGTTTTCGAAAAAAAATGGAAGTATGTTCAAAAGTGATGTTTATTTTTGTTTGGCCAACTCAAAAAGGAAAATAAAAATATTTATGGCCTTTGTTTTGAAAAAAAAAAAGAAAAAAAAAATTTGAAAAAAAAAGAGAAAAAGAAAAAAGTGTATTTATCTTTTTATGAAAGTTTTTGAAACTCTTTGCTTTGGTTTAGTGTGATTTTAAACCTTCACGTTTATCTTTGAATTCCACTCCTAATCATTTTCCTAAACCAAACGTTTCTGTCCTATTTAAGTCCTTTTGATTCACGCTTTTTGATTTTTATTTAACAACTAAGAAAAGAAAAACAGTAAATCAGTTTTAGTTTTAGATTTAAACCTAGATTTTTGTTAATTAAATTGATATAATTATAATGCGTTTCTTGGATCTAGTAACAACTCAATGCGTGTTTTTCATTTTCGTTGCTTTGCTTAAGTCTATTTAAAAAAATCTCGTTAAAATTTTGGATGATTTGTTTTTATTAAGTAAAGTTTATAAAAGTTTTACCATACCTAAATAATTGTTTTAGACTTACATTTCACCTTTTCCCTACTTAGAATTTCGCATAGTACTTGTATAGGCATAATTAGAACTTTTTGATTAGTCCCTTTTATAAATATCTAGTTTTTATATTTTTGCTTCGGGACAAGCAAAGCTTAAGCTTGGGGGAATTTGATAATACGTTTTGTAGCCTAAACTATTATCGTATTTCCTATTTTATATTGTATAAATTATGTCTATTATTAGTTTATTTTTATCCTTTTTATGTAAATTTTATTGCCACTAACTTTTTCCTGTCTTTTTGCAGGTTTCCAGAAAAATTGCCAAAATGGCCTGTCACGCCCCCCTGTCACGCCCTCCCTGGGCGTGACCTAGGGCGTATCACCCGATCCCCAGGACACCTGCTGGAGGGGACGGGAAAACGGTAAAAACCGCTGTCACGACCCCCTGACACGCCCTCCCTGGGCGTGTCACCAGGCGTGACCAGGGGCGTGTCGCCCTTTGCCGCAAAGCTGCCGCCGCATTAAATGCCGTTCTGCCTCAGCACGCAAATAGTACTGTCATGCCCCATGTCACGCCCGTGACATGGGCGTGACACCCTCCTTTTTCGACGACTGACGGATTTCCGATTAATGATTTGGACATGACGTGCCTGTCACGCCCCCCTGTCACGGGCGTGACCTAGGGCGTGACCACCGACGTACCGAAGCAATCATCTCTCCCGCCAGAATCCAGAGCCCGAGGTCAACATAGTACTGTCACGCCCCCTGACACGCCCCCCTAGGGCGTGTCTGAGGGCGTGACCAACCCGAGAAAATTTTCTATAAATTGAGCCCCCCCTCTCCATTTCAGCAAGCTTTGGTTGAGTGGGGGAGGTGCTGCCCCTTTGGTTCTTGAGTTTTTTTCATGCTTTCTCCCTCTCTCTCTCTCTCTTTGTAATTTTTGCTTAATCATGATTTAATATTTAGTTGCTTTAGCTTTCTTTGTAATCTTTGCTCTTGCTTAGTGCTAATTGTAGGGCTAGAATAGGATTTACTTTTCATGCACTTGTAATTTCAATTTCAATAGTGTAACTTGCCCCTTTTCATTAATAGAATTGTTCTTTGTTTAGCTTGTGTTCTTTTCATGCTTTACTACTCATCCCCCCTTCCACTCCATTATGATTAACTAATCCTCCTTGTACTCGATCTTGATGATCCGAGGTTAGAGCGATTATGTTATGATGTTTTAATTAATCTTTTCTTTTTAGGTTAGGGCCTTGAATTACTCTTGATTAATCACGGGTTGGAGGTATATTTTCGATATATACTCTCCGCCTTTGCTTTCATTCTGGGCTAGCCGAGAGGCCGAAAGAATGAAGTGAGCATTCAAGAGTAAAGGGAGTTGTACGCACCCCTCGAGAGAGGCAGACGTCCAAATCTCCCGGATTGGAGTAAAATCCAATAGTGGGGTTCACCGCGTAAAGCGAGTTTTAGGCCTCCGATTTAGACGAGAGTCGGTCGGACCTTCCTAAACTCAATTGGGCACGACTTCGAGAGAAGTGTGTTCAAGCTTTAGGAACCTCCACGGTCAAGGACCCTTATCCTATTAAGTTTAGATTTTTATCGCATTTTCTTAATCGTCTTTAGCCGAGGTGAATCTTGATCGGGTGCATTTCCATTTCATATTGTTCTACCTTTCGTAGTAATCTCATATATTGTGCTCTTTAATTAACTGCAGTAGTTTCCTTTCTAGCTTAGTTGTTTGCTTAATAGCCTTACTTAATTGCGGTGTTTCTCTTTCTAGTATAGTGTTACTTTCTCCCTTGCACTTAGACTTTCTAAAACCCTAGTTTTTTCCGTCGATAAGATAATAGCGTTCGTGTGAGTAAGCTTAGCCAACAGTTCCCGGATTTCAATACGACACTTGTGTCCCCTTGCTACAATTCGATAGGTATACTTGCCTCATCGGGTTGCTAGTTCGGTTGCGTTTATTTTCTTTGAACCATAGTGCGCAACAATATGATGCTTATTTCGCTATGTTGCTTGTTTTGCTAACAAGTGCAGGGAAGAAGCTTTGCCGCCCCGGATTGGGGGCGAAATCGTTATAATTTGGTCAGCATAGCTGACCGTTGCCTTTGTTTACCACCGTGCGGTGGGTTGTTGCTTGCAGGTGCTGCAGAGCCGAGAGGTAAATAGCGGGCTAAAGCCCAAGTTGCCGTGCCGGCCCTCGAAGGCCAAGTTTTGAGTGTTTTCCTTTTGTACTCATGTATGACCGGCCTGCGTGCCGAGGTTTGGAAGACACTTTTTATTAAACAAACTCTTGTAAGGCTATAAGGCCATTATTCGTGTATTATACATTCCTTTTTGGTTTGAGTAGTGGACATTCATGCTTGGCAGGGTTCTTTATTCTTTGTACAACTTAATAATTTTACTTCCGCTAGATGCTCTGTGTAGGACGTTGGGATTTGTTGAATGGTCTCAATAGGTAACCAACCGGTCTGTCCGTAGTATATGGCGTCGGGCCCCGACCGGACCTACTGTTATATACTATGCGACGGATAGGGGTGTTACAAATTGGTATCAGACTACTGGTTTCGGTCAAGCTTAAATGAATTTGTGGGCGAATTCACTTTAAGGGGTGGTGAGCACATGTGTGTGCGTCATCGTTATAACATGAAAAGAACCCATGAATGTCTACTTAGGAATGAAAATACATATGTTTGAGGAACTTGTGTGTTTCTATAATTGCTTTTTGCAATTTTGTTCAGTCACTTATGGTGTTTTGAACGGCTATAGGTGTCCGGAAGTGGAGCGTGACAGTCGGAACACACGTTTGCTGAGCAAAGTGCTTCACCAAGTAACGTTCTTGAGACCCCTACGTCTTTGGAAACCATAAGAAGGGTGGTTGAAGCGGTGTTCACTGTGACCAACGCACAACATGGGAGTAATGTGCAACCCTTTGTCCCTGAGATGGCCCCAACATCGGGCGGTATGTTGGAGCAAAGGGCATTTGGAGGTCAATTAGAGCAGCAGATGAGCATGACTATGGTGCAGGGAGCGCATTCAGTTGATTCATATTTGCAGACATTCCTTATGATAAGGCGCTACCCAGGCTTTGAATGGGAAAGCGAGCAATCTATAGTTGATAGATTTTATAACAGTCTGTACAGCGAGTTGCGTATCCTACTGCTAGGACCAAAGTTATTGGGATTCCGAGCTTTGGTGGAATCGGCCAGAGCTTTGGAGGTGGAGTTGGGGAAAACTTACCAATTACCAGTGAATAGGGTACCAAACCCTACAGATCCTATAAGGACTGTCTATCGAAAGACATTGAGAAAAGAGGCTAAATCATCTACTAGCCAAACCACTTACAAATGTTATTCTTGTGGCAAGAAAGGGCACTTTGCCAGAGAGTGTTGGGTGGATGTTAGGAAGACAACGAAAGTTTTGACAGGAGCAGTCGAAGATGCTATGGCAAAGGATTCGGTGGTCAAGTTGACAACCTCAAAATCTGGGTACCGTAGGTGGTACAAGAAGGCTAGGAGGTCGGGTCTAGTCCCTTCCTCTAGCACATCCGGAGCGACTACAGTTCAAACCCCGTATGCATGCTTTGCTTGTGGAAAGCCGGGGCACTATGCCCGGGATTGTTGGAGTGGATGCCCAATGTACAAAAAGAAGCCGGGGGAGATATCTGTAGAGAAAGGCAAGGCGGTGGCGTCCACCGCATTGCTGTTTACTCCGGCCCAACCGGGAGTGAACATCCTTGGCCAGCAGGAGGCCATGTGGCCGACCATCGGGATATCAGGTATGGTTCTTATTGTTAGCAAACTAGTTCCTTATGCCAGATACCTTATGCGTGGTAACTTAGAACTGGAAGTTCTAGGCTTTGTTTTGGAATATTGGTAGTCCGGAGAGAGCATAGTTTCGATACGGGAACTTCGCATTCCTGTTATCTGAAGAATTTGTATCGCGCATCGGAGTTTTCCCTTCGATGGTAAAGGAACAATTCGGATGGGTTATTGCCCAGTGGTCGTCCAATGCGCGCGGAGATACAGTCTGGGCGGTAAGAGTCTTATTGAAAGTCAAGGATTCGACTTGCTAGCATCGCTGTTGCCGCTAGTAGAGTTCGACGTCATCCTTGGTGTGGACTAGATTTTGGGGCAGAAGGCTTTTATCGTTTGCAACCCCAAAGAGACCTAGCTGGGTGTTGGGCAGGAGACATCGTTTGCGGAACTGAAGGGATCGAGCAAGATGCTGACGTCTGCCCTCCCGGTGGTCAAGACTGTTTGTGTGGGCGCAGAGCTGTTCTTCACGTTAGTGGAGGCTGTAACGCCTAAGTCCACTCTGGGTAGTATCCCAGTGGTTTGTGAGTATCCCGATGTGTTCCCGAACAATCTCCCTGGAGCCCCACCGTAGCGAGAGATCGATTTCACGATTGAGTGGTGCCAGGTGTCAAACCTGTGTCACGCTCTCCTTATAGATTGATGTCTAAGGTGATGGCGGAGTCAAAGGTTCAATTAGAAAAGTTGTTGGAGCAAGGGTATGCACGTCCAAGCTCGTCTCCTTGGAGCGCACCGGTCCTTTTTACCGAAAGAAGGACGAGAGCTTGCAATTTTGTATCTGTTGCAGAGAGCTGTATACGTTTGCAGAAATAGGACAAGTACTCGATTCAAATGATCGATGATCTTTTGGTCAGTTAGTCGGGTCTTCGGTGGACTCAATAGTGGATCGTAAGTCCGGTTACCCTCAACTGAGAATAAGGGTAAGTGATATCGCAAAGACGGCGTTAAGCACGAGGGATGAGCAATCCGAGTCTACGATCGTGCCTTCTTGGCAGTCAAATACGCCATCAGTGTTCATAGACCGGATGAACAGAATGTTCATGGAGTACCTAGTCCATTTTGTGATCGTCTTCATCGATGACACATTGGGGGTAATTGTAGTGCGAAGGGTATCGCTTCTGAATATCTACTTTTGGTTCTGTGGACGCTAAGGTGGAACCATGTATACACCAAGTTCTCCGAATACGAGTCTTGGGTTATCCTCGTAGCGCTCCTCGGTCCTATAGTTGGTAGAGTGAGAGTGTGTGGGTCTAGCATTGTTAGTCGCAATGCGAGGGTGGCCTGTATCGTCTCGGTAGAGGAAGTCCAGAGTTTCTGGTATGGTCGGCTACCACAGGCGCTTCGTACAGGACTTCTTGCGGATAGATTTACCCCTCACAACGTTGTCAAGGAAAATCTTAAAAGGATTGCTTAGATGCACGAGTGCGCCCAAGCTGTGAAGGGTTGAAGAGTTGGTCAACCACGGCGCCAGTGTTAAGTTTGCCGAGTGGAACCAAAAGCTGTGAGATCTACGGCACTGCCTTAGGCAATGGATTGGACCGCGTGCTGCTGCAGCGTGGTAATGTTGTGGCTTATGGCTCGCATTAGTTGAAAGAGCACGAGGGGAATTGTCCAGTCCGTTATCTGGAGTTTGTGGCCGTGTGTTTTGCACAAAAACTAGGGAGGCTTTATGTGTATGGTGCAAAAGTTGATGTCTGTACCGATCATAAGAGCCTAATGCATCGGTTGGATCGAAAGGATCTGATATTGAGGCAACAAAAATGGATGGAGTTCCTGGGGAACTATACGTTCGAAAGTTATTTTGTGCTCGTTGTAAGGCAATATAGTTGCGGTTGCGTTGAGACGCAGGGCTTCCGCCCAAGCCAACTAGTTGTAGGTTCATGTTGAGGGTTTGACCCGGGAGTTGGAGATGTTAGCTATCTCTTGCGTTGACAAGCAGACTATAATCGAAGAGCAAAGATAGGAAGCGCGTATAGCATAGGTCTTGACTTTGACGTTGGGACTCTGCCCGTTCCAGAATTGACTTCAAACGAAAACGCATCAGTCTAGGGAATAGAGAATCCCGGGAGAGTAGGGAGCAGGGAAGACACTCGTCTTTGAAGTCAGCCCAGTGGGCACTGGGAGTTCCTTTTCAGTCAGGCAGGCTTGACACCCGCCTATCTAAGCTCGGCTAGAAGATGAAGATGAACTAGCGTCGAAGCGTAATTGAACTGGTCGGAAGACCAGTATGACCTGGCTGATCGTATTTGGCAGACTATGGTTTGGGAAGCAGCGTGAAGGAAATCATGAATACAACTTCGATGGGTCAAAGTCCCAAATCGGCGATTGAAGGTGGGCTACCAAGGAAAGACAATCGTTTGTGCAGGCCAAGCATGGGTAATCTATGGGTGGAGTTGTGATACGTTATTCCAAGTACTCAACTCGCTTAGGAGGCACAAGTTGTGCTGACATTTGAAGAAGTGCTCTGGTGGCCAGAACTCTAGAAGGTCGTGGCACTCTGTGAGACAAAATGCCAGCCTTGCGCCTTAGTGAAAGCAGAGTGCCAAGTGCCGGGGGATTCTCGAATCCTTGCCTAGTTCGGAATAGAAGTTCGACTGGACTGTGTACATGGTTTGCCAAAGTCACAGTGGGGAAGCGATGCCGTGTGGGTGATCGTAGTTGTGTTAACTTTCGTGTCGCACTTCATTCCGCATAGGAAGGATAATTCGGCGGAGTAACTTGCAAATGTTTTTGGATAACATAGTTAGACTGCACGGTGTGCCCCACAACATCGCGAGAAATCGAGGTGGGCGTTCTATATCCAATGATTGGAGGTGGTTACAGAAAGTGCTGGAGACTAAGTTGTAGTTTATCCCAGTCTTGCATCCGCGGACGGATGAGCAGACCGAGTGGGTCAAAAGGATGTTGGAGGACATGCTTCGCATGTGCGTTCTGGACTCCGGGAAGTAGTTGGAATGCCATCTGTTTTGGAAAAGTTTGCGTACAACTTTAACTACCGAGCGAGCATATAAATGGCGCCCTTCGAGGCCCTAAAAGGTTGAAGTTGTCGCATGCCATTGTCGTGGATAGAAATGGATGACACGAAGTTATATTTAAAGAAAGAGATAGTAAACACTACCCCTTTAGTGCGAACAATATGAGAACTGTTGCTAATCACTCAGGGGAGGCAGACTAAGTACTTTAACGCCACGTATCAGAATGTGGAGTTATCGGATGGCGTATCGGAAGTTATAGTCGTTCAAGAGTGTTTCACGGGAGCGACGCTTGGGGAAGCTGAGCCCGGTATACCTTGGACCACTTGAGATTTCTAGAGCGGTTTGGTGAGGCGGCGCAAGAGCCTTCGAACTTGATCGTGAGTTATCAAGTTTTGGTGGACGAAAGGTTGACGTCTAGGGTCAAACCTGTTCGTTTTGGAGACCGTGAAGTCGAGCGACTTTTTCTCAAGGAGATCAAGATAGTCGTGGTCCGGTGGGGCAATTGCGATAGCAAGGAGCTCTCTTAGGAATGAGAGCAATCTATGCTGGTTGTGTACCCGGAGTTGTTCCGCCTGGGTACTGCTGAGAGTTTCTGTTTTCTCTCCTTTAGTAATTTCGTGGACGAAATTCGTTTAAGGGGGGGGGGGAGAGTTATAACACCCCGAAACTCAAAAGAGGGACGGGTGATGTTTTAAGCCAAGTCTGGGTTTTGGAGCAGGTGTCACAGGTGTGACATGGGCGTTTCACGGGCGTGTTCGGCCACGGGTCATGTGGTCGACGTTTTGATAATCGGCAATCGTCGAGTTGAGGCACACAGCCTGGGACACTGGCGTGTCCAAGGCATGTCATGCTAGGGAGTTTTCTGAGTCATGCATACGGGCCATGAAACAGGCACAGACACGGGCGTGTCACTTGTGATACGGGCATGTCGGGTGCCGTGTCCTCCTCAGGAAATAAGTGTTGGCAGTTGCACACAGGGCATGACACGGGTCATGACACGGCCGTGTCGCATGCAACACAGGCGTGTCGGAGGCCGTGTCGAATGCCGTGTGCTGGTTATCGCGTCGATCGACATGGCGAATGGGTGACACGGCCCTGGACACGGGCGTGTCGCAGGCCGTGTTCGGCCCAGATTTTATAAAATTGGGCTGAATCGCAGCCGTTCGATTTCTTGATTTGGGATCCGACGGCTCAGGGCTATTGCTAGTATGTTTTATCCGGGGAATAGGGTTTAGAAGCCCTCATTTCACTTGGGCTTTATCTCTCTAAGATCTAGAAAGAAGGGAGAGCTAGGAGGAGGAAGAAGACAAAAGATCCGGTCACCGGCGGAGCTTCGGAGCTCTAAATCACGATCCGAGTCCGGATCTGCGAAGGCGAGGCCGATATAGTGCTTTCCATCTGACTAGATCGTCATGGCACCGAGGAAAAGAGCAAGGGTAACGATTCTCTTCTTGAGCATGTGAATCTCTTCTTCTTTTGCATGGGAAAACCCTTCTCCCGTGAGTGAGCGGCGAGATTGCGGTATTCCTTGGGGTAGATATGTAAAGTCCCCCTTGTTAGAGTCCAGAATCGTAGTACGAACATAGGCATGATGTGTGAAGCCTACCCAGACATTTTGGTCTGGATCGATGATGATTTGCTATGCATTGTTGGCCGGAGAAGACTCCGAGCATTTTTTTTGTTTTCGGGTTACTATGCGGTAGAATGTATCAGGGAATCTGGGGGATTAACCCCGAGGTGAACCCTGAAATCTGGACAGAAACGCATTTCTGCCATATCGGTGGCCTGGGAGCCAACCGGGTACATAGCGGGGCTATGTACCATGTTTGATCGTTATTTGGGACTGGGGAAGCTTAGTCCGCGTCAAAGGCCAAATGACAATGACGCGGTGAGCAACGGGCTGGTGTACCCCTAACCGCTCCACCTGCTCAGTTAAAGCGACCTAAAGTTTTACGTGGAACTTACCGAGGTTTGGAGATCGATTCTAGGCTGCGGTTGAGAAGACTAAATGCTCACAAGATTGCCACCCTGGGGGTGGTGGTGGAGTCAAGGACCGGACGGGTTTCGGACTGGCTTCGCCGAGTAAGTGCCCTGAGAGCACGGGGTGTACGGCCGTGTGAGCGTACACCTGTGATGTGATGCTTATTTCGCTATGTTGCTTGTTTTGCTAACAAGTGCAGGGAAGAAGCTTTGCCGCCCCGGATTGGGGGCAGAATCGTTATAATTTGGTCAGCATAGCTGACCGTTGCCTTTATTTACCACCATGCGATGGGTTGTTGCTTGTAGGTGCTGCGGAGCCGAGAGGTAAATAGCGGGCTAAAGCCCAAGTTGCTGTGCCGGCCCTCGAAGGCCAAGTTTTGAGTGTTTTCCTTTTGTACTCATGTGTGACCGGCCTGCGTGCCGAGGTTTGGAAGACACTTTTTATTAAGCAAAATCTTGTAAGGCTATAAGGCCGTTATTCGTGTATTATACATTCCTTTTTGGTTTGAGTAGTGGACATTCCTTTTTGGCAGGATTCTTTATTCTTTGTACAACTTAATAATTTTACTTCTGCTAGATGCTCTGTGTAAGACGTTGGGATTGGTTGAATGGTCTCAATAGGTAACCAACCGGTCTGTCCGTAGTATATGGCATCGGGCCCCGTCCGGACCTACTGTTATATACTATGTGACGGATAGGGGTGTTACAGGGCACCCATGTGATGGTGGTTATGCATCCCATACTACATAACTGTCACATGTTGCCACCTATGGTGGATCCATATACAAACACATATTATGCATCCCATACTACATAATATGCCCCGTATACTTCTTGTCATGCTATGAGTGTAGTGACTATGCTTCAGCTAAGATGTACTTATGACACATCGACGTTTGTATAAAAATGAATAAAGGAAATCAAATCTTCAACGGGTGGCTGGTTCGACCAACTTGTCAAACCAATCTCCCTCTGATACGAACTGTCACAACCCGCATTTTCTCAACAAAAAGGAGTATATCAGAGTAAAGGAAAATGCGTGTCATGATGCCACATCAGTAGGGGATAACTGCGGGCGCTCAGGAAAAACTCCTACTAGACACAAAAAGAGAGATCTTTAAGTGATTTAGTAAAAATCCAATTTAAGTTAAGCATTTAACCGTATCCCTCTGCTTGGTGGCTTATCAAGTCCACGAAAGAAAAATAGTTTATATGATACAGAAAAATACTTCATTTATGAGATTACACATCCTACATGAGTACAAACGTTCCCGAAGGACAACTCATGTTATGCAAGATTCTAGATTTATAATAAGAATAGTAAAAAGTCCTTACGCTAACTAGAAAGTAGTGACTTTGTTTTGAAAGAGATGGCATGTATGATATACTAATAATAGGGTTTTATAAGTTAAAAATATCTAACATGCAGTCCTAGCATAAAACATCTCAGAGAGCAAGTAATCCAAAATAATCAGGAAGAAAACCACTAGTAGCTAGCAAGTATCCAAAATCAACAACCCTGTGGGCGTCAACAATCTGAAATGAACCCACATACAACAAAAGTATGTATGAACTAAGTAAAGAAAACTGAAACAACAAACTTACTCGCAATGGCGAGGTGGAAACCACAACCAACACTACTGCCTAAGAACTCCCAAAACCAGCTCCACTACCTGCTAAAGCTCCAGACCAGAGGCATTCCAAAGACAGAACACCTCAGCAAGAGGATATAAGCGGTGGTAGAAAAGAAAGCCAAAAATTAAATAAAGGTAAAAAGGGATACCAACCCAAGACCAGAAGTACTGAAGCAAAGTACAGAAGTAAAGTACAAAAGAATCAGTAAATAGAACTTACATAAATCGTCACACACATCAAAATACACCAGATGCACAAGGCTAAAAAGGTGGAAAGCATGATTAAATCATAAGCAAGAACATCACAACAACCTTATTAGCCACATGTGTTCAACTCTACCCAAAAACACAGGCGAGGTTGTCACTCATTTTGACACACCCTCACAGATATAATATCCATCTAACTGCGGGGGAGACTCATACACTCCACCATTCACCGTAGATTCCCAAACACCTGGTAGAGTTCCACAAGATACTAATAAGTCTCAAAACATTGTGGAGGTGGATTCGCCCACTAACTACCGTAAATTAGAGAATCATGATATATCTCAAGACTTGGCACATCAGATTCTACTAGACAACTCTAGATTAAGAAACAGTTGATCAACCTTAGGAAGGATTTACAATCCTAGATAAACTCTAACACGTCCTACACAATAGTTAATGGATGGATAAAATAGCAAGACTCAATCATATCATCAAAACACATGCCACTATACAGGGTTAGATTAGCAAAATCAAGAACATGATAATACAAGTGTGTTTTGAACAAAGGATTTAAGACAACACTATAATTAGCGAGCTATTAATGATAACGACAAAAGAAGTTAGAAATTTCAGCAGATTGGGAGAAAGAAGGGAAGAGGGGAGTGAAACCACCAATTGCCTTGGTTTTGCCGGAAAAACTATCCAAATCGCTCATTGTCGTAGATCGGGGCAAAAGAAGACGAGGGAAGGCGAAATCTAACAAGAATAGCCAACAGAAGAGGTTAGGGCCAAAAACCCTTACGAGAAAAACTCAAAAAATGGGGAAGATTTTACCACGATGATGAATCTCTCGCTGAGAGCTTTCAGGATCTATGCTCAGTTCAAGATTTCGAGCACCGGAGAAACGTCGGCGGCCACTAGAAGAATCATGGAAAAACATTCTCTCTCACACTCACGTCGCTCTGGTTCGGGAGATGAACATGAGTTTGGTCAAAAAGAAGGAGGAAGAAGAAGTATATATATATATATATATATTTAAGGTATATTTTGTAATATTAAAAATAATTTGTTACCTATAACAGTTATTTTTCTAAGAAAGAACCAGGGAAGACGGTTAGCTTGACCGGGCCTCTCGATAATAAGAAGACTTCTCGGGAACAGGACAAGAACTACTTGAGAATGACATGCCCTCTCGAGAAACAAAACACTTCTCAAGAAATCAGGGCTTCTCGAGTACTAAAAAAGGCCTACTCGAGTACAGAAGAAGGATTACTTGAGTATAAGGCAAGCACTTCTCAGAACAACATCACTTCTTGAGAACAACAGAAGGGATTCTCGAGAACAACAGAAGTACTTTCTCGAGAAAAACAACGACATTTCTCGAGAGCTAAAGAAGGACTTCTCGAGAGTAAGAGGGAAGAAGAACCCCGTTCGATGTATTCTGCTTGAAGTTCGTCGAACACAAAACCCGCTCGACGAATTCTGGTCGGAGTTTGTCGAGCACAAAGGAAAATCCGATTGACTTTCGTCGAGCGCAAATTAAAACTTCGATCGAATATAGTTGAGCTCCGTTCGACAATCGTTGAGCTCCATTCGACGATCATCGAGCTCCATTTGACGATCTTTGAGCTCCGCTCGACGCTTAGTCAAAGCCCAAAAAGTGCCTTTCGTTCGAATTTCGTCGAACTCCGTTCGACGATCATCGAACTCCGATCGACGCTTTGACAAAAACCCAGACAACGCCTAAAAAATTTGTCCCCCGCCTCCGTTCGACAAAAACCTGCCCTTAAGGAGGGCTTCCCGAGAATCAAAACAGGCATCAGGCTTTAGTATAATAATAATCATATTCAAATAGTTTGAACAAGGGAATAAGAATTCAAAAGGAGGCCCAAACACGCGTCGAATTAAATGAATTTAACAGTGAAAACAACCCTAAAATCTAACGCACCATTCCCGAGACACTATCATCAAATGCTTACACAAGCAAAAATCATCAAAAAGATCCAAACACATGCCGAGACCCAAAATGCTCGAATCGCAATAAAACTGGACAACTCCAAAACCTCAATACTCAATCCTTTCAATCAAGGAAAACCTTTAATCCAAATAAAAATCCCAAAATCTGGTAAAACAAACCCAACGGATGCGAAAACGCATTAACGGTGTAGCGCCGTCAATGCGACGTAAAAAGTAACGCCTTGAAGTCATAAATATGACGATACCAAATCAAATAATATTATCAGAAAATTAGGGGCGTTACACTAGCAACCTTTGACTATGAATTCAACATGTGTTCTTAAAGGAAGCTTCTTGGAAAGAAAGCTAGTCAACTTTGATCAGGCTTTTCAAGTATGTGTCTCTTGACAACTGTGAAAAGGAGTAGCCGTCATTGACCTTTAAACCAACACGTGTTTTCTAACCAAGGGAAGTTTCATGGAAGCTTCATCCTCATGCCATCTACCACCTCTACCTCAATGATTTTTGCCCTATAAATAAGCATAAAAGAAGAGGGGGAAGACATCATCCTTCCTCCTTCATTTGAGCCTTCTAGAGAGCTATTGGCAGTTTATTTTTAGAGTATTTTAGCTTAATGTTTTCATGCTTTAATGTTATTGCAATCTCTTTTATCGCACTTGTAATTTTGTTGCAAACTCTCTCTGCAATGTCTTTATGCCATTTTGGTAACTTCTTTTCAATAAGAAATAAAATTGTCTGCTATTCCTTTTCTCTCTCTCTCTCTCTCTTTCGTATTATACATATTCTTAACATGATTTTCATTTCCTACACTATTATGAGTAACTAAACTTTGTTTAGTGCTTGATTGAGTTGATCCGAGGAATTAAATGATCTCATTTTCTTAATCCATATCTTCTCTTTCTCTTTTAACAACTGTTTAGGATTTACCCTTGTTTAATCTATAGAGAGGTCATATCATCGATATATGATTTTCTCTTCTATTTCTATACTCTAGTATCCAAAAGGATCATGTGTACAGATTGATCACTCGCGGGTAAAGGGAGTTGAATGCAATTCTTGAAAGAGGATGACATAAATTTCCCAGATTGGAGTCAAATCCAATAGAGGGGTTCACCACATAAAGCGAGTTTTAGTGGTTTTGATTATAGAATTAAAGTTTGGTTGATCAACCTAAACTCAGTTGGGCATAGGCTTGAAAGAGGCCCGTTCATATTTTAGGAACCTCCACGGTCCAAGCATCTTCATTAAAGAGAATTAGGGCTTTATCTATTTTCAGTCATTTTCATTCCAAGGTGATTTAAGATCAAGTACTAACCTTTTGATTATCACTTAATCATCCTCTTTTATCGTATAACCGTTCTCTTATTTACAAATCAACTCAAAGTATATAATTGATAAAATAATGGAAATCTCTTTGAAGTAGAAGTAATCAACGTGCCTTGGTTCTAATACGACCTTGTTATTATATCCTATACTATAAGCGATAAGGTACACTTGCCTTTATCGAATATAGATTCGGAGAAAATCATCTTCATCTTCATCTTCTCTCTTTCATAAAACACCTCCGGTATTTTCTACATAGAGTTTTTGGCGCCGTTTCCCGGGACTTGCGTCGATATTTCAAAAGAAGAATAACCGTTAATTTTATCGTTTCACTTTTTCTTTTCTAAATATATATATCTCGATAAATGCCTAAAAATAACAAAAAAATACCATTAATAATTTTTAGCTCATCTTTTCTATTTTATCCATTGTCTCTCGCTTCTTTTCCCTTATAGTGCATGACCCGAGCAAGTTCTTCAAATAATCCTGAATTTCATTTTGATCCAGAAATTGAGCGCACCTTTCGACGACGCCTTCAATTTTGTGAACAGGATTTACCAATTATTCTCGAAGAATCTATCGGAGATACTAATATATAAACTATGGATCCTAATCCGCCCAACCCAGATGAGGATCAGCAAAGGACCATGTCCTATTATGCGTGGCTAAATCTAGAGGGTACATAATCAAGTATTGTCTGCCCCATGGTGGCAAACAATATCTTTGAGATCAAGTCCAGCATTATACAAATGATGGAATAGTTAGTGACCTTCGATGGTCTCCCAGACAAGGATCCAAATTGGCACCTTTCGAATTTTCTCGAGATCTATGATACTTTCAAAATCAATGGAGACACAAATGATGCCATTCAATTACGTCTTTTTCCCTTCTCTTTGCGGTCAAAGGCCAAGCAGTGGCTGAGTTCTCTTCCTAGAGGGTCCATCACTACATGGGTCAAGATGGTAGGAAAATTCCTTACATAGTACTTTCCGCCTACGAAAACCGCCAAATTACGTTTATTTTTAGAGAGCTATTGGGAGTTTATTTTTAAAGTATTTTAGCTTAATGTTTTCATGCTTTAATGTTCTTGCTATCTTTTTTATCGCACTTGTAATCTTTTTGCAAACTCTCTTTGTAATGTCTTTATGCCCTTTTGGTAAATTCTTTTCAATAAGAAATAAAATAGTTTATTATTCCTTTTCACTCTCTCTCTTTCTTATTATGCATATTCTTAACATGATTTTCATTTCCTACACTATTATGAGTAACTAAACTTTGTTAGTGCTTGATCGAGATGATCCGAGGAATGAAATAATCTCATTTTCTTAATTTATATCTTCTCTTTCTCTTTTAACAAATGTTTAGGATTTACCCTTGATTAATTTATTGAGAGGTCATATCATCGATATATGATTTTATCTTTTGTTTCCGTACTATAGTAGCCGAAAGGATCATTCATACGGATTGATCACAGGTTGATGAGAGTAAGAGCCTTCGAGATTCTGGTTCTTCTTCCAGGAAAAGAAGCAAAGAAGTGTGCAGTTTCTATGGCTAGTCAGGCCATCCGTTCGAGAGATGATACAAGAGGATAGGAGCTCAGAAGCAAGAGCAGGTTCATGCGATTCAAAGTGCTCCTAAAGGAGATTTAGTTTGTTTGACGTGTAAGCGGAGGTGGCACAACACTGCCCAATATTGGGGAAAGGAAATGAGCTGCTTTCAGTGCAGACAGAAAGGTCATTTCAAGTCGAAGTGCCCGCAGGCTCATCCCCTGTTATAACAAGTTCCACTTTAGGCCTTGCCTCCACCGCAACAATTAGACAAAGGGAAGGGCAAGCTGAACATGGTGTCTTTGGAGGAAGATCAGACATCTACTCAAGTAATTTTAGGTTAGATCCTAACCTAGTCCTCGTTTTTAGTTCGTAGTTGTAGCTTTGACGTTCATTCCCTTAGTTGCGTAACGATTTTATAGAAAAGTTTAAGGTAAAGAACCGCTGGTGCACGTTCTTTTTGATTCTGGTTCCACCCACTCATTTGTGGCAAGGACCTGTGTAGAGCGTCACCGTTTGACCCTCGATCTTATGGGAGATGCATTTCGTGTCAAGTTTCCATCTAATGATTCAGTGGTGTCAGACCAAGGCTTTCGGAGTTGTCCGATTCTGTTAGGTGATTTTCTAGTCGTTGTTGATATGAAGGTGATAGACTTAGAAGATTTCTATGTGATCTTAGGCATGGACTAGTTGTCCAGGTATGATGCGGTCATCAAATATAAGGTCAAGCGCTTGGACTTCAAGATGTACAACGGTCAACCAAGGAGTGTTTATGGTTTTCCACGCCAGGTTTCTCCAATCATTTCTGTGGTATGTGCTCGAAAGCTTTTAGATTCCGGATGTTTTGCCTGTTTGGTTTCAGTGTTGGAGACCAGTGGTAGTTTGCCGCGTGTAGAGGAGATTCCTGTGGTGCGTGAGTTTCCTAATGTCTTTCCTGATAATCTTCATGTTCTTCCGCCTGAGAGGGACATGAAGTTTGTCATAGATCTAAAACCGGGTACCCATCATATTACTAAGGCACCATACCGTATGGCCCCGCGTGATCTGGAGGAGTTGCATACCCAGCTGGATGAGTTGCTACAGAATGGATTCATTAGACCAAGTTCTTCATCGTGGGGTGCTCCCACGCTATTCGTGAAGAAAAAAGATGGATCGATGTGGCTGTGCATTGATTATAGAGAATTTAATAAGGCAACCATCAAGAACAGGTATCCCTTATCGAGAATAGATGACTTGTTTGATCAATTGCGTGATAGCACTGTGTTTTCGAAGATTGACCTTCATTCAGGCTACCATCAGTTAAGGATTCGTGAGACGGATATTCCATGGACTGCTTTTCATTCTTGGCATGGACATTTTAAGTTCTTGGTGATGTCCTTTGGTTTAACTAATGCACTCTCTGCCTTCATGGACATGATGATAATAGTATTCAAGGATTTTCTGGACCATTTTGTGGTCATGTTTATAGATGATGTTCTAGTTTATTCTCGCAGTGCTATGGAACATGGCCAGCACTTGCATTTGGTTCTATCTGCCTTGAGGGAGAACAAGTTGTATGCCAAGTTAAGTAAGTGTGAGTTTTGTCTACCTCAGGTTTCCCTTCTGGGTCATGTGGTTAATAAGGATTGAAATTTTGTAGACCCCAAGAAGATAGCTGCGGTGATGGATTAGAACAGACCTACCACACCCAAATAGATAAGAAGTTTCCCAGGGTTGGCAGGATATTATAGAAGATTTGTGGAAGGGTTCTCTTCATTGTCTGCGCCGTTGACTAAGCTTACGCAGAAGAATGCGGTGTTCATTTGGAGCGATAAGTGCGAAGAATCTTTTTAGGAGTTAAAAAGGAGATTATTTACTGCTCCGGTGTTGACCTTACGTACCGAAGGGATAGAGTATGCTGTGTATGTGGACACATTGCATGTGGGACTTGGTTGTTTTTTAATACAAGAGGGCAAAGTGATTGCGTATCAGTCAAGAAAGTTAAAGATTCATGAGAGGAATTATCCTACACATGATTTAGAGTTTGAAGCCGTGATTTATACCCTAAAGTTGTGGAGAAACCTATTATATGGCGCATTATGCAAGATTTATACCGATCATAAGAGTACGTCTTCACACAAAAGGAATTGAACTTGCGCTAGCGGAGATGGTTAGAGTATGTTGCAGATTATGATGTTGAGATTCAATACCATCCGGGCAAAGCTTATGTGGTAGCCGACGCCCTGAGCAAAAAGACCGCGCAAATCTTTTGACTTTCAGTGGAATCCTTGGTAGAAGAGTTTCTACAAATGGGTATCTTGGTCAGAAGTAGCGACTCATCGTGTAGTTTGGAAGTAATTGAGCCTTCATGGATTTCGCTTATAAGGTTACACCAAAAGGATGATCCTGAATTATCGCACCTCTATAATAGAACGGAGAAATGGGAGTTACCAGACTTTTCGATCGATAATGCGAGTACCTTGAAGTACCGTGACAGATTTTGTATCCCTGCAGTTGGGGACATTTGACTTAAGTTGTGCAATGAGGCGCATGGTTCTAGTGTTGTCTGCCACCCTAGTTTTACCAAGATGTATAGAAATTCTAAACAGATTGTTTGGTGGTATGGTATGAAGGGCGACATAGCTAAGTTCATATCTGAATGTTTTACTTGCAAGTGAGTTAAGGCTGATCATGGAAGGCCTGGAGGCAAGTTGACGCCTTTAGAAATTTCAAGTTGGTAGTGGGAGAGTATTTCGATGGATTTTATTACTGGATTGCTTAGATCTCCCAGAGGACACGATTTAGTTTGGGTTATAGTCGACAGACTGACGAAGTGTGCTCACTTCGTACTATTTAAGATTGATTACTCCATGAATAAGATATCAGAGATATATTTGGATGAGGTCATCAGATTACATGGAGTGCCTATTAGCATTGTATTAGATCGAGACTCCAGGTTTACGTCTCGCTTTTAGAAAAGTTTACAAGAAGGGTTGGGTACCGATTTGAGGTATTCCACCGCCTATTGATGATGCATATTTTAGCTTAATTTATTAGGGTAAAAATATATTTATTTTTCTTTTAAATCTCATTCTTTTTGTATTTTTAGGTTCCTTTTAGTTTCTTTTTATGTAAATAATATAACTAATGTTTTATTCTCTTTTAGCAGGTTTTCACAGCTTTTGACCAAAATGACCTGACACGCCCCCCTAACACGCCCTCCCTGGGCGTGTCACATAGAATGTAACCCGATCCCGAGGAAATTTGATGCCAGAAGCCAGATCCCGAGAAAAACACCAGACACGCCCCCCTGATATGCCCTCCATGGGCGTGTCTCTTGGTGTGTTACCCTCATACCGAAGCCTACTGCCGCAATTAAAGCTTTTCCATTGCTGCATGCCAACCCGTACATGACACACCCCGACTCGAGCGTGGCCCTGGGGTGTGTAGCACCTTTTCTAATGACTGACGGATTTTCGACCAATGATTTTGATGTGTCCCAGGGCATATCCACCGATATATAGAAGCAATCATCATTCCTACCAGAATCCAACGCCTGAGGTCAACCCTGTACTTTTCACGCCCCCCTGACATGACATCCCCTGGTGTGACTGGGGGCGTGACCCAGACAGAATTTTGCTTATAAATACCAGGCCATTCCATGCATTCCAGGACCATGTTTTGGGGAGAGGGGAGGTACTGCTAGTTTTATTCTTAGTGTTTTTTATGTTTGTGCTCTCTCTACCTCACTTTCTAGTTTTAGTTTTCATGCAATGTATTTTCATTACTTGTAATCTCTTTTTATTAGTGTTGTAGTAGTGATTAGCTCTATTTTCATGCACTTGTAATCTCCATTCCAAGTTGTAATCCCTTTAAGCTTTTAATAAAATTCTAGTTAGTGTTCTCTTTTTTATTTCTTTCACTTTAGTTTTTATGCACCTTTATTATCTACCCCTCTCTTTCCCTATTACCATGATTAACTAATCCTCATTTGTACTCAATCGCGATGATTTGAGAATGAGTTGATCAAGTTATGATGTTTTAGTATTCTTTTTCTTCTTAAAGTAATTACCCTTGATTTACTCTTAGTTTTTATTTAGTGGGACTATATTTCCGGTATATAGTTTCCATTTGGGTTTTCATTCTTAGTTAGCCAAGAGGCTCGTAGATTGAATCGATCACCCAAGAGTAATGAGAGTTGCATGCACCCCTCGAGAGAGGTAGACGTTAAATCTCCCGGATTGGAGTGAAATCCAATAGCGGGGTTCACCACATAAAGCGTTCTTTAGGTCTTCGATTTGGACGAGAGTTCGGTCGGACCTTCCTAAACTCAGTTGGGCATGACTTCGAGAGAAGCGTGTTAGTGCTTCGGGAACCTCCACGATCAAGGTGTTTTACTTTATTTAGAATTAATTTGTTATTTCATTTTTATTTTCTTTTTTCAAAGTGATTCAAGATTGAGTACTCCTCTTTTATCTTTAGCTCTAACCTTTTATTTCTACAAGTGATTAGTTTTCTTTTTAGCTTAGCAATTTATTTCCTTTTTTTAGTTAAGTAAATTAATAGAAAAATCATTTGATAAAATAATAACGATCTCCTTGAAGTAGAAGTAATCATTACGCTCTAGGAAAATACGACCTTGATATTAATCTTTAGTATCCTATACTATAAATGATAAGGTACGCTTGCCTTTATCAGATATAGAATCGGAGAATATTATCAACTTCCACCACATCCACCTTCTGTTCTCTTTAACCCCTCTTCTCCACCTTTGCGATTCTTAGTATCAAGTTTTTGGCGCCGTTGTCGGGGAATAATTTTGATATTTTGAAAAAAGGATAGCTATTAATTTTATCATCTTTTTTTTTCTTTCTTTCTTTTTAACCTCTCTCTCTTACCCCTCTTTAGCGGTTGGTTTTATTTTTTATGTATAGTTTTTGTTTTTCTTGTGGAGAGTTTGGTCACTCTCGCGAGGAATGTTGGGTAGGATACCCTTCATCCACCCATGATTTTATCCCTTCTGGATCGGATCAATTTGGCCAAATTGATCCGTCTATGAATTTTTTTATGGGGTTACGATGATTTTCAAACGCATTCCTACCCTTCTCCTTCGAATTTTTCTAATTTTAATTTTTCCGAAGATTTCTTGAATGGAGATTTTGATCCTAGCCCTACTTTGAACTACTCAGGGTGGCAACACCCTAATCATTCTTGGTGCTAAGGTGATCATCAACCCATTCCATCACAAGAATTCTCCTCTTTTTCTCCGCAACATTGTGCGCCTCCTGTTTTTGATTTTAGCGAAAATGAAATCATTTTTGATTCTGTTGAATTTGATGCACACATCAATGCTAATTTCAAAGTGATTTTTGATGCTTTAACTTTTGAGGCTGCAACTTTTTCTTCTCCTCCTATTTATTTTTCGAATGATGAATCTTCGAATTTTCTGTAGTGCCTTCAATCACACGTGGAAGACGATTATTCAGAAATTCCATTGTGCTTTCATCCTCTCAAGGAGGAAATTTCCCCCGATATCCCGATTTTTTCTCAATTTTCCGAGGAAGACGAACTTTCTTGTGTTCGATCTTCTGAGGATATTACTTTTTCAAATATCCCATTTTGCTCCCAATCTACGGAAATGATTGATATTCAAGTGGAGCAACCAGATATTTTTATCCAAAAATTTTCTAGTGATCAACCGCCGCCCCCTTCTTCTTTTTCTTCTCTTCCCCCTCCTTGTGAAATTCCTCTTTCTTTTCTTCTTTTATTTTTCCATCTAATATAGTTTCTAGTTCTTCTTCTTTTTCCCATTCTAATAGTTTATTTTATTTTACTAACAAATTTTCTTTTTCTAAATCTTTTTCCTTTTTGTTTTATTTAAAAAATTTTAAATTACAAATTTTTTTTTTATGTTCTTAAAATTTTTTTGGCACTCGCGCCGCAACGCATATTACGTGAGCTGTCATTACATTTCTCTTTTTTACTTTCCATTTAGCTAACCAATAACGTCGAGCTCAATGACGATAACCAAAGAGCGCTCTTGGGAGGCACCCCTTGCTTATCCATTTTTTTGTTGTTTTTTATTTTGTTTTGTGCAGGAATAAGCTCCCGCGTGTTTGTGCCGCTTCTCGCCTCTCAACTTGGACCCGAGCTGATCTTTAGCTCAAGTTTGGGGGGACACATTTTTCAACGTCTGGGCATCAAGCGCTTGGGAAGAATCTTTTCCTTTTCTTTGCATTTCTTTTTCTTCTTTTCTCTCTTTTCCCAACTCTCTTTATACTTAACTTTAACTTTAAGTATGAGGGAGTGTTTCCTTAAATACTTTATAAAAATAAAAATATATATATATAATTTTTTGAAAAATCCAAAAAAATATATATAAAAATTTTGAAAAAAATTGCAAATTAAATTGAGTTAATTTTTGCCAAATCAATTAGTACCCCGCCACTTTTCATTTTATTGGTTTTTTTAAGCTCATGTCTGCTTGTTTAGTTAGAATAAATTAGATTAATTTTTTATTTAAATATGTTAAGCGAGTAGTATATTGACTCATGTAGTGTTCCTATTTAGGGTAGTATGCTATTTTTGAAATATTTCTTGAATCTTTTTCACTTTTCCCAAGCCTTTTTTTATTTCTTTTACTTTTATAAAACCTATCATCCTTTATTTTTCCTTTTTAAAATCTTTTTAAAATTTAATTAGTATTAAGTTTAGTAGACACAAACCGGTCTTGACGCTTATTATCATTGTTTTCATGAAAGCAAATTCTCTATTTTCTATTTTTTGTGCTTATCTTGTTTTGAAATTTCAAAGCTTTACTTTGTGTATATTTAGGAAGCATGAAAATGATTTAGGCATTTATTTTGAAATGTTTGAGCCTTTGCACCCTGCCTAACAATAATCGTTGCTATCCATTTTTGTGCATTTTCCTTTCCTTTTTGTAGCCACACTTTTTATTTCACCACGACCAAAAAGTTACCTATATGCACACTTTAAATTTGTTTTTGAGCTTTAATTGATAATATGCATCTTTTTAAAAAAATTTGTGGAAAATCCTTGTATTATCTTTTGCTACAAAAGTGGAAATATTTAAGTATGAAAAATGAAAAAATATTTGATGAAAAAAAAAGTAAAAGAAAAGAAAAAATGTGAAAAGTATTAATTTTGGCTAGCATTATTTTGGCAAAGCTCACTTCTTTTTGTTTTAAGTGTGCAAATAACACTCGTCTTTATCTTTTGAATATCGTACCCTTAAAAACCTAACCCTAACTATACGTCTAATTAAAGCCCTAATGATTCATCTTTGTACATTTACTTTTTAGTATAGTAGCGAGAAACTAGATTGAGTAAGTGTTTTTTTGATAAAAATATTGAACTTTGTCATGATTGACTATGGTTTTAATTTATCTCTTAGACTTTAGTAGTGACTCAATGCTCTTTTTACTCGTTACTTTATGAAGTTTTAATTCTGTAAAAATTTGGGATGATTTGTTTTTATATTTAGTAAAATTTATAAAATTCTTTGCTAAGTTAAAGTAGGAATTTTCAGTTCTTTTTCAAAATTTCTCTACCTCTAAATTCCCGTCTTACTCATTTATAGCATTTTTAAAATTTTCAATTAATTCTCTTTATTTTCTCTAACTTGTAGTCTTTGCTTGAGGACAAGCAAAATAATAAGTATGGGGGAATTTGATGATGCATATTTTAACTTATTTTATTGGGGTAAAAATATATTTATTTTCATTTTAAATCTTTTTATTTTTGTATTTTTAGGTTCCTTTTAGTTTCTTTTTATGTAAATAATATAACTAATGTTTTATTCTCTTTTTGCAAGTTTTCACAGCTTTTGGCAAAAATGACCTGACACGCCCCCCCTGACACGCCCTCCCTGGGCGTGTCACAGGGCATGTAACCCGATCCCGAGGAAATTTGATGCCAGAAGCCAGATCTCGAGAAAAACACCTAACATGCCCCCCTGACACACCCTCCCTGGGCGTGTCACCCTCATCCTGAAGCTGCTACCCCTAATTAAAGCTTTTCTATTGCTGCACGCTGACCCGTGCGTGACATGGCCCTAACACGGGCATGGCCTTAATACGGGCATGGCCCTGGGGTATGTAGCACCCTTTCTGACGACTGACGAATTTCTGACTAATGAGTTTTACGTGACGTGCCTTACATGCCCCCAACACGGGCGTGTCCTAGGGCATGTCCATCAATGTACAGAAGTAATCATCATTCTCGCTAAAATCCAGCACCCGAGGTCAACCCCGTACTTGTCACGCCACCCCTGACACGCCCTCCTCGGGCTTTACAGGGGGCGTTACCAAGACAGAATTTTGCCTATAAATACCATGCCATTCCATGCATTCCAGGACCATGTTTTGGGGAGAGGGGAGGTGCTGCTAGTTTTATTCTTAGTGTTTTTTTAATGTTTTTGCTCTCTCTCTCCCTCCATTTCTAGTTTTATTTTTCATGCAATGTATTTTCATTACTTGTAATCTCTATTTATTATTGTTGTAGTAGTGATTAGGTCTATTTTCACGCACTTGTTATGTTCATTCCTAGTTGTAATCCCTTTAAGCTTTTAATAAAATTCTAGTTAGTGTTCTCTTTTTTTTATTTCTCTCTTTAGTTTTTATGCACCTTTATTATCTACCCCTCTCTTTCCCTATTACCATGAATAACTAATCATCATTTGCACTCGATCATGATGATCTGAGAATGAGTTGATCAAGTTATGATGTTTTAACTTTCTTTTTCTTCTTAAAGTAATTACCTTTGATTTACTCTTAGTTTTTTATTTAGTGGGACTATATTGCCGGTATATAGTTTCCATTTGGGTTTGCATTCTTAGTTAGCCAAGAGGCTTATAGATTGAATCGATCACCCAAAAGTAAATAGAGTTGCACACACTCCTTGAGAGAGGCAGCCGTTAAATCTCCTGGATTGGAGTGAAATCAATAGCGGGGTTCACCACGTAAAGCAAGCTTTAGATCTTCGATTTCGACGAGAGTTCGGTTGGAACTTCCTAAACTCATTTTGGCACGACTTCGAGAGAAGCATGTTCATGCTTCGGCAACCTCCACGGTCAAGGTGTTTACTTTTTGTTAGAATTAGTTTGTTATTTCATTTTGATTTTCTTTTTTCAAAGTGATTCAAGATTGAGTACTCCTCTTTTATCTTTAGCTCTAAACTTTTATTTCTACAAGTAATTAGTTTTATTTTTAGCTTAGTAATTTAGTTCCTTTTTTTAGTTAAGTAAATTAATAGAAAAATTATTTGATAAAATAATAGCAATCTCCTCGAAGTAGAAGTAATCATTACGCCCCAGAGAAATATGACCTTGATATTAATCTTTAGTATCCTATACTATAAATGATAAGGTATGCTTGCCTTTATCGGATATAAAATCGAAGAATATTATCAACTTACACCACATCCACTTTCTCTTCTCTTTAACCCCTCTTCTCCACCTTTGTGATTTTTAGTATCACCTATCTTCCCCAAACAAATGGTCAGACGGAGAGAGTAAATCAAATTGTGGAGGATATGATCAAATGTTATATTTTGGACCACAAGGGAGCGTGGGTTGATTGTTTAAGATTAATGGAATTTTATTACAACAATAGTTATTTTAGAGTTTGCAGATGGCTCCGTTTAAGGCTTTGTATGGGAGGCATTGTAGAACTCCCTTATTTTGGGCTGAGGTTGGTGAGAGACCGTTGTTGGGTCCGGAGGCCTTGGAAGTAATGGATATCTTTATTAGGCATATTCGAGAGAAGCTTCATATAACCCAGGAGCCTTATGAAAAGAATGCTAATCGACGAAGGGTTGAATTGGAATATGCCATTGGGGACATGGTTTTTCTTAAGTTTCCCCGATATCTGGTATTAAGAGGTTTGGTAAGAACCATAAGTTGGATCCTAGGTATGTGGGACTCTTCAAGATTATGGAGCGTATTGGAATGTCTAATTACAGACTGGAATTGCCAGCAAATTTTCCTAATGTTGATGATGTTTTTCACGTAAGCCAGTTGCGGAAGTGCGTACTTAGCGACTGGAAGATTCTTGATGTTGTGGCCCAGTTGGAGCCTATCCTTTCCTATGTAGAAGTACCTGTTCGTGTTTTGGATACTCAAGATCGGGTATTGCGAAGGAAGACAATACCTATGGTTAAAGTTTTGTGGCGGAACCAAGATGTGGAGAGCGTGACTTGGGAGTTGGAGTCAGTTATGAGGGAGGCTCATACTCATTTATTCTCCTGATGCTTTGGAAAGTGTTTTATTTGATGGCCTTTGGTTACTTTTCTTCTGTTTTGGATTTGATCCTTTTTATGTCAAGCTTCAGGACGAAACTTCTTTTTCGGGGGGTGGGGGGGGGGGGGGGGGGGGGGGGGTGGCTATAACGCCCTAATTTTTCGGTGTTTATTTCAGTTCCCATAGTGACATACTTTTGACATCAGGGCGTTACGTTGTCGCATAGTTAACATGTGTCGTTATTGGAGCGTGGTTTTGCTCAGTAAGTTTTTCAGTGTGCTTGGTCTTTAGCACGGTTGTGTATTTTCCCTCGCAAGTCGGGTCTATTTTGGTGACTCGATGGAGCTTTTATAAGGATGGTGGTATTTTAGATCCAGGAGGTAGTTTACCCAAGTTGGTTGTCGGATGTCGATTTTGACTTCGTCGTTGAATTCATAGCATCAGTATTTAGCTACGGCGCGATTTTCATAAAATTCCGAGTTGGTTTGAGTTTCAGGTCGTATGGATGTTTATTGAGTAATTAATTGAATAAAATATTATGATATCGATTAATATAAATAGATAGAATGTCACGTCAAAACCCAATTCATCTTCTTCCTGACCCGAGTCGTCGTCTGTTTCGCAAAAGAGGAGAAACGATGGTGTCGCCGCTTGCTCTCGGCCAGCGGTTGAGTGAGATCTAGTTGTTGGTTTTGTTAGTGGAGTAGAGATTTTGAAAGCTCTCACCCAGATCTATGCGTGTGTGGTAAGTATTTCCTATTTCTTGGATTTCTAGGCTTTAGGGTTTGCGGTTTTGACCTCTTTTCTCCCCGAAAAGTTTCAAGATTTATGGCTTAGAACTTCTTGCGGCTGAATCTTGTCGAGGAATGCTCGGAGAAGCAGATCTTCTGAGTTTTGAGGTAAGTGGTGGTCTTCCTTTGCAACCATTTCTTGCATTTTGTTTTGTTCATTTTCTCTCCTTAGAAAGTAGTAACAGTGTAGGGTTTAGTATTGAAAGAATCTTTAGAGTAGCATAAGTTTTAGGCCAGAATCCGTCGAGTATAGGTATAATAATCTAAGGTAATTTCGTCGGTTATAGGTCGTATTATCCTAAGGTAAATTTGGTGAGTATAGGTGGAAATTATCATAGTGGAATCCGTCGAATATGGTGTACAGCCTAAGGAATATTCGTCGAATATAAGGGTAGTAGACCAGCAGGAATTCGTCAAGCATGAGGATTTAGACTAAGTGAAGATTCATTGAGTAACATTATATTCATCTAGTATAGGTTTATTACCTTAAGTCCAAATTCGTCGAGTATACGTTGAATTTCGGTGGGTAATGCTTGGCGTTGAGTGGTGTTTTAGACCAAGTTTAATTCGTCGAATTATCTCAATGAAATTCGTCGAATATCAGTTTGGCGTTGAGTGTCTCTGTCTCCGATAAGTAAAAGCGTTGAGTCCGTCAAGTATAAACCTTAGCATTGAGTGAGATTTGAGTCTAAGTCAAATTCGTCGAGTTATGTCGACAAATTCGTTGAGTAATGCTAGTTCGACGTTGAGTGCATCGAGTGATGTTTTGGGCGCTAAGTCAAAAGCATTGAATGCACTGAGTGCACTCAACACGGCATTGAGTGAACTCAATGCGGCATTGAGTGAAGGCAGAATCGTTGAGTTTAGCTGGTTAGCATTGAGTGCGTTGAATGCACTCAATGCATCGTCGAGTTGACTCGCCGCTTTTTTCATAGACTTGGGAAATTTTGCCAATTTGTCATATATTACTAGTTGCCTAGTTTTGCTAAGTAAGAATCGTCAAGTTTCTACTAAATTCATTGAGTATACGTGATGAATCAGTATAGACTTGGTTCATTTTCGCCGAATTAAGCCCAATTCGATGGGTATGGGCCTTAAGGTGATTTTGGGGTTTTTCCTTTCTTATTTCATTGAAGTAAGGAAGTGTTGGTTGAGATTATAACGGTTTTATGGATGCTTGGGCCTTTAGTGCCCTGTTTTGTACATCTTTACCCTATGCAGGTTTGTGTCCCTTCTACTGCAGGTGCCGATTTTCCCCAGTTTTGGGTGTGTCAAGGTATACGACAACCTTTCCTTGGGCCCTCGTGAAGTTTTGCTATTGGTGTGTTGGGTAGGTCCCTTCCACCATAAGTGCCAGACTTTTCCGGTGTTTTTGTAAAAGTTTTGCTATTTGTGTGTTGGTGAGGTCCCTTCCAACGCTTTTGTTGTGCTTGGTCGGTGTTTTTGCTCTCCAAATGGTGAATTGACCAATTTCTTTTATTTATGCACGTACTTATACACATGTTATTTAAGATTTTATCTTTATCGCACTTGGTGTAGTTTGGGATATCCCACCCCTGTGAGTTCTTTCTCCCCTTTTTTCCTTGTGGATAAGTGTTGATGTTTCCTTACAGTTATCTTGTCATGGTTTGGTAACCCTTCGACTATCTGTTTTCACCTTTTGTTTAATTCTATTGCCACTTGTATTTTCTTGCTGAGGTATTCTGTTTTGTGATTGCCTCATGTTCGGAGCAGTAGCTGGTTGAGCGGCTAGGCTTGGTGGTAGCTCGTGGGCTGTAGTGGTTGTAGTGGTTTTCCTCACCATCGTGAGGTAGTTGTTTTTCTATTTAGTTCAAACATACAATCTTTCAGTGGGTTCGTGTCAGGTTGTTGACACCCACTGGTAGTTTTCTGGTGAATGTTAAGTACTTTTCTAGCTGCAAAGTTTACCTTATTTTGTTGGTTATACTTGCTCTCTAGGAAGGTTTTATGCTAGGTTGCACGATAGGTATTTTAGAGTATAAAAGTAATATTATTATTACCTCATTCATGTCATATTTCAACGCTAAAGTCACCATATTTTAACTAACGTAAAAGCTAATTCCATACTTATGATAAATTTAGAGGCTTGCATACAACGAGTTGTGTAACATCCCCATCCGTCGTATAGCATATGACAGAAGGTCCGGTCGGGGCCCGACGCCATATACTATGGACATGTAAAGAGATTACAAGATGTTTCCAAATCCAAGTTCAATTATGAACGCACCCTAAATCAGAATATTCTAGCGGAAGCATTTTAGTTTTTGAACTCATACATTACAAGAATGTCCACTGCACAACATGAACGATATATATATATATATATATACATATATATATATATATACATATATATATATATATATATATATATATATATATATATATATACATATAACACATGTTCAGTCGTAGCCTTATTACAACTATTTAATTTAACAAAAAGTGGTTTCATATTTCGGCACGCAGGACGACCACACATGAAAACAATAAATATTCACTTTTGGGCCTTCAAGGGCCAGCCAATTGCAGCATAAGGGATTCAGCTCGCTACTTCCCACTTGGCTCTCCAGCACCTGCACAAAAGGGCCCACCAAAATGTGGCAAACAAAACAACGGTCAACATTTTTGCTGACCCGTTTATAACGATCCCACACCATACTCGGGGCGACATTTCTCCATCCCTGTAAACAAGGCATCATATATATATCGTGGCATTTATAATGTGTAATTTAAGCACTATTCACCACAGACGTAGGCTCAACGGCCACACGCCCTGTGCACTCAGGGCACCTTTTCAGTGTACAAGCCTTCCCGTGTATCACCACCATTCAGAGGTCCACGACTTAATGGTTAACCTTATCGTTCAGAGTTCCTTAACTTGACGACTATGTCATTCAGAGGTAATTAACTTAATGACCAACTGACCATTCAGAGGTACTTAACTTAATGACTAACTTTGTCGTTCAGTGATACTTAAATTGACGGCACATTAAAGCCATACGGCTTCATCCATTTCAGGCTGGAACCCACCATTACCTTGCTATCAATGCTCTCAGTTCCTCATACATTGACCCAGGTCTCATAGAGACAGGCCAAATAACATTTTATCTTTCTAGAAGCTAACGCCCGGCGACACTCATTGTCGCCCGACGATAGTAACAATTCTCCGAATTGTACTTTCTTTTGGGTATTTTCCAGGAGATTTCTCCTGTACTTTGATGCAGCATCCTACACACCCCTTGACCCCAAATTTCACATGTACACCTACACGTATATTTACAGAGTCTTCTCTAGTATGCAAAGCATAAAGACATCACAAATCAAGACCAACTTTTCCAGATGGGCTTCTCACAGCATGCCTATTCCGTACTCTACATTTCCGGATCTATATATAGGAATATATGGGGTTCAAACCGATCTACCCATTGGAATCTACCCTTTTTTACCTTTTGGTGAGGGGATCCATGCAAGTATGCATATTGAGGACTTCACTTGTACGGGAGAAACTAGTTACCCTTGTAGTTCTCTTTGGAGCCATGGAGTTTTAGTTCTATCCAGTTGGAAATGCGCACGATGATTTCCTCTCCACAGACCTAGCTTTAGATCTTGATTCCGATGAGGGAATCCTCTTCAGCACCTTCATAAAGATCAGTTAAGCACCTTAGCTCCAACCCCTTAGTTCTCTTCTCAATAATACTCAAAGGAGAAGATGGAATGAAGAGAGAGAGAGTGAGAAGGAAATTATGATCTCCTCATCCCACACCCCTCTGCTTAAGTGACCTCGTGTTTAACCCCAACCAGACGATTAATCCATCAAAATGAAGCAAAGGCCAAGATTTGAGTTGACTGGTCAACTTTGGCGTTATTGCCTAGCGACATCGGTTGTCGCCACCTAGCGACACCGTATTAACCGCTTCACCGCTTTGACCTAGGTCAAACACCGCTTATTGGCCACTCTTCAGCCAAACTGACACGTCTCTCAAGCCACGTAGCACTATCACCCGAAAACATCCACTGTCGCCACTCGGTAATATCATTCGACGATTCATCGAGTGTGTCGAGTGCATCAAGTGCCCACTCAACGCTTTATCGCTCTCACCACCAGGCGATACCCACTATCGCCCGATGATAGTGACAAAAGTTCTGCTGTAATTTTTGGGGTGTTACAACCCTCCCCTCCTTACAGAAATTTCATCCCAAAATTTACACACAGCTATAAGAAAGAAAGCAACATAAATGTCACAATAACTTTTTATTCATAAAAATATTGTTACAACAACGTTACACAAACAACTCGGGAAATTCAGTACGTATGGTTTTCTCCCGCTCCCATATTAGCTCCTCACGGCCACAGTTGTCCCACCAAACCTTGACCATCTAGATTGTATTGTTCTGCAGCTGCTTAATCGCCTTATCCTTGATACGAATGGGCTTAACCTTTGTCGTTAGCCCAGATTCGACTGGTACTCGATCATTCGTAATAACTTGAGCTAGCTCTTTCACGGCTTTTCGAAGCACTGATATGTGGAACACATCATGCAAGCCACTCAGTTCTATCGAAAGAGCTAGCCGATAGACAACTTCTCTAACTCGCTCCACTACTTCGAACGGACCAAGATATCTTTGACTCAGCTTTTTCAAGCGCCGATTCCTGGATACCCCTTTGAATGGCTTGATATTTGAGTATACCCAATATCCCACCACAAATTCCATATTTCGTTGTTTGGCATTGTAGTATTTCGCCTGCCTATCTTTGGCTATTAATAGCCTCTCTCGAATAACGCGTATTGTTGAATTTGCCTCTTCAACTTCCTTATGCTTATACAATTTAGATTCGCCTGCTTCTGCCCAAGCTAATGGAGTACAACATTTCCTATCATATAAAGCTTCAAAGGGCACCATCTGTATGCTAGCTTGGAAGCTATTGTTGTAGGCGAACTGTATCATATAGAGATGGTCTTCCCACCTCTTTCTGAAATATAGGGCGTACATTCAGAGCATGTCCTCCATAGTTCTGTTGGTCCTCTCGGTCTGACCATTCGTTTGCGGATGAAAGGCCATACTGAACTTTAACTTGGTACCCAACCGGGTGTGGATTAGCCTCCAATCATTAGAAGTAAAATGCCAGTCTCGGTCACTTACGATGCTACGGGGCACACTGTGCAATCGTACTATATTATCTACATATAGTTTGGCCAGTTTTTCCACCAAATCATCCTTCCTATTTAGAATGAAGTGCGACACTTTAGTTAACCGATCAACAGCCACCCAGATGACGTCGTTTACTTTATGAGATCTCGGTAGCCAATGCACAAAATCCATGGATATGTCGTCGAATTTCCACTCCGGAATAGACAAAGACTTCAAGAATTCCCCTGGCCTCTGGCACTCTGCCTTCACTAAGGCGCAAGTTTGACACTTCGCCACATAATGTGCGATGTCTTTCTTCATGCTCGGCCACCAGAATAATTTGTTCATATCTTTGAACATTTTAGTGCTCCATGGGTGGATTGAGTACTTGTAAAATGCGCCTCGTACATCAACTCCTCTCGTAATGTACAAACTTTTGGGAGGCACAACCGACCAACTTTTTGCAAAAGACCGTCGTTTAGAGAGAACTGGTAATTTGACCCATCCTTCAACTCTGCCATATGGTGTTTCATGCTTTCGTCTAGTTCCAATGCTCGACAAATTCTATCCGCGAGGTTGTATTGCAACTCCGTCCAGTTCATGCATACTTCTTCACTCATTCTTTTGTCAACTCAAGATATATCCAACCCTTTTAACTCACAAATCAGATGCTCATCATGCCTCTATAACCAGTTTTCTCGTGTTGGAGTCTTACGACTCAGCGCATCAGCGACAACATTCCCCTTCCCAGGAGTGTAATGAATTTCTAAGGTATAGTCCCCAAGGAACTCCATCCACCTCCGCTGTCGTATATTGAGATCTTTCTGATGTATGAAATACTTTAGGATTTGATGGTCCGTAAAGATATCAATCTTTACGCCATATACATAATGTCACCACAATTTAAAGCAAATATCACAGCCGCCAATTCAAGATCGTGAACTGGATAATTCTTATCATGTACTTTAAGTTGACGAGAGCCATAAGCAATCACAAGCCTATATTGCAAAAGACCGCAGCCTAAGCAGCGCTCCCAGATGCATCACTATAGATCTCAAAGCCTTCTTAACCATATGACGAACATAATACTGGCGCTGTGGTCAGTCGACCCTTCAATTCTTCAAAAGCTTTCTCGCACTCCGGTGACCAAATGAACTTTTGATTCTTTCTAGTCAATGTCATGAGAGGTATAACAATCTTAGAAAAGCCCTCTACGAAGTGCCTATAATAGCCGGTAAGTCCTAGGAATCTCCTGACTTCCGCTACTGAAGTAAGTACAGGCCACTATCGTATCGCAGCAACCTTTATCGGGTCCACATCAATACCCTCTCCACTTACGACATGACCTAGAAAAGCCATCGAAGATAACCAAAAGTCACATTTAGAGAACTTGGCATAAAGGTGATTCCTTCTTAGTGTGTGCAAAACCATTCTCAAATGTTTCGCATGATCTTCTTTAGACTGAGAGTATACCAGTATGTCGTCGATGAAGATGATCACAAACTGTTGGGTCAATTTCCCATAATGTCCTAGATTTGAAGAAGCCAATCTTATCAATGATATACATATAGTTGTCAATGATATACATATAGTTATAATTGACAGTGATGTGATAGGTGGTCATAAAGTGAAGATGCTGGAAAAGCAGGAATTTGCCTAAGTCCACAGGCGTTGAGTGGAGTTAACTCACTCAACGCCATACATCTATAGGCAAAAATATGGCTAATTAATTTGGTGTTGAGTGATGAAGACACGCTCAATGCCATACAACAAAAAAGTTGTGAGTTGAACTGAGTTAAAAGTTTGTCAAGCTGAGTTTAGAGTTCGTCGAGCTAAGCTTAGCATTCGTCGAACTAAACTCAGAGTTTGATATTCTGAATTTGTTGAACTCAGTTCAGAATTCGTCGAACTAAGTTCAGAGTTCATCGAGCTGGGGTCACCATTCGTCAAACTCAGTTCAGCTTTCGTTGAACTCAGTTCAGAGTTTAGTGAGGCAGGTTGAGATAGTCAATGCCTAAGGTTTAAGAGGCAGAAAAGTGGCTAAGTCCATAGGCGTTGAGTGAAGGTCATTCACTCAATGTCATAGCCTCATAAGTGTTGAGTAACACTTAGTCAGTCAAAGCCAATATTTTGAAACACAAAAATTTGGCTAAGGCAAAAAGCATTAAGTGAAGCATGCTAACTCAACGCTCTCAATGCCTAAGATGTAGAAAGATTTTCCAATGCAAAAAACATTTAGTGATGAAGACACACTCAACACTCTCAACGCTAGTGAAGTAGGAAGATTTTGGTTAAGGAAAAAAAGCGTTGAGTGAAGTATGCTCACTCAACGCTCTCAAGTCCTAATTTACAGAATGTATAGGCTAAGGCAAGGCATTGAGTGAGGTGTGCTCACTAAACGCTCTCAATGCTAGGCAAGCAAAAAAATCTACAGAATGTGTTATGAAAGGAGGGTGTTAGGTCAGATTACTCTAAGGGGGGGGGGGGTGAATAGAGTATTAAAACTTTGGCTCTTTTTCTAGATTATATCAGAGTAAACATAGTGATACCATTTATTAGTTAAGGAATAAGAAAAACTAAGCTAAACAATTAAGCAATCACAAGCACAGCAAAAACAAATGAAAAGGAGCAACTAGACGACACAAGAAGTTTATAGTAGTTCCCCTAAACCTGGGTACATCCACTCTTCTACCACCCTTGGTAGGAATCCACTAGCAGGTTTTGATCAGGTGATTGCCACCACAAGATCTGGTTCAGGTAGATCAGGAAACCCTTCAGGCTTTTGATCAGATGCCCAAAAACCAACTTCAAGTCTTTTGGAGGGAGACTTGTCAACCAAACTAACTTTTGAAGGGAGCTATAACCCTGTATAATGTGATGGAAAATGTTGATGGAAGTGTTCTCTTTTCTCAAATACAACCGAGAAGACTGTGTGGATTCTTATGATGTCAAAGCTCCTTCTGAGAAGTAGAATGTTTCTGAAAGAACAGAGCTTTGCTAAAGGGTGAGTAGGTCTTCAGCTTGATCTGCCAAGATCCAGGAAATCCAGTAACAGTTGTTGAATATAATGTCTCTGAGGATTTCTGGAATAGAGGTTGAAGAAGACTCTTGATCTTGATGATTTGTTCTTCTTCAAACTACAGTGATGGCAGAGAATGAAAAAGCGTTGAGAGCGTCGAGTGCTTGTTCAGAATTTCCTGTGCAGTGCTTCTCAATTTCTCTTCCTATTTCTGTAACTGTCTTTCTTGTCTGTTATTTTTCTCGAAGAAGAGAGAATTACTTTTATTCCACTACTAAAAAATTCTCTTTGAATTTTTGAATTCTTTCCATAAATGCTGGTTGCTAGGGGGAATAGAAAATGGCTGGAATAATAGCATTGATGAGTTTCCCAACTATTCTTGATTGAATAAGCAAATATTTATTCTGAAGAATACCACATTTAATATAGCCAAATAACGGCTATATTCAGAAGAATATTTGCATTAAATGCTCAAAATAATACTGCTAATAAGGAACAGAAGAGGGAAGGACTCATTATGGAACTACATAGAAAACTTCGAACACAAAACAGAATTCATCAACCTAAGATCAAAGATCGTCGACCAGGGAATTCAAGTTCATTGACCCGAGCTCTGCGATCAGTTAACTGGGAATAACTTCCCAAATCTTCACTCTGAGTTTGTCGAGCTGAGAAACTGACAGAAGAAAACTAAGCATCGACCTGAGCTCTGAGAATATCAAGCCCAGCTCAGAGAATTAACTCTGAGTTTGTCGATCTGAGATCGACGATCGTCGATCTGAGATCGACGATCGTCGAGCTGAGTTCGAAGAATTTCGAACTGATCACTGTCTTCTTAAAGCTGCTAAAACTGATTCTCTGAAGTCCACTTCTGGCATGTCCAAGGAGGTAGAACTAATAAAGACTTATCCTAAACTCTAGGACTACTACTCATGACCCTAGCTATACAATGTTGGGTCACACTCAACCTAAGTTAGTGAACCTAGCCCAAATCTAACTAGGGATCCAACAATCTCCCCCTATTTGGGTGAGGTCACTAACACAAAAACAACACAATCATAAAGCAGAAGAAAATATATTTGACAGAAGAAAAAATATTTAGCAGTTATTTACAGATTTGTGCTTCATGATAAACTATGAGAATAGAGTTCAAAAGACAACTAGAAAATAAAAGAAAGGAAACTCATTTCTTCTTCTGAGCTTTGTCTTTGTCTGAATCTTCAGAAGGTTGTCTGAATTTGATTACTCTGTTAGGGTTGGCAGCTTATTTATTTGACATATACATGTCAGATGCTCCAATTAAAGTTTGAGAAGAGGTTCTGGGAACAACAACCTCTGGGTGCAACTTCATATAATCATCAACATTGAAAAATTTATTAGCCTTAGCATACCTAAACAATTCTTCTTTTCTGTAGGAAGACATAGTTGAGAATTGAGAGATATCTTTACCTTCAGCTTTTGCTTTGCTAATCTGAGAAAGTCCTATAAGCTCCTAGAATCTAGCCATCCTAACAGAAGTCTCCTATTCTGGATCAACAAAAGGAATTGGAGGAGACTCTGTCCTTTTTGGACTAGAAACCTGCATTGGTTCTTCAGTAGGAACTTTCTTTGAAGAATCTGAAGGTCAATTGCTTGAAGAGGACTGTTGATAGCTTTGTCGGGGTTAGCTTTAATAAGTCTTTGTCATGGAAGCAAAGTTTTGAGATAAATCGCCTAAGGAACCTGAAGAGGGAGGAGGAGGTGGAGGAGGACCTCTCCTGAAATTTTGAGGAGGAGGAGAGTGTTGCTGTATAGACCTAGGCGGACAGGGGGCTAAGACTGGCGGTTTGGTAGCCGGGCGGTCAGCCGGCTAATCTCTGGGATCTTGGTGGTCGGCGGCGTGTTCTCTGGTGGTGACCGGGCGGTTAGTGCCTCCTAACCGCACGGTTAGGCGGTCTCCTGGGCGGATCGGCGGCGTGTTCTCTGGTGGTGACCGGGCGGTTAGTGCCTACTAACCGCACGGTTAGGCGGTCTCCTGGGCGGATTGGCGGTTAGCTTTGTAGATGATGTATTTGTGTATTTAGTCCCACATTGGGTATTTGCATTCTCTCCCATCTCCTCCATTCTATATAAGGGAGGCTATACCTTTGTAATACTTAGTTTTTTGGATAATAAAAATTCCATTACTCCACTTTCCGGTTTCTATATTTTGATTCGCACATGGTATCAGAGGGAGCGATCTAGTCTTCCTGATTGCGTTTTCTTCTGTCCGTGAGACCTCTGTCTACTCGCCGTGGCCTGTCTTTCAGCTCGCGCGAGCTCTCTTCTCTCGTGGATTCCTCTATTCTCTGTTGCTTCTCGCGATTAACTCTCGCGGTCTCTTCTTCTCGCCCGAACTCCTGTGCGGGCATCCTTCTTGTTCTCACACGACCTGTCTTGTCGTGCGATCTTCTTCCCCGTTGCTTGACCGTAGCTCGGTCATGGCTTCTCTAGCCGCTCAGGGTCTCCCCTAAGACCGCTGCGTGTTTCTTCTTCTTCCCGCCCGGTTTCCCTTGTTAACCGTGCGACTTCTCTTCTTGTGCTTCGCATCTTGGTCGTAGCATTGCTTGCCGCTGGTCTAATTGTGACCGCTGCGACCTCTTCCTTCTTTTGCTCGCCCGGTCTCTCCTCTTAACCGCGCGACCTCTCTTCCAGGATGACCAATTCTGATGGCTCCACCTCGTCTACTGTCATTGTCCCACCGCCTCCTCCTCCTCCTGCTTCCAGGAATCTTGGCACCGTCTCTAAGCTTCTGGGGCCCAATTATCCCGACTGGAGTGTCTCATTCACTTTTCTTCTCCGCTCTCAGCGCAAGCGTCATCATCTTACCGATGACCCTCCGCCTGCGGACTCTGCCCAGTTTAATGACTGGGATGCGAATGATGCGCTGGTTCGTACTTGGCTGGCGAACAGCCTGTTCGATGAATGTCTTCCTGTCATCCATCACAATGAGACGGTAAAACAAGCTTGGAATCACTTGGCCGCTCTCTACTCCAAGGGGGGACAAACATCTCGCATCTATACTCTCTATGTGGATCTCTTTGCTCGCCAGTCCATGTCCCCTCCTGCAGCTTACCAACAGGTCCAAGCCCTTGGAGCTGAGATTCTACAAAATCGTCCTCTCTCGGCAGATGTGGCCACTCAGCTGAAGCACTTCCAGGAACTCCTAGTGGTCTGTTACCTTCTGCGGCTTCCGGACTCATACGATATGATCCGGTAGCAAATTCTTAGAGAGGCTGAGTCTCCTACCCTGGATGCTACTGCTGCCCGCATTGCCACTGTTACCTCTCTGCTCCAACACCCCTTGCTTGCCGCTCCTCCGGCTCCGGATGCCTATGCCCACCAGGCTCATCGTGGTGGATTTCGTGGTCGTGGTAACCACTCTGGCGGGCGTGGCCCTTCTCGCTACCTCTGTACTCATTGTGGCCGCACAGGACACTTGGTTGACCGCTGCTGGACAAAGCATCCGCATCTTCGTCCCGCTGGTGATGCTCCTACTTCTTCCCCGCCATCTGCCTCCGTGGCCACGACTTCAGGTAGTGCCCACGTGGTTACCCAAGGTAAATGGCTAATCGACTCTGGCGCCACTAACCATATGACGGGAAATCCTCAGTGTTTTTCTCTCCTAGAAACACATGATCGGTTGCCCCCTGTTCTCGTTGCGGATGGTTCTCCCTCTCCGGTGCATGGAACGGGCATGGTTCAAGTTACTCCGACACTTCGCCTGGCGGATACTCTTTATGTGCCCAAGTTTCCGTGCAATTTATTGTCCGTTACTTCTCTTTGCAAGCAACTTCAGTGTTCGGTAACATTTACTCCTTCTTCTTGTTCGTTTCAGGACCCGGACTCCAAGCGGACGATTGCTACTGGGAATGAGAGGGGCGGTCTCTACTTCCTTGATGATGTATCCGCACTTTCTGTCTTCTCTCCCGCTTCTACAGATCTTCTTCAGTGGCACCTTCGCCTGGGGCATCCTCCCTCGCGTCTCATCCACCAACTGTTCCCTTACCTACCTCAGCACGACTCTCCTCTCAATTGTGATGCCTGTCAACTGGGCAAGCATCACCGTTCCCCCTTTCCTCCTAAGAAAGGTCGTGGCTCTTCCAAGCCGTTCGACCTTCTTCACTTTGACGTTTGGGGACCTTCCCCTACCCTCACCATCGGGCGTGGGAGTTCCTATTTTGTAACCTTTATTGATGATTATTCTAGATGTACGTGGGTGTATCTATTAAAGGATCGCTCTGAACTTTTTTCTGTATGGATGTCATTTTATTATATGATTAAAAATCAATTTGCTACTTCTGTCAAAATTTTTCGCTCTGATAATGCAAAAGAGTATCTGAGTAGTGATTTCGCCTCTTTCTGTACGCAACATGGCATCATTCATCAAACTAGCTGCGTCTATACCTCCCAGCAAAATGGGGTGGCGGAACGTAAAAACCGTCACCTCCTCGATGTCGCTTGCACTCTCATGACACAAATGCAGGTTCCTCGTAGCTATTGGGGCTACGCGGTCCTCATCTCCTGCTACCTCATCAATCGCATTCCCTCTACCGTCCTCAAAGGCAAAACCCCTTTTTCCATCCTCTATCCCACCAAGGACCCCTTTCCCTTACCACTCCGCATTTTTGGGTGCACTGCCTTTGTTCATAGCCCTGCCGCAACTCGCGAAAAATTGTCCCCTCGTGCTACGAAGTGTATCTTTTTGGGTTACTCCACAACTCAAAAAGGTTACTGTTGTTTTGACCCTGTTCATCGCAAGCAGTTCGTCTCGGCGGATGTGACATTCTTTGAGAATGCCGCCTACTTCTCTTCTGACATCCCACAGGTCGATGGATCGAACCTCCCTCTTCCTCCTACTGACTCGACCTCTCCACCCATTCTCTCCACCACATCCACTCCTCTTGAGATTCCTCCATCACCACCTCTACCAGCCGCTCCTTCTATTGATCATAATCCTTCTCCCTCGTCCCCTCGGCCGTCTCTCTCTTCTCCCGGGCCAGCTATCTCCGCCACGGATGCACCGGTGACTGCGAAACTCGAGGACCTGGAGCTTCCCATTGCCCTTCGCAAAGGGGTTCGGACGTGCACCCAGCACTCACTGGCAGCTGTTATTTCTTTTGATCGGCTAATACCTTCTCGTAGGGACTTCGCCCTAGCCATCTTGGCGACTTCCACACCTCGCACCTACCAGGAAGCCCTTGATATTCCTCACTGGAAGGCTGCCATGGATGACGAGATTGCTACTCTCTCTGACCGGGGCACTTGGACCCTTGTGCCTCCTCCTTTTGGCACGGATGTGGTTGGTTGTCGCTGGGTGTTTGTCGTCAAGTTCTGTCCAGATGGCAGTGTGGACCGGTACAAAGCCCGTCTTGTTGCAAAAGGGTTTACTCAGACCTATGGTGTTGATTACTTTGATACGTTCTCGCCAGTTGCTCGCCTCAGCACTATTCGGGTCCTTTTATCGGTGACGGTCAACAAGGATTGGCCTATTTCGCAGTTGGATGTCAAGAATGCCTTCCTCTATGGTGACCTTCACGAGGACGTCTACATGGAGCAACCTCCTGGGTATGTTGCTCAGGGGGAGACTCAAGTATGCCGGTTGAAGAAGGCCATATATGGCCTAAAGCAGAGTCCCAGGGCGTGGTTCGATAAGTTCAGTAGCATCGTTGGGGCTATCGGTTTCACCAGGAGTTCGGCTGATCACTCCTTGTTCATTCACAAGACATCTTCGGGTCTGGTTGTGCTAGCTATTTACGTGGACGATATTCTTCTTACTGGCGACGATCAAGCTGGTGTAGCCTTGACGAAGGTACATCTCCGCCAACACCTAGTCACGAAGGATATGGGTTCTCCAAAATACTTCTTGGGAATTGAAATCTCTCGGAAACCGTGTTCCTTGGTTCTCTCCCAACGGAAGTATGCTCTTGATTTGTTGAAAGAGGCAGGATTGACGGGTGCTAAACCTTCCCGGTGTCCCATGGCTCCTGGAGAAGACAAGACATGGACAGACGAATCACCACCTCTATTGGACACTACGAGGTATCGGCGTCTTGTTGGCAAACTCATCTACCTTACGGTGACCAGACCAGACATCTCCTATGCAGTGGGAAAGGTCAGCCAGTTTATGCAGTCGCCTAGGGAATGTCATCTTCAATCCGCTCTAAGGATATTGGAGTATGTGAAGTCTGCACCTGGGAAAGGTCTTCTCTTTCAGAAAAACGGTCACCTAAGAGTCGAAGCGTACTCCGACGCTAGCTATGCGGACGACAAAGGGGATCGCAAGTCGACTTCCGGCTTTTGCACGTTTGTTGGAGGAAACTTGGTTAGCTGGAAAAGCAAGAAGCAGTCAGTCGTCTCCAGGTCTAGTGCGGAAGCAGAGTATCGTAGCATGGAATCAACCACGTGTGAGTTAAAATGGTTGCGGGCTCTCATGCTGGATCTAGGAGAGGTCTACAACTATCCTCTTCCCATGTTCTGCGACAACAAGGCTGCGATCTACATTTCTAAAAATCCGGTCTTCCATGAGCGAACAAAGCACATAGAGGTTGATTGTCACTTCATTCGAGAAGAAGTGTTGAAGAACCAGATTTGCACTCCGTTTGTTACCTCGGAGAAAGAGCTGGCAGATATATTCACAAAACCTGTTTCTGCCTCTTTCTTCCACATCTGCAGCAAGCTAGGCATGATTGACATCTATGCTCCAGCTTGAGGGGGAGTGTTGCTGTATAGACCTGGGCGGACAGGCGGCTAAGACTGGCGGTTTGGTAGCCGGGCGGTCAGCCGGCTAATCTCTGGGATCTCGGTGGTCGGCGGCGTGTTCTCTGGTGGTGACCGGGCGGTTAGTGCCTACTAACCGCACGGTTAGGCGGTCTCCTGGGCGGATCGGCGGCGTGTTCTCTGGTGGTGACCGGGTGGTTAGTGCCTACTAACCGCACGGTTAGGCGGTCTCCTGGGCGGATTGGCGGTTAGCTTTGTAGATGATGTATTTGTGTATTTAGTCCCACATTGGGTATTTGCATTCTCTCCCATCTCCTCCATTCTATATAAGGGAGGCTATACCTTTGTAATACTTAGTTTTTTGGATAATAAAAATTCCATTACTCCACTTTCCGGTTTCTATATTTCTATTCGCACAGAGAGTAATTTCTTCTCTTCTTCCTAGCCTTTTGCTCATTCTTAGACAACCACATCCACTGGGGCATACCAGGGTAGGGAGTAATCTTTTGCAAAATATAGTATGGAGTATCATTACTTGGATTTGGCTTTGGAATAGCCTTGGAAGGGGCTTTCCTTTTCTGAAACATTTTCTTTCTACTGTCATCAGAATCTGAGTCATCAGATTGATCATCATTTTGAAGATCCTTGAGGATTATCATACAAAGCATCAATCTCAGCAATGACTTGATTTAGAACTAGCTTTCCAGCTGGAGGAGGGACAACTAGAGGAGGAACTGTTGGAGGTGGAATGATTTTAGCAAGGACTTCTATAGTTTCCAGATCCATATCCTTAGCAAAAATCTCATCCATGTCAGGCAATGGAGAGGTAGAGAAGACAAAGGTGGGAAGAGAAAAGGCCTTGGGCTTAGAAGATTCATCCTCAGCCACCTGAATAAGCTCAGCCTCTAGAACTAAGATGAGTTCAGGCTCAGGAGCTTCAAAACTTTTCGGTATCTGCTGCAAATTCTCTGAACTGATGGGAGCTGAGTAGCAAACAATATTTGTACACCCATGAAAGGATACAAAAAGAAGACAATTGCTGTACTAAAGATCAAAGGATCTTAGAACTGAATCTAGTCAAAATCTGGAGCAATGAGGCAATCTCCAAAAAGAATTTCCAAAGGATTTCTCTCAAATTCAGTATCCAAAAACTCAATAAGATCTGCATCAATAAATTCAGTATCAATAAAGTCAGCTTCTGCTACAAATTCTGTATCTACTGCTACTACTGCTACTGTATCTGCTACTGCTACTGTATCTACTACTACTGTATCTACTACTACTGCTTGAGCAACCTCTTCACTGAGTATCTCCCCCTGCCAAGTTTCAGTAGCTACTATAGCCAGGCTCCTGACAGAAGAGGATGGGACAGAGAAGGTAGAAAGATGAGCAACAAGGGTAGAGATAGACATAACAAGAGGTGAAATAGCCACTGCTATCAACTGTTTGAGAAGGGGTATGAGGGATGCTAAGATGAGAGAGATGGAGGGAGAAGATGAATCTAAGAATTCTGGAGGGGTTTGGGTAGAGATAGATGGATTGATGATGGAAGAAGATAAGGGGTAACAATCTAACATTGGTTAATCTAAAGAATTGCTTGGAGATGAAAGAAGGTTGAAAGAGGGTAGAGAAGTGAGATTTTGAAGATGAGATAGAAGGGGGGATAGAGGTGGAGTTGTAGAATCTGGAGATTGAGATTGATCTAGAAGTTGTTATTGTTGATGCACTGGGGATGAAATGATAGGGGACTGAGGAGGTGTAGGTTGATGAATTGGAGAAGCAGGGTGGATGGGGGAAGCAGGAGGTATAGGTAGAGATGCTGGAGCTGTGAAAATTTGTTGGAGGGATGATGAAAGGGTTTGGTCAAGAGGGGGAATGGAACTTTCTTCTTCACGATGGGGAGTGGCTGTTACCACCCTAGTACTCTTAGAGGTTTTAGAGGAGGAAGCCCTTGATGGTATTGAGATAGTCCTCTCCCACCTGCCAAACAAGGCGTAGGTCAGCCTCATGGAGGCATTGATGAATATGATTAGGGCGACCAGGGATTCAACGGCCTTGACATTAAGGAAGATTCCAAGAATCCTTTTAAAGCAAACTTCTTTCTTATTGTTCTTCTTCTTAATCAGATTGAACAAAATTTTGGCCCAATTAGCAGCCTTCTTATTTACCACAGCACTCATCACTAAGAATTGATGCCTGGTAATGTGATAATGGGCTGTATGTTTTCCCAGCAACACTTTACCGACTACATCTACAAGAAATTTATATTCAGCAGATAGATGCTTCCTCAGCAATTTATTTAGGTTGTCTCCACAGTAACCCATCAAAGTCAACATTTCCTCATATTCAGAAGATTCAAGTTCAATATCTTCTTCACCGTTAACTACTCCAAAGATTTCAGAAAGAGTATCTGGGGTTAAGGAAATAGCGTTACCCGATATAGATCCAACTATCGTGTCAGCATCTGGGGTAGATGAAGTATAAACCAACTTTATTATTTCAGAACCATCAATCTTCATTCTGGTAGACATTAGGGTCTTCAAACTGAGTTCCTCAAATAACTGCAGAATATCTTTGAAGATCTGGTCTGATTGCTGAAAAGAATCAAAATTGATGTCGAAACCCATATCGAACTTAATGCCGAAAAGAGCTCCTGCTGGAATCGCCATTAGTGTCCTGCAACATGAAAGCAAAAAGATCAAGTGCCGGGGAATAAAAAGCGCAGGATGGAGGTCAAAGAAAACTTAGTTATAAGGTTTTTCATAATATGAACCGACAAACTCCGTCCTGCAAAATAAGAGAAATCTTCAATCTGAGGTCGACGAAATGTTTTATAGTCAAAAGAATTTGTCAATCTCAGTCAGAAGAGGAGAAAAATTTTCATCATACTCAGGTCGATGAAAACTTTTCTGATGCCAGATCGTCGATCTCAGGTCGACGACAAATGACTTCCACAGAGAGTTCGTCGATCTCAGGTCGACGAAATATCTCAAGAAATTCCCTTAGTTCGTCGATCTCAGGTCGACGAATTTTGGAAAGTTCTTCGGCCACAGGCACAGAATTAAATTAAAGTATCACCATTCATCATGCCTAGTTGATTCATAAAGGATAGATGTTTCTTCTCATGCAAGGATTTGGTGAAGATGTCTGCCCTTTACAAATCAGTGGGAATGAAAGTAAAATTGATTTTCTTCTTGTCCACACATTCTCTAATGAAATGATGTCTAACATCTATATGCTTGGTTCTAGAATGATGCACTTGATTCTGTACTATAGATATAGCACTGGTACTGTCACAAAATAGAGTTTAATAATTTAAGTTGTAACCATAATCTAGGAGTTGATTTTGTATCCATAGCATCTTTGAGCAGCAACTGCCAGCTGCTATATATTCAGTTTTTGCAGTTGATATAGACACTGATGTCTGCTTTTTACAAAACCAGGAGACAATTCTAGCACCAAGAAACTGGCATGTGCCTAAACTGTCCACATTACATCCAGCAAAGTCAGCATCTGAGTATCTAGTTAACTCAAATTCTGATTCAGTTAGATACCAGAGTCCTAGATTTGGGCAACTCTTTATATATCTTAAAATCCTTTTTTAATAAAATTAGGTGAGATTCTTTAGGGTTAACCTAGAACCTAGCACAAAGACATGTAGAAAACATTATATAAGGCCTACTTGCTGTGAGATATAGAAGGGACCCAATAATGGCCCTATACAATTTCTGATCAACAGATTTCCCTTATTCATTAGAATCAACCACAGCATTTATAGCCATAGGTGTTTTATTAGCTGAGGCATCATCCATCCCAAACCTTTTAATTAGCTCTTTAGCATATTTAGATTGAGATAAGAAAATGCCATCAGGAGTCTGCTTCACTTGGAGGCCAAGGAAGTAGGAGAGCTCACCCATGCTACTCATCTCAAACTTAGAATACATAAGGTTAGAAAACCTTGTACATAGTTTGGGATTTGTAGAGCCAAATATTATGTCATCCATATATATTTGTACCAAAAGTATTTTATCATTATGATGCTTGAAAAACAAAGTCCTAGCTACCATGCCTCTAGAAAACTTATGCTCTAAAAGAAAGCTAGCTAAGGTTTCATACCAAGTTCTTGGAGCTTGCTTTAGACCATAGAGAGCTTTATGCAATATAAAAACATAAGAGAGATGAGATGAAGAGATAACACCTGGAGGTTGTTCAATATAAACCTCTTCTTTTAATTCTCCATTCAGAAATGCACTTTTTACATCCATCTGGTAGACTTTGAATTTCTTGAAAGTAGCATAAGCAAGGAAAATCCTTATTGCCTCTAGCCTGGCAAAAGGTGCAAAGGTTTGATCATAATCAATCCATTCCTCTTATCTATATCCTTGAGAAACAAGCCTAGCCTTGTTCCTTACAATCACACCTTGAGCATCAAGCTTGTTCCTGAAAACCCACTTGGTCCCAATTACTAGATAGCCTTTAGGCCTTGGAACCAAGTCCCAAACTCTACATCTCTCAAACTAATTGAGATCCTCTCGCATTGCAATAATCCAGTGGGGATCTTGCTCTGCATCAGTTATGGATTAAGGATCAACTTGAGAGAGAAAACAGGCATGCATCACATCATGGTTGAGTTGATGCCTTGTTTGTACACCTACTGACACGTCTCCAATCACTTGAGATCTAGGGTGATCCCTTAGTGTGACAAGATCAGATGGTGGAGTTGGTTCAGCAACTCCATTTGGAATGAATTCCTCTTGTGGAATTACATATGCTGTTGGAGGAAGTTCGACTGCTTCCACAGTTTCTTCTTCACTTTCTTCATCACATTGTGGAGGAGGATGTGATATAACCTTTGGTGTAAGGTTTAGTTCATCCATTTTCTCACACAAGTGAGGTACCTGCAATAACTCATTGGTAGAAATTTCTTTCTCCTTGCAATATATATTAGCTTCATCAAAAGTTACATGCACAGATTCCTCAATTTTTAAAGATGATTTATTGAACACCCTATATGCTTTGATGACTTGGGAATATCCTAGAAAAATTCCCATTGCAGGCTTTGCTTCAAATTTTCTAATATATTTCTTGTCATTATTATGAATATAGCATATACAACCAAATACTTAAAAATAGGTGACTTTAGGTTTCTTCCCTTTCAGTAACTCATAAGGAGTCTTATTCTTAAGTTTGTGTATAAGACTTCTATTCAGCACATAATTTGATGTGCTTATAGCCTCTGCCTAAAAGGATAGGGGCAAATAAGCATCTGCAAGTAATGTGCCTGCAGATTAAATTCGTGTTCTATTCTTCCTTTCAGCAACCCCATTTTGTTGAGGTGTTCAAAGAGTTGAGAAGCAATGTCTGATACCTTCTTTCCTATAGAACTCTTGCATAAGAAGAGACTCAAACTCAGTACCATGATCACTTCTGATCAATGAAACTGGAGTAGAGTACTCAATCTATATGTTCTTGAGAAAATCTATAAGAACCTTGAAAGTATCTGACTTAGATCTCAGAAAGAATACCCAAGTGAATCTAGAAAAAGTCATCCACAATCACAAAAGTATAAGATTTCCCTCCTAGGCTTTGTATAGCTATAGGGCCAAAAAGGTCCATATGTAGTAAGTACAATATCCTAAGTGAGTCACTTTTGTTTATTGATTTAAAACTAGATTTAGTTTGCTTGCCTAACTGACAAGCCCTACAAAGACTTTCCTTCTTATACGGGTAAGAAGGCAATCCTCTAACAAGATTGTCTTTAGAAAGCCTAGCTATGTTTCTCATATTTACATGACCTAATCTTTTATGCCACAAATCATTTTGATTGCTAACAAGATTAAATAAACAGATTTCTGAACTTGCAGATTTAAAGTTTACTAAGTATATGTTACCTTGTCTAATTCTAGTTAAAACAGTTTGATTGTTTGCAGAAATAATACATTGAGATTCAGAAAAGCAAACCTGATAACCTGAATCACATAACTGACTTATGGATATGAGGTTATGCTTGAGACCATTAACATATGCCACATTTTTGAAAGTGACATATCCACTTTTGAAGTCTCCATAGCCTTCAGTCTGTCCAAAACTTGAATCTCTAAAGATGACTCTTGGACCAAGTTTAGCCTTGAAGTTGATGAGGCTATACTTGCATCCATTCATGTGCTTAGAGAACCCACTATCCAGATACACTTATTTTGAGTGATAGGATAGGTATTTACCTGCAATGAAACAAATTAAAAGTTCTTGACCCAGGTAACCTTGGGTCCTTGTTTCTTCTCAAATGAAAAACTTGAAATAAATGAACATTCAGGTTGGTTCTTATAACCTAAGGGGTGAAATCTTCTAGGAGGAATTATCCATTGGGTGAATGGGTTGATATTCTCCCTATGTTGGTTAGGTTTAATGTTACAGTTTCTGTTGGAATTTAAGTTTCTGTAATTATAATCTGGGATCGACGAATTTTGGTGAGTTCGTCGACCTGAGATCGATGAATTGGAATGAGATCTACGATCTCTGCTCGAAAAAGGAAAGTATTCATTCTCAGGGAACCAATATCGTCGATCTTTGGTCAACGAACCATACTGGTTTCATCGATCGTTGATCGAAGAATTCTTATTATTATGGTTTGTGTTCATATTTCGTCGTTCTGAGGTCGACGAACTGTTCACGTTTCGTCGATCTGAGTTCGACGAAAACTGCTGAACATTGTTATATCTATTATTTTTATTGTTCTTAGATTTTTGTTTTAATTTCATTTGTTTTAGAACTTCATTAACCTTGTTAACCAGTTCGGTGTTCTTCTTGCCTTTATCAGAAATGAAATTTACAGGTTTTGATAGATTGTTCTTCATGATTAGAGGTGGTTCACTAGATGAGGCACCTTATCCTAATTTATAGTTATTAGTCCTAGCATTTAAGGTACTTGTTATATTTAGTAATTTCATGCTCCTTCCATTTAGAGATTCCTCTAGTTTCTTGGCCTTACTTAGTTCATTTTTTAGAAAAACTATTTGTTCATTAGCTGAATTTAGTTCAAGTGACAATTTTTCATTTTCAGCAAGATATTTCTCTTAATCAGTTAATTTCTCTCTAAGAAGTTTGATTTCTTTCTCAGAGCTTATTAAGTCTAAGCAAAGATTTTTAAATTCAGATTGAAATTCTTCTGATTCAAAATCATAAGAACCAATTACCTGATCTTCAGCAGACATTGATTCTTCATTATCTGAATCTTCAACATCTAATTTGCTGCTGCAGGCATCAATTGCCATTAGGCAAACTTCCTTTGCCTTTTGCTCTTCTTCATCAACACTGGAGCTGGAAGAGGATGCCTCTACTTTTGTATCACTCCAGGTCCAAGCAACAAAACCCTTTTCCTTCCTCTTAAGCTTGCTTGAGGAGGGTTTGCTGTGATGAGTTCTTCTTGACTCTTTTTCTCATCTCCTATCTTTCTTATGAGCTTCTGAACACTCAAAGATGTAGTGTCCTGGCTTCCTGCAACCAAAACATACAACTTCTTTAGAAGGTGTTTTGTCATACCTTGGTTTGTCATCTTGTCTAGATGACTTTCTTCTAAAGTCCTTCTTTGCCATTTTGAAAAATATTTTGGCAAATAGACTCATTAGTTCTTCATTGACTGGAGTCCCTTCTGAGTCCTCAGCAGCCTTCAAAGCAATGTTATGCTCCTTCCCGGTAGGTGTTGGAGTCTTTATTTCAGCTGCTGCTTCTCTGGTCTTCATCAGTTGCTCTAATGATTTGTGCTTTCCAAGGAGAGACTCAGTTGATATCTCAGTAATGCTTCTGGCTTCTTTGATAGGCCAGATCCTTGAATCCCATTTGCTGGGAAAGCACATAAGGATCTTGTCATTCACTTCAGTCAGGGAAATTTCCTTGTCTACGGTCCTTATCTCACTAATGATTGAGCTTAGCCTATTATACATGTCATTGACTGACTCAACTTCTTCCTTCTTGAAGTTCTCATACTGGGAGATAAGATTGGATCTTCTGTCCTTTCTCTCATCAGCAGATCCAGCCACCATATGGTTTTGGGAATCCAAGATGGCTTTAGTTGAAGTGCACTCAGCCACTTTCTGAAAAATGTCATCAGACATAGTCTGAGCTAAAATGTTCATGGCTCTTGCATCTGTAATCTTGGCTTTCTTTTGGGCATCTGTCCACTCAGGTGGTGGAACAACATGGGTGCTTGAAGTAGAAGTTGAAGTAGTTGCTGCAGTAGGAGGTCCTATAAAGATATAATTAAATATATCTTCATCAATAAAATTCATGTACAACTTAATTCTTGCCTTCCAGATGACAAACTTATTCAGGTTGCATACTGGAGGTCTGGTGCTTTCATAATCCTTGTTTTGTGCCATTGTGATAGAGAATAGTTGGGAAGAGGTAAATCTGATCTAACTGGATCTTGGTTCAAGTGTTAACTTGTACAACCAAACAAACACAGCCTCTAATACCAATTAAAAGGAGGGTGTTAGGTCAGATTACTCTAGAGGGGGGGGGGGGTGAATAGAGTATTAAAACTTTGGCTCTTTTTCTAGATTATATCAGAGTAAATATAGTGATGCCATATATTAGTTGAGGAATAAGAAAAACTAAGCTAAGCAATTCAGCAATCACAAGCACAACAAAAACAAATGAAAAGGAGAAACTAGATGACACAATAAGTTGATAGTGGTTCCCCTAAACCTGGGTACATCCACTCTTCTACCACCCTTGGTAGGAATCCACTAGCAAGTTTTGATCAGGTGATTTCCACCACAAGATCTGGTTCAGGTAGATCAGGAAACCCTGAAGGCTTTTGATTAGGTGCCCAAAAACCAACTTCAAGTCTTTTGGAGGGAGACTTGTCAACCAAACTAACTTTTGAAGGGAGCTATAATCCTGTACAATGGTATGGAAAATGTCGATGGAAGTCTTATCTTTTCTCAAATACAACTGAGAAGACTATGCAGATTCTTGTGATGTCAAAGCTCCTTCTGAGAAGTAGAATGTTTCTGAAAGAACAGAGCTTTGCTAAAGGGTGAGTAGGTCTTCAACTTGATCTGCCAAGATCCAGGAAATCTAGTAACAGATATTGAATAGAATGTCTCTGAGGATTTCTGGAACAGAGGTTGAAGAAGACTCTTGATCTTGATGATTTGTTCTTCTTCAAACTATAGTGATGGCAGAGAATGAAAAAGCATTGAGAGCGTCAAGTGCTTGTTCAGAATTTCTTGTGCAGTGCTTCTCGATTTCTCTTCCTGTTTCTGTAACTGTCTTTCTTGTCTGTTGTTTTTCTCGAAGAAGAGAGAATTACTTTTATTCCACTGCTGAAAAATTCTCTTTGAATTTTTGAAATCTTTCCATAAATGCTGGCTACTAGGGAGAATAGAAAACGACTGGAATAATAGCATTGATGAGTTTCCCAACTGTTCTTGATAGAATAAGCAAATATTTATTCTGAAGAATACAATATTTAATGCAACCAAATAATGACTATATTCAGAAGAATATTTGTATTAAATGCTCATAATAATACTGCTAATAAGGAACAGAAGAGGGAAGGACTCATTCTGGAACTACATAGAAAACTTCGAACGCAAAACAGAATTCGTCGACCTGAGATCAAAGATCGTCGACCAGGGAATTCAAGTTCGTTGACCTAAGCTCTGCGATCTGTTAACTGGGAATAAGTTTCCAAATCTGCACTCTGAGTTCATCGAGTTGAGAAACTGACAGAAGAAAACTAAGCGTCGACCTGAGATATGAGAACGTTGAGCTCAGCTTAGAGAATTAACTCTGAGTTCGTTGATCTGAGATCGACGATCGTCGAGCTGAGTTTGAATAATTTCGAACTGATCACTATCTTCTGGAAGCTGTTAAAATTGATTCTCTAAAGTCCACTTCTGGCTTGTCCAAGGAGGTAGCACTAATCAAGACTTAGCCTAAACTCTAGGACTACTACTCATGACCCTAGCTATACAATGTTGGGTCACACTCAGCCTAAGTTAGTGAACCTAGCCCAAATCCAACTAGGGATCCAACATGTTAAGGCTAAAAGCGTTGAGTGGAGCTTGCTCACTCAGCACTGTCAACGCCTAGATAGACAGAATTTTGTCTAAGTGCTTTGGCATTAAGTGAAGCTCATTCACTCAACGCCAACTCTACTGATGCTTGATTTTGGATAAGTCCACATGTGCTTACGTCAGCAAAATAAAAAAGTCAACTAAGTTCAAATCAAGTACGGACAAGCTACATAACACGACAAACTCCACCGAGAAGCTACTGTACGTCTTCTTCCGTTAAAGAAAGGCGCAGTTGGAAGCTGCAGGTGGGGCCCACTGATCTCTAAGAGCCGTTGATCAGTAAACTACAAAATTATGAGATGGGCCAAGATACAAAATAACTTTTAGGGAATTATCAACTTAAAAAGGATAGTAGCCGACTTCATCTTCCTCGCCATTACTGCATGTAAAAATTTTGAAGCTCTTCTGTAAGAAAAAGTTCAGATAGCTGTGCAGTCTCCATCTGCCACAGCAGGATCAGAAATAGTTCTGAAGAAAGAAGAACCTTCAGCCTTCGGCAGGTTCATTAAGCTGCTTGAAGACTCAATATCAATAGATCTGTAGCCTTCTATAACAAGTTCAGGAGTCAGCTTCTGAGTTCCTCCAGCAAAACTTTTTCTCTGCTGTGAGAAGAGTTAGAGCAGAAATTTCTCAGCTCTAGTTGTTGACACAGAGAAATTTCTCTGTGTCAAAGTTATTTAAAATATTTCTTGTTGTAGGATCCCTCTGGATTTGAGCTGTAGGACCTTGGGCCCGAGGTAGGGAAAATTTGCCTTAGCTGTAGGTGAGGGCTCCTCTCTGAGTGTAGGATCAAGCTGTGATCTGAGGTTGGCGAGTTTTTCTCACTGAGAAGTAGGGCAATATTGCCTGAGCTGTAGGAGAGTGAATCTCTCTGAGTTGTAAGAGCAATTTTGCTCTGAGGTAGGGCAATCCTCCATAGCCTAAGTGGTAGGGATTAATTTTCTAAGGTGGGTGATACTTATATCACTGAGTGTAGGCCCTTGTGGCGAAGGTGTAAGTCTTGGAGGAGACTAAGAGATCCTGTGGGATTTGAGGTATAAGCTCCTTGGAGCATTGTTTTGGAGAACTTCCTTGACTAACAGGAAGTTAGAAATATGGGAGGAGAGTGAATGTATCTATAATTTTGGGGAACCACTATAAAAATACTTGTGTGATTTTCTGTGATTATTTTCTATTTGCAGGTTCTTAAAAAGCTTTCATCTATTCAATAACAAAGTAACTCAAGAAAAAACAAAAAGAAACTCAAAAGACCTAGACACACCTATTCACCCCCCCCTTTAGGTTGCTAGCTACCTTGAAAATAAGAACTTTCTAGTTGTTTCATTGGGATATTGCTCAAAAAGGGATTTTTGTTAGGTACAACAATCATAACAAATCCTATAGGATCTACAACTTGAAAAGCCAAGTTGTAGATGAATTAGTTCATGTAATCTTTGATGAGTATACTATGATTAACCATGAGTTGCCAAACACTTCTTGTAGTACTACTGGTACAAAATAGATGATGGACAAACTAACTATCAAGGAAGCACCACCAGTCATCCAAGATGAAGAGGATACACCAAAAGATCTACCAGGGACACTTGGAGTGGACTCAACAATAGGATGCACCTGAATCTGCACCTATTGTTGATACTGAAAGAAGACTGCCACCTGTAGTAAGATATATGAGAGATTATCTAGCACACCAGATCATTGGTGAGGCAAGCCATGGAGTAATAATAAGGAGAAGAAGTCTGAACACAACCATGTACTCATGATTTCTGTCATAAGTATAGCCCAAGAAGTTTGAAGAGGCCAACATAAATCAACATTGGATTGGATCTATGCAGGAGGAGCTGAACAAGTTCAAGAGGTGCAAGGTCTGGAAGCTGGTTCCCAGACCACAAGGACATAATGTCATTGGAGTCAAGTGGATCTACATAAACAAGCTTTATGAAAGTGGCATTATAATCAAGAACAAAGCAAGGCTAGTGGCTAAGGGGTACAGACAAGAAGAAGGTATTGATTTTGATCAAACTTTTGCCCCTATAGCAAGATTGGAGGCCATTAGACTGTTCCTTGCATATGCTGCACACAAGAGATTCAAGGTCTACCAGATGGATGTGTTGGATCCCTAGTTGGATTTGGGCTAGGTTCACTAAGTTAGGATATGACCCAACATGTATAGCCTGGGTCATGGTTGTGTCCTAGAGTCTAGGTCTAGTCCTTAGAGTCAACAATGCCAAGGACCAGCCTCCAACACTGCAAGAGACTCAAGACTTAGAGAAAATTCAAGAGTTAGAAAAAGAGCTCTATGTTTGTCGATCTCAGGTCGAGGAAAGTCGTGCTAAGCTCGACGAACTCAGAGACAATTCTCTGAGCTGAGCTCGACAAACTTGGTTCTCAGCTCGATGAACTCTGGAAAAAGTGACAACACTTCTAAGTCAAACTTCAGTCGACAAACTTAGAACATCAGCTAGACGAACTCTATTCTCTTGTCCCAGATCGACTTATTCTGGATCAGATGTTTCAACACTCAACACCAGAGAACATCACACTCAACTCCAGAATGATGATTCAACACTCAATACCAGAGGACATCACACTCAACGCTAGAATGATGATTCAACACTCAACGACAGAGAACATCACACTCAACGCCAAAATGATGTTTCAACACTCAGCACCAAAAAATAGTCTAAGTCCAGAATCAAAACTCAGGTCGACAATCTTGGACCTCAGCTAGACGAACTCAGTTCTCAGGTCTCAGGTCGACGATCTTGGACATCAGCTCGATGAACTTGGTGCACAGAATAGGAAAGTCATCAAGCAGCAGTCAGCCATTCAGAGGTCGACGAACTTGAACCTCAACTCGACGAACAACTATTCTCAGCTCGACGAACTATGGACTCAGGTAAACGAATCCAGACTTGGCTATTTCCCTCTTCTGTTCCTATTATATTGCAATGATTCCTGAGTAATTAATGCTCTAATATTCTCTGAATATTACCGTTAGACAAGAGTATTAATTATGGTCTTCATCAGGATTATTGCCTGCCGTTTTCCAAAGGGACAGTTGGGGAAACTAATCAATGCAAATTTTCCATGGCCGTCAACAATGAATGCAGAAAGGATTTTGAAATTCAAAAGGATGTTTACATAGAAAATATAAAAGATGGATTTTTCCTCTTCCAGAATATACAACTGATACAGACACACATAAAACCAGTCAGGAAGAGTAGAACACCATCGTCTCGCAATAAGGATTCTCTCTGCTCTCGCTCTCTCTTGACAACAAAGTTCTAGAAAAAAAGAACTACTAGACCAGAAGAAGAATAACTTTCAGAAGAAGAAAAACCATTTAAATCAAGAGTGTTCTTCTTCTGTCATCCTCTCAGGAACTTTCAAAGGGCACCAACTACTGCATCTGTCAAAGAGTTCCTGAAGTTCTTCTTGTTGAAGTTGAAAGCTTGAAAGCCTATCACCCTGAAGCAAAGTTCCTTTCACCTTGAATAAATTCAGTATTTTAGGGGGAGCTTTTGCCACCATCAAATCCACAGAGTCTTCTTAGTTGAATACTTGAGAAAGAGAAGACATCATCACTCTCTCACCCCCTCTGTAAAAAGGGTTCTCTACTCCCTTCAAAAGTGATTCTTGGTTGCAAGTCTCCTAACCAAAAGACTTGCGGTTTGGTTTTTGAGCACCTTAAAAAAATCTCATTGGTGGCAGTCACCTGAACAAAAACCTGAGTGGATTCCTACCAGGGTGGTAGAAGAGTGGATGTACCCAGGTTTGGGAGCCACTATAAAATTCTTGTGTTGTCTGGTTGCCTTTTTCTTTTGTTCTTACCGTGGCTATGATTGTTAGGATTCTGTGACTTTTATTAGTTTAATCTGCTGTGCTGTGATATATCATCTGAGTTTAGGAACAATTTATATTATACAACAAAAGATTTTAATTACTCAGAAATACTCTATTCACCCCCCTCTAGAGTATATTAGATCTAACCCTCACTTTCAATTGGTATCAGAGGGGAGTTCTTTTGGTTGTACAAGTTAACCCTTTAACCAAATATCCTAAGTCAGATCTCTTTATATTTCTATTAGATTCACATAGACAACATGGCCCAGAATAAAGATTATGCAAGCACCAGACCTCCAGTGTGCAACCTGAACAAATTTGCCATCTAGAAGGCAAGAATAAAGTTATATATGAATTCCATTGATGAAAACATCTATAATTCTATTTTTGACAGGTCCCCCTCAAGCATCAAGCTCAGCAGCATCAACCAACACCAATGCAGTTCCACCACCTGAGTGGACTGAGGCTCAAAAGAAGGCCAAAATTGCTGATGAAAGGGCAATGAACATTTTGGCCCAAATAATGTCAGATGACATTTTCCAGAAGGTGGCTGAATGCACATCAACCAAGGCCATTTGGAATTCCCTGAATCAAATGGTGGCTGGATCTGCTGATGAGAGAAAAGACAGAAGATCAAACCTCATATCCCAATATGAGAACTTCAAGAAGGAGGAAGCTGATACAGTAGTTGATATGCACAACAGGTTAAGCTCAATCATCAATGAGCTAAAGACCTTAGACAAGGACATCACCCTCATAGAGGTGAATGACAAAATCCTCATGTGCTTCCCATGCTCATGGGATTCAAGGATCTGGCCCATCAAGGAGGCCATGAGCCTAAATGAGATTTCCATTGAATCTCTTTTAGGAAAGTTAAAGTCCTATGAACAGCTGATCAAGTCCAGGGAAGCAGCTGAGCAAAGAACACCTCTACCAGCAAAGAAGGAGCACAACCTTGCATTCAAGGCTGCTGAGGAGACTGAGACTCCATCTATAAATGAATATCTGATAAGCTTGCTTGCCAAAAGATTCTACAAGATGGCAAGGAAGGATTTCAAGAGAAAGTCATCCATGAAGGATGATAAGCCCATGTATGATAAAACCTCTACTAAAGAGGTGGTATGTTTTGGCTGTAGGAAACCTGGACATTTCCTCTCAAAATGTCCAGAGAATCAGAAGAATGAGAAGAGAAGAGAGAAGTAATCCAGGAGCAAGCATTACAACAAGCCATCATCCAGCAAGCAAAAATAGAAAGACAGAGGGTTTGTGGCTGAAAGCTGGAGTGAAACAGAAGATGAATCTTCATCTTCAAGTTCTAGTGAAGAAGAAGAGGAGGAAAAGACAAAGAAAGTTTGCCTCATGACAATTGATGCCAACAGTAGCAGATAAGATACATATGAATCTGATAATGAAGAAAGCCTGTCAGCTGAATATCAGGTACTAGTCTCTTCTGATTTTGAATCTGATGAATTCAAATATGAATTTAAAAATTTATGCTTAGATTTGATAAGCTCTGAGAAGGAAATCAAACTTCTCAGAGAAAAATTAAATGCTCTAAATAAGCTCACTTCTGAAAATGCAAATCTATCTAATGAATTAAAATCTGCAAATGAACAAATTATTTTTCTGAAATCTGAACTTAGCAAAGCCAAAATGTTAGAAGAATCATTAAATGGTAGAAGCTTAAAATTGCTAGATATAACCAGCACACTAAATGCTAGAACTAATTACCGCAAACAAGGATTAGGAGCTTCATCCAGTGAACCAACCCTAATCCAGAAGAACCATCTTTCAAAACCTGCAAACTTTGTTTATGATAAAGAAAAGAAAAACACTGAACAAGTCAATAAGGTTAATGAAGTCCTTAAATAAATTGAAACTAAAAACAAACTTAAAAAATAGAAGAATAATAAAAGTAACAATGTTCAGTAATAATTCCCCCATGCTTGAGCTTTGGTTATTCCAGAGCAAAAGTATGAGAAATATTTATAAGACATTAATAAAATTTTCAATTAAACTAAAACATTTATTTACACCAAAATCTAGCCAGAAATAAAATTTATTGATTTACGAATTAAGTCCTAAATTATGAAATTAAAGTGAAAAGAGAGAAATATTTAGCCATAAATTCTCTAATAAATTAACTTGCACTCAAAGTTGAGTAAATGCAAACAAGGTTAGATTGAAATTATAAAAACCTTAACTTAAAAGAAACTTAAGGAAGAATGCAACCTACTACTTATGCTCTCCCAATATTTTAATTTAAAAACTAAGACAATAATATTGGCTAAGGGGTTTAGGGAGGAAATCATCATGAAGAGGTCTTTGATTGGAGGTGATCATCATTATTTTTTTCTTCACACCCCACACAATTTTTTTTAAATAAAAAAAATATGTAATACCAGAAAATGATAGACTAACATCCTATCACTTCCCATGACATATATGAACTTTTAATTCATCTCTTCATTAGGGTTGCATATGTGTACCAGAGAATAAGGAACTAACATCTCCTTATTCCCATGACATATGATCTAACAATAAAAAGAAAAAGGACTTGGGTAAGGATAAGGGGTTAAACAAGATTTTAGAAAATAAACTAAAATACTAGAGAGGAACTACTAGTAGATTGAGATTTCCTAAGAATCAAAAAGCATGTGGTAAAAATAATTAGAATCCAAAATTGTTAAGCAAAATTACTACAAAATTGAAACTATTTAAAATAAAAGAGAAAAAGTGCTAAATAAATTACTCTAAGCAAATTAAAATCATAAGATTATCCTCAAAACTAAATCACTAAATATTAGATTTAACTAAATATGATGAAATAAAAGATTAGCAAATAAAAATTAATAAAAAAAATGCTTATAAACAAACTCAAACTAAATTTCTGAAAATTACAAAAAACTAAGCTTGAGGTTTATTATATTTTTTGAATATTCAGACATTTTCCATTTTCTTGGGTTTTGAAATATGATCTTTTTTTTTGGAATTTTTGATTTTTCTAATTTTTTTGGGTTTTGCATTTTCTAGTTTTTTTTATTTTTGATAAAGATAAAGAAAAAGATAGTACTATAATAATAAATTTTTTTTGTGTGTTTTTGGTTTTTTCAATTTTTGTATATTTTTTTAAAGACCTAAAAATAAAGGGAAAACACTCCCCCATGCTTAAAGTTCAACATTGACCCCAATGTTGAATAATAAGTATGAGGAAAGAAAAAGAAAAGAAGAAAAGAAGGGGGGGGGGGGTGCAATAAAGTAAAAACTAAAAAAAAACATGACTTCCCCGGAGTCATGAGGCCGAATGCTGATTTCGCTTCCCCATGCTTATGCTGGAAACCGGCTCAGGCCTAAGGAAGAGAAGAAATGATGGATCCAAAATGAATCGTCGGAGGTTTTATTCCTGCAAAACAAAATAAGCAAACAAAAACAAAAAACAAAAAAAAGTGATAAGCAAAGGGTGCCTCCCAAGAGCGCTCTTTGTTTAACATCTTCTGAGCCCAACGTTATTGGTTAGCTAAATGGAAAATAAAAACTTAAATGAAGAGGTAACTCCCTAAGTATGCACTTAGGGGAGTAAATCAAAAAAAAGGAAAAATTGAAGAATTGCACCGACATGCGGTGGAATCTTCAAGGGAATGATGCTCGAAAATGAACGGACAGAGTTATAAAAGAACTCCGCCGTATGTAAAACGGGATAGAAGAGGTCGTCAAAAGAAGAAGAAAAAAAGAAGAAGAAGAAATAGAAAGAGGAATAAAAGAAGTAGAAAAAGAAATTTCATCAACGGATATTTCACAAGGAGAAAGGGAATCATGTGAAATTTCGGGAGAAGAAGGGACAGAAAGAACTAAAGGAGTGTCATCTAAAATAAAAGAAGAAGAAGAAAAAGATTCGCTAAAAATAAAAAAATTTGGAACAGTTGAAATTTGAAGAGAATTGGAATCACAAACGTCTTCAGAAAAAGAAAGAGAATGATGAGACGTCTCGTCATCCTCAAAAGGTAAGAAGCACGCCGAAGTATCCATGGGGGTGTCATCCAAAGGAGGAAGAAAACAATCCGAAATATCCGAATAGTTATCCTCCTCGAGAGGAAAAAGACAAGTCGGGATATCCGGTGACTCATTACACGATGAAATTGGAGGAGACGGAGAAGAAGATGAAGAAAACAATGCGGCCTCACGAGAAAAATAATCCGTAATAGTTTTGAAATGCGAATTAATATTATCAAGAGAAGTTTGTAATTCAAAATACCCATTATCGATTGAATTAAAATTTAGAGGCGCGGCGCTTTGTAGGGAAAAATCATAAGAAAAATAAGACGGGTTCCCCATCTCCCAAGTAGGATAAAAATTGGAGTAAGAGTCAAATTGGCCACTTTGACCTGCTCCAGAAAAATTGAAATCAAAAGAGGGAGGGGTTCCCGAAAGACATGCAAAATTAAAATGGTCGAGCGACCCGCAAAATGCGCAAAAAGATGTTGATTCCATAAAAAAAAGACTATTACCAAAAAGAAAGAAAATTTAATTTTTTAGATTTTGTGGTTTTTTTTTCTTGAATTTTAGTAGAAATAATAACTCGGTGCTTTCGTAATATTGCCAAAAATTTTCTCCGGCAACGTCGCCAAAAACTTGATGTGTGAAAATCGTCTCACGGACTATAATCCGAATAACAAGTGTACCTATCATTTTATAGTATAGTGATAAAAATATATCAAGGTCGTATAAAAACTCGGGGCAGGCAAGTACTATTACTCACAATGATTCTATTATCCTACCGAACAATTGATGGGTTTGAAAATTAAAATGAACTAAGCTTAATTAAAAGAGAAATAAAATATTACGAAAGAGTGCTCGATCGACGATTCACTTTGAAATAAAATAACAAAATAAATTAGTTTAGAATTTGCAATACTATTAAGACCGTGACGGATCCGATATTAGGAAATAATCTCGCTAGAGCATTAAATCCCCTAACTTATAGACGTTTTGATCGAAATCTCTTTACAAGTTAAAATGACCTAAAGTCGCATTACGGAAGTGACCCGCACTATTGGATTTGAATCCAATCCGGAGGATTTACGTCATCCTATCTCTAGGGTTGTGTGCAACTCCTTCCTTCTTTGAGTTATATTTTAAATCAATGAGTCTCTCGACTTCTACGAAATGAGATCAATTGCCTACTACCGTATACCGAAATACGGAGTCGACATGATATAAATCAAAGAAGGATCAAAAATAGGAAAAATACAAATGCAAACATAAAATTAAAGATGCGTTATTTTATCGCAAAACTCATCGCGACCGGGCACAAAATATAATTAGCTAAGCATATTTGAGAAAGAAACCATGAAAATAAAAAAAAGAGATTTCATTTTCATTGCAAGAAATAAGAAAGGTACATAATAATAATAATAATAAAAAGACAAGATTATACTACTAAACAAAAGGAAATTACAACAAAGAAAAGAACTAAAACAAGAAAGTAACACTCTTGAACTAGCACTCTACTTCCTACATACAAAAACTTCCCTCCTCAAAGCATCAGGCAAGGGGTCCTTTTATAGGAGAGGGAGAAGGTTCTAGAAAATTGGAATATGAACGAAGCATGGGGGGTGGCCGACCATGCATGGTGAATAGGGTGCATGAATTTCATTTAATGAGGGAGAGAGAATAGGCTAAATGAAATGTATGGTGTTTTAGGGAATGAAAATAGAAAATATAAAATAGAGAGGGGGAATGAATAAGAAATAAAGAGGGGAGAAAGAAATAAAAGAGAAGAGAGGGGGAGATGAATGAGGAGGGCCGACCATGCAAAGGTGGCAAGGTACATGAGTGGATTAATGAGGGAGAGAAAGGGCATGAGGTGACCGACCATGCATGTAAGTGGGCTGTTTTGACTTGAAGAGGGGGCTCGGGTTTGGGCTTAGAGAGAAGCTTTGTGGGCTCGGGTATGGATGAGGGGCTGCTCAAATAGTGGGCTTTATGTGGGGCTCGGGTAGGGCTTTGAATGCAAGTAGGGGCTGCTCTTAAAGGGCTTGGGTATGCATGAGGGGCTGCTCTGTTGGAACACCCTATTACTAATTTGGGTAAGGATCACTATATTTTTCTTAGGAAACCATGTTGACCTAGATGTATAGTTGAAAAGGTCAACATTAGAATGTGTGTAGGTCTTAGAACTTAGGTTTGAAGCTGCCCCCAGGACCATTCCAAGATTTCAGAAATAGAGCTAAGTCTAAGACCGTTTTTCGTCGAGCTCAGTTCAAAGAAACGTCGAACTCCGTTCGACGCTCTATGAGCTCAACTAAATTAAGTCTTCGAGCTCAGATCGACGATCTGCCTTCAGTCAGTTTGCTTAAATCGTCGAGCTCCGGTCGACGATCTTCTAGCTCCGGTCGACGATCATCTAGCTCAGGTCGACGATCCTTCTTCACTTATTCTCCAGGTCGCTGAGCTCAGATCGACGATCTTCGAGCTCAGTTCGACGTTTTCTGGCTGATTATCTTTTCCAGTCTCTGAGCTCAGGTCGGCGATCGTAGAGCTCAGATTGATATTTTTCTTGAGAGATCGACGATCTTTAAGGATTCAAATTCAGTCAGACTTTGGAATGTGTTTCAAATTATCTCAGCATTTATGTCAAGAGATCTGCCAGTAGTTTTCATTTATTCTGGAGCAAGTTTCAAGGAATTATTCAGAGAATGTTTTACTGGACTTTCCTCTTGAAGACAAAATCTTTTATGGAAGGCATTTAATGTCTGGTTAACGGCTATCTTGGACATAGAATCTCTAGAGAATTAAAAAAATCTTCTTCTCTTCTTTTTTCCCAAGTAACAAGAGACAGATACACAGACTAATACAGATAAGAAAGAAAAAGAAGAAGTGATTCACAAGGATTCTCTGATCAACACAAGAAAGCTCAAGTGATCAATCCTGAAGAATCAGCTGAATAATTTTGTGTACTCAAAAAGTGATCACAGCTTCATGCCAAGGACTCCAGACAACTCATCTTTCAGCCTCTGCTGAAACTATCTTATGCTGGAGATCTGAAGCTTCTGAAGACCTATCACCCAGAAGCAAAGCTTCCTCTCCTGAACTAGTCAACATCTCAGGGGGAGCTTTGACAATACAAATCCACTTATGCTTCTCTCTTTGATTGAGACAGAGAAGACAACTTCACCCCTTTTCTTTTTCCTTTCCCTCTGTAAAAGGGTTTTCAAAACTCCCTTCAAAAGCTTTGATTCTGGTTCTGAAAACCTTGTCAAAACTCAGTGGTGGCAAGACACCTGATCAAAAAATCTAGTTTGGTTTTTGAGCACCTTATCAAAAGCTCATTGGTGCCAGGACACCTGATCAAAAGCTCATTCCTGCAGTGGATTCCTACCAAGGGTGGTAGAAGAGTGGATGTACCCAGGTTTTTGGGGAACCACTATAGCTCCTTATGTTTTCTGGTTTGCTTGTGTGTTTTCTTTGCTGTGTGCTGTGCTCTTTTTTTACTGTTCTTTTAATTCTATAGCAAGGCACCTTACACCTATATATATAAATTAAATCTTAAAAGTTTTGCTAAGTTTAAAATTGTGAATTTACTTTAAATAAACTCTATTCACCCCCCCTCTAGAGTTGAGATAGATCTTACCCTCACTTTCAATTGGTATCAGAGGGAGGTTGGTTGTTCATACAGGCTAACACCTGAACCAAAAGATCCTTGATAAGATCAATCTTTTAAGAGGGTTATTTTCATTATATTTAATTTTATATAAATACATGGCACAGAACAAAGATTATGCAAGCACCAGGCCTCCAGTGTGTAATCTATCCAAGTTTGCACTTTGGAAAGCAAGGATTAGACTTTACATGAACTCTATTGATGAAGACATATTTAATTCTATTTTGACAGTATGCCCAAGTCCACCAACAAGCTCAAGTACAAATGTTGTTCCACCTTCTTTAGGAACAGATGCTGAAATAAAGAAGTGGAAGACTGCAGATGCCAAGGCCATGAACATCTTAGCTCAGACAATGTCTGATGAGATATTTCAGAAGGTAGCTGACTGCAACTCAGCCAAAGGAATTTGGGATAAGCTCTCTGAAATTGTCTCAGGATCTGCTGATGAAAGGAAAGACAGGAGATCCCATCTGATAAGCCAATATGAGAATTTCAAAAAGGGAGAAGCTGAATCAGTGGCTGACATGTACAATAGACTAAGTCTGATTGTCAATGAGTTGAAGACTCTGGATAAAGAAATCTCACTGACTGAGCTGAATGACAAAATCTTAATGTGCTTCCCCAGCACTTGGGATTCAAGAATCTGGCCAATCAAAGATGCCAGAAGTCTAAATGAGATCACCACTGAAGCTCTCCTGGGCAAGCTTAAATCTTATGAGCTGCTCATTAAAAATAGAGAAGAAGAACAAAAGGCTACTTCTCCAGTCACAAGGAAAGAAAAGACCATAGCCTTCAAAGCTGTAGAAGAGGAGCCTGAAGATAAAGCTACAGGAAATGATGAGCTCCTAAGTCTACTGGCCAAAAGATTCTACAAGATGGCCAGAAAAGACTTCAGAAAGAGATCATACAAGGGTCATGATAAACCAAGGTATGATAAATCAAATAACAATAAAGAAATTATATGTTTTGGTTGCAGGAAACCAGGCCATATTGTGCATGACTGTCCAGAAAATAAGAACAAGGACAAGAAAGATAGAAGAGAAAGAAGAAAGGAGAAAGATTTCAGAAAGAACAGCTCAGACAAACCCTCCTCCAGCAAGAACAAACATACAAGGAAGGGATTTGTTGCTGAGACATGGAGTGAAACTGAAGAGGACTCTGAAGCCTCATCCAGCTCCAGTGATGATGAGGATGTTGCTGATGAAAAGGAATTCTGCATGATGGCTATCAATGCCTCTCAAACAGATTCAGAAGCAGAAGAGTCAGAATCAGATTCAGAAGCTCAACTAGAAGAAGATCAGGTAATCAATTCTTTTGATTTCAGTTCTGAGGATTTTAAACATGAGTTTAAAATACTATGCCTAGATCTGTTGGAGTCTGAGAAGGAAATCACTTCCCTCAAAAAACAACTATCTGAGTATAGCACTTTAAAATCAGAGAACCTCAAACTCTCTGAAGAGTTAGAATGCTATAGAGAGGAGATAGCTTCACTAAAAAGTGAACTATCCAAGGCCAAGCAATTTGAAGAATCCCTTAATGGGAGAAGTATCAAATTAATGGACATCACAAGCACAGTGAACTCAAGATTAAATAGTACACTGGGCTTGGGTGCTTTATCTAGCCAACCCATAGTATTAACCACCCCAATCAAGTTTATTTCTGATAAAGGGAAGGGTGTTGTAGAGGTAGCTAGGAAAAATTCAGATTTACCTAAGAAATAGAAAGTTCAACAGAAAAAGTCGAGCAGAGGTTGACGATCGTCGAACAGAGATCGACGATCTCAGACTGAAACGTCGAACTCAGCTCAACGTTTCCTGAACTCTGAACTCCCTCATAGTCGATCTTCGAACAGAGCTCGACGATTTTACCCAAGATCGTCGAACTCAGATCGACGATCGTCGAACAGAGTTTAGAGCTTTGAACCTTCCTTCAGAGGCAAATCTCAATTCAATCCTAATGCTTCATCCCAATGCTTTAATCCTTATACTGAATGGATAATACCTCCTAGGAGATATCATCCTGATGGTTATAAAAATCAACCTGGGATATCTTCTATTTCTGAATTTAAGGGATATCAACCTAGGCCCAAGGTTAATTGGGTCAAAAACATATAAGCTGTTTATGTGCAGGTGAAGACCTATCCAACATAAAACCAGCTATGGTATCTGGATAGTGGGTGCTCAAAGCACATGACAGGGAATAAGGACAACTTCACATCCTTTAAAGCCAAGATTGGACCCAAAGTAATTTTTGGTGATTCAAATTTTGGAACTACAAAAGGGTATGGTGCAGTTCAAATTGGAACAGTCACCTTCAAGAAGGTAGCCTATGTTGAAGGACTCAAGCACAACCTGATAAGCATTAGTCAGCTGTGTGATGAAGGATATCAAGTGACTTTCAACAAAGAAATATGCAAGATCAAGTCAGAAGACAACACAACTGTGTTGACAGGTAACAGGAAAGGTAACATTTACTTAGTAGACTTTCATTCATCTAAGGTAGATATTTGTCTGTTCAATTCCATATCTAGACCCAATATTCTATGGCATAAAAGACTAGGACATATTAACCTTAGAACCATTGCTAGGCTATCCAAGGACAACCTTGTCAGAGGACTGCCTTCTGGCCCCTACAAGAAGGAAGGACTCTGCAAGGCTTGTCAATTAGGCAAGCAAACTAAAAGTAGCTTTAAATCAATTAACAAGTGTGATTCACCTAGGATTTTGTATCTGTTACACATGGATCTTTATGGACCCATTGTAGTACAAAGCTTAGGAGGGAAATCCTATACTTTAGTGGTTGTAGATGACTTCTCAAGATTCACATGGGTATTCTTTCTGAGGAAGAAGTCTGATAACTTTAAATGTTTGACAGATTTTCTCAAATGCATTCAGGCTGAGTTCAACACTCATATTGCCCTGATCAGAAGTGATCATGGGACAAAGTTTGATTCTCTTCTCATGCAAGAGTTCTGTCAAAGTGAAAGGATCAGACATACTTTCTCAGCTCCTAGAACTCCTCAACAAAATGGGGTAGCTGAAAGGAAAAATAGAACCCTCATTGAATCTGCAACTACATTATTGGCAGATGCTCACCTACCTCTATCCTTTTGTGCTGAGGCAGTGAACACCTCCAACTATGTGTTGAATAGAAGTTTGATACATAAACTGAAGGGCATGACTCCCTATGAATTGCTCAAAGGGAAGAAACCTAAAGTAGACTATTTTAAGGTTTTTGGTTGCACTTGCTACATTCATAATAATGACAAGAAATATCTAGCAAAATTCCAAGCTAAAGCTGATGAAGGAGTGTTTCTGGGATACTCCATGATCAGTAAAGCCTATAGGGTTTATAATAAAACTACTCTAAAAATAGAAGAATCTGTCCACATTACTTTTGATGAAGCTAACATGTCTTTCAAGGAGAAGAATACTTCTACCATAGAACATTTGCAGGTGCACTCTCTAGCTAAAGACTTGGACAGATTACAAGTTACAAAAAAGGATGACAGTAGTGAAGATGAAGAAGCTGCTCACCATCAGGAAGGAAATCTTCTCGAAGAACCAGTTGTTATTCCACAAGAGGAAACAACAACACAGGTTGGTGAACCATCAACACCCCCTGTTGATCTAGTAACACCAAGAGATCATCCAATTTCTCAAGTAATTGGAGACATCTCAGCTGGTGTGCAAACTAGAAATCAGGTCAACCAAAACCTAATGCACACTTGCTTCCTCTCTCAAATTGAACCTCAAACCATTCAAGATGCAGAACAAGATCCACATTGGATCATTGCAATGCAAGAGGAGTTGCATCAATTTGAAAGAAATAAAGTTTTGGAACTAGTGCCTAAGCCAAAGGATCATCCCATTGTTGGAACCAAATGGGTGTTCAGAAATAAGCTAGATGATCAAGGAATCATTGTAAGGAATAAGGCAAGGCTAGTTGCTCAAGGGTACTCTCAGGAAGAAGGGATAGACTATGACCAGACTTTTGCACCAGTTGCAAGATTAGAAGCCATAAGAATCTTTCTGGCTTATGCTGCTCACAAGGGATTCAAAGTCTATCAAATGGATGTCAAGAGTGCTTTTCTCAATGGGGAGATCAAAGAAGAAGTCTATGTCAGACAACCTCCAGGTTTTATCTCTCTAACCCATCCTGATTATGTTTTTAAACTACACAAAGCATTATATGGTCTCAAGCAAGCTCCTAGAGCATGGTATGAGACCCTAGCATGTTTTTTGCTGAAAAATGATTTTGTTAGGGGGAGAGTAGACCAAACTCTTTTTATTAGAACCCATAAGTCCCACACCCTACTAGTACAAATTTATGTAGATGATAATATATTTGGGTCTACTGATTCAAATTTGTGCAAAAAGTTTTCCAAGCTTATGCACTCTAAATTTGAAATGAGTAGCATGGGTGAGCTATCCTTCTTCTTAGGATTGCAAGTCAAACAACATGCTAAAGGCATATTTATTTCTCAAACCAAGTATGCAAAAGAGCTGGTTAAGAAATTTGGTATGTCTGATGCATCATGTATGAAAACACCCATGCATACCAATGCTGTATTGGATGCTGATGAACATGAGAAACCAGTTGATCAGACAACATATAGAGCAATGATTGGCTCTTTACTGTACCTACAGCTAGCAGGCCTGATATAATGTTTGCTACATGCATTTGTGCTAGATTCCAAGTTAGCCCTAGAGAGTCTCACTTAACTTTAGTAAAGAGGATTCTTAGGTATGTTAAAAGCTGTCCAAATCTAGGACTCTGGTATCCAAAAGATTCAGCATCTGACTTAACTGGATTCTCAGATACTGATTATGCTGGATGCAGAATAGATAGGAAAAGCACCAGTGGAACTTGTCAGTTCCTTGGTGACAGACTTGTCTCTTGGTTTTGTAAGAAACAAACATCTGTGTCAACTTCAACTGCTGAAGCTGAATATATGGCTGCAGGCAGTTGTTGTTCACAAATCTTGTGGATACAAAACCAACTCCTAGACTATTGTTACAACTTAGAGAAGTCAAAAATATTTTGTGACAACACCAGTGCTATTTCCATTGCACAAAATCCAGTCCTCCATAGTAGGATAAAATACATAGAAATTAGACATCATTTTCTAAGGGATAATGTTGAGAAAAACAAAATTGAACTTGAATACATCCTAACTGATTTGCAAAGGGGAGATATTTTCACCAAGCCTTTGGATGAAAAGAAGCATAACTTCTTCCTCAATCAGTTAGGAATGCTAGATGGAGGCAGTTTAAAATAAACTCCAAGATTTTGTAAATCTAAAAACAGACCAAGACTAGGCTAAAAACTTATCTCTTTTTGTGTCTGTAGAATAGGTTTTGTCTCTGAACTGCGCTCGACGTTTCCCCAGAAATCGTCGAACGGAGATCGACGATTTTCCAGAAATCGTCGATCGCAGATCGACGCTTCCTGAATCATCGATCTGAGTTCAGCGCCGCCGTTAGTTCCAGGCTTCCATCCTTTCTATTCATTGGTCGTCGAGCAGAGCTCGCCGCTCGACAATATCGTCGAACGGAGTTTGACGTTATTGGAGACTCTTCAGATTCCCTTAGTAGCCCAAATCGTCGAGCTGAGTTCGAAGTTTTGTCAAACTGAGCTCAACGATTTTCTATTTTCGCGTCGAACCCTAATATAAAATCTTTTTTCGGCCGCCGCTTGTCGTTTACGCTTTCATACCCTCTGTAACTTTCTCTCTTTCCCTCCAAATCTTCTACACTTGGTCGTGTTTATTTCATTATTGCAGGTACAGATGGCTGGATCAAGTGCTGCTATTTCAAAGATGATATTCGATATAGGTTTTGATATTGATATGAATTCGTTCGATGGCAGTGATCAGCGATTCAAGGACATTCTCAACCTCTTCCAAGAACAGCAGCTATCTCAGATCATGACCACCCGAATGAAGATTGCTTCAGAAGAGATAAAAGAATGGTGTTTTACCGCGACAGATGAGAATGAGAATTCTGTCATCGGCTCAATAAAAGGGACTCAGGTACCATTATCCCCGGCCCTTCTGACTGAAGTTTTCCTCCTTAGTTCTGGAGATGACTCCATTGATTTATCTGGAGATGAGTATGCATCTATGCTTGATAGAATGGGTCACACTGCTGTGAACCCTAACAAACTGTTCAAAAAGAATCTGTCTATCAAATACCAATTTCTGGCTGATGTGGTTGGCAAAGTGCTTCTAGCAAAGCATTCAGCCCATGACACTATATCAAGATATCAATTCTGCTTAATGGGAGCACTGGTTGATAAGAAGCATTTAGACTGGGGATCAATCTTTTTCAGCTTAATCAAGAAGAAACTGAACAAAAACTGTGTAAGCTTTGGGAGAATTTTAGGGATTTACCTGCACTCCAGGTGTCCTGAGCTGCTGACCTCTAGTGGGATGTTCATCAATGCATCCAAGAGGCTTACCTGTGCCCTATTCAGCAAATGGGACATGCAAATCATCAACCCCATCAGGGCTGCTGCAGTACCACTTGCTTCAGGCACCAGGACTACACAAGTCACTCCTCCTCAGGTATCTGCCCCAGCAGAAGGATTGCCTGCTGCCTCTTCTCCTCCTCCAGCTGTTTCTATCCTAGCCACCTCAACCTCAACCTCTCCTCAAATCTCAGCTTCTTCCCCCATTACCATTTCTTCACCAATGTCACCTCCTCCAGTCACTACCTCAGAAGAACTCCATCCTCTATTCTCTTATCAAACTTTCACCACTCCATCATTTTCTCTTATAGATGACTCCCTTATGGATGATTCTCCTCCCTCTCCTCCTGAGCTTCCCTCAACATCCTCATATCAACAACTCCTTCAAGAAATCCATTCTCAAACATCCTTCACCCCATCCTTTGACCCTTCCATCTCATCCATCTCCACCTCAATAACTTCTATCTCCACTATTCCTTCTTCAGAGCCATCCATCCCTACTCTTCCCTCCACCACATCCTCCATTCCATTAGTTCCAGTCACCCTCATTCCAGTACCTTCACCTCCTACCTCTGTTTAAGCCCATCTTGAGCAAGTAGATATTTCAAACCTGGCAGACAAGCTTTATGTGTTGCTAGCCCCCATGCTAACCTCACTGCTGGAGACCTCCTTGGCTCCACTCCTGCAACATGTTCAGGAGTTGTCTACCAAGGTGTCTTCCTTCCTCTCTCCCCAGGCAATCCCTTCATCTGGGTGCCTTGATTCAATTGTCTCTGAACCAAGGCAGGGGGAGATGCCTTATGAAGCAGTGGATGTGCCTGAGACTGCTGAAGGTTCCAGTTCTGCTCCTATTTTTGCAGTGGACCTTCAAAGTCTGCTCTCTATTTTTGATACTGTATATTTCAGCTCTCTGCCCGTTCAACAATCTGAAGACCTCACTAAGGCCATTGTTCATATCAATTACTGTGATCCCAGCCTGATTACCCTATATGTTAATTCCTTCAAAGCTGTGGATGCTGATATTTTAAGTGCTGCTGCAGCTGTTACAACAAGTCTGCTTTCAGAAGATACTGAAATGGTCTCTGTGATTAAGGATACTGCTGCTACTAAAGAACTTAATACCTACCTAGAAGAATCTGAATCTATTTCTGCTCCAATTACTTCTACTCCTGCTGTCTCTGCTCCTGTTATTTCTGCTGCTACTGCTCCTGCTCTTACCCCTGATCAAGTCAAGCAACAAGAAAAGTATATAAAAAGCATTGATGACTTATATGATAGACCTCAAAGTTCAGACAGTGATCAGTTTCAAACTGAATCTGATGATTCCTCTAATACTATTACCAAGAAAAGGAAGGCCAGAAGCAAGGCCATGATGAAGGTTCCCCCAGCTCAAGCTAAGAATTCAAATGACATTCTATACTATATTCTGCATAACTGTCCTATCTCTGAGCCCTGGATGCAGTACTCCAAGAATCAAATAAAAGCTATGAAGAAGAGAAGGAAGTTAGACAGATATGAAAAGGGATCTTCTCAGTTTCAGCCTCCTCCTCCTCCAGATTTTGGGTCACGCTCAGCTTCTCAAGCCCCAGCTTCCAAGCAAAGCTCCTCCCAGTCTTCTCAGAGATACCTTCCTAGAGGGCAATACCAAAGGGGATATCAGTCCAGAAGGGGTCAGTATAGAGGAAGTCAAAGAGAGCATAGATTTCAAGCTAGGGAAGGACAAAGGCTCACAGACTCTACTCAAGGTCCTTTCCCTTACAAGCTCAGAGAAAAAGTTGAGACCAGAACTCCTAGTGCATCAGAAACTGTTAATAGATATGAGCCTGCAGTGCCATTTGAAGACCCAGAGAATAATCCATTGTCATGGACTGCAAGGATGAAAGAATTGGCTGCACTAGATCAATTGAAGAAAACAAGAGAGCAAGGAAAAGATACCTCCAATATTACTACTCTGTCAGAACAAAGAAAAGCTGAATTGGAAAGGTATTCTTCAAGTAAATTCTTTGACCTAGTGGACTACCTGAAGCTGCATCCTGAGGCTGTGGTTCCAAGGCCAAGAGCTCAAACCTCCTTAGGTGCAGATGATGACAGAAGGTCAAAGAAGGAAGCCCTTAATCCTAACAGAGAAATCATATTTAAGAAAGGAAATGAAAAGAAGTAACATGTGTAAGCAGACAGTATAATCTATCTAAACATTTGCTGAAATTCCTCTTGATTACTGCTATGATTTCTTGCTCTGTTATTTTGTCTGTTGCTCTTCTATATGTTATTTGTAGTTTTTATTTCTGAAATATGTAAATAGTAATCCTAACCCAAATAGGGGGAGATTGTTGGAACACCCTATTACTAATTTGGGTAAGGATCACTATGTTTTTCTTAGGAAACCAGGTTGACCTAGATGTATAGTTGAAAAGGTCAACATTAGAATGTGTCTAGGGCTTAGAACTTAGGTTTGAAGCTGCCCCCAGGACCATTCCAAGATCTCAGAAATAGAGCCAAGTCTAAAACCGTTTTTCGTCGAGCTCAGTTCAAAGAAACGTCGAACTCCATTCGACGCTCTATGATCTCAACTAAATTAAGTCTTCGAGCTCAGATCGATGATCTGCCTTCAGTCAGTTTGCTTAAATCGTCGAGCTCCGGTCGACGATCTTCTAGCTCCGGTCGACGATCTTCTAGCTCAGGTCGACGATCCTTCTTCACTTATTCTCCAGGTCGCTGAGCTCAGTTCAACGATCTTCGAGCTCAGTTCGACGTTTTCTGGCTGATGATCTTTTCCAGTCTCTGAGCTCAGGTTGACGATCGTAGAGCTCAGATCGACATTTTTCTTGAGAGATCGACGATCTTTAAGGATTCAAATTCAGTCAGACTTTGGAATGTGTTTCAAATTATCTCAGCATTTATGTCAAGAGATATTCCAGCTGTTTTCATTTATTCTGGAGCAAGTTTCAAGGAATTATTCAGAGAATGTTTTACTAGACTTTCCTCTTGAAGACAAAATCTTTTATGGAAGGCATTTAATGTCTGGTTAACGGCTATCTTGGACATAGAATCTCCAGAGAATTAAAAAAAAATCTTCTTCTCTTCTTTTTTCCCAAGTAACAAGAGACAGATACACAGACTGATACAGATAAGAAAGAAAAAGAAGAAGTGATTCACAAGGATTCTCTGATCAACACAAGAAAGCTCAAGTGATCAATCCTGAAGAATCAGTTGAATAATTTTGTGTACTCAAAAAGTGATCACAGCTTCATCCCAAGGACTCTAGACAACTCATCTTTCAGCCTCTGCTGAAACTATCTTATGCTGGAGATCTGAAGCTTCTGAAGACCTATCACCCTGAAGCAAAGCTTCCTCTCCTGAACTAGTCAACATCTCAGGGGGAGCTTTGACAATACAAATCCACTTGGGCTTCTCTCTTTGATTGAGACAGAGAAGACAACTTCACCCCTTTTCTTTTTCCTTTCCCTCTGTAAAAGGGTTTTCAAAACTCCCTTCAAAAGCTTTGATTCTGGTTCTGAGAACCTTATCAAAACTCAGTGGTGGCAAGACAACTGATCAAAAAATCTAGTTTGGTTTTTGAGCACCTTATCAAAAGCTCATTGGTGCCAGGACACCTGATCAACCCTTCCTGCAGTGGATTCCTACCAAGGGTGGTAGAAGAGTGGATGTACCCAGGTTTTTGGGGAACCACTATAGCTCCTTGTGTTTTCTGGTTTGCTTGTGTATTTTCTTTACTGTGTGCTGTGCTCTTCTTTTTTCTGTTCTTTTAATTCTATAGCAAGGCACCTTACACCTATATATATAAATTAAATCTTAAAAGTTTTGCTAAGTTTAAAATTGTGAATTTACTTTAAATAAACTCTATTCACCCCCCCTATAGAGTTGAGATAGATCTTACTCTCACTTTGGTCTGCTCCAATAGGCTTTGTGTTGGACTTGTGCTTGGGCAGCACCTACAAGCAAATAAAACAAAACATAATAACATTAGTCAATATAACATAACATAAAACATAGAACATAAAATAATAAAAGTGAGAATACATAAAAACATATAAATAAAACTATGAATTTTTATATCATAACATAAAAAAACATAAGAATAAAATAACAATATAATAAGCATGAAAATACACAAAACTATGATAAAACCTAAGAATTATGGAAATTAAACAACCCCAAAAGGGATGACTAAAACTAGTCATCATTCAACAATTATCGTCGAACTCAGATCAACGATATATGAACAGATCATCGAACTCAGATTGACGATCTCTGAACACAAACTTAAGTAATAATCATTCTTTGATCTACAATCGACGATACCAGTATGGTTCGTCGACCAGAGATCGACGATTTTGGTGCCCCAAGAATGAATACCTTCATTCTTCGAGCAGAGATCGACGATCTCATCCAACATCGTCGAGCTCAGTTCGACGATCCAACCAGAAATCGTCGATCCCAGATCCTAACAACAGAAACCTAAATTCTAAAAGTAACATTAATCCTTTTAGTCAATGGATAATACCACCAAGAAGATATCATCCTAAAGGTGACAAAAATCAACCTGAATGCTCTTATATTTCCAGTTACAATTATGTAAATCAGCAAGGACTCAAGGTTACCTGGGTCAAGAATAACTAACTATTTTTTCTACAGATGAAGAGCTGTCTAGCTGTAAATCAAGTATGGTACCTGGATAGTGGTTGCTCCAAGTATATGACTGGGAACAAGGAAAGTCTACTCAACTACAAGTCCAAGCTTGGACCAAAGGTAATCTTTAGAGACTCAAAGTGTGGGCAATTTGAAGGCTATGGAAAAATAAGGATTGGAGAAGTCACATTCAACAAGGTAACCTATGTAAGAGGACTCAATCATAACCTCATCTCAATAAGTCAATTATGTGATGAAGTTATCAGGTACACTTCAACTCAACTGCCTATATTATTTCTAATAAAGAAAAACAAACTGTTTTAATGGGGAATGGACAAGGAAACATATATATAGTTAATTGTCTATCTGCCAATTCAAATATCTGCTTACTTAACATTATAAGTAATTAACATGATTTATGGCATAAAAGACTAGGGAATGCTATTATGAAAAAACATTGCTAGGCTATCTAAAGACAACCTTGTGAGAGGTTTACCTTCTGGCCCCTACAAGAAGGAAGGCCTCTGCAGGACTTGTCAACTAGGCACGCAAACTAAATCGAGTTTTAAATCAGTAAATAAAAGTGATTCACCTAGGATATTGTACTTGCTACATATGGATCTCTTTGGACCCATAGCTGTATAAAGCCTGGGAGGGAAATCCTACACCTTAGTCATAGTGGATGACTTCTCAAGGTTCACTTGGGTGTTCTTTTTGAGATCTTGATAGTTTTACTTTCAAGACAACCTAAACACTTAGAGGGGGGGGGTGAATAGGTTCTAATTTCTTGTTTATAAATCTAGGCAGAATTCAATTGCAAATTAAATTATCTAGCACAGCATTCACAGAAAACTAAGCATCACAGATTGCACAATGTTTTATAGTGGTTCCCCAAGATCTGGGTACATCCACTTTCCCCCTTCACCTATCTAGCAATGTGCTAGATTCAGCCAAACTTCCACTATACTCAGATCCTCAGATCCTACAGCTCAGAACCTGGATAGGTTCCTACAACTCAGGCTCAACAGCCCTACCTCAGCCTTGCCTCAAGGCCTACCACTCAGAGAATAACCTTCTCCTACACTCAGGCAAATAGCCCTACCACTCAAAGATCACCTCTCCTACACTCAGCCTTTATAACACAGGCTTACAACTCAGATCTGTGTAAACAGATCCTACATAAATTTAGAAAAGATATTTTGATGTCTTGCCTTTGTTGAGAGAGAAGAGGACACGACACTTCTTGATCAGCTGATGAAATCAACTGAATCTGAGCTTTCTTCAAAGCTTCTTGAATCTGAACTTAGCTGAGTTGATTTCCAAATAGCTTCTTGAGAAACCACTGATGGCTTCCTTCTTCTTCTTCAAGATGACTGGATCTCCCTCTATCCAACACCTTAACTGATACTTCAGACTTCCTCTTCTTAGACCTTCTGATGAAGATCTTTTTTTTTTCACTTTCTTGAATTGAAACTACAACAGGATCGTAATCCTTCTGTTTCTTCTTCTTTTATCTTCTTCTATTATATTTCTTAGCTTAGCTTCATGTGTATCTTAATTCCTTCTGAATGTGTCTATTTATAGACTTTCTTCATGGTAACCGGCTGATCCGGTTTCTAACTGTTTTCTGACAGGTCTGACAGCTTCAGTTAAACTGTGGCAACCCACAACTGTCAAGTCTTCAAACAGTTCTTGTACCTTAGCCTTGGACAGCAAAATGTCGAGACAGTCTGTTAGAAAGTGTCGAGACCAATCTGTCTATCTGTGTCGACACAAGTGACTTTGGTGTCGACACAGTCTTTGATGATGTCGACTGAGTTGCCTTTAAGTCGACACAGCTTCTTCAGAAAATAACTTAGTCTAGACTCTTCAGTGTGTCGACACAAGTCCTGTATGTCGATACAGTTATTGTAGATTCAGAACTCAGCATGTGTCGACTCAGCCTTCTGGTGTCGACACAGCAATCTTCAATTCTGCCAAAATGTGTCGACTCAGTCTTCTGGTGTCGACACAAGCATAGTCGACTTCTGCCAATATGTGTCGACTCAGTCTTCTGGTGTCGACACATCCACCCAGTGTCGACACAGTTGTGGTCGATTATTTTTCTCTGGTCGACTATTTTTCACTAGTCGACTAACTTTCTCTGGTCGACTATCTTTCATGGTGTCGACAAACTTTCTCTGGTCGACTATCTTTCACGGTGTCGACAAACTTTCTCTGGTCGACTATCTTTCACGGTGTCGACAAACTTTCTCTGGTCGACTATCTTTCACGGTGTCGACACTGCTTCCCAGTGTTGAGGTCGACGATTTTCTTTATGTGTCGACACTGCTTCCCAGTGTCGACATAAATGTGGTCGACTATCTTTCTCTGTGTCGACACTGATATTCTGAAGTGTCGACACAATTTCTTCAGGTGTCGACATGTGGACTTAGAATATTTTTCTGTATTATTTAATACTTCTTCACCTGCACATGTCAACTCAAAACAACATCAAATACACCTTGATGTATATCATTGAGCTAAGTTGGGCTTCTTCAAATCAGGTACACATTTTCCAATGTACCCAACAATCTCCCCCTATTTGGAGAAGTCATAACCCTATAGCCAATGATATACACCATTTATAAAAAGTATAAACTGATGATAGATGACATAACATGAATACTTAATATAAACAAAATAAAAACCATACATCACAGAATGAACATTATATGATTTCACACAACATTTTGTTTATAACTTGATAATGTTTGAATACAGAGATTTATATCTAATGATTTAATCAAAACATTACAAAACACTTTGAAAGAACTAAGAATTAAGACTGATCAGGCTCTTTAATGACAATTCCTTTGCCAGATAGAACTTGAGCCTTCACAGGAGCTTCAGAATCTTCAGCTGGCTTCTTGCCTTTTAGATCAGCCTTCTTCTTTGCTTCTTACTTGAGCCTTTGCCTTTCAAAATAATGAAAGGGCTTTGGGAAGTACTTGCTTGGCTCCTGAGCATCTGGAGGCAGCCTACCCAGCTTGGCTTTTCTTCTAAACTGTACAATGGCCTCTTGCCTGGCTTTATACTTCTGCCATTCCATCTCATTGTACCACTTGCCTCTTTCATGCACTTGGTCTTTGACAGCCTTCCATGCAGTGAGTATTATATTTCTGGAAGTAGGACTCCACTGCTCAAAGTCTGGCTTAAGTTCAGCCTGCTCTCTAAACCTTTTCTTAGATAGAAGAGCATCTTGCTGGTCTTTCAAAGTAGCCTCAGGCTTATCAACCTTCCCAAAAACAATATTAGTAACCTCCTTTGGAGGACTATACATCCCTTGAACCTGCTGATCAATCATGTCAAAATCTGGAGGGGGGTAAATGACTTGGGCAACCTTAGGTTGATTGCCTTCAAGTAGACTTGTTTGTATTCCTGACTCAGCCACCATAACATCATCACACAATGGGGGATATCCCAATGTGGCTCGAATACTATTGGTCACCCATTTGGTGTGCTCTGAGCCTGCATGGACTAGCATCCTCTCCCCCTTAATGGCTTCTCTAGAAACATGATCTCTGAGATCTTCCTTTTGAAATCTGATTTGGCCATCCAGATAATTCACACCCTCTTTAAAAAATGGTTTTAACTTTTGAAGCTTATCAGATATTTCTTTTTGAGAGGTAGTGATTGCAGTCTTAACAGAAGCAATAGCAGCTTGAAAGTTCTTATCAAATTCTTCCATTTCTTTTGTTCTATCTGCAGGCAGGCCTGGAACAATATTTTTCAATTCCTCTATTATCTCATGATGAGATTCAATTAAATTATCATTCATTCTTAACTGATTTTCCAAGACATAGCTTTGCTTTAAAGCAATGTCATCCACCTTAGGGATGATAGTCTGTTGTTGTTTTGCCAGATATACCACAGCATTACCTCCCTTATGGAAGCAATCTGTCATTTCCTTCGTATGCATATTGACCTCAAACCTAATTGATTTTATATCTTGAGCTAAGTCAAATTGCAGGGACTTGTTGTTCTCATCAACATATTTTTCTATAGCCACTCTGTGTTCATCCAATTTCACTTGTAAATCTACCAAGAACTTGTTATAATCAAAGTCAGAAGGAGTGTGATGTGCTGTAGACTGTAGAGCCTGCTTATAGCTCTTGCTCCTTCTCTGAAAGACCATAAGTTTTCTCTTTTTAGCCACCCTGGCTTCTTCAGTCTCTGAATCAGAAGTACTATCAATTTGAACTCTTTCTTTGGGAGGAGGAGAAACAGCTGCTTTAGTGCCATGTTGTACAGTCTCAACATGCACTGGCTCCCCCTCAATTTCTTGCTCCACTTCCAGACTATCAGTAATTATTTCATCAGTTGGAAATAACTCCTCCAGAGTATATTCCTTCTGAGCTTGTTCATTTGCAGTTTTCAAATTTGGAGATTGATGAATTGGAGCATCTTCTAGCACTTGCTCCCCCTGGACCTGTGCAGAAATAGAAATATTAGAAATCTCTTTTGTAGGAAAATACACCAGCTCCCCCTGCACCTGTACCTGGTGATGAGTAGATACAGTTTGTGTAGGTGAATAAACTTGCTGAGCTGGTATACTTACTTCTTCTTCTTGAACTGCATGTATTGTGGTATCCTGAACTTGTATAGTTGCAGGCTGATCTTCAACTTCCAGTCTTACTTGCTCTTCTTGTGGATGCCCAGTACTGGTAGCATGACCTGGGGATTTCTCAAGTGAATCCTGCCTTTCCACTTCAGGCATCTCTTTGTTCAGCACCCTATCCCATCTAGAGAACAATCTCATGTCCATTCTTCTCATGTGATTAATTTTAGTTCCAGGTTGTTGTTGCATAACCTCAGGAATCTCCTTACTTAGATATATACTCATTATCCTAGCCAGATTTGGCTTCTTGATCCCTTCCTTAATCTTTTCAAAAATTACAGATGACTAATCCGTTGGAATTGTAAACACAATCCTGGTCATTAGGCTGAACATATAGGCAGAAATCCTATCATGTCCACCTGACTTGCACAGAATAACTTTTCCAACTACTTCTGACAGGAATTTGCCTTGTTGATTCATTCCTTTCCGATTGAACGCAGCTCCAATTTTCATGATGGATTCCAATCCACACCATTGAAGAGCCTCCCTAGATTTAGAAGCAGGGACATCCTCTTCATTCTCAATTGTAGGTAATTGCAGAATTGTTCTTATCTTACTTGGTGTAATCTCCACAAGTGATCCATGAACTGTGGATTTTATTTCATGACTTTCAGAGTTTACAGAGGCAGAGGTAAAGAACTCATGCACCTCCTTCTTCCATATCTTTGAAGGTTTGGAGACCAAAAATTCTAAACCAGAGTCGGAGAGGAGAGAGATAACCCCAAGAACATCTAGAGGGGCAGATGCAAAGGCCTGGCGCACCAACTCATATCCTTCATTAACATTATCTTCAATCTTCGGCACCATTGATCAGTCAAGAAAGCTTGAAAGATGAGAGAAAGAGAGAGAGAGGGAGAATGTCGACACAGGGTTTCGAAAACCTTGTAAGCGTGTCGACAGAATGAGTTTTTGACCTATTTATACTTTCTGTTTAAAGAAGATCAAAAGTCGTCAAAAACAGACTATAAGTGTCGACACAGGCTTCTATTGTCTCGACTACAAGTTAGTCTACTATGTGTCGACACCAAATTGCGGTTATGTCGACACTAGGGATATATAGTAGAGCATCAGAAATTCTGTGTCGACTCTTAGTATAAGTGTCGTCACAAAATCTGTAGGTGTCGACACCACTATCCTGGTGAAGTCGACACTACATTCCTGGATAAGTCGACAATAAGATTCTTAAGTGTCGACACATATTTTCTGTGTCGACACAATATCGCTGACTTGTCGACATTACAATCCTGAGTCGACACATAATTACTGTATGTGTCGACACAATCTTACTTAGCCAATTTCTGTTTGTTCATCACAACTTATAAGTACAACAAAGTACTTTATACTACTTCAATGTGTCTTAATATCACTTGAATGTCTTGTTACCACTTCAGCTTTATTGTTGATAATTTTGTGATTACACTAATTAATGGTTAACATACCTAATTCAATTTTGAATTTATTGAATTTTGTCTCATCTAGGGGCTTAGTAAACACATCTGCTATTTGATAATCTATTTTCATAAATTCCAATGAGATGTCTTCTTTTTCTACATGTTCTCTAAGAAAATGGTATTTTATTTCTATGTGCTTAGTTCTACTATGAGAAACAGGATTATTAGCAATAGAAATTGCACTCTTAGAATCACACAAAAGAGGTGTTCTACTTACTTGAATACCATAATCCTTTAGCTGATGCTGCATCCATAATAGCTGTGCACAGGAGCTTCCAGCAGCAACATACTCTGACTCAGCTGTGGAAATTGCCACAGTAGTCTGCTTCTTACTACTCCATGATATTAGTCTTCCTCCCAGGAATTGACAAGTACCTGTAGTACTCTTCCTATCATCTCTACATCCTGCAAAATCTGCATCTGAATAGCCTGTTAGTTGAAAATCTCTATTCCTAGGGTACCAAAGACCTAGATTAGGTGTGCCCTTAAGATATCTCCGAATCCTTTTGACTGCAGTATAATGAGATTCTTAAGAGCAGGCTTGGTACCTAGCACAAACACATGTAACATACATAATATCTGGTCTACTAGCAGTGAGATATAGTAGAGAGCCAACTATCCCTCTATACAAAGTCTCATCAACAGGTTTACCTGCATCATCTTTGCATATAGGCATACTTGTTCCCATAGGAGTTCTCATGGTGGAGGATGACTCCATACCATATTTCTTAATCAATTCTTTGGTGAACTTAGACTGTGATATGGACAATCCATCATTAGTCTGTCTTACTTGGAGTCCCAAGAAGAATTTCAGTTCCCCCATACTGCTCATCTCAAACTTCCCTTGCATAAGTTTGGCAAACTTTTTACAAAGGTTGTTTTCAGTAGATCCAAAGATTATGTCATCAACATAGATCTGTACTAAGATGATCTTGCCTTTGGATTCCCTAAGGAATAGAGTTTTGTCAATTTTTCCTCTTGATAATTTATTCTCAATAAGGAAAGTAGACAGGGTTTCATACCAAGCCCTTGGGGCTTGCTTTAACCCATACAGAGCTTTCCTAAGCTTATAAACAAAATCAGGTTTAAGAGGATCTACAAAACCTGATGGCTGCTCTACATATACTTCTTCTTTAAGATCACCATTCAGAAATGCTGACTTCACATCCATCTGGTATACTTTGAAGTCTTGATAGGCTGCATAAGCAAGGAATATTCTGATTGCCTCCAGCATTGCTACTGGAGCAAAGGTTTGATCAAAGTCAATCCCTTCTTCCTGCCTGTATCCTTTTGCAACCAATCTTGCTTTATTCTTTACTATTATCCCACTTTCATCTAGCTTGTTCCTATAGATCCATTTTGTGCCAATTATGTTGTGGCCTCTTGGTTTAAGAACAAGCTCCCAGACATTGCACCTTCTGAATTGATTCAGCTCCTCTTGCATAGCATCAATCCAGTGCTGGTCTTGGATAGCTTCTTCAAACTTCTTAGGCTCCATTTGTGATAGGAAACTTGAATGTAGAACTGTGTTTTGATTTCTGCGTCTAGTTTGCACCCCTTGTCTTGGATCACCTATTATTTGTTCAGCTGGATGATCTCTTAAATGTCTTGTAGCTGGAGGAAGATTTCCTTCTGGTTGAACATCTCTAGCTCCTTCATTTAACTGATTCTCTTGATTTTCATCATCTTCTATAGTGTCTTGTTCTCCCCCTGGACTGAAGCCTTCATTTTCCAATGCCCCATCTTCCTTTGATACTTCAGTAATGGAAAGCTTGTCCATACTTTTGCTTATACCTGTTGAGTCATTTGATCTACAAGACAACTCACAGTTGATTAATCTTGTTTCATCAAACACAACATGCACAGATTCTTCAACAACTTGTGTGGTCAAGTTGAAGACTCTATAGGCTTTACTATTTGTGCTGTACCCAACAAATATCCCATCCTGGGATTTGGCAGCAAACTTAGTCAAATATGACTTGCCATTGTTAAGTATATAACACTTGCAACCAAAGATCCTAAAGTAAGATAGATTTGGTTTTCTGCCTTTCACAATCTCATAGAGAGTCATTTTGTGGCTTTTGGTGATAGTAGCCCTATTGATTACATGACAAGCAGTGTTAACTGCCTCAGCCCAAAAATATTCTGGGAGAGAGGTGTCACTCAATAGAGTTCTACCAGCTTCAATTAATGTTCTATTCTTTCTTTCAGCAATTCCATTTTGCTGAGGTGTTCTAGGTGAGGAGAACTCTTGGAAAATCCCAAAGTCTTTACACAATTTTGTTATGCTTTCAGATTGAAACTCAGTACCATGGTCACTTCTGATTTTGACCACTGTACTATTCAGTTCATTCTGAATTTGCTTTACAAAATTAAGTAAAACACCCGGGGTTTCAGATTTTTGACTCAGAAAGAACACCCATGTAAATCTAGAATAGTCATCTACAACCACAAAAGTGTAGATCTTCCTACCTAGACTATGAACTGGCATAGGACCAAAAAGATCCATATGCAAAAGGTATAAACACCTCACAGAATCCTTGTTTTCAAGGCTTTGAAAGGAGGATTTTGTCTGCTTGCCCTTTTGACAAGCTGAGCATATCCCTTCCTTTATACACTTAACTTGAGGTCCATTCCTCACTAACTCTTTGCTAAAGAGTTGACCAATTGTCTTGTAGTTTAGATGAGCCAATCTCTTGTGCCACTTAATGTAAGACCCCCATTTTTTTTTCTTTTTCGACACCGGGGTCTTAGGCCCAGAACCGCCGCCTTGCGGTGACACCTTCGCACCCGGGAAGGTCGTCACTACAAGACGCCGATTCTGCCGGCCAATTCGATCATAACAGTAGCAATATACTTAAGAAGGTAGCAAGTCCACAAAGAGAATCACATACATAGAAATAAACTCCACGAAGGGAGTGTCCACAGATAGTACATATAATGAAAAATCACGGGCTTATGCCCGGTACATCAAGTCCTCACTACATTTCACTCATCGCGGAAACAAACTAATACAACTACTATAGATCGGGACTCACTGTCCCTGCTGTCTGGACTCCAGTGCTAGACTGTCCGATCTCCAAACGTGCCGACCTCCGGGGCTGCTCCTCCATGCTGGGCTCTGTGGTCCCCTAAATGATGTGGTTCGAAAACCATTAGTCTAAAAGACTAAGTCCTATCGTCCCCCACCCCTTCCCCCATGGCTCCTAAAGCACCGAGCGGGGAGAAGGAAAGGGAAGGACATGAAGGTGGAGAGTATTCAAATTTCAGATGGCAGTGGAACTAAACTAACAGTGTAAGATGATAATAATCGTACAAAATAAATATGTAACCTTAACTTATGCGAGTGTACATAAGTTAAGGGATCTTTTGTAGGGCTCCTATCGTATAAAAAGTCCCATACCAATTTATACGATAGGGTGTCGGTTCTATTAGCAGGTTTATAATGTTGAAAGAGATCCTTGACTTATAGGCATGCTCACACGAACTTATAGGCCAAGGGGTCGTTTAGCAAGGCCTAATGTATAGAGCGTCCCATACCGCTTATACATTAGGTGTCAGGTTATATGCGATGGTTATGCTATGAAATACATTTATGCCATGATGTGAACATGCATGTGCAACTCACCCACTCGACTCTGTGTACACAGACCTTTAGTTCCCCCTTTCGGAGCCGTTACCTCCCAGGATACCTCCGTAGTGGCAGACGGAAGCGGTGGGTTGGGCCTCGCCCACCTCTAAACCAGTAAAGCACTACCGGTCAGACCTATCGTACGCCTCAACGCTTGGTGCACTAAGCGGACGTCTGCGTACTCTTGCCGGCTGGCGCACCGGACTTCTGTTGGCAAGGTGGTAACCACACTTGCCGAGCCAACCATATTGGTGTCGGTGCATCGAACTCCCCAATATAGAAGACCCACCACCTTAAAACCTTTTATGCACATACAATAGTTATGAGTCAACCAACCAACCGAGCCGAAGCTCACCGGACAATTCCCGTCCATCATAATCTACAACCGAGCTAAAGTTCCCCGGACAATCCCGTCCGTCATAATCTACAACCGAGCTAAAGTTCCCCGGACAATCCCGTCCGTCATAATCTACAACCGAGCTAAAGCTCCCCGGACAATCCCGTCCGTCGTAATCAACAACTGAGCCGAAGCTCGCCAGACCACCATCACAACTACTGGGCTTATTGCCCAAGTAACCCATACTATCTCCCGGGACACTGGGTGGGAAAGTGTGAAACCCTAAGTTTACTATTTACTGTATGCTTACGAAGTTTTGACTCTTCCTAATGAGAAAGACGATACGTTGAACAAGATAGGGGGTATTCTAAATAATCATTCGAATGCCCTGAATTATTTACTGGAGACTTATCATGATGCAAATGGACTAAATCCAAAGGATTATCATTTTTCCAATTATTCTGATATTTATTTTAAATTCCCGTAAAGCTTCTAAGGGCTACCCATTGAGCATGAAGTGCACTTTTCAGAAAGGTATAAAGCTTCATAAATTCATGATAAATTCTAAATAATCATTTAACAATAAATCCAAGATATAACAATTTTTCAAGTATTCAAGTGACACTAATCAATTTTTGAAAATATATCCTTTTTCCTTTTATTAATGAAGTAAGTGCAATAAATGTTCATCCAAAAATTCTTAATTAAGAACACCATCCGCTTCTAGTGAAGGGAGTTTGTTTCCCGGAATTTCTATCAATCAATCAGTTCCACCATTCCTTATTAATGAAATTGATCTCACTGCTTCTCAAAATCGTGGCCGAGCGGTCAAAAGCGTGTGTCTTTCTTTCAATCTGTTTCAGTTTTTCTACGTAGGTTCGAATCCTGCCTCTCCCACCACCCAGCTGCTATTGAGCGCTTTCGTTCTAGAGTAGATACTGACTTAAAAACATCATTGGCCAAATTTCATAATTATACAGTAAGTAAATTGCTCAAAATGATGCAAACAAACTAGATCCAAAATTGCTAAATGCAGACCACCAAGTCAATCTTCCTGTAAAATGGGATGTATATAAAATAATCATCCTACACCCCTATAATAATTAATGGAGGTTCATTATGACCTTTAAGTTCTAAATCCAGAGTTCCAAAATTTTCCTTACTTATTTGATAATTCATTTAATTATTTTAATGTCTAAAATTTCCAAAAAATGAACATGAAGTACTACTTTCATTCAAGGAATCATTTTACAAATTTTATATGTTACTCAGAATAATGATATAACTTATCTTCCAAAATATATATTTCTTTTCAGTAAAGCTTTATCTTTAAATCAAATATTCATTTAAGTCCTTGGAAATTCATTTAATAAATATAAAATAATGTATTGCTTCCAAAAATTCAGGGAAATTTCAATTATGAATCTAATGGCATATACATGGTTTGGGACAAATTTCATAATTTATTTATTAGTAAATAGGCTTAAATGAATTTTTGAATAATTCCATCAAATGACAATCTTGTGAACTAACTACCTCATATACTTGTTCAAGAATTCTTATAAAATTTATATAAACTCTTTATGCTTCCAAACAACCTCTGCCAAAATTTCAGGACCTCTCAATTATCAGAAGTAGCATAATAAATTATTTACTTAATTTAAGCATTTCTTGGGTTACAAATGAAGTGCTATAATTATTGACCCAAAATTCCCCATTAAATTACCAGAGGCTCATAATGTCCTTAAGACCAATCTACCAAAATTTCATCTTAGTTTGAGGTGTTTAGCTAGCCCATTTCAACCCTAGAATGTTTGTGCCCTAAACTAGGGTTAGGTATTTTAGGGTCCTAAACCTTCAAAAAATGCCCTAATAATTTTACCAGAGGTTTATAGTTACCAAAACTATATCCCTACAAAATTTCATAGCTATACAAGGTGATTTGGCCATATGCCCTTCACAAGGTACAAAAGCCCTTCCTTAGGGTTTGACCTAAGATCTTGGGCCAAACCAACTCCACTGCCCCCAAATTTCCTATGGGAGGTGTATCCTGTCATCCCAAACTAGTGTACAAAATTTGAACCTCTGTTGATGTGAATTAGACACTAAAAGCAAAAATTACAATTTGGACCAAAATACCCTTCTTAGGGCAAGGCTAGGGTTTGCTTGAATCCTATTCAAATCAACTCCAAACTTAATGATATTTTAACCAGAGGTCTATATGGACCTCATAACCATCCCACCAAAATTTGGTTGAATTTGGATTTCACTTGACCCCTAATTTAATTTGCCCTAGCATAATTAAATTATTTACAAAATATATAGGAAAATTATTCCCAAAAATTCCCATTTTTGGGCAGGGTCTAGGTATAGGGTAGGGTGAGCCCCTGCCAAAATTTCAGCTTATTTGGACCAAGGATCAAGTGTGGGCATCCAATTTAATGACTGACTATTCATTTGTATAGACCCCACCAAAATGAGTGCCCTAGTCAACCCAGTCACCCAAATTGGTTCAAACCAATTTTGGCTGAAAGTAGACTCATAGGGCTAGGTTTTTGATGTTGACCACTTTCTCTGAAACAGGCTCTATATATTTTTAATAATTAAAACCAGTAAATACCAATACTGTGACAATAATGAAATGAATCAAATATTAATCCTATAGTTTAAAATCATATGACACGAATCTTGGCGCAAAATCGGACGGGATCGGGTCATCTTCAAGCTCCAGCCGACGGCCCCGATTCAACCCGCCTGGAGCATCTTCCAGCGGCTGCCGCCGGCCATCCGGCCGCCTCCCCGGCCTGCCACCGCCGCCGACACCTTCGTGGTGGTCGGGGCTATCTCCGGCCGGCGTCTAGGCCGCCGGAGAGCGCTTTTCCAGCGATCCCGAGAAATGAAAAAAAACGGGAAATCCATGGATTTTGAAATCTCGATCGGGCTCAATTGAGCCCGAACCTTGGCCCTATTGATTCCTATGATCTACCCAAGAGTGAAGGAGTGGAGGAGGACCTTTTTGGGCGGCTGTAGTCTGGCTGAACGCCGGATTGGCATGGTGGTGGCCGGTGGTGGTCGGATTGCTCAAAAAGGCAGAATAGGGCTTGGTTTCTTCAGGAAAATGGTGGGGATCACTCCTTGGAGTCCAATGGAGCTTTTAAAGAGGTGAGGGGAGGTGTTAGGTGGCTGAAAACACCTTGGCCATTTTTGGCCAAAGTCCACATTGGCGGCTAGGTTGGTAGGGGTGGTGGAGCTTGCTCCAGCCAGTCAAAAAAAGCTGCTAGACTCCCCCTTGTCCTTCTGAATTGAATGGGGAGGTTGGGGAGGGGGGAGGAGGAGCACAAAGTCCTCCTTCCTTCTCTTCCTTCTCTTTCTCTCTCCTCCATGGATGACTTTCTCTCTCCTAGTCATCAAGCCTGAAATTTAGGCTCCTACATGTCACATGTCAGCCCACCAATCCATTTGGCCACTTGGGTCAAGGTTAGCCCTAATGAAATAGGCTTGAGCTTGAGTTAGCCCATTTGGGCTAACTTGACCCAAAGTGGGACTAGGGCCCACCTAGGTCAATTTGATCCTTGAGGTTTCCTTAATAGGTCCTTGGTGACCCATTAGCCTCCCCTAGGGTCAAGGTGGGGTTGAATTGGCCCTTGAAGGTCACTTGGCCCTTAACTAGGGCATTTTGACCATTTTAGGTTAAGGGTTGACTTTGGTCAAACTAGCCCCTTTGATTGGTCCCAATGGGTCCTTGGTGACCTATTGGCCTCTCACTAGGCTTATGAGGGTAGGGGTGGTGTCTATTGGGCTAAGGGACTGCAATTGACCCTTGTGTAGGTCAATTTGACCTAATTAGGGCTATATTTGACTTTGGTCAACTTAGCCCTATTGACTGCTTTCCATGGGTCCTTAGTGACCCATTGACCTCTCACTAGGGTTATGGAAGTTTGGGTGGAGTATATTTGGCTAATAGACTGAAATGGACCCTTGTCTAGGTCAACTTGACTTAGCTAGGGTTATAGTTGACTTTGGTCAACTTTGGTCTTTTGACTGCTCTCCATGGGTCCTTAGTGACCCATTGACCTCTTTCTAGGGTTATAAGGGTATGGGTGGGGTCTTGGAGTCTTGGTGAAGTCCCATGATCACTTTTAGTCAAGGTTCTGAGATCTGCTAAGTGCAGACCACAGTGGCCCTATTCACACTACCAGGTCCACTTGCCTCTTCCTTGGGCTTCCTAGGGTTTTGTCATGACAAAACCACTCCTAGGGGTCTAGTTGGAAATGGGATGTTACAAATCCCAATAAACAAAACAAAGATTTCGTCCCCGAAATCCAGGTTAAGCTTACGGGGACTCCTATCGGGGAGGAAGAAACTTGTAACATCCCATGTAAGTTGAAAGTTTTATGCCACGACTCCGTGATTGACATGCGAGGTTTAAGGCGTTTGTCGATGTTAAGACCAAATAGTCCAAATGACAAAAATCTAGACCCCAATAAACAAAAGTTTAGCCCATATCCTTGAAATTTTTGTTCTACTAGTTAATCATATGAAGGGAATTGAACATTTTGAGTGGTTGCGAGGAATACCTGACTGAAGAGTTCCGGGTATCTTTGTCGCATCAAGTCCTGGGGCTCCCATGTGTGCTCCTCTCTTCCGTGATTTCTCCACAGGACCTTGACTAATGGAACCTTCTTGTGGCGTAGAATCGTACCCCCTTGTCGTCAATCTGGACTGGCTCTAGGTGAACTGACCGATCAGATGCTATCGATCCATCTGTGGTTGAAACTTGCTGCTCTGGACGTAGTAGAGCTCTCCTAAGAGAGGATATATGGAACACATCGTGCAGACTCGCCAGCTCTGGTGGCAGTTCCAGTCTGTATGCCAAGGGACCGATCCGCTCCTGGATCCTATAAGGTCCCATGTACCTTGGGCTGAGCTTCTTCCTTTGTCCGCGTACCCGAGTAACTCCATGCATGGGTCGGATTTTCAAGAACACCTGATATCCCACCTGGAATTCCATCTGACGGTGCCGAGCGTCGTAATACTTAGCCTGCCGGCTCTGTGCTTCTAGCATCCTGTCCCGTATCAATCTCACCTGAGCCTCGGTGTCCTCAACAAATTCCGAATCCAATGCCTTAGGGTCCTCGTCCTGTATCCATGACAGCGGAGTCCTGCACTTTCGTCCGTACAACGCCTCATAAGGAGCCATCTTTATACTAGACTGGTAGCTGTTATTATATGAGAACTCGATCAATGGTAACAATTTCTCCCAAGGTTCACCACGATCTAATATGCAGAGTCGTAGTAAATCCTCCAGCGTCCGGTTGGTCCGTTCCGTCTGTCCATCCGTCTGGGGATGAAAAGCCGTACTGAATGTTAGTCGAGTGCCCAAGTAAGTCTGCACTGACCTCCACTCCCTGGATGTAAATCGTCCATCCCGGTCTGACACAATCGACTTGGGGATGCCATGATAGCGAACGAACTGCTCCACAAACTTCTGGACTAACACTCCCACCGAGTCATCCTTCCTGATTGGAATAAACCTCGCCACCTTCATCAGTCGGTCGATGATTACCCATATCGAATCGTTCCCTGTCCTGGATCGAGGAAGTCCATGTATAAAGTCCATGGCGATATCATCAAACTTCCACTCTGGTACTGGGAGGGGCTGTAATAATCCTGCGGGGTTTTTGCACTCTGCTTTTACTAATTGGCACGCCTTGCAACGGGTCACGAAGTAGGTGATATCCTTCTTCATGCCGGGCCAGAACATAGTCTTCTTCAGATCTGCAGTCATCTTTGTAATCCCCGGGTGTACCGAATATCGACTGCAATGAGCCTCCGTCATGATGTCTTCCCGGATCTGGCCTCCCTCTGGTATGTAGACCCGTCCTCTGAAGCATACTAAATTATCTCTCAGCGTGTAATCTCCCACAGTGCCTGCTTTTAAGGACCGGAATACCGGATCTAGCTGGGCATCCTGCCTCTGTCCATCCTTGACCCGCTCTCGTATGTCATCCGTGGCGATTAATGATGACAGGTATTCCTGGTATAGCCCAGGGTGATCCTCGGATACTAGGGATATTTGCATTTTATCAAACGTCTGAATCAACTCCAAGGCCATCAATGGTGTTCCTACTTCAGTGTTTGCGGTCTTTCGGCTCAATGCATCTGCTACCACATTCGCCTTTCCCGGGTGGTAGTGCATCTCGTACTGGTAATCTGCCAAAAATTCCACCCATCGTCTCTGTCTGATATTTAGCTCCTTCTGCGTGTCCACATACCTCAAATTTTTGTGGTCGGAGTATATGTCGCAGTGGATACCGTATAGATAGTGACGCCAGACCTTTAATGCAAAAATAACAGCTCCCATCTCTAAGTCATGGATTGGGTAGTTTTGCTCGTGCTTCTTCAGCTGCCGAGAAGCATAAGCTATCACATGGCTATTCTGCATAAGTACTGCCCCCATGCCCTGGTAGGAGGCGTCGGTGTAGACCTGGAATCCTCCTTTCCCTGAAGGGAGGGTAAGTATAGGGGCCGAAGTGAGTCGCCCCTTTAGCTCTTGAAAAGCCTCTTCACACCGTGGGGTCCAGGTAAAGGGCACCTCCTTCCTTGTCAGAGATGTGAGTGGGAGGGAGATACGAGAGAATCCCTCTACGAATTTCCGGTAGTATCCGGCAAGCCCTAGGAAACTTCGTACATCTGTGGCCGTCTTTAATTGTGGCCAGTCCCGAACTGCTTGGATCTTGGCCGGGTCCACTGCTAACCCAGCACCACTGATGATATGGCCTAGGAAGGCCACCTCCTTCAACCAAAATTGGCACTTGCTGATCTTTGCATAAAGCTTGTGCTCCCGTAGTTTCTTCAGAGTCAGCGTCAGATGTTGTGTGTGCTCCTCTTCTGTCCTTGAGTAAATAAGGATGTCATCGATAAACACGATGACGAATATATCTAAATACTCCTTGAACACCTGATTCATAAGGCTCATAAATGCTGACGGCGCATTTGTGAGCCCGAAGGGCATTACAGTAAATTCGTATAGTCCGTATCTGCTACTGAATGCAGTTTTCGGAATGTCCTCTTCCTGGATCCGTAACTGGTAATAGCCCGATCTCAGATCCAATTTGGAAAAGAAGTGCGCCCCTTCTAGCTGGTCAAACAGCTCATCTATCCTTGGCAGCGGATACGTATTTCGGACTGTCAATCGATTTAGAGCTCGGTAGTCGATGCACAGTCTCAGAGTTCCGTCCTTCTTTTTAACAAACAAGACCGGGGCTCCCCAAGGCGAAGAGCTCGGTCGGACAAATCCAGCCTCCACCAGTTCTTGGAGTTGGCTTCGAAACTCTGTCAATTCTTTCGGGGCCATCCGGTAAGGGGCCCTAGCTGCTGGCTTAGCCCCCGGCACCAGCTGTATCCGGAAATCCTGCTCCCGGTGCGGGGGTAGCCCAGGCAGTTTCTCCGGGAATACGTCGGCAAAATCTCGCACCACCGGAATATCCGAGGTGGAGACCTTGGTTTCAGTCATCTCAAATATTACTTCATACACGTCTTCTCCTTGTAAGTGAGCCTTAACGGCCTGTACAGATGACAATATGAGAGGGAAAGTAGATCTAATACCTTCAATGACGAGATAGGAGTCTCCATGTCTCACGGTAATCCTCTTGGATGAGCAATCGATCTGAGCGTGATTCCAGTTCAACCACGTCATTCCTAGGATCAAATCAAAGATTGGCATCTTTATGATTGTCGCTGGAGCTTCAAACGTCTTTCCGCCGATCTCTGCCTCCATGTTGCAATGGGCAGAGGTGAACAACTCTGATCCGTCGGGTAGTCGTATCCTCATCATCAGACCCGTGAATCTTTCTACGCCTTCCAATCCTTCTATGAAGGCCTCCGATACAAATGAGTGCGAAGCACCCGTATCAAATAGAGTATAAGCGGGTTTGCCGCTGATGAAAACTATTCCTGGGGTTTTGGGAAAAATTAAATGTCTCAGAATTCTAGCTATGGTTTTCTTTCCTAGATTGTCACTTCTATATAAAATTTAAGTTCATGAGGAATAACTTAAACTAAAATTTTCAGACGTACCAGTGATTACTTGCTCCGGGTTTCGGGGCTGAGCCAGATCCAGTGCATAAATGTGCTCCCTCTGCTGCCTACGATCTGCACCCTGGAAACCGCGTCCTCGACCACGTCCTCGTCCTCCAAACTGCTGGGCATGCGGGGCAACCTGTGGTGTTGGTAGAGGTGCTTCCCTCATAGGGCAGTTTCTCCGAATATGCCCTATTTGATGGCAGTTGTAGCACTCTGGTGGGGGAAATGTCATGCCCCCGGGTCTTGGTGCCTCCCTCATCTGAAGAGGCTGAGGAGCCAGTACCACCGGCTCCCTCGGCTCTCGTCTTATTTCCTGATGAGGTTGGTCTTCTGTTCTTCTTCCTTCTCTCCCATCTGTGATGCGGCCCCGCCGCTGATCATTCCGGGCTCCCCGGCCCTGGTCCTCTGTTGGCCTTTTTCGACCCCGAGTGGTGTGCCAATCGGCCTCAATCCTCTTGGCCATTTCCAAGATCCGAGAGATAGGTCCATCAGAAATGAACAGAAGGGCCTCCCTCAAGTCCTCTCGTAGACCCTTATAAAACCTTTTTGTGTAGCCCGCCTCATCTAGTTGATACGAATCCGCGTAGCGAGCTAAGTGGCCGAACTCCCGATGGTACTCTACCACCGTCCTGGTACCCTGCTTCAACTGTAAGAACCGTTCCTCCAACTCATCCCTGGCTGATTGTGGAACAAAATGTTCCAGGAGAGCGGTCCTGAACTCTTCCCAAGAGATTTCTGTAACCTCCCTATCAGCAAATGTTGTATCCAGCAGCGTCTTACACCACCTCTTTGCGTGAGACTCTAGGCAGGAGACAACCAAGGCCACCTTCTCCTCCCAGGGACATCGTATCCCAGTCAGCATTTCATACATAATATCTAGCCACTCCTCTGTCCGTACAGCGGATTCTGTCCCCAAGTAAGATGGAGGAGAGAGTCCTCGAAAAATGCTCATCCAATTGGCCCCCGGGTTCGGCTGCGGAGCCGAAACCTGCTGAGCCCTGAAAGCATCTAGAATGGCCGTCAGCGTTTGACCCATCTCCGAATGTAAGAATGGAGTGGGGGCCGGGGGAGGTGGTGCAACAGTCGGAGTCTGCTGAACTCCGCCTTGTGGTGTTGGCTGCGCTGGGGGCTGCGTTATAGAAGACAATTATAAGAAGTCTCACAGGTTTAACTAAAAGTGGACAATTTTCATGTGATTTCCCATATGGGCCCACCACTGCTTCCGCTGCTTAGTTTGTCCCCAAACTAAACTCGAGCGGGGGTGGCCCAGGGTAGTGGACTGCTACTTTTCTGATCGAGGTTTGCTCTGATACCACTTGTAAGACCCCCATTTTTTTTTCTTTTTCGACACCGGGGTCTTAGGCCCAGAACCGCCGCCTTGCGGTGACACCTTCGCACCCGGGAAGGTCGTCACTACAAGACGCCGATTCTGCCGGCCAATTCGATCATAACAGTAGCAATATACTTAAGAAGGTAGCAAGTCCACAAAGAGAATCACATACATAGAAATAAACTCCACGAAGGGAGTGTCCACAGATAGTACATATAATGAAAAATCACGGGCTTATGCCCGGTACATCAAGTCCTCACTACATTTCACTCATCGCGGAAACAAACTAATACAACTACTATAGATCGGGACTCACTGTCCCTGCTGTCTGGACTCCAGTGCTAGACTGTCCGATCTCCAAACGTGCCGACCTCCGGGGCTGCTCCTCCATGCTGGGCTCCGTGGTCCCCTAAATGATGTGGTTCGAAAACCGTTAGTCTAAAAGACTAAGTCCTATCGTCACCCACCCCTTCCCCCATGGCTCCTAAAGCACCGAGCGGGGAGAAGGAAAGGGAAGAACATGAAGGTGGAGAGTATTCAAATTTCAGATGGCAGTGGAACTAAACTAACAGTGTAAGATGATAATAATCGTACAAAATAAATATGTAACCTTAACTTATGCGAGTGTACATAAGTTAAGGGATCTTTTGCAGGGCTCCTATCGTATAAAAAGTCCCATACCAATTTATACGATAGGGTGTCGGTTCTATTAGCATGTTTATAATGTTGAAAGAGAGCCTTGACTTATAGGCACGCTCACACGATCTTATAGGCCAAGGGGTCGTTTAGCAAGGCCTAATGTATAGAGCGTCCCATACCGCTTATACATTAGGTGTCAGGTTATATGCGATGGTTATGCTATGAAATACATTTATGCCATGATGTGAACATGCATGTGCAACTCACCCACTCGACTCTGTGTACACAGACCTTTAGTTCCCCCTTTCGGAGCCGTTACCTCCCAGGATACCTCCGTAGTGGCAGACGGAAGCGGTGGGTTGGGCCTCGCCCACCTCTAAACCAGTAAAGCACTACCAGTCAGACCTATCGTACGCCTCAACGCTTGGTGCACTAAGCGGACGTCTGCGTACTCTTGCCGGCTGGCGCACCGGACTTCTGTTGGCAAGGTGGTAACCACACTTGCCGAGCCAACCATATTGGTGTCGGTGCATCGAACTCCCCAATATAGAAGACCCACCACCTTAAAACCTTTTATGCACATACAATAGTTATGAGTCAACCAACCAACCGAGCCGAAGCTCACCGGACAATTCCCGTCCATCATAATCTACAACCGAGCTAAAGTTCCCCGGACAATCCCGTCCGTCATAATCTACAACCGAGCAAAAGTTCCCCGGACAATCCCGTCCGTCATAATCTACAACCGAGCTAAAGCTCCCCGGACAATCCCGTCCGTCGTAATCAACAACTGAGCCGAAGCTCGCCAGACCACCATCACAACTACTGGGCTTATTGCCCAAGTAACCCATACTATCTCCCGGGACACTGGGTGGGAAAGTGTGAAACCCTAAGTTTACTATTTACTGTATGCTTACGAAGTTTTGACTCTTCCTAATGAGAAAGACGATACGTTGAACAAGATATGGGGTATTCTAAATAATCATCCGAATGCCCTGAATTATTTACTGGAGACTTATCATGATGCAAATGGACTAAATCCAAAGGATTATCATTTTTCCAATTATTCTGATATTTATTTTAAATTCCCGTAAAGCTTCTAAGGGCTACCCATTGAGCATGAAGTGCACTTTTCAGAAAGGTATAAAGCTTCATAAATTCATGATAAATTCTAAATAATCATTTAACAATAAATCCAAGATATAACAATTTTTCAAGTATTCAAGTGACACTAATCAATTTTTGAAAATATATCTTTTTTCCTTTTATTAATGAAGTAAGTGCAATAAATGTTCATCCAAAAATTCTTAATTAATTTTCTAGAGTAGATACTGACTTAAAAACATCATTGGCCAAATTTCATAATTATACAGTAAGTAAATTGCTCAAAATGATGCAAACAAACTAGATCCAAAATTGCTAAATGCAGACCACCAAGTCAATCTTCCTGTAAAATGGGATGTATATAAAATAATCATCCTACACCCCTATAATAATTAATGGAGGTTCATTATGACCTTTAAGTTCTAAATCCAGAGTTCCAAAATTTTCCTTACTTATTTGATAATTCATTTAATTATTTTAATGTCTAAAATTTCCAAAAAATGAACATGAAGTACTACTTTCATTCAAGGAATCATTTTACAAATTTTATATGTTACTCAGAATAATGATATAACTTATCTTCCAAAATATATATTTCTTTTCAGTAAAGCTTTATCTTTAAATCAAATATTCATTTAAGTCCTTGGAAATTCATTTAATAAATATAAAATAATGTATTGCTTCCAAAAATTCAGGGAAATTTCAATTATGAATCTAATGGCATATACATGGTTTGGGACAAATTTCATAATTTATTTATTAGTAAATAGGCTTAAATGAATTTTTGAATAATTCCATCAAATGACAATCTTGTGAACTAACTACCTCATATACTTGTCCAAGAATTCTTATAAAATTTATATAAACTCTTTATGCTTCCAAAAAACCTCTGCCAAAATTTCAGGACCTCTCAATTATCAGAAGTAGCATAATAAATTATTTACTTAATTTAAGCATTTCTTGGGTTACAAATGAAGTGCTATAATTATTGACCCAAAATTCCCCATTAAATTACCAGAGGCTCATAATGTCCTTAAGACCAATCTACCAAAATTTCATCTTAGTTTGAGGTGTTTAGCTAGCCCATTTCAACCCTAGAATGTTTGTGCCCTAAACTAGGGTTAGGTATTTTAGGGTCCTAAACCTTCAAAAAATGCCCTAATAATTTTACCAGAGGGTTATAGTTACCAAAACTATATCCCTACAAAATTTCATAGCCATACAAGGTGATTTGGCCATATGCCCTTCACAAGGTACAAAAGCCCTTCCTTAGGGTTTGACCTAAGATCTTGGGCCAAACCAACTCCACTGCCCCCAAATTTCCTATGGGAGGTGTATCCTGTCATCCCAAACTAGTGTACAAAATTTGAACCTCTGTTGAGGTGAATTAGACACTAAAAGCCAAAATTACAATTTGGACCAAAATACCCTTCTTAGGGCAAGGCTAGGGTTTGCTTGAATCCTATTCAAATCAACTCCAAACTTAATGATATTTTAACCAGAGGTCTATATGGACCTCATAACCATCCCACCAAAATTTGGTTGAATTTGGACTTCATTTGACCCCTAATTTAATTTGCCCTAGCATAATTAAATTATTTACAAAAACTATAGGAAAATTATTCCCAAAAATTCCCATTTTTGGGCAGGGTCTAGGTATAGGGTAGGGTGAGCCCCTGCCAAAATTTCAGCTTATTTGGACCAAGGATCAAGTGTGGGCATCCAATTTAATGACTGACTATTCATTTGTATAGACCCCACCAAAATGAGTGCCCTGGTCAACCCAGTCACCCAAATTGGTTCAAACCAATTTTGGCTGAATGTAGACTCATAGGGCTAGGTTTTTGATGTTGACCACTTTCTCTGAAACAGGCTCTATATATTTTTAATAATTAAAACCAGTAAATACCAATACTGTGACAATAATGAAATGAATCAAATATTAATCCTATAGTTTAAAATCATATGGCACGAATCTTGGCGCAAAATCGGACGGGATCGGGTCATCTTCAAGCTCCAGCCGACGGCCCCGATTCAACCCGCCTGGAGCATCTTCCAGCGGCTGCCGCCGGCCATCCGGCCGCCTCCCCGGCCTGCCACCGCCGCCGACACCTTCGTGGTGGTCGGGGCTATCTCCGGCCGGCGTCTAGGCCGCCGGAGAGCGCTTTTCCAGCGATCCCGAGACATGAAAAAAAACGGGAAATCCATGGATTTTGAAATCTCGATCGGGCTCAATTGAGCCCGAACCTTGGCCCTATTGATTCCTATGATCTACCCAAGAGTGAAGGAGTGGAGGAGGACCTTTTTGGGCGGCTGTAGTCTGGCTGAATGCCGGATTGGCATGGTGGTGGCCGGTGGTGGTCGGATTGCTCAAAAAGGCAGAATAGGGCTTGGTTTCTTCAGGAAAATGGTGGGGATCACTCCTTGGAGTCCAATGGAGCTTTTAAAGAGGTGAGGGGAGGTGTTAGGTGGCTGAAAACACCTTGGCCATTTTTGGCCAAAGTCCACATTGGCGGCTAGGTTGGTAGGGGTGGTGGAGCTTGCTCCAGCCAGTCAAAAAAAGCTGCTAGACTCCCCCTTGTCCTTTTGAATTGAATGGGGAGGTTGGGGAGGGGGGAGGAGGAGCACAAAGTCCTCCTTCCTTCTCTTCCTTCTCTTTCTCTCTCCTCCATGGATGACTTTCTCTCTCCTAGTCATCAAGCCTGAAATTTAGGCTCCTACATGTCACATGTCAGCCCACCAATCCATTTGGCCACTTGGGTCAAGGTTAGCCCTAATGAAATAGGCTTGAGCTTGAGTTAGCCCATTTGGGCTAACTTGACCCAAAGTGGGACTAGGGCCCACCTAGGTCAATTTGATCCTTGAGGTTTCCTTAATAGGTCCTTGGTGACCCATTAGCCTCCCCTAGGGTCAAGGTGGGGTTGAATTGGCCCTTGAAGGTCACTTGGCCCTTAACTAGGGCATTTTGACCATTTTAGGTTAAGGGTTGACTTTGGTCAAACTAGCCCCTTTGATTGGTCCCAATGGGTCCTTGGTGACCTATTGGCCTCTCACTAGGCTTATGAGGGTAGGGGTGGTGTCTATTGGGCTAAGGGACTGCAATTGACCCTTGTGTAGGTCAATTTGACCTAATTAGGGCTATATTTGACTTTGGTCAACTTAGCCCTATTGACTGCTTTCCATGGGTCCTTAGTGACCCATTGACCTCTCACTAGGGTTATGGAAGTTTGGGTGGAGTATATTTGGCTAATAGACTGAAATGGACCCTTGTCTAGGTCAACTTGACTTAGCTAGGGTTATAGTTGACTTTGGTCAACTTTGGTCTTTTGACTGCTCTCCATGGGTCCTTAGTGACCCATTGACCTCTTTCTAGGGTTATAAGGGTATGGGTGGGGTCTTGGAGTCTTGGTGAAGTCCCATGATCACTTTTAGTCAAGGTTCTGAGATCTGCTAAGTGCAGACCACAGTGGCCCTATTCACACTACCAGGTCCACTTGCCTCTTCCTTGGGCTTCCTAGGGTTTTGTCATGACAAAACCACTCCTAGGGGTCTAGTTGGAAATGTGATGTTACACTTAACACAATGAGAAGCATTGTCATCAGCTACAAGACATATGGGAGAAGCCTTATTCTCACATTCAAAATTAAGACAATATACATTTCTCTTCCTATACCCAGTCAATATGATCTTTTGATCACTTGACCTTTTGATATGACATCCATCTTTAACAAATGAAATGTCATATCCTAAATCACTTAGCTGGCTTATGCTTATTAGATTATGTTTCAAACCTTTTACATAAGCCACTTGAGCGATAGTGATAAGGTTAGAAGAAATGTTACCAAACCTTTTGATGACTCCTTTTTCAGATCCACCAAAGATCACTTTAGGTCCATCTTTGACAGATGAATACTCCTTCAGCAACCCCTTTGTTCCAGTCATGTGCCTGGAACAACCACTATCCAAGTACCATATAGGGGCATGGTTACTTGGATTCACCTGCAACACAGAATTACTTACCCTTAGAACCCAAGTAAGTCTTGGGTCCTTGGTTCAGGTTAGCATTACTAAAGCTACGATAACCTCTTCTAACAGGTAGACTATTGTTCTTTATAGCACTTGGGTTATACCAACAGTCTAGATCAAAATGGCCTCTCTTGCCACAGCACCAACATTCAAACTTATTGTATCTAGATCTAGATATATCCTTGTCAGAAGAATTTCTGTTCATTGCTGGTGCTGCAGCAACTTCACCTACTGATTTCTTAAAACCATTAGGTTTATGACCATAGGTAGGCCTGCTTGCATTTACACCCTTGTTCTTCAGAACATTAGTCTTAATATAACCTTGAATATCTTCATGATCATATTTGTTAGAAGGCACTTTCACCTTACTAAACTTTATGGGGACTGAAAGATTTAGTGGCTGAACAGGGGCTTTGCCTTTCCTCTTGAATCTGCCAGCCCTGGAGTTACCTTTAAATCCTAATCCAGCCTTACCCTTTTGAGTGACAAATTCATCTATCAAGGGTAAGACAGATTTTGGCTTAGAGTAACTAGCCACTAAATCCCTTTCAATTCTAAGTCTGGCCTCCAGACTCTTCACTTGATCATTAGTATAATTAATTGTGCCCATCTGAATAATAGTTATATTCTTCAGCTTGGCAATTTCATTTAATTTTTGATCAATAACTTTCCCTAACTCAGTTGTAGCAACCCTTAGTTCAGCAATTTCCTGAGCCTGAGATTTAACCAGGTTCTTGCTTTTCTTAAGGGCCTGCAACAAATCCCCATACTTGTCTATCAATTGATAGACATCTCCTTCAGATTCAGATGCATCTACATCACTTGATGCAGATGTAGCTGATTCTTCACTTGTACAACAAACAGATGTAATAGAAGGACATTGTACCTTACTAGGACCAGACTGATTCTGGCATATGTCCTCTTCTGATCCTGCCATTAGCCCCATACACTGATGATCCTTTTGTTCATTGATGGAGTCTAGCAACTGCAGAAACTCCTCTTCTTTAGACACAGCATATAGTCCAATATATGCTTCAGCTTCAGATTCTGATTCTGAAGTTGACTGGTCTGTTAGACTCCTATCTTTCTTTGCAACAAAAGATTTCTCCTTCTTGCCTTTCTGATGAGTCTTCTTCTTGTCTGAAGACTCCTTTCTCTTATCAGGACAGTCAGCCACTATATGTCCAGGCCTATTGCAACCATAGCAGACAATCTTTGAAGTAGTGGCTTTGCTGGGCTTTAATCTGCTCTTCTCTTTCCTTGATGACCTTTTCTTCTGATAATAGTCATCAACTTGCTGTGATGTGGAAGGCCTAGACTTCCATTGCTTCTTTTTCAAGAATCTCTGGAATTGCCTTGTGAATGCAGCAAAGTCTGCATCTGAATCACAGCTTTCTGAACCCTTATCTGAATTTTCAGAACTATCTTCTGCAACTTCCTTAGGAGGAGATGGGGATTTCCTCCTATTCTTTCTGGTGGCTTCTGCATTGAATGCCACAATCTTTTCTCTATGCTCTCCTCTTGAATTCTTTTCCTCCTCCTTCCTCACCATAAGTTGCATTTCATAGGATAGCAACTTTCCAAACAAGGTGGGAGGAGATATCTCTGCCAATTTAGCCACTTCTCTTATGGCACAAATCTTTGTGTCCCAATCCTTTGTTAAGGATCTTAAGAATTTGTCATTCAGTTCATAAGTACTGAAGACTCTTCCATAGGACATAATCTCATTCACAATTCTATAGAATTTCTTGTAGCACTCAGTTATGCTATCAGATTTTCCTTGTCTAAAACTTTCATACTCCTGATTGAGCATAGATTTTCTGTCCTGCCTTACTTCTTCAGATCCCTCCATGTAGACAATCAATATGTCCCACATCTCTTTGGAGGTCTTGCAGTGAATCAGATTCTGAAATGTTGAATCATCTATGGCACTAAAGATAATGTTCTGAGCTCTTTTATCCATGGTTGCCAAGATGATTTCATCCTTGGTCATTTCTGAATAACTCTTTGGAGTTTGGATATTTGCATCAAGAACTGATACCTTCATTGGAATGAAGGGGCCTTCCTGTACTGTGATGTAAATCCTTGGGTCAGATGCCTCCATGAACAGTCAGACTCTTTCTTTCCAAATTCCAAAAATTTCTTTCTTGCATATGGGTAATTTCATAGACCCTAGCTCCTTATGATTCTCACCAGAACCCATCTTTTTGAATCTTGATTCTACCTATCAGATCTACCTCAGACTGTTAAGTCCTTTTTGAGGAACCTCCCTCTGATACCACTTGATAGTTTTACTTTCAAGATAACCTAAACACCTAGAGGGGGGGGGGTGAATAGGTTCTAATTTCTTGTTTATAAATCTAGGCAGAATTCAATTGCAAATTAAATTATCTAGCACAACATTCACAGAAAACTAAGCATCATAGATTGCACAATGTTTTATAGTGGTTCCCCAAGATATGGGTACATCCACTTTCCCCCTTCACCTATCTAGCAATGTGCTAGATTCGGCCAAACTTCCACTATACTCAGATCCTCAGATCCTACAGCTCAGAACCTGGATAGGTTCCTACAACTCAGGCTCAACAGCCTTACCTCAGCCTTGCCTCAAGGCCTACCACTCAGAGAATAACCTTCTCCTACACTCAGGCAAATAGCCCTACCACTCAGAGATCACCTCTCCTACACTCAGCCTTTATAACACAGGCTTACAACTCAGATCTGTGTAAACAGATCCTACAGAAATTTAGAAAAGATATTTTGATGTCTTGTCTTTGTTGAGAGAGAAGAGGACACGACACTTCTTGATCAGCTGATGAAATCAACTGAATCTGAGCTTTCTTCAAAGCTTCTTGAATCTGAACTTAGCTGAGTTGATTTCCAAACAGCTTCTTGAGAAACCACTGATGGCTTCCTTCTTCTTCTTCAAGATGACTTGATCTCCCTCTATCCAACACCTTAACTGATACTTCAGACTTCCTCTTCTTAGACCTTCTGATGAAGATCTTTTTTTTCACTTTCTTGAATTGAAACTACAACAGGATCGTAATCCTTCTGTTTCTTCTTCTTTTATCTTCTTCTATTATATTTCTTAGCTTAGCTTCATGTGTATCTTAATTCCTTCTGAATGTGTCTATTTATAGACTTTCTTCATGGTAACCGGCTGATCCGGTTTCTAACTATTTTCTGACAGGTCTGACAGCTTCAGTTAAACTGTGGCAACCCACAGCTGTCAAGTCTTCAAACAGTTCTTGTACCTTAGCCTTGGACAGCAAAATGTCGAGACAGTCTGTTAGAAAGTGTCGAGACCAATCTGTCTATCTGTGTCGACACAAGTGACTTTGGTGTCGACATAGTCTTTGATGATGTCGACTGAGTTGCCTTTAAGTCGATACAGCTTCTTCAGAAAATAACTTGGTCTAGACTCTTCAGTGTGTCGACACAAGTCCTGTATGTCGACACAGTTATTGTAGATTCAGAACTCAGTATGTGTCGACTCAGCCTTCTGGTGTCGACACAGCAATCTTCAATTCTGCCAAAATGTGTCGACTCAGTCTTCTGGTGTCGACACAAGCATAGTCGACTTCTGCCAATATGTGTCGACTCAGTCTTCTGGTGTCGACACATCCACCCAGTGTCGACACAGTTGTGGTCAACTATTTTTCTCTGGTCGACTATTTTTCACTAGTCGACTAACTTTCTCTGGTCGACTATCTTTTATGGTGTCGACAAACTTTCTCTGGTCGACTATCTTTCACGGTGTCGACAAACTTTCTCTGGTCGACTATCTTTCACGGTGTCGACAAACTTTCTCTAGTCGACTATCTTTCACGATGTCGACACTGCTTCCCAGTGTTGAGGTCGACGATTTTCTTTATGTGTCGACACTGCTTCCCAGTGTCGACATAAATGTGGTCGACTATCTTTCTCTGTGTCGACACTGATATTCTGAAGTGTCGACACAATTTCTTCAGGTGTCGACATGTGGACTTAGAATATTTTTCTGCATTATTTAATACTTCTTCACCTGCACATGTCAACTCAAAACAACATCAAATACACTTTGATATATATCATTGAGCTAAGTTGGGCTTCTTCAAATCAGGTACACATTTTCCAATGTACCCAACAGATCTAAGTCAGATACCTTTAAGGTTCTTACAGATTTTCTCAAGACCATACAGATTGAGTACTCTACTCATATTGCATTGATCAGAAGTGATCATGGTATAAAGTTTGAGTCTTTTCTTATGCATGAGTTCTGTGAGAAGGAAGGTATCAGACACTTCTTCTCAGCTCCTAGAACTCCCCAACAAAATGGGTAGTTGAAAGGAAAAATAGGACACTGATTGAAGTTACAGGAACATTACTTGAAGATGCTTACATGCCCATATCCTTTTGGACAGAGGCTGTAAGCACAACAAGCTATGTACTGAATAGAAGCCTGATACATAAACTAAAGAATAGGACTCCCTATGATTTACTTAAAGGGAAGAAACCTAAAATCACTTATTTTAAAGTATTTGGCTGTGTATGTTATATACATAATAATGACAAGAGATACATTAGAAAGTTTGAAGCTAAGGCTGAAGAGGGAATTTTTCTAGGATATTCCCAAGTAAGCAAAGCTTATAGAGTATTTAATAAATCATCCCTGAAAATTAAGGAATCATTTCATGTTATATTTGATGAAGCTAACAAGTCTTGCAAGGAGAAAGAAATTTCTACCAATAATCCTTTGCAAGTACCTCACTTGTGTGAGAATCTGGATGGTCTAAGCCTCACCAAAGAGGACCCAACAGATCCTTCTCCATAAGAAGAAGAACAAAGTGAAGAAGAAAACACAAAAGTAGCTGAGTTTCAACCAACAGCAAACAAAATTCCATATGAGGAATTAAATCAAACTGCTGTTGCTGAACCAACTCCACCTACTGATCTTTTCACACTAAGGAATCACCCCAGATCCTAAGTGATTGGAGACATAACAGCAGGTGTATAGATAAGGCATCAACTCAACCAAGACTTGATGCATGCCTGTTTCCTATCTCAAGTTGAACCTCAAACCATAAAAGATGCTGAGCAAGATCCCCACTGGATCATTGCTATGTAAGAGGAACTCAACCAGTTTGAGAGATGTAGAGTTTAGGATTTGGTTCCAAGACCCCAAGACTACCCAATTATTGGAACCAAATGGTTATACAGAAACAAACTGGATGCCCAAGGTGTAATTGTGAGAAACAAGGCTAGGCTTGTTGCTCAAGGTTATAGGCAAGAAGAGGGAATAGACTATGACCAAACATTTGCACCAGTTGTAAGATTGGAGGCAATCAAAATATTTCTTGCCTATGTTGCCTACAAGAAGTTCAAAGTCTATCAGATGGATGTGAAGAGTGTCTTTTTGAATGAAGTGCTAAAGGAAGAGGTTTATGTTGAACAACCTCCAGGTTTCATCTCTCCAACTCATCCTTATCATGTTTTTAAATTGCATAAAGCCCTCTATGGTCTAAAGCAAGCTCCAAGAGCTTAGTATGAGACTTTATCTAGCTTTTTGATAGAGTATAAATTCATTAGAGGCATTGTAGATAAAACATTTTCACTAGACATCATAAGGATCAAACCTTGTTAGTACAAATATATGTGGATGACATTATATTTGGGTCTACTGATCCCAAATTATGCAAGAGGTTATCTGACCTCATGCATTCAAAATTTGAGATGAGTAGCATGGGTGAGCTCTCCTACTTCCTTGGTCTCCAAGTGAAGCAGCTCCCTGATGGCATCTTCATTTCCCAGGCTAAATATGCTAAAGAGCTTATTAAGAAGTTTGGGATGGCTGATGCCTCAGCAAAGAAAACACCTATGGCTATAAATGCTGTAATAGACTCTGATGCACATGGGAAACCTATGGATCAGAAATTATATAAGGGCATTATTGAATCCCTACTATACCTTACAGCTAGCAGACCTGATATCATGTTTGCCACATGCCTTTGTGCTAGGTTCCAGGTAAACCCTAAAGAATCTCATATAATATTTCTAAAAAGGATTTTAAGATATATAAAGGTTTGTCCTAGTCTAGGTCTCTGGTATCCTATTGAGTCAGAGTTTGAGTTTACTGGATACTCAGATGCTGACTTTGCTGGATGTAGAGTGGACAGAAAGAGTACCTCACGAACTTGCAAGTTCCTTGGTATAAGATTAGTGTCCTGGTTTTGCAAGAAGCAATCATCTGTCTCCACATCAACTGCTGAAGAAGAATATATTGCAGCTGGCAGTTGTTGTTCTCAGAGGCTGTGGATTCAAAACCAACTCCTGGACTATGGGTTCAACTTAAATAATTCAACTTTACTATGTGATAACACAAGTGATATTGCTATAACACAAAATCCAGTCCATCACAGTAGGACTAAGCATATAGACATTAGGCATCATTTAATTAGAGAGTGTGTAGACAAAAACAAAATTAAACTTGTCTATATCTACACTGATTTACAAAGAGCGTACATATTCACCAAACCCTTGGATAAAAGAAATCACTTGTTCTTTATAAATCAGCTTGGAAAGATCAATTGAGAAGACTTAGTTTAGTTTCTATCTGCACTCAACAAATTTTTCAGAGTTCATCGAACGGAGGTCGACGAACAAGGAAAGGTTCTTGAGATATTCGTCGACCAGAGATCGACGAACGTCTGTGAGTGAAGTTAGTCTCGTCGAACTGAGATCGACGAACTTTATTCAGAAAAACTTTCATCGACCAGAGATCGACGAAATGTCTTCAAACCTTCAGACTGAGAGCGGCGAATTGTTTAACTTGAAATTATTTCGTCGACCTCAGATCGAAGATCTATTTCTTTTTTGTGGAACGGAGTCTGTCGATTCATATTCCAGAAAACCTTAAATTTAGGTTTTATTCGACCTCCATCCCGCGCTTTCAATTCTCTTGCACTTGATCCTCGTTTTCTCTTGTAAATGCTCTCATGACGATTCCCGCAAAAACTCTAGCGGCGATGAAGTTTGACACTTGATTCGACCTGGACTTCGAATCTTTTCAATACTCAGATTCCATCTTCCTGAATATTCTATAATTACTTGAAGACCAACAGTTGAAGACTCTGCTCTCCACCCGCATCAAGATATCAGGAATAGAGATCAGGTAATGGGTTTACACAGCTTCTACAGAGGAAAATACGATGACTGGAACAATCGCGGGTACTACTGTTTCTCTTACCGCCGATGTTTTAACTGAAATTTTTTGATTGAGTAATGATGATGAAGAATTAGATATAAATTCGGAGGAATTTGATATGATGCTTAACATGATGGGGTATTCGGGACAAACCCCAATAAATTGCTCAAGAAATATTTGTCTGTAGAGTACAAGTTTCTTGTAGACATTGTGGGGGAAGTGCTGCTAGGGAAGCACACTGCACATGACTATATCACCAGACATCAGTTTCTGGTCATGCGTGCTATCGTGAATAAAAGAATAGTGAACTGGGCACATATCTTATTTGATCTGATTAGAAATAAGAATAATAAAAAGTGTTGGAACATGGTTTCACACTCCTTAGGTTTGAGAATATCAACTCCCTGCTTGTATTTGATGAGATTGGTTGTGTGATAGAGTGTGCAGGCTGACAGGTGAAAGGAAAGGAGAAGAGCTTCAAAAGGTTACTACCGCCCGGCGATAACCTTATCGCAGCGCGGTAACCATCTCGATCGACGCATATCGGTTCGATGGTCGACGGCCCAATTATCAGCTAAGGAAGGATCGTCGACAATCAAAAGCTACCGCTCGGCGACAGGACGCTACCGCCGGCGGTATCCGGTCGACGTGCATCAAGGGGACGATCGTCGACGATGGTACCTACCGCTCATGCGATAGTCTTATCGCAGGCGGTAGAATTATTTGGCGAAATGGCGCTATCGCTCTGACTGGGCGCGGTAACTATTACCGCCCGGCGATAGCTCTCTTGAAACGGCAGTTTCCTTAATGAGTAGTTATAGTTGCCGTTTCGGGAGACGTGTGGAGACAGCTGGCAGGCGTTACGCGCGAACTTACCGCCCGGCGATAAAGTTATCGCAGGCGGTAGTCTATTTTCTCCAAGACGTATAAAAAGCAGCGCCGTTTCCTCAAGACCTAAGCCTCCAGAGATTATTGACGAAGTGCTCCAGGAATACCAAGTTCGGCCGTCTTCCTACGTCCGTTCTACTCGTCTTCGTCAAAGAAAAAGCAAGGCTTCTTCCTCCCATTCGAGATCGAAGAACTCCGGCGATCAAGGCTTCGCATCGTCTTACGTCTAGCGACCGGGTGCTTTCCATCGAAGATCACAAGCACCGGCCGTAGATCTATCCGGAGAACTTCTCAAGAGGGAGAACCTAAACTTTAACGAATATATTTTGTAATCTCTTTTTGTATCTTTTTCTTCTTCTATTGTTGTAAGTGGTAAGGGAAATCGACCGGGGAAGGTCGTCGGAATCCGGGTTGGATTCCGTGGAAAATCGTCCCGGGATTTGGGGCGTCTAGATCGGGGATCTAGCAGTGCTCTAAGACCCTTCCGGTTGTGGAGGTGAAGAGCGGCTCTAAGACCTTTCGGGGAGAAAGTGAAGAGCGGCTCTAAGACCCTTCCGGGTGTGAAGGTGAGGAGCGGCTCTAAGACCTTTCGGAGAGAAAGTGAAGAGCCAACCGGTCCGGGTTTTGGGTCGGTATAGAAAACCCAAGAGTTTTATTCACCGCCTCTGATCTCCGACGTCATGGAGATCCAAGTTGTATATATTGTGTGTAAACATGTTTTAAATCAATCCTAATTACAAGTGTAACATTGTGTGTGACTTAATGATTCATATGAGATATTTTCTTCATATCATTGCCTCTTATGTTTACTTGTGAATGATAAGTCTAGTTTCACGTGTGTGCGCACAAGCTAATTTGTACAAGAAAAGAGTGAATAACGTACCGCAGAACACTGGTTACCCAACGCTCTGCAGTAGTTTCCTAAGCTCTGGTTCTGTGGACAAATTAAAACTTAAATTTCAAGAAACGCGTCGAACCTTATTCACCCCCCCCCCTCTAAGGTTGGCTACAAGATCCAACAAGTGGTATCAGAGGCAGGTTATTCCAAAACGGTTTCACCACCGGGAATAATGGCCAACCTCCATCATGGACTGATGAGTGGGGATGAAAAATTGTACACCGAAAATGTGTTTGCACCACCTCTCTTTATAGGAGTGAACTATAACGAATGGAGAACTCTAATGAGAAAATTCCTTATGCTAACGGATGTAGAAGTTTGGAACATTACTTGTACCAAGCCCCCTTATAGCCTAAATAAGCACGAGTGTTATTTAAATGCCAAGGCTATGAACAGTTTGTTTTGTGGGCTTAGTCAAGAAATTTTTAAACGCATTCACATGTGTTCCACTGCATATGAGATATGGGAATATCTTGAGTCTACTTATAGTTCTCATCCTGCAGATAATGACTTCGAGCAGTTTCTTATAGATCCAAGTGACGAGTCAAATGGAGATGCACTCTTGGAGGAAGTCAAGACAGACACGTCAAGCAAGAGGGGAGATGAACATCTGTCACTGGACGAGAAGAGCCAAGGGGAAGATGATAAAGGAACCTTGTGTTCAAATCTTGCCTCGTCCAAGAGCGCTGTAAGAAACTCAAACTCTCTCCGTGTATACAAGTCTGTTTATACACTGAATATGCTGAATATGAATAGGCGTAGACTTAAGAAACTGAAAAATATTAATTCAAAACTACGCTTGGAAAATAACCTTTTAAAAGCAAATGTTAGTGTAGAATCTTCCACTGTCGTGTCTAGTTCTCCTGTATGCTCTTTAGAGGACAACTCTACACTTTGTATAAATTGTGAGAAGTTAAAAGAGAAACGCGAGGAGGAAGAGAAAGAGTGCATTTCTCTAAGAGAACAAAATGAGAAACTGTTTCTAGAAAACTTAGCGTCAAAGGGGGAGTGTGCTAAGTGCGTGGACTATAGAGTTGAAATCACTGAGATGAGTGAGGTCTTCGAAGAATACAGAAATAAGTATGAAGCCCACATTAACTCAATAGTCGCAATACTCAAGAATAGCACAACTGCCTACACCAAAGCGAGAACAAATCTCAAACAGAGAAATGAAGATTTGGAAACGAAAATCAACGTGCTTAAGGAAATTTTAAAGAAAAATTCTCAACACATAAACGTGCAATATCAAGAAAATTCCAAACGCACGTTGAACACAAGCTCACTCACGTCAGTTAGGAAAATCAAAGGGAGTAGTAAACTTCAAGCCAACGCGAGTGAAAACCTCAAATATGAAAATCATATCCACTGGCGAAAACCAACTACTCCATTTACAAAACCAATTGAACGCAGATATCCTTCAAAAAGTCTTTATGCTATGAGTCAGTATGGTAACAAGAAGTATTTCATGTCAGAAAGTAATCTCAACATGATTAATTCACAAAGACAATTGTGCCCAACCACAATCTCTCACGTAAGGACTCCTAGACATCCAAAAGAGAATCTGCAACATAAGAAAAACATCAAACCAAGGTATGAATGGAGACCAGTCACGCGACGTAGCACGCCCAGTCCGATAGACCGGGCGAACCCTCCTTCACCGGGTTCAACTGTATCACAACATCGTTGGGTTCCCAAAAGGAAAGTCATTCTCGGCTCCTTCTGGATACCCAAACCTCTCAACTCCTAAGTATGTCCCGTTAGTGAAGTAGAATGACACACTTGATCACGTCATGACTATCTCCTACTTCACATCGTACGTCTGTTTTAGTTGTGCGGGACTCAAAGAGCTTAGGAGCAAATTAATACTGATCAAAATCCACTTTTCACGCATAATCAAGTGATAACAAAATAGAGATTAAATTGCCCACATAAAATGAAACCAAAAACATTCAAGAAAAATGTTCGGGCCGGTACCTGTATTATTACATCAATTTTTAATTGTTCATAAATCTAAAAACTCGAAAAGGTACAAAGAAAAATGGGATCACGCCTGTTCATCAGAGGATGTTGAAGAAATGCTGAGCTTCCTCATGATCTTCTTAAGCATCTTCTTCATGCCTTTGATCTCCTTTCCCTGCTCCTCCATGAGGCTATGAATTCCACGACTTGCCTCGCGAAGAGATCCCGACCGGGGTACCGATGGCTCCGGAGGTGGCACCTGTGGTCGCACCCGTGAAGCAGCCGGTATCTCTCCTACATGATAGACCTGAGGAACGATGTCAATGGGATAGGAGGTCCAGTCGATGGTCGGGTACTTGATCTTTAGGATGGTCTGGATGACTCCTCCCAAAGGGAGTGTATTTACCCGCTGACGATCGGGGGACTTGAGGCGAAAAGTATACCTCATGATAGACAGGATGAGATCTGAAACGCTGAATGGCTTCTGCGCTATAATGTGATAGGTCACCATGGATAGCTGAGCCGTGACCTTTCGAGTATCTCCTGCCTTGAACATCAGCGAATGGCGGAGGATATCCTGAATTATCCGAGCAACTGGTGTGAGTGTGTCCACCGAAGTGAAAAAGTCAGGACGCCCCTCCGCTCCATGGAGAACCTCGTTCATCACTCTCCAATCCCGTGCTGTCCTGAAGGATTCTACAACATCCAAGTATGGAAGGTTGGATGGCCACACGTACTTCGTCTCCAGGTCGGCATGGGTGATAGTAACTATCTCATCCCCGATGTAAGACTGAACTCCTCCTCCCAGACGCATCAGAGATGGATCCCTCAAGTTGTTGTAGAACTCTCGAACGAGAGCGGAGGAAAAGGAACACCCATCTGATATCACCGCCAACACGCCCGATTCTTCGAGATACTCATAGATATGAGTATACCGATCATCAATTTCTATGAGCATAGGAATGCTCACAGTGGCGTTGTCTATAGCGGGGTGCGTAGTCTCTCCACGGTTTCGTTTTGAAACACTTCGACGTCCAGAGTGTGCGCTCGAGGAGGCCATTTCCTGCATGAAACAACATTCAAAAACTCAAATCAGGAACTGGGATCCAAAACTGAAAATTCACAAAAATTTAGTGAAATCTGGTAGCTATCGCAGGCGATAATTAGCTATCGCCGGCGGTAGCTCGACGGACTGCACTTCACCTCTTTCTGCCGTTTTGAGCTAAAAATCGATTTTTTTTTGTAAAAACCACTCCAATCTCCATGTTTTTCATAGATCTATATATGAACTTCGTAGATCTTGAAAGAGGAGATGAGATCCGACAATAAAAAATCTAAAAATGAAACATGTGAAAGTATCTCTTTTTACTCCTCCGCATTTTGGATCCTTTACAAACAATGGCAATATTTTTCACCTCTTAAAGCGTAGATCCGAAATAGACTAAAACAATGGCAATATTTTTCAAAAAGGGGGATATGTGAGAGGAGATCCGTGAAGAAGTGGATATAAAAATGCCATGAGAGAACACATCTACTCCACAAAGACATCTCATATGGATCCTAAACAAGAAATCAAGCAAAAATGAGAAAGGATAGAGCATTACCTGGAATCAAAGGAGATCTGTAGAGCTGGAGAAGCTTCTTTCCAAAAGGGATGCAAGGTGAGAATGCGTGTGGGCGGATCTGAAATAACCTACAGCATATCTATTCCGGAGTTACCGCGGAGCGGTAGTACTACCGCAGGCGATAGTACTCTGACTCGCATATAAGTACACACGAAAATCATGGGTGTCCATATAGTAGACAAATGGTGGTCGTTTTAGGGCCAAAGTGCGTTTTTTTTTCTCATGGGGGCTCATATGACCGAGTCATGGTATATTTTCAAGTATATACAATGTTTGCTAATCTTCTTGTCAATTTGTACGGCACATTGGTATCCGGTCATGATGAGCGAAGTTAAATTTTTGTCTAGCTATTGAGTGCGAAAATTAATGTGGGTGTACGTTGTCTACGCCTCTAAGTATGTGTGAGGATTTATTTACGATAATGACTACACCACTCGCACACCACTTGATCATGCACTCAACCTGAGATAATAAGCTGACATGCTATAAATCGTGACACTAAATTTAACATATCTGATATATCTTGAACAATCAATGTCATGAAATCAAATTGCGCGTGTCTATGCTAATTAAATTTTTGGGCCAAAACTAGAAACGTATATGTCCAATGTAAACAAGTTAAAGTGGATCTACCTATGTGGGTAGATTTCGATTGACTTAAGGTCTTGTTTTGCTTTGATTATGTATAAAATTGATGGCCTAACTCAAAATAAAATGATGGCCATCAAATCCCGCTTACAGACCCCCCAAGCACTACTCATCCCTCCTGATAAGTCTTCATAAGCGTTGTGAGGGTGAGCACCTTGGATTACAAAGTCGTTTCGATCTTGTGCATGGACTACACTTTATGATTTGTGCCCTTGATTTAATTTCTTTATGCCGCACTATGTCATGTGACGTGATTTTTCACTATATCTCTTTGGTGTTAGCATCGTTAGTTTGCTTGATATAAAACATGTCTGCATGATATCTCTATTGAATGTTTTGTCTCTTGATGCTACACGTGCACATGTCATTATCTTATTTAAATCTTCCGCGCATAAGAATTGGACCTCAACTACATTCGATGCTTTTCGCACAATACGTACTGACACATTTTTTCTCTCATGACGATATTTGTGTTTGCCTATTTTTCTCTCTATTTATCTAAACCTTGCAAACATTCATGTCATACTTGATGTGTGCTATGTCTCGTGCATATAGTCCAATTTCTTCACTCTGATTAGCGTTTGCTCCTGATTTTGACCCTGCTTTACAATTCTCTGATTTCAAGTGCTTTGTGGGTCTATATTACGTTATCTCTCGCCTACAATTTTCATCCTCCTTGGTCGGTTGGCCTCGCCCATTCTTTTGATATTATCAAAGGGGGAGAAGGTATTGGCGGTAGTGTTCATGATAGGGGGAGCGTATTGAGGTGTGTGTGTGCTTATAGATAGGGGGAGCGTCCCACCGATAGGGGGAGTATGTAGTAGGATAGAACAGGATTGAACGGGATCGATATAGGTGTGTATTGCTTATTTGTTCAATACCATTTTACTCTGATACTCTACTTTATACTGTTCTATGTTCATTTTACTCTAATACTCTACTTTATACTGTTCTACGTTGCTACATACATCTATTCTGGCACTCTATCTACTTGATTTTGGTTTATCATGAACGGGATTGATATTATCAAAAGGGGGAGTTTGTTGGAACATGGTTTCACACTCCTTAGGTTTGAGAATATCAACTCCCTGCTTGTATTTGATGAGATTGGTTGTGTGATAGAGTGTGCAGGCTGACAGGTGAAAGGAAAGGAGAAGAGCTTCAAAAGGTTACTACCGCCCGGCGTTAACCTTATCGCAGCGCGGTAACCATCTCGATCGACGCATATCGGTTCGATGGTCGACGACCCAATTATCAGCTAAGGAAGGATCGTCGATAATCAAAAGCTACCGCCCGGCGACAGGACGCTACCGCCGGCGGTATCCGGTCGACGTGCATCAAGGGGACGATCGTCGACGATGGTACCTACTGCTCAGGCGATAGTCTTATCGCAGGCGGTAGAATTATTTGGCGAAATGGCGCTATCGCTCTGACTGGGCGCGGTAACTATTACCGCCCGGCGATAGCTCTCTTGAAACGGCAGTTTCCTTAATGAGCAGTTATAGTTGCTGTTTCGGGAGACGTGTGGAGACAGCTGGCAGGCGTTACGCGCGAACTTACCGCCCGGCGATAGAGTTATCGCAGGCAGTAGTCTATTTTCTCCAAGACGTATAAAAAGCAGCGCCGTTTCCTCAAGACCTAAGCCTCCAGAGATTATTGACGAAGTGCTCCAGGAATACCAAGTTCGGCCGTCTTCCTACGTCCGTTCTACTCGTCTTCGTCAAAGAAAAAGCAAGGCTTCTTCCTCCCATTCGAGATCGAAGAACTCCGGCGATCAAGGCTTCGCATCGTCTACGTCTAGCGACCGGGTGCTTTCCATCGAAGATCACAAGCACCGGCCGTAGATCTATCCGGAGAACTTCTCAAGAGGGAGAACCTAAACTTTAACGAATATATTTTGTAATCTCTTTTTGTATCTTTTTCTTCTTCTATTGTTGTAAGTGGTAAGGGAAATCGACCGGGGAAGGTCGTCGGAATCCGGGTTGGATTCCGTGGAAAATCGTCCCGGGATTTGGGGCGTCTAGATCGGGGATCTAGCAGTGCTCTAAGACCCTTCCGGTTGTGGAGGTGAAGAGCGGCTCTAAGACCTTTCGGGGAGAAAGTGAAGAGCGGCTCTAAGACCCTTCTGGGTGTGAAGGTGAGGAGCGGCTCTAAGACCTTTCAGAGAGAAAGTGAAGAGCCAACCGGTCCGGGTTTTGGGTCGGTATAGAAAACCCAAGAGTTTTATTCACCGCCTCTGATCTCCGGCGTCATGGAGATCCAAGTTGTATGTATTGTGTGTAAACATGTTTTAAATCAATCCTAATTACAAGTGTAACATTGTGTGTGACTTAATGATTCATATGAGATATTTTCTTCATATCATTGCCTCTTATGTTTACTTGTGAATGATAAGTCTAGTTTCACGTGTGTGCACACAAGCTAATTTGTACAGGAAAAGAGTGAATAACGTACCGCAGAACATTGGTTACCCAACGCTCTGCAGTAGTTTCCTAAGCTCTAGTTCTGTGGACAAATTAAAACTTAAATTTCAAGAAACGCGTCGAACCTTATTCACCCCCCCTCTAAGGTTGGCTACAAGATCCAACAAAAAGGAGGTTTGCTTTGGAAGGATCCTAGGGATCTTCCTCAAGGAGGAGGCTACTGAATCACTGGTATCCCCGGCCATATTCATTAATGCCAGAAAGAGACTCACTTGTGCTCTGTTTAGAAAGTGGGAGAGGACAATTATGATGTAGGGTGCGTCCCGAGTCTGAGATCTCCACGAAACTAACGCTTTCCTATGCACTACACGTCGTAGATCTACCGCACCTACACAGTACCTATCGCCCACAATAGTTCTCGTTGCAAGAACGTAGCACAAATAACAAAGGAGGAATGGTTGACTCGAAAACAACGATCGGAAATTTGAGTCGGAATATTCCCCAATAAAACACAAAGGTTGCCACTCCTTTTAGAGAGCAAGACCAAGGATATAGGCCAAGATCCGCTCAAGCAAATAGGATTCACCCGATCTGGAATTAAAAAGCCTAGCAATGGCGAATTCGATTCAAAACTTGCAGCGATTAAATTAACTTTGCGGAGAAAACGATTGCGAAACCACCACAACTACTTAGAGAATCACACAAGGAAGAGGAAAGAGTTTACCCAACCGGGATGAAGTTTTCACACAAGATAATGGTGGGAGAATCACTCTCTCCACGGATCCACCAGCGTCACACCGAAGGGATTGCAACCTTCTTCCCGGAGTCGCACCGAAGGAATCCGCACCGGAGTCGCTCCGAATGGACGGAGGGAGCAAGAGGGGCCGACGGCTTCACACCACAAGCAAGGGGAAGAGGGGGGGGGGGGGGCGGCGGCTAGGTGTAGCCTCCTCTCTTTGGCCGAAATTTGCAAGGCAAAATTTAGGGTTCTTATTTTCTAATTATCTCATAACAAAGCCTCCTTATATAGGAGTTATAAACAAGCCTTAACCATTCATGATGGAGATGTAATCTCATCCATCCGAATGGCTAAATTCACACCAACATTAAAATTGTTCAAAATTAAAAATAACAAAACATGCAATGAATATAAAATTATCACTAAACATGGGATAATTTAATATTCTAAATATGAAATAGAGTTTTCCCAAATGAAATAAATAAGGCTAATTCTTTGCAGTGGATGTAGCACGCCGCGGGCGAAAGTTATAGCGTAGCCTTCCATTATCGTCCTCGTGCCGCCTCATGTCCTTGAGTTGTATTGCCTTATCAACCAGATCATCATCAACATCGTCTTCAAATGGTGGAGGAGGGGCCACACCATCAATCCTCCCCCGCTCAAATCCACGCATCTCCGTTGTGTGGTCCAAGCGATAGCGGTGAAGGAGAGCGGCATCCAAACTTTGCAGCTCCATCTCGAGTACCCAAGAGTCATCCGAAGGTGGTCGATCTCGCGAATGGATGAGAAAGAGGTGGGTGTCGCCATTAGCAGTGGTAACAGGCTCAACATCAAGTATCATCTCTAGAGTGGAAAACGTCCGTGGAAACCTGGGGAACATATTAGCAGTAGGCAGGAAAGAAGGCAACTTACCATCCGATGATATACCTGTGGGGACAGAAGGAGAGAGATCATCCGTACCACCACTCCCCAACCCATGAGAATTTAGAGTGGGAGAATAAGACGACAAAGAAGTCAACTCTTGTGGTGGTGACACAAACATCGTTAAATCCGAAACGTTAAAAATGGGGGAGATACCCTAAGCAGCAGGCAAGTCCAAAACGAAAGCGTTGTCACCTAACTTTTTAACAATCCAAAAAGGGTCGGCGCGCTTTGGTGCTAACTTTTTAACAGTTCCAGTTGGCAAGCGTTCGGGAACCAAACGGACTAAAACTAGATCGCAAATTTTAAAGTTTGATACTCTCCTATGTAAATTAGTGTGCGCTTGATAAGAGTCGTATTGTGTAGTCAAAGTGGCTCGTATACGTGCATGTAAATCATGGATGTGCTGGGCGAAGGATTGTGCAAACTGACTTGCCTTGTACGTTGGGGGCAATGACACCAAGTCAAGCGGCACAGGAGCCTTATATCCGTGGACAATCTCATTTGGCGACAGACCCGTATGTTGGTACCCTAGTTTGGATTTGAGTTAAGTCTTTCCTTTTAGTCTCTTGACCCAAGATTTATCTATGGTCAAAGGTTTGTTTTAGTGTAGTCACTTATCCAGTGAAATATGGCTAAGTTTGTTTTTGGTTCGACGATAGTCGGACGCCGCTCGACTATCGTCAATCGGTCAGATCGACGATCGTCTTCCTGTTGGTCGACTATCGTCTGTCTCCAGATCGTCTAGCTTTATCTCTTGACAGCTCGACGTTCTGCTGTTTCTGTCTCGACGATCGTCGACCTCGGCTCGACCTCTTTCGTTAAGACAGATTGTCTTGATAGGTCGACTATCTTCCTTGATAGTTCGACTATCTGATAGCTCTACTATCTTATTGATAGTTTAGCTGTCTGTTTGCCGGTCGACTATCTATCGATAGTTCGACTATCTGTCTGTTTTCTTAGGTCGACGTTTTCTGTCTAGCTTTGAGTCGGTCGACTATCTGCCTGGATAGTTCGACTATCTGAGTCGGTCGACTATCTGTCTGATAGGTCGATGATCTCAGTAGGTCGGTCGACGATCTCCGAAGATCGTTCGACTATTTTATGTCTGCTTATATATGTAATATTATATGCGTTTTATTCCTTGTTTTATTTCCTGTATTTATGGCATATCTTTATTATAGATTATTTAATTGATCTTATGCATATATCTCAAAGCAATCTTTGCTTATATCCTTTATGCATAAGTCAATTCCTTCTGACATGTATTTTGTCTTTTTAGTTTACTTTCTTTATGCAGCTGTCCTTTATAGCCGTTGGCTTTAAAGTGTTATCAAATGTAACCTTTTATAGCATTCTTTATACAGATCTATATTGCAGCTGCTGTAGCTTTATTCTTTATATAGAATATATATATCTGCAAGACTTGTTTTGTCTTTATGTTAAATGCAGCCCAGTTTGTAGATTCCAGATAAAGACAAAGTTCAACTTAAATAATATAGCCGTTGCTGCTGCTCTTATTTAAAGAGTTCTTTTGAAAGAACAAAGGAGTTGTAGAAGAAGGAAGAAATACAGTACAGCAATACAGCTGCTCTCAGCCAATCTACATCCGACTGAGAAGATATCTCTTCTACTCTTCCTCAACCTGAGTGCTCCTGTTTCAGGAAGATACACTCAGAGATATTGAAGAAGAAGAAGAAGGAAGCTGAAGAACATCCATCCAGATCTCTAGTCTTCTTCAGGCTTTATCCTTTAGAACTTCAAGACAGCTTGCTGTCAGAAGTTCTGAAGAGACTCTTGTGCTTCTTTAATCTATGTTAAAATAGAGAAAACAATCTAACTCTCTTCCCCCTCCTGTAAAGGGTTGTTTACTCCCTTCAAAAGTAAAGCTTGGTTTTTAGACACCTGAACAAAAGTCTAAAGGGTCTCTAGATCTACCTGCAGCAGATCTTGTTGGTGGCAGGGCACCTGATCAAAAACTTGAGTGGATTCCTACCGTGTCGGTAGAAGAGTGGACGTACCAAGTGTTTGGGGAACCACTATAATATCTTGTGTCGTCTGGATGTTTACTTAATTATTTGCATTGTGGCTATGATTAGTTTTAACTAGGATTGCTAGTTGCTGGATAAGGACCTCAAGCCTTAACTATATTTACAATTGGCTTTATTCTGTGCACAACACTTGTGTTATGCTTTAGGGTTTTAATTCATAATATCTATAATCTCTTACTTCCGCAATCGGTATCTATCCCTTTTCTTTCAATTGGTATCAGAGGCAGGTTCGCTGACTGTATAAGCTAACACCTAAGTCACAAGATCCTGATAGATACCAAGGATTATAGATATTCACTTTCACTATCATGGCCCAGTACAATGATTATTTTAGCACCAGACCTCCAGCTTGCAACTTAGCTGAGTTTAGCATCTGGAAGGCAAGAGTTAAATTATATATGAACTCTTTTGATGAAGATATTTTCTTGTCCATTTTGACAGGTCTCCCAACTTCGACAACAACAAATAAAAAAGCCAGGCTAGTTGATGCCAGAGCAATGAACATCCTAGCTCAGTCATTATCTGATGACTTATTTCAGGATGTTGTTGAATGCTCAACAGCTAAGGAGATGTGGGAATCCCTTCACCAAATGGCTTCTAAACCCGTAGATGACACATCAAAAGGAAGCCATATCATCTCATTTGAAGGAGAAGAATTAACATCCCTAGATGTTATCTGGGATATCTTAGATGATGACTCATCATTTGAAGATGAAGAGGAGGAAGCAAGAGCCAAAGAATTTTGCTTAAAGGCCATCAATGCCTCCTGCAGCAATAGAGAAGCTGAAAAAACAGAAAATTCAAAACTTGAAAAGGTTCAGGTATTATCAAATTCTGTTTTCAGTTTAGTAAATTTAGAAATTAAATATTGCTGCCAAAGTTTAACAAAACCTGAGAAGGAACCAACACTTCTCAGAGAAATATTTTCAAAACATTTTAATCAACAGAATGAGTTCAAATCTGAGAACTCAGTTTGCTTTTTCATAAATCTGCTTTATAAACAGAAGGACAAATTATTTAGAATATTTTCAAATCCTTCTACCATTTGGAACAGATTTATTAGGAAGCATTTTCCTTTCTTAAGGCTGTCTATATCTGATTGATATTTTGTTCAATATCTTGTTCGGATTTCTGAATAAAGAATTCTCTGTCAGATAACTCTATCTCTTATAGATCTTTTTCTAAATTCATCTAGATTGAGTCCTCTACTCTAGTTGCATTGGTCAGCTGAGTTTGAATCTCGTCTGATGAAAAGAAATTCTATAGGAAGGAAGATCTCTGATTTTGTTTTTCAGATCCAGAATCCAAATTATACTTGCTGAACAAATATCATTTTTTATGCTAACATATCCCTTTTTCAAGGAGAGAGCAATCTCTACCATAGCTTTCTACAGGTACTATTTATAAGAGTTAGCTGGATGATTCAATCAAAATTCAAAGTCATCTCAGCCTCCTCCAATCTCATGTACTGCATCAACATAGGGGGAGATTGCAAATGCCAACAGCAGCCATCATTGCTAAGTTTTTCTTTGTATATTTTATGCTTTGCAATATTTTTTTTGCTAATAGGATCCTCACCCAAATAGGGGGAGATTGTTGGAACCCTTAGTTCTGATTTGGGTTAGGATCTCTATTATGTTGTTTAGGTTGCTTAGTTTAGTTTAGTTTATTTCTAGTAGTTTTAGTTTTTGAAAGACTTAACCCAAATAGGGGGAGATTGTTGGTACCCTAGTTTGGATTTGAGTTAAGTCTTTCCTTTTAGTCTCTTGACCCAAGATTTATCTATGGTCAAAGGTTTGTTTTAGTGTAGTCACTTATCCAGTGAAATCTGGCTAAGTTTGTTTTTGGTTCGACGATAGTCGGACGCCGCTCGACTATCGTCGATCGGTCAGATCGACGATCGTCTTCCTGTTGGTCGACTATCGTCTATATCCAGATCGTCTAGCTTTGTCTCTTGACAGCTCGACGTTCTGCTGTTTCTGTCTCGAAGATCATCGACCTCGGCTCGACCTTTTTCGTTAAGACAGATTGTCTTGATAGGTCGACTATCTTCCTTGATAGTTCGACTATCTGATAGCTCTACTATCTTATTGATAGTTTAGCTGTCTGTTTGCCGGTCGACTATCTATCGATAGTTCGACTATCTGTCTGTTTTCTTAGGTCGACGTTTTCTGTCTAGCTTTGAGTCGGTCGACTATCTACCTGGATAGTTTGACTATCTGAGTCGGTCGACTATCTGTCTGATAGGTCGACGATCTCAGTAGGTCGGTCGACGATCTCCGAAGATCGTTCGACTATTTTATGTCTGCTTATATATGTAATATTATATGCGTTTTATTCCTTGTTTTATTTCCTGTATTTATGGCATATCTTTATTATAGATTATTTAATTGATCTTATGCATATATCTCAAAGCAATCTTTGCTTATATCCTTTATGCATAAGTCAATTCCTTCTGACATGTATTTTGTCTTTTTAGTTTACTTTCTTTATGCAGCTGTCCTTTATAGCCGTTGGCTTTAAAGTGTTATCTGATGTAACCTTTTATAGCATTCTTTATACAGATCTATATTGCAGCTGCTGTAGCTTTATTCTTTATATAGAATATATATATCTGCAAGACTTGTTTTGTCTTTATGTTAAATGCAGCCCAGTTTGCAGATTCCAGATAAAGACAAAGTTCAACTCAAATAATATAGCCGTTGCTGCTGCTCTTATTTAAAGAGTTCTTTTGAAAGAACAAAGGAGTTGTAGAAGAAGGAAGAAATACAGTACAGCAATACAGCTGCTCTCAGCCAATCTACATCCGACTGAGAAGATATCTCTTCTACTCTTCCTTAACCTGAGTGCTCCTGTTTCAGGAAGATACACTCAGAGATATTGAAGAAGAAGAAGAAGAAGGAAGCTGAAGAAGAACATCCATCCAGATCTGTTGGGATTTGTCTCCACAATACCTCAGATTTGTAGGTGGTCAGACCTTGAACTAAGATGAATTAAGGTGTATTTGATGCTGTGTTTAAGTTGTATGTGTGCAGGTCCTTAATGCCAAGTGTAGACCAATGTCAGTCTATAATGGGTCACCAAACACAGGACCATACAATGTAATCCCTCATTGTGTGATCCAAAGTGTTGGCCCATGTATAGCCTCTCTATTGGGATACACTTCCTACATGCACTTGGAATGGTGGACTCAAGTATTGAAGTATGTCTTTTAGAAGAATTTTTTCTAAGTCCACTTACTCGAGTAGTACCCTTCATATACTCGAGTAAGTGACTTAGTACTCGAGTAGATTCTTGGACATACTCGTGTAGACTCTATATACTCGTGTAGATAAGTTTATACTCGAGTAGATAGCTAGTCACTCGAGTAGATCTTATCTTATACTCGAGTAAATCCTTCTATTCTTATATCCAGAAATTTTCTAAGTCCACATACTCGAGTACTTCTCCAGTATACTCGAGTAAGTGGGTCTGTACTCGAGAAAGCTAGCTTACATACTCGAGTAGGCTGTATTCACTCGAGTAAGTGATAACTTGTACTCGAGTGGTTGGTTAGTTACTCGAGTAAGTAACTTGTTTATACTCGAGTAGTTCTGTTCTTCCCAATTCAGAATTATTCTAAGTCCACATACTCGAGTAGTTCCCTATATACTCGAGTAAGTGACTTTGTACTCGAGTAGTTATTTTTCATACTCGAGTAAGTCAATGTTTACTCGAGTAGTTGTTCTAAGATACTCGAGTAGTTCATTTTCCCCTCACTCGAGTAGTTCTCCTAATATACTCGAGTAGTTCTTTTTCTCTCACTCGAGTATCTGCAACTCTTGTACTCAAGTAGTTATTCACACTTTATCTGAAATTTTTCTAAGTGTTTTCACTCGAGTATTGATCTCTGGATCACTCGAGTAGTTTTCTCTTCTCTTACTCGAGTATGCCAATCCTTTCTACTCGAGTATATAACTTCTCTTACTCGAGTATGCCAATTCTTTTCCACTCGAGTATATACTATCTGATACTCGAGTATGTATCTTCTATTACTCGAGTATGTCGGTTCAAATCTTTCCTGAAATTCTCTAAGTCAATTTCACTGTACATTTCGATTTGATCCTTTCTGATAAGTCCACGTGTCATCATTAATGATTCTTATGACCGTTGGAGTCTACCTATAAATAGGTCACTTCAGATTTGACTTTTAATCAATTTCCTTCAGAGATTATCATTTTAAGAAAGAGAAAGAGAAAAATTCCATGAACCCTAATTCTTCAAGTCGCCGCCGTCGCCATTAACGTTCACGGAAGAAGCTCTGGATCGACGATCTCCGATCTCTGTTTGCAACTCTGATTCTTCAGCAATCCAGACGCAAGTCAATCACTCGATCTCGCCGCTCCTTAAAGATTCCAGATCTATTTTCTCGATCGAGGTGATTTAGTTCTTCAGATTTGTGGATATCTCTCAAGTCGTCTTCAACTTCTCTGATCAAGCCAAAGCTCTTAAGGAAGAAGACTGCCAAGATCCAGATCTGAGATAATTGTTTGTATTTTTTTTAAAACAAATTATTGTGTAGGAGTTTTTCTCCGAGATTTGTAGGAAGTCTTATCTTCCGAGTGTAGATCCGGTTTGGATCGAGTTTTTGTAGGAACGAGGTTCCGAGGTGTAGGATTGTTTTCAATCCGAGATAGTGGAGTAGCCGAGTCTAGTGATTTGCTAGATCGGTGAGGAAAGTGGACGTACCCAAGGTTGGGGAACCACTATAAATCTCTTGTCGTCTGTGATTGCTTGATGTGTGCTGTGTTAGTTTTTAATTCCGCATTTGACACACATTTCACCTATTCACCCCCCTCTAGGTGATTTAGGCTAACAACTTAGACCTCTCAATTGGTATCAGAGGGAGGTTGATCGTTAAAAGGTTAACACCTTGATCTTATCCTTCTAAGTTGTTTCTTGAAAAATATCAAGCATGAGTAAGACCAAGGATTTTACTAAACTCCCTATCTGCACCAAGAACAATTTTCCTATGTGGAAGGAAAGAGTAAAGTTCTTCATGGAAGCAGTAGATCCCCGTATCTTCATGATTGTTGAAGAAGGTCCCCACATTCCTATGACTACTTCCACCATAGACCCCACCAAGCAAGTTCCCAAGAAGTTGATGGATCTAGATAAGGATGAGATTGCACTTGTCTCTCTGGACAAGAAAGCTAAAAATATTATAGCAAGTGCAGTCGATGACTCAATGCTGCAGAATCTGATTCATTGCCAATCTGCCAAGGAGATGTGGCAATCCCTAGTGACTCTAATGGAAGGTACTGAAGAAGTGAGGGATGATCGAAGATCCCTACTGAACTAGAAATATGAAGCCTTCAGGCAGGGTCATAAGGAAGCCATAGCTGACACTTTTGAGAACTTCTTCAAGATAGTAAATGGCCTAAGAGTTTATGGACGTGTCTTCACCAACGGGGAACTCAATGACAAATTCTTAAGATCCCTAACCAAGGAATGGGACAATAAGGTATGTGCCATTCGGGAGTTTGGAAGGTTAGCTGAGATGGACCCGCAGAATCTGTTCGGAAAGCTTATGTCTTACGAGCTGCAAATCAACTCAAGAAAAGCTGAAGAAGAGATAAGCAGGTCTGCATCCAAGGAGAAATCTGTCGCTCTAAAGGCAGATAGCTCAAGGAAGATAAAGGCTAGCTCTCCTGCCCCAGCTCCTAAGGCTGATGAAGAAGAATCATCAGAGCCCAGCTCATCTGGCTCAGAACTATCTGATGGAGAGTTCTCCCTACTCTCAAGGCAGTTCAAGAAATTCTTGAACAAGAAGAAGCAATGGAGAGGCAAGGATGCCTCATATGGAAGATCACAACATGACGGTGATCATCGGAAGAAAGGCTCAAGCAGCCATGACAGGTATAATTCTAAACAGAACAAACAGATTTCTACTGACATCATTTGTTATTGTTGCAATAAGCCAGGTCACGTCATCGCCGATTGCCCTCACAAAAAGAAAGAGGGTGGAAGAAGAGAGGAAAATAAATCCTCACACCATAAGAAAAGGAAAGAGAAAAGCTTAGTAGCCAAGAAAAGAAAAACTCTCAGCGATTCTGACTCATCTGAGTCGAGTGAAGAAGAGGAAGCTTACTTTGGTCTCATGGCTCATTCAGATGATGAACAAGTCCCCCAGTTTACTAGGGAGGTAAAATCTCACACTCCTCTTTCTGATTCTGATGATGACAATGAGCAAGAGGGATATTCCTCTGAAGATGAATCTGAGCTCATGGGTCAGTATATGGAGTTACTCACCGCTTACGAAAAATGTCGTAGAGTAGTGAAAACTCAAGCCAAAGAGATAAAATCTCTACAGGTTAGTGAGAGCAGCTTGAGAGAAGAAGTCAATAAGACTAACTCTCTTCAAGAGAACTTCAATGCAGCTATGGAGGAATACAATAAAGCTCTCAAGCACCTCGACCTTTAGGAGAAAATCATCAAAGAACTGGAACAACAACTCGAGGCTGAAAAGAAGCTTGTTGAGAGTTTCTCTAAGCCTAAGACAGTTCTTCCAATCGTTGCTGAATTCTCTGCTAAGGCCAAGGGTGCTGGTTTAGGCCACATTGGCTCTTCTAGTAAATCCTCTAGGAGAAACAAGGCCAAGAGAAAGAATAAGGCTGCCCGGAAGGCTCTAGCTGAAGAAAAAGGGAAAGCTCCCTTGGAACCTGTTGTGTTCAAGAAAGTTATCTTTCCCACGAACGAACTCGATTATGAGTCCACCTACGGACACTTTTCTAGGCCGATCCCTGAGAAGCCTAAGTCAAGATACCAAGGTTGGACTCGTCCTCGTAACTTTGGCGAGAGTGTCTTCAAGGCACCTTATGAGGAGATTCAGCTTCAAAGCTATGGACCTTATGCTCATGGTCATAATTTCAAAAAGACACCAAAAGTAAAACCTATTGTAGAAAAGCCTATGAAGGAGAAGACCTCATGTAACTGCCATCATCATGAAGCCTCTTCCTCCAAGAGTAAAGCTCCTGCTAGACCTTCATTCCAGAAAGTCAAGCAGGACTACACAAGGCAAAGATACAATAGGTTCAACTGTTGGTGCTGTGGCAGAATTGGTCATTTTGCCAGTGATTGTTGGTTCAATCCTAAAAATGCTGCAACCCCTAAAGTTAGCAACGTGAGAGTGACCACTCATGAGGCTAATACTCGTAGGGGGAGTATTCTAACTCGAGACCAAGGACCCAAACTTGTTTGGGTTCCTAAGGCTAAATGATTGTAATTGCAGGAATGTCCAAAGGCCACCAAAACGCCAATCTGGTACTTGGACAGTGGATGCTCTCGGCATATGACCGGGACAAGGAGCCTACTACAGAATTACACCTCAGTCTGCAACGGACCAAAGGTCATCTTTGGAGGTTCAGATCGAGGAATCACTAAAGGCTATGGTATGATTTCTAACGCTAGCGTATCCTTTTCGAATGTAGCCTATGTTGAAGGATTGGAACACAATCTCATTAGCATAAGCCAACTATGCGACAAAGGATACGTAGTTGAATTTCATGCTGACAAGTGTTTGATAAAATCGGTTAACAAGATGGAAACTATTTTATCAGGCACTCGAAGCAGAAATATTTTCCGTTTAAATTATATTTGTATCGACACCAGTGTGTTTTTTGGCAAAAAGTAGTGCATCTCTTGCAGACCAATGGCACAAGAGACTAGCACATATTAATTTCAAAACTATTAATAAATTATTCTCTCAAAACTTAGTGCGTGATGCACCTAATGTCAAGTGCGTTACGGACAGTCCTTGTCACGCTTGTATCAAAGGCAAGCAAACCAGAAGTTCGTTTAAAAGCATAATAGGCAAGGATTCCAATAGAAGTTTGCAGCTTCTCCATATGGACTTGTTTGGTCCACTGCAGGTTAGAAGTTTGGGAGGTAAGGAATATACGTTGGTTATTGTGGATGATTACTCGCGCTTTGCGTGGGTGTTCTTTCTGAAACACAAGTTAGATACCTTCGGTATTTTCACTAATTTTGTGAGGCAGATCCAGAATGAATACAACTGTTCCGCAGTCAAAATCAGAAGTGACAATGGAACGGAATTCAAGTCTGGAGCCATGATAGAATTTTGTGAAAGTCAAGGTATCCTTCATGAGTTTTCTTCTCCTCGCACTCCACAGCAAAATGGAGTAGCTGAGAGAAGGAACAGAACACTCATAGAGGCTTGTCGGACCATGTTGAGTGATGCCTCACTTCCAGAGTATTTCTGGGCTGAAGCCGTTAACACCGCCTGTCACGTGCAAAATCGAGCATTCATCAACAAGAACCATGATAAGACTCCTTACGAACTTTTAAAAGGCAGGCAACCAACCATTTCATACTTTAGAATCTTTGGCTGTAAGTGCTTCGTACTTAACAATAGCAAGTATCACACTTCAAAGTTTAGCGAGAAAAGCTTTGAAGGTATTTTTGTAGGATATAGTAGCCATAGTAAGGCTTATAGAGTATTCAATAGAAAAACTCTGGTGGTGGAAGAGTCGATACATCTTGTATTTGATGAGACGAGTCTATTGCAAAGCAACTCGTCTAGTGTGCCTATTGTAGATGCAGGTACAAAGTTGAAAGAACTTAGCTTGGATGAACCTAGTGAAGATAAAGATGAGATGTTCATCAAGATCCCCTCTATAACCACCATTAGAGAGGTAGATGATCAAGATGAAGAAGACATCCCAGCTGAAGATGCAACTCCAGTGGCTGAAGAGATCCCAGATGCAAGGACTTTAGAGTTCAGACACTTGAAGGATCATCCTGTTGACCAAATAATAGGAGATCCTCGGGATGGCGTCAGAACTCGTCGAGGTACAACTAACGAGAATTTACACTTAAGTTTTCTCTCACAGGTTGAACCAAAGAAATTTGTGGAAGCCAACTCCGACGCATCCTGGATTCTAGCCATGGAAGAAGAATTGAATCAGTTCAAACGATGCAAAGTCTGGACACTTGTTCCTAGACCCAAGCATAAGAACGTCATCGAGACAAAATGGGTCTACCGGAACAAGATGGACGAAGATGGAACAATTATAAAAAAAAAGCCAGACTTGTCGCCAAGGGATATCGTCAAGAAGAAGGAATCGACTTCGACCAGACTTATGCTCCAGTAGCAAGACTGGAGGCGATCAGGTTATTTCTTGCCTACGCTGCACTTAAGGGCTTTACCGTCTATCAAATGGACGTAAAGTCCGCCTTCCTGAATGGTGACATAAAGGAAGAAGTCTACGTAGAGCAACCGCCAGGTTTTGTTGATTCAACCCATCCTAATTATGTATATTTATTACAGAAAGCACTATATGGTCTCAAACAAGCTCCTCGAGCTTGGTATGAGACGCTGTCTACCTTTCTTCTTGAGAACAAGTTCACTAGAGGAAAGATAGACAAGACATTATTTCTTAGGGAAATAAAAGGCAAGATTTTGCTAGTGCAAATCTATGTCGATGACATCATTTTCGGCTCTACAGACAACAACCTCTGCAAGAAGTTTTCTAAACTTATGCAAGGGAAGTTTGAAATGAGCAGTATGGGAGAACTGAAGTATTTCTTAGGGCTTCAAGTGAAACAATCTGAGGATGGAATTTTCATCTCACAGACCAAGTTCACCAAAGAGCTGCTTAAGAAATTCGGAATGGAGAATGCAACCTCTATTAGGACTCCAATGGCCTCAGCTATGTCTCTGGACAAGGACGAGAAAGGGAAACCTTTTGATGAAACCAAGTACAGAAGCATAATTGGGTACTTGCTCTACCTTACTGCGAGTAGACCAGATATAATGTTCTCAACATGTGTATGTGCTAGATTTCAGGTGAACTCTAAGGAATCTCACTACATCGCTGCAAAGCGAATCCTGAGATACCTCAAAGGCACACCAAATCTTGGCTTATGGTACCCAAGAAGTAATGATAGTGAACTAATTGGTTTTTCAGATGCAGATTTTGCAGGTAGCAAAGATGACAGGAAAAGCACTTCCGGGACTTGCCAATTTCTCGGAAGGAGACTTATTTCCTGGAGCAGTAAGAAGCAGAACTGTGTAGCCATCTCAACGGCTGAATCAGAATACATCTCTGCAGGCAGCTGTTGTGCACAGCTTTTATGGATCAAGAATCAATTTGAAGACTACAACATGAAGTTCCAGGCCATTCCTCTGTTTTGCGACTCATCCAGCGCTATAGCAATAGCCAACAACCCAGTCTCCCACAGCCGGACCAAGCATATAGAGCTTCGCTATCATTTCATCCGGGAGCATGTGGAGAATGGAGACATAGATCTACAATATGTCCCCACAGACAGGCAAGTGGCAGATATATTCACGAAGCCACTGGACGAGTCCAAGTTCTCGTTCTTCAAAACGGAACTCGGACTGCTCAACAAAGAGGAATAGTGATGGTGGATTCACAGCCAGGCTCAGAGTTGAAGATATCAGTGGCAGTAAATCTCTCCAAAGAAAATTGTATTTCAAAGTGATATACTCGAGTACATAGAGACATATACACGAGTAAACGGAAATACTCGAGTAGACCAAAATTGACATACTCGAGTAGTTGGTAACCTACTCGTGTATGTCACTTGACCTACTCGTGTATGTCACTTGACCTACTCGTGTATGTCACTTGACCTACTCGAGTATACGGGAATTAGAAATTTGAAAATCTCCTTTTCTTCTATTCGCACCAAAGTTTTGGCGCTCCATATCAGGTATGATTTTATTTTCAATACTCCTCCTTAAACCTAATTAGGGTCATATATATATTTAGAAAAATCGGAAATCCTTTCCACTTCTCATTTCACTCGAGTAGCCGCCGTCTCTTCGTCTCCCAGAACAGTTGCAGAGCTTTGTCTTCCTCGTTTTTGTTTCCTTCGCACTACAGAATCGCTGATGGCTCCCTCCTCCAAGATTGGAATTGGCTCCGAACTAGTGACAGATGGTATTGAAGATATTTCTGATGACTTCAAGAATTTACTGATTCTCTTGGACACGGCCGGATTGTCCTTCGTTCTTCAAGAACCCTGCCGTCTCCTGCTTCCTGATGTTGAAGAATTCTACAGAAATCTGAAGGTCAGACGTAATGGCACAATTCTGAAATCCAAGGTAAAAGGAGTTGAGATTCGGTTGGATAAAACTTCAGTCGCCACTCTGCTTCGGATGCCCGTGGTTGACGAAGAAGATGACCTAAAAAAGGAAGATGCCGACCGTACTTCCCTATTCTGTGGTCGAGATCCTGAAGGTGGAGGAGAAACCTTGAATCGATCTTTGTTCAATTCAGAAGGCAAGTTTCTAGTTGATGTCATCGCCAAGGTCCTGTGGTGCAAGACATACTCCATAAGAGATATATCCCAGAATTTATTCGACGTCATGCAAGCAATAGTCTGCAGGAAGAAATTCCAGTTCGGAATGATGATTCTGGACAAGATCCGAGAGAGCGTGGAACATCCAAGTTATGCTAGGATTATCTCACTCCTCCTCCATGAGATTAATCCTACAGTGTTTGACTTATCCAAAGGGACTCCTCTTCACCACATGAAGAAAGTTTCCATCTCTTCCATACAGAGGTATAACATCAAGATCCTGAATTCTGCCCAAGCTTCAAAGGCTGATGCCATCTCAGAAATTCACCAAGAAACCAGTTTACCTGAAGACAGGATTCCATCTCCTCCTCTACATCAAACTACTGCTGACTCTGGTGCAATAGTTGAGGGGGAGCCTACCTCTTCTCTTCCTCAGCATCAAGTTTCTTCAGAATCAGTGATTCCAGAACAAGAAGAAGTCAGAATTTCTACTCCTCCAGTTTCTCCTACTCCAGCATCTTTACTGTCTACAGCTGAAGATATTAACAGATTTATTGATGAGCTCAGCTCAGATGCTCCTCTTTTTCAAAATGATTCAGCTGCCAAGTCTCCCATTCAGTCTCCAGTTCCATCTCCTGTGCAGTTTCCAGCTCAGACTCCAGTACAGTCTCCTTCCAAGTCTCCTGATAGTGAGCCCAACAAATCAGATCATATTCTCTTGTCTGATGATGAGGAAATGTCTCCAGATCCTGTGGAGGCACCTCTGAAGACTTTGGATTTCTCCATGCCATCTTTCCTAAATACAGAAGAATCTGTTGAGATAGAACCCTTCAAAAGAGCTGTCAGCTCAGTGGTCATTATAGAAATTCCTCCTTGGACTGCTCCTGCTCCTGCTCCTTCAATTCCTGCACCAACCTTAGCCCCCTCTTCTTCAGATTTGGTCAGTCAGATTGAACAGTTGCTCCTTACATAGAGAAAGTACTTTGATGAATCTCTAGCATCAGTCAATAACAAAGTCACTACTCTTGAACAAGAGATGAGTAGAGGTTTTGCAGAAATCCAGGCAAATACTGATGAGCTAAAAAGATTGTTCCAGATAGGTGGAAAAGCCATAGATCACACTATCACAAGCATAGGAGAACTGAGAAATCAACAAGAAACTGTTGCCTATAATCAGATCAAGTTGGACAAGAATGCTGATGCCAATCTTATGAAAATATGTGAAGAAGTTGGCACTTTCAGAGATGAAGCTATAGCTCAGCTATCTATAGATATCACCAAGGGGGAGAAGATAGTAAAAGAACAAGTGGAAAAACTATCTGAACGAGCTCAAGCAGTTATAAAAGAACAAGTTGACAAACTATCTCACCAAGCTCAAGCAGTTATAAAAGAACAAGTTGACAAACTATCTCACCAAGCTCAAGCTACTGTGGATGGTCTTGTAAAAGAAATGAAAGCAGATATTCTCTCCCAGCTCCAGTCTGTGAAATTCTATACCTATGACACTGCTGTTTGGCTGCACAACATGAATTTCCCTAATGCCCAGCTCAACCCAGCCATCATTCCACACTTCTTGAATCCTCTTGAAGCTCAACCTCCTGTAGATGCTCCAGCCCAGGCAGCCATTCCAGAAGGTGTGCCAGCTTTCTCACCTAGACCTGAGGGTGATGTGACTGAGTCCCCTCTCACCTATTCTGATATGTGGCAAGATGAAATTCCAGCTCCAAGGAAGAAGAGAAAATATGGTGAAGGTGCTTCTGCCAGTCGTTCTGCACCCAAAAGAGATCCTGCCCTAGCTTCTGAAAGCAGACCACCAATTATTCATTCTGAAGTTTGGAGTCCAACCTCTAAATCCCTAATCCTTGACACCCTGAAATTGGTTACAGATCTTGGTGAGAACAGAGACCAGTTTTACAGTCATTCAGAATGGAAATCCTATGAAGTGTCCCAAATCAAAATCAGACTTCATGACAGGAATTGGGGACACAATAATCCAGCTGCTCCTCCTAGGCCCAGAACTTATTTTCCCAAGCCATTCAGTTACCTAGAGAGGCAAGAGCTGAAGAGAGAAAGGATGCATAAGGAAGGACCCTCTTGAGTAAAGAGAATGTGGAAATGGATTCTCCTTGTTAAAAACAATTCTATATATATATATAATTGATTCTGATTATGGCTATTTCATTAGTTATCCTGCTTTAGCTTATATTTTTTAAGTATATGTGTATTGTTCTTTTTACTCTGAATAATTCACCTTAGTACAGAGAATGCTGACATCAACAAATAGGGGGAGATTGTTGGGATTTGTCTCCACAGTACCTCAGATTTGTAGGTGGTCAGACCTTGAACTAAGATGAATTAAGGTGTATTTGATGCTGTGTTTAAGTTGTATGTGTGCAGGTCCTTAATGCCAAGTGTAGACCAATGTCAGTCTATAATGGGTCACCAAACACAGGACCATACAATGTAATCCCTCATTGTGTGATCCAAAGTGTTGGCCCATGTATAGCCTCTCTATTGGGATACACTTCCTACATGCACTTGGAATGGTGGACTCAAGTATTGAAGTATGTCTTTTAGAAAAATTTTTTCTAAGTCCACTTACTCGAGTAGTACCCTTCATATACTCGAGTAAGTGACTTAGTACTCGAGTAGATTCTTGGACATACTCGTGTAGACTCTATATACTCGTGTAGATAAGTATATACTCGAGTAGATAGCCAGTCACTCGAGTAGATCATATCTTATACTCGAGTAAATCCTTCTATTCTTATATCCAGAAATTTTCTAAGTCCACATACTCGAGTACTTCTCCAGTATACTCGAGTAAGTGGGTCTGTACTCGAGAAAGCTAGCTTACATACTCGAGTAGGCTGTATTCACTCGAGTAAGTGATAACTTGTACTCGAGTGGTTGGTTAGTTATTCGAGTAAGTAACTTGTTTATACTCGAGTAGTTCTGTTCTTCCCAATTCAGAATTATTCTAAGTCCACATACTCGAGTAGTTCCCTATATACTCCAGTAAGTGACTTTGTACTCGAGTAGTTATTTTTCATACTCGAGTAAGTCAATGTTTACTCGAGTAGTTATTCTAAGATACTCGAGTAGTTCATTTTCCCCTCACTCGAGTAGTTCTCCTAATATACTCGAGTAGTTCTTTTTCTCTCACTCGAGTATCTGCAACTCTTGTACTCGAGTAGTTATTCACACTTTATCTGAAATTTTTCTAAGTGTTTTCACTCGAGTATTGATCTCTGGATCACTCGAGTAGTTTTCTCTTCTCTTACTCGAGTATGCCAATCCTTTCTACTCGAGTATATAACTTCTCTTACTCGAGTATGCCAATTCTTTTCCACTCGAGTATATACTATCTGATACTCGAGTATGTATCTTCTATGACTCGAGTATGTCGGTTCAAATCTTTCCTGAAATTCTCTAAGTCAATTTCACTGTACATTTCGATTTGATCCTTTCTGATAAGTCCACGTGTCATCATTAATGATTCTTATGACCGTTGGAGTCTACCTATAAATAGGTCACTTCAGATTTGACTTTTAATCAATTTCCTTCAGAGATTATTATTTTAAGAAAGAGAAAGAGAAAAATTCCATGAACCCTAATTCTTCTAGTCGTCGCCGTCGCCATTAATGTTCACGGAAGAAGCTCTGGATCGACGATCTCCGATCTCTGTTTGCAACTCTGATTCTTCAGCAATCCAGACGCAAGTCAATCACTCGATCTCGCCGCTCCTTAAAGATTCCAGATCTATTTTCTCGATCGAGGTGATTTAGTTCTTCAGATTTGTGGATCTCTCTCAAGTCGTCTTCAACTTCTCTGATCAAGCCAAAGCTCTTAAGGAAGAAGACTGCCAAGATCCAGATCTGAGATAATTGTTTGTATTTTTTTTAAAACAAATTATTGTGTAGGAGTTTTTCTCCGAGATTTGTAGGAAGTCTTATCTTCCGAGTGTAGATCCGGTTTGGATCGAGTTTTTGTAGGAACGAGGTTCCGAGGTGTAGGATTGTTTTCAATCCGAGATAGTGGAGTAGCCGAGTCTAGTGATTTGCTAGATCGGTGAGGAAAGTGGACGTACCCAAGGTTGGGGAACCACTATAAATCTCTTGTCGTCTGTGATTGCTTGATGTGTTCTGTGTTAGTTTTTAATTCCGCATTTGACACGCATTTCACCTATTCACCCCCCTCTAGGTGATTTAGGCTAACAACTTAGACCTCTCAAGATCTCTAGTCTTCTTCAGGCTTTATCCTTCAAAACTTCAAGACAGCTTGCTGTCAGAAGTTCTGAAGAGACTCTTGTGCTTCTCTAATCTATGTTAAAATAGAGAAGACAATCTAACTCTCTTCCCCCCTCCTGTAAAGGGTTGTTTACTCCCTTCAAAAGTAAAGCTTGGTTTTTAGACACCTGATCAAAAGTCTAAAGGGTCTCTAGATCTACCTGCAGCAGATCTTATTGGTGGCAGGGCACCTGATCAAAAACCTGAGTGGATTCCTACCGTGTCGGTAGAAGAGTGGACGTACCCAGTGTTTGGGGAACCACTATAATATCTTGTGTCGTCTGGATGTTTACTTAATTATTTATATTGTGGCTATGATCAGTTTTAACTAGGATTGCTAGTTGCTGGATAAGGACCTCAAGCCTTAACTGTATTTACAGTTGGCTTTATTCTGTGCACAACAATTGTGTTAGGCTTTAGGGTTTTAATTCATAATATCTATAATCTCTTAATTCCGCAATCGGTATCTATCCCTTTTCTTTCTTTTCCTCTCAATTGGTATCAGAGGGGGTCGCGGGTTCGAAACCCCGGGGTCGTTTTCGGGGGGGGGGGGGGGGGGATTGTTGGGACTGAGGTCTGGAATCGCCCCCGAGCTACGGTGCTATACGGTGATGGCTTAACTGGCTGCCCCGTGGATCCGCCCGAGGACCTTTGATATAAAGATTAGTGGCGCCGTCCTCCATCAGTCCGGGCTTTTGGTGCGAGTGGTTGCGCTAAGTCCTCTCACCGTAGACCTATTCTTAGAATTATTGTAGGCTAATTGGGCATGGGGAAGGAGAAGATCCCAAGTGCTCTTGTGATCACTCACAAGGCATCGTAACAAATTTCCTAAGCTCCGATTAACCACTTCTGTCTGCCCATCAGTTTGGGGATGATAGGCAGAGGAAAACAATAATTTTGTTCCCATTAATATCCAAAGAGTTTTCCAAAAATAACTAGTGAATTTTACGTCCCTATCCGAGACTATGGTCTTTGGCACTCCACGGTGACTAACGACTTCTTTAAAATATAATTTAGCGACGTGAGACGCATCGTTTGTCCTACTGCATAGGATGAAATAAGCCATCTTTGAAAATCTATCCACAACTACAAAAACTGAGTCGTGACGGCATAGGGTAATGGGGAGGCCTAATACGAAATCCATGCTAACGTCTACCCAAGGCATGGAGGGAATAGGCAAGGGTGTATATAATCCTACATTGGTTTTACTACCCTTAGACACCTGATACGTGCGACAACTACTTACTACCTTACCCACCATAACCTTAAGTTTTGGCCAATAAAATTTGTCCTCGACTAACGTAATGGTTTTATCTCTACCGAAGTGGCAACTCAACCCTCCGCTATTCAACTCCTATATGATATGTAGTCGTAATGATGACCGCAGAATACATAGCTTCCCGTTCCTAAACAGGTAACCGTCCTTGATGATGTACGCAGATATCGTCGTGGGGGAGCTATCCTGGGCAGTTAAATAGGCGTCCTGGAAGTCAGGACACGTGGCATACTCATCCTTAACCCGCTCAAATCCTACAACATGTACTTCCATAGAGGTGAGTAAAATAGTAAGACGACTAAGGGCGTCCACGACTCGGTTATCAGCTCCCTAAAGGTGCTTGATATTAAACGTGTAACCTTATAAGAAAGCTACCCACTTAGTGTGTCATGGGCTGATCTTATGCTGGCCGTTGATGAAACGTAAAGCCTCATGATCGGAGAGGATCACAAACTCCTTGGAGAGGAGATAGTGCCTCCAATGGTGTAGACATCGGACTACAGCGTAAAATTCCCTATCGTAATTTGAATAGTTCAGCTTGGGACCGGACAACTTCTCGCTAAAATAACTAACGGGATGGCCCTCCTGGCTCAAGACTCCTCCAATCCCTACCCCAGACGCATCACATGTGAGCTCAAAGACTTTAGTAAAGTCAGGTAGACGTAAGATAGGTGCCTCAGTCATAAGCTCTTTTATTCGCTCAAAAGCATGGGTGGCGGACTTCGTCCACGTAAACTCTCCCTTCTTCATACAGTCTGTGATAGGCGCCATAATACTACTAAAGTCTCGTATGAAACGACGATAAAACGTGGCTAACCCATGGAAGCTACGCACCTCACGTAAGGTGGTTGGCACGGGCCAGTCTTTAATGACCTGAACCTTGCCCGGGTCAACTTGAATACCCTTAGATCCGACTATATAGCCTAAAAACTCAACCTCCGAGGCATAGAAAGTGCATTTCTTAATATTGAGAAATAAAGTCTCCTTCCGCAGGGTGGAAAGGATCACTCTCATGTGGGAAATGTGCTCAGTAGTAGAGGTGCTATTAATCAGAATATCGTCAAAGTAGACGACAACGAACTTCCCCATGAATGGCTGAAAGACATGTGTCATCATCCGGGAGAAGGTACTAGGGGCATTGGATAACCCAAAGGGCATCACAAGCCATTCGTACAGACCATCCTTCGACTTAAATGCCGTCTTCCACTCGTCTCCCTCTCGTATCCTAATCTGGTGATAGCCACTCCGAAGATCTAATTTGGAGAATACGGTGGCTCCAGACAAGACATCCAACAAATCATCTAGGCGGGGAATGGGGAACCTATACTTGATGGTGATTTTGTTGATAGCCCGGCTATCAACGCACATCCTCCACGTGCCATCCTTCTTGGGGGCAAGAAGGGCTGGTACCGCACATGGGCTCATACTAGTCCTAATAAAACCTTTCTCCAGCAAACCCTCTATCTGGGACTGCAACTCCAGGTGAGCTGCGGGGTGGAGTCGATAATGGGGCTGATTTAGCAAGGAAGACCCCGGGATGAGATCTATCGCATGCTGGATATTCCTAAGCGGGGGTAACGTGGGCGGCAACTCATCCGGGTACACGTACCTGTACTCCTCCAGCAGTACCCGTAACTCACTAGGTAGCTCATCCAAAATACTAGAATCGGGCTTCGCACTTAATAGGACTAGCGCATACATAATTCCATCAAAGAACGGATCTCTCTCAAACTCTTTCCTACCAACTAGATTCAACGTTTTCCGTTCTACCGGAATAGTGGTGTCCTTAGCCAAGACTACGGGCTCCTTTGGGATGGTCGGCCTTAAAGTGATGGTTTTGCCATTGAATTTGAATTCATAAGTGTTGGCCCTACCAAAATGTGTAACATCACGGTCGTATAGCCAAGGGAGGCCTAACAACACATGACAAGCGTCCATCAGAAGGACATCACGCCACACCTCATCAATGTTGGATTTGAATGAGAGTGGGACCAGGCATCGCTTGGTAACGGGTACGGAGATCTTGTTGATCCAAGCGACCTTATATGGGGTCGGGTGTGGTTCCACGGTCAAGGACATACGTGCAACGGCATTCTCAGATACGACATTCACACAGCTACCACTATCAATAATCAGCTTTCAAAGCTTCTCGCCACTCTTAAAAATCAGAGAAAATATGCTCGTCCTCTTCCAATCATCTAATGGACGAGGAGTGGCCAAGATACAACGCATCACCATAAGGGGGTGATCGTCCTCTAAGTCACTTGGGACCCCTTCTGGGTCGCTCTCCTCAGCAGCCTCATAAACGTAATCCGCAAGATCAATCGTTGACTCTAACAAGGCTATGGCTTTAGTTTTCGTTGGGCATTCGAAGGCGTAGTGACCTTGAATGCCGCAAGAGTAACATGTGGCGTTTGTCTTGCTAACCTTTCCGATAGGAATACGTTCGCTCGCAGGGTTCTTAGTGTTCCTAGCAGTGATCACGACAGACTTTGACTCGGCGGACCGGAACTTCCCTTTGTCCTGATATGTGGAGGAAGAAGCTCCGGTAGTGGATTTTCCCTTCGTGTGGGAATAACGAGAGTGAGCCTTAGATGCTAAGTGTTTCTCAATGTCAAGGGAGGCATTGAATGTCGTGTTTAGATCCGTATGGCAATATCGTAAGAGCTTCCGCTGAATATCGGGTTGAAGCCCCTTACGGAACCTAGAAAGGGTGACCTCGGGGATTTCCTTCAGATCACAACGTACCATTCGGTCCTTCAGTTCTCCCATATACTCCGCTACTGAACTTGAACCCTGCCGCAGGGTGGCAAGCTCGTCAAACATCTGTGTCCGATGGTACGCGGGGACGTACTGATCGGTCAACAAATTCTTCATTACGGTCCACCCAATAATTGGATCTCCGACCCCAACTCCTATCCTACGCTCTTCGTTCAGCCAATAAGTTTTGGCACGGCCTGTCAGCTTCATCTTGGCAACTTGGACCTTTTGGGGGTCCGTGAGACAGTGCCAGTCATAGTAACATTCCATGTCCACTATCCACGTAAGGAAGTTCTTTGGATCTCCCATGCCGTCGAAAGTGGGGGCATCAATCTTGATGGCCCTAGTAATGTCAAACTCTCACTCGTGGCGACGGCCTCGAGGGGGCACTCGTGGGGAGTCCCCATCAGAATCCGAATCGGAGATGTGTTGGCGCTGGCGGGGCAACTTAACATTAGCGGGTGGTGGGGGTGGCCTAGCTTGATTTTGTAAAATCTGTGCTAATGTAGCCCTAAGCTCAGTCATATCATTACATAGACCTGCGATCGCTTCAGTGTTATGAAGCTCATGCCCGTTCTCAGCCATCCTAGACGTAGACGGCGCCGTATACTCCTTGCCTAGCCTAGTGCGCATGCAAGACCCAGAAAATTATGAAAGAAGATTTTCCCTAGGGCTGTAGCTAGACTGAAAATAAAATATTTTTATAAAAGATTGATGTGAATAACACGTAGATCGTTAATTTTTTTTTTGTTGAAATTTTGCTGAAAAATAAAGATTTCAGCCCGCTATTTGCAGACCAACTAGACAGAATTACGATGTTCCAATTTACAGGCTGACCTAACGAGGCCGAATCGAAAAATTTTCTGTTTTAATGTTGCTGGAAATAAGCGGAGGAAGCTACATAATTGTTTTCAGATTTTTTTGACAAGTTTTAAAATTCCGAGGGATTTACTAAACGCAGACCAATCCGAAAATTTCAGATCTTTGAAAGTTCAGATCAACAAACGAAGAACGCAGAGAGGATGTTTGCAATGTGGAAGTTGAAACGACCGCCTCTGATACCAAATTGATGTAGGGTGCGTCCCAAGTCAGAGATCTCCACGAAACTAACGCCTTCCTACGCACTATACATCGTAGATCTACCGCACCTACACAGCACCTATCACCCACAATAGTTCTCGTCGCAAGAACGCAGCGCAAATAACAAAGGAGGAATGGTCGACTCGAAAACAACGATCGGAAATTTGAGTCGGAATATTCCCCAAGAAAACACAAAGGTTGCCACTCCTTTTAGAGAGCAAGACCAAGGCTATAGGCCAAGATCCGCTCAAGCAAATAGGATCCACCCGATCCGGAATTAAAAAGCCTAGCAACGGCGAATTCGATTCAAAACTTGCAGCGATTAAATTAACTTTGCGGAGAAAACGATTGCGAAACCACCACAAATACTTAGAGAATCACACAAGGAAGAGGAAAGAGTTTACCCAACCGGGATGAAGTTTTCACACAAGATAATGGTGGGAGAATCACTCTCTCCGCGGATCCACCGGCGTCACATCGAAGGGATTGTAACCTTCTTCCCGGATTCGCACTGAAGGAAACCGCGCCGGAGTCGCTCCGAACGGATGGAGGGAGAAAGAGGGGCCGGCGGCTTCACACCACAAGCAAGGGGAAGGGGGGGGGGGGGGGCGGCTAGGTGTAGCCTCCTCTCTTTGGCCGGAATTTGCAAGGCAAAATTTAGGGTACTTCTTTTCTAATTATCTCATAACAAAGCCTCCTTATATAGGAGTTACAAACAAGCCTTAACCATTCATGATGGAGATGTAATCTCATCCATCCGAATGGCTAAATGCACACCAACATTAAAATTGTTCAAAATTAAAAATAACAAAACATGCAATGAATATAAAATTATCACTAAACCTGGGATAATTTAATATTCTAAATATGAAATAGAGTTTTCCCAAATGAAATAAATAAGGCTAATTCTTTGCAGTGGATGTAGCACACCACGGGCGGAAGTTATAGCGTAGCCTTCCGTTAGCGTCCTCGTGCCGCCTCACATCCTTGAGTTGTATTGCCTTATCAACCGGATCATCATCAGCATCGTCTTCAAATGGTGGAGGAGGTGCCACGCCATCAAATCACTAAGCCAACCAAGGCTCCCTCCTCTTCCACCAAAACTTCTGAAAGTACCAGGGATGTACCAGCCACTCCCCACCCCATTAAAGAGATCCCTTCCACCCCTCCACCACCTCTAGCTCCTCAGGTTCCATCCCAACCAGTAATACAACCAACCCCACCTTCCACTACAATTACAGTCCCTACCTCTACACCTCCAGAATCCCAACTTCCTGCCTCTCCAACAAACGTTCCCTCTAATACTCCATCCCCCAGCCTGATACATCTATACCCTCACCACCCCAATCTCCTCTTCCACATCATCTTGCTGATATCCCCCAAACCAACCTATCATCCCTCCTATCCTTCAACCTCTTATCATCCCCACTAAACACTCCCTCTCATCCAAATGACTCTCCCCAAGACACTCAAATCCCACCTCCACCTCCACCTCTAACTCCCCCAACACCTACCATATCCACTCAACCAACCACTACCACAACATCTACCTCTCCACACTTGGATCCCTCCCTTGTCTCCCCACTCATTACCCTCCTCACACCCCTCCTAAAATCTCTCATAGTAGAGGCTATCTCTCCTCTTGCTACCTCCATCTCCTCTCTAGCTGCACAAATTACTGCCTTAACTATTGCTCCCTCTTCAGTTGGGGGACTGGCTTCAGTTCCTCCTAAAACCAGGAAGGGGGAGATACTTGATGAAGAAGTAGAAGAAGTAGCACCAGCAGAATAAGTTGTAAAGGATATGGACACAGTAAAAGCAGCAGAAGATATAGCAATAGAAGAAGAAACAGCAGCAAATGTACAAGAAGAAGTTACAACAGAAGATGTACCAACAGAAGAAGAAATAACAACAGATGTACAAGAAGAAGTTATAGCATAAGATGTACCAACAGACAGCACTAATCCATCTATGGCTATAATTCTATATACCACACCAATTTGGCTCAAGACCACTTTTGCAGCTCCAGAGTCTCTTCCCAGAGTTGCTTCCCCCACCATCTCATCCCCTATAACACTAGTTTATGTTATGGATTATTCTCCAATGCCTAATCTAGATGCACTGGTCATAGCTGATATTGAGGAAGAAAATAAATCAGCTGCTCAAAGTACGGATGTACACAATTCTCCAGTTTCCCATCCAGTTCCTTCAAAGACAGAAAAGACAACAATTTGTGATGACACTATAAGAGAGATTGATGCCATGTATGATAATCCTCAGCCTTCTAATGATGATGATTCTTATGAGGACCCAAAGAGGAAGAAAGTTTCAAAGAAAAGGAAAACTTCTCCACCTCCTGCCCCAAAACCCAATCCAGCAAATGACATACCCTATTACATTCTGCAGAACATAACTCCATACAAGTTTATGCCAGCTTGGATGTGGCTATCCAAAAATGAACAAAAGGCAAGGAAGAAGAGCAGAAGATATTCTCCTCCCCCACAGAAACTCAAGAGAGGTCCTCCTACTCCTCCTGCAGCTGGTGCCTCAGGAACTACTTCTCAAGGGATAGATGCACCTCCAAGCCTACATCCTTCACCAGAACATATCAAAGGTAGGAAAGGTCATCGAGACATCATTCTCAAGGAAGCAGCCGACAAAGGAATGTCAGTTCTACAGAGCGAATAAAGGAGGTAGTTTATCAAAAACAAGAGTTCTCACCTCCCAAATAGCAAGCTCAATAAAGAAGGCACACAGAGTCCCATAAGCCCAAAAGAAAATATAGTGAGGTTGCTCCTCCAAAGTCCCTATACACTCAAAATGATGAAAGCCAAAAAGTGACAAGTTTCCAAGCACAATCCACATAATTCAAGCCTGTTACCCTGCTACCTCCACAAGATGATCAGTCATCTGTCAGTCAGGATGTTGATCCCAATTTCAAGATGGCTAGGCTCCAAGAGTTGATAGGTCTGTCACAAATAAAGAAGGCTAGAGAAGAGGGTGAATATCCAACAAAGTTCACAACTATGTCTTCATATAGAGAAAAAGAACTGGATAAACTTCAAGTGAGCAAGAAAGTGTTTAATCCTGTAGAGTACATGGCAATACACCCAGAGGCTGTAGTACCCAAAACCTCCACCCTGACAGTAATTGGAGCAGCAGATATGTACATATCAAAGAAAGAAGCTGCTAATCCTAACAGGGAAATCATCTTTACTCAGCCTAGGGATAAGAGCAAAGAAGCAAAGAAACAGAAGAAATAGAACCTGAACTCCTATGTGTATGGTATACTTTTGAAAACCTATGTTCTATGATACAAAGCTAACTGTGTAAATATATCTGCTGCATATATATTATTTCATTCTCTGCCAGATATATATTTTCTTGCTTTGTACATTTCTTTTTTATCATTGAGTCTGTAATTAGTGACCTCACTCAAATAGAGGGAGATTGTTGGATCCCTAGTTTGATTTGGGCTAGGTTCACTAAGTTAGGATATGACCCAACATGTATAACCAGGTTCATGGTTGTGTCCTAGAGTCTAGGTCTAGTCCTTAGAGTAAATAATATAGGGGACCAGCCTCCAACACTGCCAGAGACTCAAGACTTAGAGAAAATTCAAGGCTTATAAAAAGAGCTCTATGTTCGTCGATCTCAGGTCGACGAAAGTTGTGTTCTGCTCGACGAACTCAGAGACAATTCTCTGAGCTGAGCTCGATGAACTTGGTTCTCATCTCGACGAACTCTGGACAAAGTGACAACACTTCTAAGTCAAACTTCAGTCGACAAACTTAGAACATCAGCTAGACGAACTCTGTTCTCTGATCCCAGATCGACTAATTCTGGATCAGATGTTTCAACAATCAATGTCAAAGAACATCACACTCCATGCCAGAATGCTGATTCAACACTCAACACCAGAGGACAACACACTCAACGCTAGAATGATGATTCAACACTCAACGATAGAGAACATCACACTCAATGCCAAAATGATGTTTCAACACTCAACACTAGAAAACGGCCTAAGTCCAGAATCAAAACTCAGGTCGACGATCTTGGACCTCAGCTAGATGAAATCAGTTCTCAGGTCTCAGGTTGACGATCTTGGACATCAGCTCGACGAACTTGGTACACAAAATAGTAAAGGCGTCAAGCAGAAGTCAGCTATTCAGAGGTCGACGAACTTGGACCTCAGCTCGACGAATAGCTATTCTCAGCTCGACGAACTATGGACTCAGGTCAACGAATCCAGACTTGGCTGTTTCCCTCTTCTGTTCCTATTATATCATAATGATTCCTGAGTAATTAATGCTCTAATATTCTCTGAATATTACCGTTAGACAAGAGCATTAATTATGGTCTTCATCAGGATTATTGCCTGCCATTTTCTAAAGGGACAGTTGGGGAAACTAATCAATGCAAATTTTCCAAGGCCGTCAACATTGAATGCAGAAAGGATTTCGAAATTCAAAAGGACGTTTACATATGAAATATAAAAGATGGATTTTTCCTCTTCCATAATATACAACTGATAAAGACACACAGAAAACCAGTCAGGAAGAGTAGAACACCATCGTTTCGCAACAAGGATTCTCTCTGCTCTCACTCTCTCTTGACAATAAAGTGCTAGAAAGAAAGAACTGCTAGACCAGAAGAAGAATAGCTTTTAGAAGAAGATGAACAACCATTTAAATAAAGAGTCTTCTTCTTCTATCATCATCTCAGGAACTTTCAAAGGACAACAAATACTGCATCTATCAAAGAGTTCTTGAAGTTCTTCTGGTTGAAGTTGAAAGTTTGAAGGTCTATCACCCTGAAGCAAAGTTCCTTTCACCCTGAATAAATTCAGTATTTCAGGGGGAGCTATTGCCACCATCAAATCCACAGAGTCTTCTCAGTTGAATACTTGAGAAAGAGAAGACATCATCACTCTCTCACCCCCTCTATAAAAAGGGTTCTCTACTCCCTTCAAAAGTGATTCCTGGTTGTAAGTCTCCAACCAAAAGACTTGAGGTTTGGTTTTTGAGCACCTGACCAAAAGCTCATTGGTGGCAGTCACCTGAACAAAAACCTGAGTGGATTCCTACCAGGGTGGTAGAAGAGTGGATGTACCCAGGTTGGGGAACCACTATAAAATTCTTGTGTTGTTTTGTTGCCTTTTTCTTTTATTCTTACTGTGGCTGTGATAGTTAGGATTCCTTGACTTTTATTAGTTTAATCTGCTGTGCTGTGATATACCATCTGAGTTTAGGAACAAGTTATATTATTCAGCAAAAGATTTTAATTACTTAGAAATACTCTATTCACCCCCCTCTAGAGTATATTAGATCTAACCCTCACTTTTAGGATATGAAGTCAGCCTTCCTGAATGGTGACTTAAAAGAGGAAGTATATGTTGAGCAACCTACATATTTTGTAGTTCCTAACTCACCTAATTAGGTTTATCGACTTAGGAAAGCTCTATATGGGCTTAAGAAAGCCCCTAGAGCATGGTATGAGACTTTGTCTAGCTTCCTCATTGAGAACAAATTCTCAAGGGAGAAGATACACAAGACCCTATTCCTAAGGGAATTTAATGGTAAGATCATCCTAGTTCAGATCTATGTAGATGACATCATCTTTATTTCTACTGATGATAACCTCTGCAGGAAGTTTGCCAAACTTTTGCAGGGGAAGTTTGAGATGAGCAGTATGGGTGAACTTAAGTTCTTCTTGGGTCTCCAAGTAAGACAGACTGATGATTGTTTATACATATCCTAGTCTAAGTTCACTAGAGAGTTAATAAAGAAAGTTAGTATGGAGAATTCCTCCATCATGAGAACTCCCATGGGTTCAAGTATGCCCATATGCAAGGATGTGACAGGGAAACCTATTGATGAGACATTATATAGGGGGATAATTGGTCCCCTTCTTTATCTAACTACTTGTAGGCCAAACATCAGGTAGGCTATATATGTTTGTGCTAGGTATCAGGCTTGCCCCAAAGAATCTCATTACTCTGCTACAAAGAGAATTCTAAGGTAACTTAAGGGCACACCAGATCTTGGCCTATGGTACCCTAGGAATGGGGAATTTGAACTAACTGGCTATTCAGATGTAGACTTTGCAGGCTACAAGGAGGATAAGAAGAGCACTTCTGGCACCTGTCAATTCCTAGGTAGAAGGCTAGTTTTATGGAGCAGCAAGAAGAAAACTAGTGTTGCAATTTCAAGTGTAGAGTAAGAATACATCTCAGTAGGTAGCTGCTGTGCTCAGTTGTTGTGGATCTAGCATCAGCTCCAGGACTACAACCTTCAGATAAGTAGAAGTCCTCTGTTTTGTGATTCTACTAGTGCAATCTCAATTACTAGGTATCCTGTCTCCCATAGCAGGTCTAAGCATATAGAGATTAGGTATCATTTCATTAGGGAGCATGTGGAATATGAAGACATCACCCTTGAGTTTATTCCAACAGACAAGCAAGTGGCTGATATCTTCACTAAGCCACTAGATGAAGCAAAGTTTAACACCTTCAAATTTGAACTGAGTATGTTAAACTAGATATAACTTCAGTTACTCCTCATCTTGTTGCAAGCTATTTTACATTTTGCAGATGGAATTGTTCTTCAAAGAAATTAAGATTCTCCAATTGAGGGGGAGCATGTCCTGCACAACTCCAACAATTCACTATTGCCTACTTGAGGGGGAGCAGATGATAAGAACCCTACCAACTATTTGCTGAAGTCAAAAAGGGGGAGGAAAAGATGATCAAATGATCAGATGATCAGATTAATGTTCAAGTGTGACAACATCAATTCAGGGGAAGCAAGTGTAGTGATTTTACACTCAAGCTGCAGGCAAGGGAGTATGGTAACTATAGATCAATTCTCAGTTATATAGTCTTTATTCTTATTGTTGCATAGTACTGTGTATGTCATTGACTCACTTACTTTAGAGTTTTGAGTTCCTCAAATAGGGGGAGATTGTTGGGTCTATTGCCCACAATGTCCTAAATTTGAGGAATCCAATCTTGTCAATGATATGCATATAGTTGTAAATGATATACATATAGTTGAAATTGATAGTGATGTGACAGGTGGTAACAAAGTGAAGATGCTGGAAAATCAGGAATTTGCCTAAGTCCACAGGCATTGAGTGGAGTTGACTCACTCAACGCCATATTGCTATATGAAGAAATATGACTAAGTAATTGGCATTGAGTGATGAAGACACACCCAACGCCATACAACAAAAAGCGGTGAGTTTAACTGAGTTCAGAGTTTGTCGAACTAAGTTCAGAGTTCATTGAGCTGAGCTCAGCATTCGTCAAACTAAACTCATTGTTTGAGATTTTGAATTCATTGAACTCAGTTAAGAATTCATCGAACTAAGTTCAGAGTTCGTCGAGTTGGGCTCACCGTTCGTCGAACTCAGTTCAGTATTCGTCAAACTTAGTTCAGAGTTGAGTGAGGTAGGCTGAGACAGTCAATGCCTATGGTTTAAGAGGCAGAAAAGTGGCTAATTCCACAGGAATTGAGTGAAGGTCATTCACTCAACACCATAGCCTCATAAGTGTTGAGTAACACTCAGTCAGTCAAAGGCAGTGTTTTTAAACACATAAATTTGGCTAAGGCAAAAAGCGTTGAGTGAGGCATTGATGACTAGTTTTAGTCATCCTTTTTTGGGGTAATTTAGTAGCTTATTTCCCTAAGTTTTATTATAAGTTTTATGTTTTTGTATGCTTGTATGTTGTTGTTGTGTTATTTTTATAATATAAGAATCTATAATTTTATTAGTTGTTTTTATGTTATTTTATGTTATTGTTATGATTAGTTTTATTTATAAATATTATTATCTTTGTTAGTTTTACACAACCAATGAAATGTTATTATTAATGTTATAATTATTTTGTTTAGTTTTATTATTATGAATTGTTATATGTTTTATGTTTAGTTATATCTTGTTATTTTAGCTAATGTGTGTTGTTTTGTTTTGTAGGTTTGATCATGGAGCAGCCCCTTTGATCTATGGTGCAGCCGGCCTACTTGGTGCAGCCCAACATGGCCTACCCGAGCCCTTGATGCAGCCCAAGCAGCCCACATTTGAATCCGAGCCCTCCTCCAAGTGCAGCAGCCCGAGCACACCAATCCTCCTCCAAATGCAGCCGACATTCTACATTTGGAGCAGCTCATGTCCAGCCCACCTCTTCAAGCAAGGAGCCCACCATGCAGCCCCCTTCTTTGCCCTCTACCCGAGCCCATGAAACAGCCCACTCCCCAAGCTTGTGGCCGGCCTTCACACATTCAAGAGCAGCCCCCCTTCATTTATTGCCATGCATGAATATTTTCATGCATGGCCGGCCACCTTTATTCTCCTATGCATGTACCTTTATCTCTCTCTCTCCATTAATTAGCATGCATGAATATCTTCTCCCCATGTAAGTGGCCGGCCCCTCTCCTTTTTCCCCTTCTATAAGTTTCCATGCATCCCCCCTTCTTATTTTATATTTCTAATTAAATGAAATGCATGAACCCCCCTCTTTTCTCTCTCCCCTTTATTAATGCATGCATGAATCTTCTCCCCATGAAGTGGCCGCCCCCCTCGCCCCTTGTGCCCTTTCATTTTCTTATGTTCTAGAATCTTCTCCATCCTCTATATAAGCCACCCCAACCCTCAAGCCAAAGGATTACAATTTTGTTGGAGTGAAGTTCTAAGCAATGTTTGAATGTTGAGTTGGAGAGCTTGAGTGTTTGTGAGTTGTAATTGTTTTTTTGTTATTGTCATATTTTCCATTAGTGCAAGTTTTTATTTTCATGTTTTGTTTCCTCCAAGTTATAATTTTCCTTGTAATAGCATAATATTTCCTTTTATTATCATATTGTGTAATCTTCTCTTCCCTTTCAAGAAATGAAAATGATTTTCTCTTCTCTTATTTTGTTTTTCATTTCGAATATGCGTAGCTAATTTTTCTTTTAGCATTCGATCGTGAGGATCCATAAAATGAGATGAGGGTTTCTTTTATTTCATAGTTTTATTTTTGCTTAATTCTACTCGATCCTTCTTTGATTTTTTATTTCGTCGACTCCGTATTTCCGGTATACGGTAGTAGGCTTAGGATCTCATATTTGAGTAGCCGAGAGGCTCGTGAATGTGAAAGATCACTCAAAGAAGGAAGGAGTTGAACGCAACCCTAGAGATAGGACGACGTAAATCTTCTGGATTGGAGTCATATCCAATAGTGCGGATCACATCGATAATTCAACTTTAGGCTTCTTTGGTTTGTAAAGAAATTTCGATCAAAGAGTCTATAAGTTAGGAGACCTTATGCTCTAGCGAGATTTTGTCTCATTTTTGGATCCGTCACGGCCGAGTATGATTTGCAAATTTAAAACTATACCTTTTATCTCTCTCGTTTCATTTTATGGTGAATCAATGATCGAATGCTAGCTTTTTAATATAAGTTTTTCGTCTCGCAAATTATCGTTTATTTCACTTTTAAAAATTCTCAAAATCCAACAATTTTCTGGTAGGATAATAGTTCAAGCGTGAGTAGCAGTACTTGACAGCCCCGTGTTTAAATACGACCTTGATACTACGATTCGACAGGTACGCTTGCCTGTTCGGGTTTTAGCCCATCAAGTTTTTGGCGCCGTTGCCGGGGATTTTTCTTCGTCAATATTTTGAAAACACTTGCGCTATTACTTCTGCAAAAAAATCTAAAAAATATATTTATTTAAGTATTTATAATCAACCTACTTCATCTTATTTTCTACCCAACCTAAAATCTCTCGAAAAGGGTAAGGGGCTTTAAGCGCCACCATTTTACCTAGTACCTTGCGAACTCTTCACCGGGTAGCCCTTGGGAAGTTCGAGAGCCAAACCGTAAAAAATCTATTTTCAAAAAAAAATCCTTTCTTCTCTTTTTCTTTCTTTTTCAAGTTTTCTTTTTCATTCTCCTTCATCTTCTTTGCTAGTGCATGACCCGAGCGAATCCGTCGCTACTTATTGATTTGGACCCAGAAATCGAACGCTCCTTTCGGAGACAACTACGATTCGGGGCTTCCACTTCTCAAACAACGGTTGAGGATTCCTTCGGGGATTGCAATTTCAATTCTGATGTGGGAGACCCTAACCCAGGAGTGGCTCAGCAAAGGACCATGTCCGATTATGCTCAGCCCAACTTGGAAGGGACAGAGACAAGTATTGTTCGACCTGCAATTGAGAACAATAACTTCGAGCTTAAGCCTAGCATCATACAAATGGTGCAGCAATATGTACAGTTCGACGGATTACAAGATGAAGATCCGAACTTGTATATTGCCAATTTTCTTGAAATCTGTGACACCTTTAAAATTAATGGTGTTTCAGACGATGCTATAAGGCTAAGACTCTTCCTATTCTCCTTAAGGACTAAAGCCAAACAGTGGTTGAGTTCTCTTCCAAGAGGATCAATCACTACTCGGAACATATTAACTGAAAAGTTTTTTTCTCGATACTTTCCCCCCGCCAAAACTGCTAAATTAAGAAATGATATTACTTCATATTCTCAAATTGCTTCTGAGACCCTCTATGACACTTGGGAGAGGTTCAAAGAGCTTTTGAGAAGATTCCCACACCATGCTCTGCCTGTATGGTTGCAGGTCCAGACATTCTACAATGGGCTAAACCAAGAAACTAAACAGATGATAGATGCCGCTTCCACTGGTTCTTTGGACCGCAAAACTCCGGAAGCCGCTCTTGAGCTTATCGAGGACATGGTGATGAACACCTATCAGTGGAATTCGTCTAGGACTCACCCATCTAAACCTGCAGGTATATATTAAGTGGATTCGGTGACACAACTGGCGATGCAAGTGGAAATGCTGAACAAGAAGATATCGGAGATGACTGCTCCCTCCGCCGCTAAGGTATATGAAAATGCTGCTGTTGCCGAGCAGGTGGATTATCTGGGGAACATACCCAGGCCTGCTCAAAATAATTCTGCCAATAATTTTTCTGCTTTTTCGAATTTTTCTTCTCCTCCTGGTTTTTCTGCTTCTTCGAACACTTATCATCCTGGATGGCGTAACCATCCTAATTTTTCTTGGAGTAATAACGCTAATGTTGTACGCCCACAGCACGATTTTACACCACCACCTCTACCACCACAACAAAATTTTCAAAACCCTTCCCCTTTGGAAGAGATCCTCGCTAAGTATATAAGCTCAAACGATGTTGTTATTAGAAACTTAACAGGATCAATGAAAAATTTAGAAAATCAAGTCGGCCAACTCGCCAAGGCCTTTTCCGAGAGACCACCTGGAAGTCTTCCCTCGAACACTGAGCCTAACCCAAGGGAGCACGCAAATGCGATTTCCCTTCGGAGCGGTAAGGTTGTTAATGAGCCCACCACAAGGGAAGAGCCAAGGGTGATTGCCCCTCCTGTTTTTATCCCCACGGAAAATGATAAATCAAATCTTGAAAATGAAAAATCTATTTTTGAAAAAGAAAAAGATATCTCTATTTTTTCTGATTCTCAAAAAGAAAAAGATAATTTTCAAAATGATGTTTTTGTTATTATAAAGGAATTTCCGCCACCTCCTTATCCGGCTCGACTTAGGAAGGAAAAACTAGATAATCAATATCAACGCTTTCTTGAAATATTTAAACAAATTCACATTAATTTGCCATTTCATGAAGCGATTAGTCAAATGCCTAAGTATGCCAAATATCTTAAAGACTTATTAATGAACAAAACAAAATTGGAAAATTTATCACATGTAACGTTAAATGAAGAATGCTCGGCGGTCGTTAAAAACTCTACTCTTCCTAAAAAGATAAACGATCCGGGTAGTTTTTCCATTCCTTGCGTCTTTGGTGATTTATTTGTTAAACATGTGTTAGCGGATCTTGGTGCGAGCATCAATTTGATGCCTTTTTCTTTATTTAAAAAGCTTGGTTTGGGCACTCTCAGCCCTACGCGCATGAGTATTCAGTTAGCCGATCGTTCAATTAAGTATCCGTTAGGTGTTGTTGAGGATGTGCTAGTGAAGGTCGACAAATTCATCTTCCCGGTGGATTTTGTCATTCTCGATATTGAAGAGGACATCGAGGTCCCTCTTATCCATGGCCGTCCCTTCCTAGCCACCGCTCGCGTAATCATAAATGTGAGTGACGGAAAACTTTTTCTGCATGTGGGAGATGAGGAAGTCGTATTTGATATTAACAAATCTATGAAAAATTCTTTACAAAATGATGATTCTTGCTTTTTCATCGAGGAATTAAAAGAAGACTCTTATATTTCTTCAAATGATTTTTCTCCATCCTTTTCTGAACTCTCATCTAATGTTTTTGAAAACACTGTTATGCCCGTACACACAACATTCAAACATGACTCTGCTTTTAGACAAAAGAATCTTATTTTTGAAAATGCCACCAACTTGACAAACTATTTTGAAAAACCACCCGACCCTGAAGAACAAAATTATCGCGATAGGAACTTTCGCCACCATAAAAATTTTAAGCCAGGTGATCAAGTTCTTCTTTTAAATTCACGTTTACGTATTTTCTTTGGAAAATCTAAATCTCGTTGGTCTGGACCGTTTACGGTCAAGGAAGTCTTTTCTGATAGATCTGTGTTGCTTTCGCACCCGGATAAGGGTGACTTTACAGTGAAGGAGCATAAACTAAAATTATATCTTTCTAATGTTTCTTTATCTCCTACAAAGGAGAATCTTATTATGGACTCTTAGATTGTTATTTTATTATTTACATTTTTATTACTTATTATTATTATGAAACTCTTTTATTTGGATTGTTGTAATAAAGAACACTATTGGGCATCTGCCCATGGACTCTATTATTTTTCTAGTTTTATTTTGCTCTTCCCATCGGAGGCCAATCAATTACAAGTTCGTGGTCGCCGCTCCGCCGCTGCTGATATCAAATGGATCAAGTCAAACCTGCTGACGGACAAGTGCACTAAAAAGCAAGCATGGGGGAGCAACATCCACCTTCATCTCACGAACCCGGGGAAGTCCTGTCTTTTTTTTTATTTCCTTTACTGCATTTTCTTTTTCTCTTCTTCTCAGTCCCCTTCTCTTTTTCTTTTTGCTTCCTTCATTGAGGGCAATGAAGAGTTTAAGTATGGGGGAGGGTTTACTTTCCTTCTTTCTTCTTTTTTTTTTAAAAAAATTATGTTTTATATTAGTAGAGTACTTTATTTTAACTTCATCAAAAATCGAAAAAATTATAAACTATAAAACCCAAAAAAATTAGAAAAACAAAAAAATCAAAAAAATTGAGCTAAAATCTATTTGAAAAACAAAATCTAAAATTATTTCTATATTTATTTTTATGTTTCTTCTAGTGATGTGTAGGCCCGTGCGGTTTTTGTAGTTCTATATAGATTACTTTGAAAATGTTTTCTAAACTTACCATTTTAGCATAGTTTAATTCTACTAGTTTCTTTTTCTTAAATATAGGCATCCGTTTAAAAAAAAATTATAAGTTAGCAATTTGTAGCTATGTCTTTTTATTCGGTTAGTTGCTTACGAATGGTTGCTAGGTATCATTAGCTCTTTTTCATTTACGGGGTAGTCTTTCTTTGTGTCTAGAACTTGTCCCAAGCTACTCTCGAAACATTTGCGTCGTTTTTACGTTCTTTAGAAATGATGTAGGCCACCATTTGTCTAGTTTGAGCTTTTATTTCCCAACAAAAACATTACCATTGCAAAAACAATTTTGGGCCTTTTTCATGTTTTCTTTGTTTTTAGCTCCACCTTTCATTTCATTATGTTCACCAAAGCCAAATGCCTTTCCTATTTTTCACACTAAACCTTGAGCTTAAAAATTATTTTTTGTGAAGAGTTATATCTTTGAAATGAAAAGGAAATTCTCAAGCCTAATTTTGGAAGCTTTCTTATCAAAATGTTATCGAAAAATGAAAAAATCAAAAAAAAAATGAATGAAAGAAACAAGTTTATGTTTGGCCAAATTTATAAAAGAAAATTTTCATGGCCTTGTTTTGTAGCTTGAATTGGAGAAATGACTTGCTTGTCATTTCTCATTTTGTTATCATGTTTTTATTTGTATTTTAAGCTCACCCTTGGTTTAGTGTTTAAGCCCTCATGTTTATCCTTATTTTCATTTCCTAATCATTCACCTAAGCCAAGTTTTAATGCCTATTAGAAGTCCTATTAATCTTTAGAACGTAAATTCGCGTAGTGGAGAGAGTGTGAACGTACAAGCCTATGGCCACCATCATTGATGGATTTCTTTGGAGGTTACCTTGGAGTGTTTTAGGGTTAATGTTTATCTAGCAACCTAGTAGTTAGTTAATGTGCCGTTTATTTAGAACCTCTACTTTTGTTTTCCTTACTTTCATTTATTTTGGATGCTTTGTTTTAAGATTTAGAAATGGATAGACTTTTCTTATGTTTTAATGAGATTTTTAGGGTTCCACTTTCAAATTTTCTATTGTGCACTTCTCACCCCACTAGTTGATAACATGGAAATTAGGATAGTTTAATTTTTCATGTTTTGCTTTTCTTAACTATGGAACCTAAAAATATATATCTTTTGCTTTCTTTTTGTTTTTCCCTAGTCTTTATTTCTATTTGCTTGAGGGCAAGCAAATGTCTAAGCATGGGGGAGTTTGATGACTAGTTTTAGTCATCCTTTTTTGGGGTAATTTAGTAGCTTATTTCCCTAAGTTTTATTATAAGTTTTATGTTTTTGTATGCTTGTATGTTGTTGTTGTGTTATTTTTATAATATAAGAATCTATAATTTTATTAGTTGTTTTTATGTTAGTTTATGTTATTGTTATGATTAGTTTTATTTATAAATATTATTATCTTTGTTAGTTTTACACAACCAATGATATGTTATTATTAATGTTATAATTATTTAGTTTAGTTTTATTATTATGAATTGTTATATGTTTTATGTTTAGTTATATCTTGTTATTTTAGCTAATGTGTGTTGTTTTTTTTTGTAGGTTTGATCATGGAGCAGCCCCTTTGATCTATGGTGCAGCCGGCCTACTTGGTGCAGCCCAACATGGCCTACCCGAGCCCTTGATGCAACCCAAGCAGCCCACATTTGAAGTCGAGCCCTCCTCCAAGTGCAGCAGCCCGAGCACACCAATCCTCCTCCAAATGTAGCCGGCCTTCTACATTTGGAGCAGCTCATGTCCAGCCCACCTCTTCAAGCAAGGAGCTCACCATGCAGCCCCCTTCTTTGCCCTCTACCCGAGCCCATGAAACAGCCAACTCCCCAAGCTTGTGGCCGGCCTTCACACATTCAAGAGCAGCCCCCTTCATTTATTGCCATGCATGAATATTTTCATGCATGGCCGGCCACCTTTATTCTCCCATGCATTACCTTTATCTCTCTCCCTCCATTAATTAGCATGCATGAATATCTTCTCCCCATGTAAGTGGCCGGCCCCTCTCCTTTTTCCCCTTCTACAAGTTTCCATTCATCCCCCCTTCTTATTTTATATTTCTCATTAAATGAAATGCATGAACCCCCCTCTTTTCTCTCTCCCCTTTATTAATGCATGCATGTATCTTCTCCCCATGAAGTGGTCGCCCCCCCCCCCTTGTGCCCTTTCATTTTCTTATGTTCTAGAATCATCTCCATCCTCTATATAAGCCACCCCAACCCTCAAGCCAAAGGATTACAATTTTGTTGGAGTGAAGTTCTAAGCAAAGTTTGAATGTTGAGTTGGAGAGCTTGAGTGTTTGTGAGTTGTAATTTTTTTTTTTTGTTATTGTCATATTTTCCATTAGTGCAAGTTTTTATTTTCATGTTTTGTTTCCTCCAAGTTATAATTTTCCTTGTAATAGCATAATATTTCCTTTTATTATCATATTGTGTAATCTTCTCTTCCCTTTCAAGAAATGAAAATGATTTTCTCTTCTCTTATTTTGTTTTTCATTTCGAATATGCGTAGCTAATTTTTCTTTTAGCATTCGATCGTGAGGATCCATAAAATGAGATGAGGGTTTCTTTTATTTCATAGTTTTATTTTTACTTAATTCTACTCGGTCCTTCTTTGATTTTTTATTTCGTCGACACCGTATTTCCGGTATACGGTAGTAGGCTTAGGATCTCATATTTGAGTAGCCGAGAGGCTCGTGAATGTGAAAGATCACTCAAAGAAGGAAGGAGTTGAACGCAACCCTAGAGATAGGACGACGTAAATCTTCCAGATTGGAGTCAAATCCAATAGTGCGGATCACATCGATAATGCAACTTTAGGCTTCTTTGGTTTGTAAAGAGATTTCGATCAAAGAGTCTATAAGTTAGGAGACCTAATGCTCTAGCGAGATTTTGTCTCATTTTCGGATCCGTCACGGCCGAGTATGATTTGCAAATTTAAAACTATACCTTTTATCTCTCTCGTTTCATTTTATGGTGAATCAATGATCGAATGCTAGCTTTTTAATATAAGTTTTTCGTCTCGCAAATTATCGTTTATTTCACTTTTAAAAATTCTCAAAATCCAACAATTTTTCGGTAGGATAATAGTTCAAGCATGAGTAGCAGTACATGACAGCCCCGTGTTTAAATACGACCTTGATACTACGATTCGACAGGTACGCTTGCCTGTTCTGGTTTTAGCCCATCAGGCATGCTCACTCAATTCCCTCAATGCCTAAGATGCAGAAAGCTTTTCCAAGGCAAAAGGAGTTGAGTGATGAAGACACACTTAACGCTCTCAATGCTAGTGAAGCAGGAAGATTTTGGCTAAGGAAAAAAGCGTCGAGTGAAGTATGCTCACTCAACGCTCTCAACACCTAATTTATCGAATGCATAGGCAAAGGAAAGGCATTGAGTGAGGTGTGCTCACTCAACGCTCTCAACACCAGGCAGGCAGAAAAGGCTACAGAATGGGTTAAGGCTAAAAGCATTGAGTGGAGCTTGCTCACTCAATGCTGTCAACACCTAGAAAGACAGAATTCTGTCTAAGTGCATTGGCGTTGAGTGAAGCTCATTCACTCAATGTCTATTCTAATAATGCTCGATTTTGGATAAGTCCACAGGTGTTGACGTCAGCAAAATTGACAAAGTCAACTAAGTTCAAATCAATTACGGAGAGGCTACATAACACGACAAACTCTACCGAGAAGCTACTGTACGCCTTCTTACGTTAAAGCAAGGCGCAGCTGGAAGCTGCAGGTGGGGCCCAATGATCTCTAAGAGCCGTTGATCAGCGAGCTACAAAAGGATGAGATGGGCTAAGACACGAAATTTCTTTTAGGGAATTATCAACTTAAAAAGTATAGCAGTCGACTTCATCTTCCTCGACATTGCTGCATGTAAAAAGCTTGAAGCTCTCATGCAAGAAAAAGTTCAGATAGCTGTGCAGTCTCCATCTGCCGCGGTAGGATCAGAAATAGTTCTAAAGAAAGAAGAACCTTCAACCTTCGGCAGGTTCAGTAAGCTGCTTGAAGACTCAAGATAAACAAATATTTAGCCCTCTACAACAAGTTCATGAGTAAGCTTCTGAGTTCCTCCAACAAAATTTTTCTCTGCTGTCAGGAGAGTTAGAGCAAAAATTTCTCAGCTCTAGTTGTTGACACAGAGAAATTTCTCTGTGTCAAAGTTAATTAAAAAATTTCTTGTTGTAGGATCCTTCTGGATCTGAGCTGTAGGGCCTTGGGCCTGACGTTGGGCAAATTTCCCTGAGCTGTAGGAGAGGGCTCCTCTCTGAGTGTAGGATCCTGATAGGATCTGAGGTAGGTGAGTTTTACTCACTGAGAAGTTGGACAATATTGCCTGAGCTGTAGGAGAGTGAATCTCTCTAAGTTGTAGGAGCAAGTTTTCTCTGAGGTAGGGCTATCCTCCATAGCCTGAGTGGTAGGGATTAATTGCCCGAGGTATGTAATACTTGTATCATTGAGTGTAGGCCCTTTTGGCTGAGGTGTAGGTCTTGTAGGAGACTGAGAGATCCTGATGGATCTGAGGTGTAAGCTCCTTGAAGCATTGTTTTTGTGAAGTGCCATGACTAATAGGAAGTTAGCAAGGTGGGAGGAGAGTGGATGTACCCATAATTTTGAGGAACAACTATAAAAATACTCGTGTGCTTTTCTGTGATTGTTTTCTATTTGTAGGTTCTTAAGAAGCTTTCATTTATTCAATCACAAACTAACTCAAGAAGAAATAAAAAGAAACTCAAAAGACTTAGACAAACCTATTCACCCCCCTCTTGGTTGCTAGCTACCTTGAAAATAAGAACATTCACAAACAGGTCCAGATACTCTCTAAAAGTCCTGTGCATTAGATCCATAAAGACTTATCGCGCATTTATGAGTCCAAAAAGCATCACTGTAAACTCATAATGGCCATAACGTGATCCAAACGTAGTCTTGGGGATATCACTCTCCCGGATCCGCAACTACCAATAGCCAGACATTAAATCAAATTTCGAGTAGATAGTTGACCCAACCAGCTGACCAAATAAATCATCGATTCGAGAAATCAGATATTTGTTCTTTTATGTTAGCTTGATCAGCTCACGATAATCTATACATAAACACAAGCTCCTGTCCTTCTTTTTCACAAATAGCACCTGTGCACTCCACGGTTACATACTCGGACGTATAAAGCCTTACTATATCAGCTTTTGTAACTGAATCTTTAGTTCTACTAATTCTTTTGGTGCTGCTCGGTACGGTGAGCGGGACACAAGTTTCACACCTGGCTCCAACTTAGTAGAGAAGTCACGCTGGGGTGGAAGCCCAGGTAGATCCTTAGGAAAGACATCTGCAAAATCTGATACTACAGGAATTTCTCATATACTGGGCTTTGGCTCAACAGCCTCCAATAGCGTGAAAAACATTTCCGCACCTTTTTGAACTGCTTTAAATACTTGAATGGCAGATATCAACATCTTGCCCACTCCTCGCATACCCGCAAATTTCGTCACACGTTCAATATTTTGCCCCAGTAGGACTTCCTTAGAGTTGCAATCGATGTAGGCACGCTGCTCCGAAAGCCAATCCATATTAAATAGTACATCGAACTCCGAGATCGGCAGTACGGATGCTTTCAAGCTAAAGTCATGGCTTCCTATCCACACCTCAACACTGCAGGCTCTATCCGCGCGCATCAAGCATCCGTTAGGCAGAAAGACATTCACTCCATCTGTTGGTAGAAATGAAGGCACTCCGATACGTTTAATGAAGTCCTCAGATATAAAAGAATGAGAATCCCCCGTATCGAACAGTGCTCTCGCCGGATAGCCCGCTATCAGGATAAAGTCTAATACAAAAATTTATCAACAAGCAACATACAAGGTTTTAAGTATGGAAAGCAGTAATAACTGAATCTTAACTCATATCTGTAACAACATCACTCTGCTTTATGCCCTCCTGTTGGCTAAGATTATAGACTCGGGGTTGTGCCTAGGATGCAGTTGATTCCATCACTGACTTTCCCTTTTTCGCTTAAGATGCTCCCATCTTTTTCTCTATTTTTGGAGGGCCACTCAAATAATCCTTAGCCATATGACCCACCTTTGCACATGTATAACATGTGATAGAGCCTCTGCCAGTAGTTTCTCTCGAAGTAAACGTAGAAGGAGCTGGTGCAGAAGTTTTTGGCTTCTTGTTCCACCATTTGTACCCAGCCATTAAAGAACTAGGTATCTTGAAATCTGGCTTCTTCACCGCCAAAACATTCTTGCGTTGCACACGCTTCATATCAAGTTCAAGGGAACAGGCCGTATTAACCAAGGTAAGAAAACCCTGAGTCATTGGTCCTGAGAAAAGCAACCGCAATTCATCCCTCAACCCTTCATAGAACCTGTTTGTCGTTTGTTCATCGCCTGCTAACATGGAGCCTGCATACCTTCCCAATTGGGCAAACTCGTGCAAGTAGTCGTCTACCGACCTCTCACCTTGAGTTAACCTTTGAAATTGATTTTCCATCGCGATCTGCTGCGCAGATGGGATATATCGTGCAAGAAAGCACCTCGAGAACTCTTCAATGGAGATCTCTATTAACAACTGACCAACAAACTAGTGTTATTATAGTTCCTCCCACCAAAGTTTTGCTTCACCATCAAGCAAGAAGGTAGCTATAGTGGCTTTCTGCCACTCCACTATCTCAGTTGTCGTCAAGATTTTTTGTACTCTCGCGAGCCAATATTCAGCTTGTGTTGGGGTTCTAGTACCCATAAACATAGGTGGATTGAAACTCATCAAGTGTTTTAACTGCCCTTCTGTCGCCCTCCTAGCGGTCACTAGCTCTACGACCACTTATCTTACCACCATTTGTTCAACTATTCCAATCGGTTCCTGAACCACCGCAGGATTAGGAGGTTGCCTCTGACCTCCGGGTTGCGTATTAAGTAACGCGACGACAGCTTCAACAATTAACTGTATAGTTTCAGCAAAAGGAAGAGGTCTTTGCACCTCATTTGGCGCATTGCTCTCCACTGAGCGCTGGGGTTCTTGACGCCCCACACCACTTCTATTCGCCTACAATTGTGAAACACACAACTTAGCAACTAAAACTATTGCCAAAAGCAATAATAGAAAAATGCATGTTCCTCAAACATGTGTATTTTCATTCCTAAGTGGACATTCATGGGTTCATTATTGTTATAACGGTAGAGCACATACACGTGCTCACCACCCCTTAAAAAGAATTCGACCACAAATTCGAATAAGGAAGAATGTGAACGGAATCTGATACCAATTTTGTAACGTCCCCATCCGTCGTATAACATATGACAGAAGGTCCGGTAGGGGCCCGACGTCATATACTATGGACAGGTAAGGAGATTACTAGTTGCTTCCAAATCCAAGTTCAATTATGAACGCACCCTAACTCAGAGCATTCTAGTGGAAGAATTTTTGTTTATGAACTCATACATTACAAGAATGTCCACTGCACAACATGAATGATATATATATATATATATATATATATATATATATATATATATATATATATACATACATACATATAACACATGTTTCGAACGTAGCCTTATTATAACTGTTTAATTTAACAAAAAGTGGTTTCATACTTCGGCAAGCAGGCCGGCCATACATGAAAACAGTAAATATTCGATTTTGGGCCTTCAAGGGCCAGCCAATTGCAGCACAAGGGCTTCAGCCCACTACTTCCCACTTGGCTCTCCAGCACCTGGACAAAATGGCCCACCAAAACATGGCAAACAAAGCAATGGTCAACAATTTTGCTGACCCGTTTATAACGATCCCACCCCTTACTCGGGGCAGCATTTCTCCATCCCTGCAAACAAGGCATCATATATATATCATGGCATTTACAATGTGAAATTTAAACACCATTCACCATAGACATAGGCTCAACGACCATACGCCCGGTGCACTCAGGGCACCTTTTCGGTGTACATGCCTTCTCGTGTATCACCGCCGTTCAGAGTTCCATGACTTAACTGTTAACCTTGTCGTTTAGAGGTCCTTAACTTGACGAATATATCATTCAGAGGTAAATAACTTAACGACCAACTGCCCATTAAGAGGTACTTGTTGTGTCCATTGATCCCAATGTCCTAGATTTGAAGAAGGCCTAGCAAACAATGTATACACATGTTGTAATCTAACTTGTGTTTAAGTTGAGTGATTGCAGGATGAATACTGTGCATTGATTGGACAGGTTGCTTATATGGCCATGTCATGTAAACACTTTCCTAAGATGTGGGCTGACAAAAATCTGTCTAAGTCAACAGGTGTTGAGGGAAGGTGACTCACTTAACTCTAGATGACTTATAGCGTTGAGTGAAGGCTATACAGTCAAAGCCAAAGTAGTGGAAAGCGGAGAAAGTGGCAATGTACATAGGCGTTGATTGAAGTCAACTCACTCAACGCCATACAACAAAAAAATGTGAGACAGGCTAAAGGAGTAAAAGCCTAAGTTGAAATGAGCAGAAAAGTAGCTAAGTCCACAGACGTTGAGTGAAGTCAACTCACTCAACGCCATGCAGTTAAAGGCAGATATATGGCTAAGTAGTTTGGCTTTGAGTGTTGAAGACACACTCAATGCCACACAACAAAAAGCTATAAGTCGAACTGAGTTTAGAGTTCGTCGAGCTGAGTTCATCGTTCGTCGAGCTAAGCTCACCGTTCATCAAACTCAGTTCAGTTCATCGAACTAAGTTCCGAAAATTGGCTAAGATAAAAAGCGTTGAGTGAGGCATGCTCACTTAACGCTCTCCATGCCTAAGATGCTTCAGAGACAGAAAATTGGCTAAGGTAAAAACTGTTGAGTGAAGCGTGCTCACTCAATGCTCTCAACGCCTAAGTTGCATAAAGCTTTTCTAAGGCAAAAAACATTGAGTGATGTAGACACACTCAATCCTCTCAACGCCAGAGAAGCAGGAAGTTTTTGCTAAGGTAGAAAGCATTGAGTGAGGCTTTTTCACTCAACGCTCTCAACACATAGATAGACAAAATTATGCCTAAGTGTTTTGGCGTTGAGTGAAGCTCATTCACTCAACACCTATACTACTAATGCTTGAATTTTGACTAAATCTTCATGTGCTGATATCAGCAAGTCAAAAGTCAACTATATTCAAATTGTGAGCGGCAAAGCCGCAGTACATGTCAAAAGGCGCCGCAGGCCTACTGTACAATAGTTAGGCATTAAAGCAATGATGCAACCAACATTAATGGTGTGGGACCCACTACTAAAAGAGCCGTTGGGTTACAATAAATAAAAGGAGAAGCTCTTTACAGAAAGAGCAGTTGTTACAGTAGTTCTTCAAAATTGCCATTGTTGTGGCTGTAGCTGAAGAACAAAGAGCCCAAGACAAGCAAGTCTAGAGGCATATCAGTTAGTTATTGATTTCAACATCTTCAACAACAAGATTTCTGGTGCCATCATCTACACAAGCTAGCAAGCCCAGGGTGATTCTTTGAGAAAGATATAGCAGCTAGGGCCGACACTTGCTGCAGGTTCTTCACAGACCCAGCCAAAAAATTTCTTTTGGGGGGTTGTGAAGAAGGAGATAGGGCTGAACTTTTGGTTTAGTTCAGAAAGGGGCAGAACAGTGTTATGCAAGTCATTTCCCGCTCAAGTGGATAAACTTGTTGCTGTGAAGTAGTTGGGGATAACGAGTTCTTTATCCAAAAAAGTAGACTCAAGAAAATCATTTCTGGAGTCAAAGTTGGGCTGAGTCAGGGTAGATTGACACAGAGAAATTTCTCTTGTGTCCAATCAAGAACCTCACCAACCCACTTCCACCTTGTAGTATCCTTTGTAGACCTGTGTGGTAGGAGCAAATTTTCTCTGAGGTAGGATCTAGAAGTGGATCTAAGTTGTAGGGATGTTTAGCCTGAGCTATAGGATCCTTTTGGATCTGAGGTAGGACCTTTGAGTTTGAGCTGTAGGAGAGTCATTCTCTCTGAGGTAGGATCCCTTGTGGATCTGAGGTAGGGCTGTCCTCCCAGCCTGAGTTGTAGGGCCTTTTTGACTAAGGTAGGTGATCTTTGGATCACTGATTTGTAGGGCCTTGTTCCTGAGCTGTAAGTCTTAGAGGAGACTGAGAGATCCTGAGGGATCTGAGGTGTAAGCTCTTTGAGCATTGTTTTGGAGAAGTGCCTTGACCATCAATAAGTTGGCAAGGTGGGAGGAGAGTGGATGTACCCAAAGATTGGGGAACCACTATAAATCTGTGTGTATTCTGTGTGTTGCTTTTCCTTGTGCATGTAGCTTGTTTTGAAAGAAAAATTTAATCTACCAATAAAGCAGCTAACTAAGAAAGAATCAAAGATAGTCACTAAGGACTAATAAACCTATTCACCCATTCTCTAGGTGATTTAGCTATCCTTGAAATAAAGAATTTCAAGTGGTATCAGAGGGAGGTTACTCAAAGAGGACCTAACAGTCTGAGTAGACCTCAAAGGATAGCTAGAAGGGTTTTAACTTATGTGTTCAAAAGGGAACCATAAGGTGTGGAGATCAATGGAGCTTCAAATCAGCAAAAAAGACAAGAAGACCATTGGACTACTGGCAGCTCTTGTAAAAGACAAAGTCTATCCAGATACAAGAGCAAGGATCGGGGCCCCTTTGTCAGATTCAGATAGTGACTCAGAGGTGGATGAAGCTGAGGAAGGTGAATGCAAAAGTTATATACTAACAGCTATACCAGAAGAAGAATTCTGCCAGGAGCAGCCTGGACAAAGTCAGGTATATTCCTCACCTAGTTCATCCTCAGAGTCTGGATATGAATCATGCTCAGGCTCTGATGTATCCTCATCAAGTGATGATAAGAGTCCTTCCTCAGAAGATGATATCAATCAATTGATTGAAAATCATGGTGTGCTCCTAAAAGATTTCATGAAAAGCAAGATGCTTGTTAAGAAACAAGCAGAGGAAATTGCCTCCCTATAGCTGGCTACTTCCCAGCAAGATGAAACTTCATCTTTAGTATATCTAAAAGAGAGGGAAGTAGCTCATCTGAAGACCTGGTAGATATCCATGTTGAGTCTATAAAATATAAGGACTCTGTCATTAAGGATCTTGAAGAGAAACTTGAAAGGGAAAAGAGATTGTGTGTAATTTCTCTAAGATAGATGTTATCAAGAGAAAATATGAGTCTGAGTGGATTTCTAAAGTTATCCAATATCAGAGAAGAGGCCAAGCTCCTGTCATGCCTCAATAAACCTCTCACAAGGTAATTCTCCCATCCAATAGGCATGGCCAAGACTATAAGTGTGGTCACTGGTGGTGCGGGAATCTTCCTTGTAAGATTACAATGGTACCTTACAATGGAAGAAGAGAGGTCATGGGATTGAGTGCACAGAAGGCTCCCCATGTAAAAGTACAATAGGCCCAACCGTGACCTTTTGTATTTGGTGCCTCAACACCCTCATTCAAGGAAAAGGTTGTGCCCTATTCTAAGGTTCTTCAAGAAAGAACACAACCCAAAAGTGCTTCAGTCAGTAAGGCTGACTTAGTTTACTCTGAAGCCATTTAGAGCAAGCCAAGTGCTACCACTAGCAGATTCACTTTTGGTCAAACTACTGCTGAAAGAAACATGAAGAAGGCCACAGTTCTCCCCACTGAACAGGCAGCCAGAAATGGGTTGCACACTTCAAAGTGTGTTCATAAAAGGAGATACAATATCCATGAATGTTGGTGATTTGGCAAAGTGGGCCACTTTATCTTAGATTGTTGGCACAACCCCTGTGTGCTAAAGGCAAGGCAGTGTATTCCTGACAGGACTCCTATAGGTAGACATATGCAATATTATGCTTACAAGAACCTAGGACCCAAATCAGCTTGGGTTCCTAAGGTAAGGTAATTTCTATCTTGTAGGATAGTTCAAGTGGCCATGAACATTTATGGTCCTTGGACAGAGACATACCAGACCTAAGTCTTGGTACAAGGAATGACTCAACTAATCATAGTGCACAAGATGTCAAATACATGTGCAACTGTTGAGGGCATGCTTGCAAAGAAAAGCCAGATGCACATCAAAGGTTAAAGATCAGAAGCAATGTTGTTAGTATGCTCAGAGACTGTAAATCCAGTATGGGCTTCAAGTCTACAGGGCAGAGATAAGTAGAAATCACCTAGCTTTTAATTCTACTATTTAATTAATAAATTGATTATGCTTGTTAAAGATAAGGTAATTGAAACAAATGTCTGAGAAGATGTGAAAACATTTGTCTAAACAATTCTTCTCAATAAATATGTTAGTGGCTCACATGTTCACTATGCCACAATAAGTAACTAGTCTAATCATACCCAAAGACACATATTACATGTGCAATACTAGGATAGATAAGTATCAAAATTTAGTTTAAATCAATTGAATTTGGGCGCTAACACACTCTTAGTTGAAATTAATTTAAGGATTTTGCAATTATGTCCAATTGCACCCCACTAGAACACATATTAATATGTGTACTGCAGGACAATCTTACCCCTGCAAGATAGTCCAACACGGTTAGGGACTATTGCAATCTAATTACTAAAGAAAACATATGTTGAGCAAAATAAGCTTACTCAACAAAAATTATAGAAAAGACGACAAGTAGATAAGTGTGGATTCAATCGTGGCCATTAATAAAAATTAATCAACAAAATAGGATAGTGACCTTTCGCCTTCTTTTTAGGAATAACTATAAATAGAAGAGCTTGTGCAATAAGCAAAGTCACTATTTCTTACCCACTCCCGCCCGCATTCGCCAAATTGACGAAAAGCTGTTCTCGCTAGGTATTCGATATTTTCAAGCAAAAAGGCGCCCAAATGTCAAGATTTTCTCTTGAGGGAGCAGAGGTTGTTCGAAATGGATTCAAGGATGCTCCTGAAGAGGTACAATATGTGTTCATCTTCTCCGTGTTTCTGACCTAGAATTCCTACTTTCGGAACCCTGTTTACTCTTGAAGCGGGAAGTTCTGGAATTATTCTCCAACATCAAGGGAGATACTACGGGAGAGAAAATTAAAACTAGTATAAGTGGAACAAGAGTCAAGATAACTCCAAGAAGGCTGGCCAAATACCTCATGCTGACAAAGTTCTCCCCAACTGATGATGAGGATGAGTTGTCTCAGGAAGACATAATGTCTGCGGTAAAATGGTGCGGATTGTCAAAACACACCATCGACTCCATTTTGAGAAAGGAACTAAACCTAAAGGGAAAGTTCCTGGCCGATGTTATTGGGAAAGCGTTGCTATGAAAATAGGGTCCCATGACAAGATCTCAAAGAAGATGTTTGAGGCTATGGCTTGAATCATTCTATCCAAAAGAACTGACTGGGGCAGAGTAGTGTTTGACAGGGTTGTGGAGTGCCTTGCTGAACCAAATTTAGGGAGAATTCTTTCCCTATTTTTGCGACAGACAGTTCTAGAAATCCTGAACTTGAAGCTTGGTGCAAGAATACACCACATGAGAAGTATGGACATTAAGATATTGGAGAGGTGGGATAGGGTACTTCAACCCCATGGACCATCAGCTATGGAAAGGAAAGCATAGAAGATTGTTGCAACTGGGTCAAGCTCCTCCAGCAAATCATCTGAGGAGGAAGAGCCTCACAATCCAGAACTATCATCTTCTGCTGAAGAGTCCAGGAGGGACATGAATATTCAGGTATCAGCCTCTTCTGATCTTACCCCTCTTAGTCATGTAAGCATACCAGAGTCAGATATTGTCGCTGAAGATGATGAGCTTGCTGCTGAGTTGGCTGGATCTATTGCAAAGGAAGGAGGTGACAGGATATCTGCAAGGATCGATGAAGATGCCTCCAGATTAGATGATATAGATAGACATCTGCCTATGTATGATGATGATGATGCTCATAGGCCTCAGAGTAAGGGGGAGATAAAACTTGCTTTAGATAAAGAGACTGTTATGTCTAAAGAAGAACATCCACAAGGTAAAGATATGGAAATTCCAAGTGCTGAGAAAAGGAATGCTCCAATTGAGGGGGAGCAGCTGATACAAGAGATAATGCAAGATTCATTATTTGTAGGGGAGTAACTAAAAGTTCCTCGAAAAGTGGTATTGTCTACTACAGCTGATAAAAAGGTTGCTGTTGCTACTGACCTGTATGCAAATGAAAGCATGACAGAGGTTGAGGGGGAGATACCATCTGATCTCCCTACTCATGAAGTACATGAGTTAGTTTCCTCAGAAACTGAGAAAGAGGAATACAGTCATGAGAAAGCACACTCCTCACCACATCCAGAAAATGAACAGCTCAAGAGTGACACTCGTCAAGGAATAGGGAGCAAACTTGTATAAGAAGTTATGGATGAGGGCACATCTACCAGAGTTGATCAACTGATACCAACTTTCTTGGCCCAATTGAAAATCTTGTTAGATGAGCAAAGAAGAACCCTAGAAACTTTTGTAGATGATGCTTTAAAGAACATCAGGAATGAGCTGCCTACAGAAATCAAATCAATTCGATTTGAAGTAAACTTACTAAAGGGTGAAACTGTGAAGTTGTTCACCAGGGCTGCACCAGCTGTCGACTATACAATGGAAAAGCTGGATGAGGCAAACAAGAATTTGGTCATTACCATACAGAATCAAGAGATTCAGGTCCGGAACTCACTGTCTATACACAATGCTACCCATATATTGTTGAATAAGCAGACTGCTGTTATACTAACCAAAGCAGATGAATGCACCGAACAACTAGATGACCACTTACTAATGGTCAAAAATAATATAATTATAGAAGTTAATCATCTGGAGCTCAAAAGATGTAACACCCCTATTCGTCACATAGCATATAGCAGTAGGTCCGGCCGGGGCCCGACGCCATATACCACGGACAGACCGGTGGTTACTTATTGAGAACAATCAACCAATCATAACGTCCTACACAACACCTAGCGGAAGCAATTATTAAGTTGCAAGAAAGGAAAGAACCCAGCCACACGCATGAATGTCCACTACACAAACCAAATAGGAATGTACAATACACGAGTACGGGCCTTAAGGCCTTACAACAGTTTGCTTTAAATAAAGTATTTTCCAAACCTCGGCACGCAGGCCGGCCATACATGATAAACGGGAAAAACATAAACCTTTAGGCCTTCGAGGGCCGGCACAGCATCAAGGGCTTTAGCCCGCTATTTCCCGCTCGGCTCCGCAGCACCTGCAAGCTACAATCCACCGCCCGGTGGTAAACAAAATAACGGTCAGCTATGCTGACCAAATTATAACGATCCCGCCCCCAAAATCGGGGCGGCGATGCTCTTTCCCTGCACATTATTAGTAGGCAACAACAATAGTGTAAACACACTTCATTAGAGGCATAGGCTCGCACGGCCACACACCCCATGCACTCAGGGCACATTCACGGCGAACCGGCCAACGTCACGTCAATTCAAGCCATAGACGTTCCCGTTCCACCACCGCCTCTTGGACGGCCAACCATATGAGCATTTTGCCTTCCTGGCCTTGGTCACGGCAATTTAAGCCATAGACCGCCGAAGACCCTCATCCATGCCAATGGTCCTACCGAACGACATAGACTGGGTACGGTTCTGCCTGACCTGTGCTCACACCGCAACAACAATTTAAGCCATATGCGCAGGTTAAGACTCACCGAGTCCCGTTTCCACCACAATAATCACATAACCCGGTTATGTTCACGTTGGCTCCCCGGCCACCGTGTTGGCAAAACTCGCTTTTGCCCAGTTTTCCGAGTGCACCTTAGAGTTTATCTCTAAGGCTCCCTGGCCACCGTGTTGGCAAAACTTGCTTTTGCCCAGTTTTTTGGGTGCACCTTAGAGTTAATCTCTAAGGCTCCCTGTTGCAATCTACCACGTAGAAAACCCGAAAACACCCAAACATCCGGAGTCTTACCGGTTCAAATGCAATGTAACATCACCGATCCGGACCAACATGTCCGAATAGGTTTCACACACAATGCCTATGCCCGTTTATGCATACGGACTCTACACAAGGGGGACTTCACATATCTACCCCAAGGAACGCTCCAACTCTTCGCTCACTCGCGAGAGAGGGCTTCCTATGCAAAGGGAAAAAGGGCTTCACATGCCCAAGGATGAGAAATCGTTACCCTTGCGTTCTTCCGCGGCGCCATGAAAATCTATGCAGATGAAAAGCACCACAATCTCCTTGCCTCCACAGATCCGAAGACGGTTCACGATTTGGAGCTCCGAATCTCCTCCGGCGACCGGATCTAGCCCTTTTTCCTCCTCCTTGCTCTCTCTTCTCTCTCTATCTTTTAGAAAGAGAACCACTCAAGAGAAATGAGGGTTTCTAAACCCTATTCCCGGGTATAACCCTGGGGAAACAACCCCCAACCGTCGGATCTCAAATCAAAGAAACAAACGGCCTTGATCGGGCCTGAAAATACCAAATCTGCGCCGAACACGGGTTGCAACACGGCCGTGTGCCTGGCCGTGTAGTTCATTCTCCATCTCGACCGATTCGGAAACCAGCACATGGCCTTTGACACGGCCTCCAACACGCCCGTGTCACTTTTGACACGCCCGTGTCGGGACCCGTGTCACGCCCCCCGTGTGCGATCGGCCAACACTTCGCAGTCAGAGAGGTACACGGCCTTGTGACACGGCATCAGACACGCCCGTGTCAAATTTGACACGCCCGTGTTCGTGCCCGTGTCACGGCCCGTGTACCACACTTGTAGATTCCCTGGAGTGACACGGCCTGGGACACGCCCGTGTCCTAGGATGTGTTCTACAACTCGACGATCGTCGACCGCCAAAGCATCGACCGCACGACCCGTGGTCGAACACGCCCTGACATGTCCTCCGACACGCCCGTGTCGAGACCCGTGTCACCTGCTTCAAACTTCAGACTGGGCTTGAAACATCACCCGTCCCTCTTTTGAGTTTCGGGGTGTTACAACTCTCTCCCCCTTAAAAGAATTTCTCCCACGAAATTTACTAAAGGAAAACCATAGGAACTTAAAACTTTTAACGGTACCTGGGCGGAATAACTCCGGGTACTCCTCCAACATGGTTTGCTCCCTTTCCCAAGAGAGCTCCTCCTGACCGCAATTATCCCACCGGACCTTGACCATCCGGATCTCCTTGTTACGGAGCCTCTTGACCTCTGCGTCTTCAATACAAACGGGCTTGACCTTAGTCGTCAACCCTTCGCCCACCAGTACTTGATCCACTGCGATCACTAGCGAAGGCTCTTGCACCGCCTTCCGCAACACAGAGATGTGGAACACATCGTGTAGCCCACTCAACTCCACCGATAGCTTCAAACGGTAAGTGGCTTCGCCGACTCGCTCCAGAACCTCAAAAGGTCCAAGGTATCTTGGGCTCAGCTTCTTCAAGCGTCTCACCCGCGAAACCCCCTTGAACGGCTTCACTTTCAACTATACCCAATCGCCTGCCGCGAACTCAATGTTCCGGTGCTTGGCATTGTAATACTTTGCCTGCCTGTCCTGAGCGATCAACAAGCGCTCCCGAATGATCAGCACTAACGAGGTAGCACTCTCCACCTCCTGCTTCTTGTACAACCTTGCCTCACCCGTTTCTAACCAAGACAACGGCGTGCGACATTTTCTACCATAAAGGGCCTCAAAGGGCGCCATTTGAATACTCGCCTGGTAGCTATTGTTGTACGCGAACTCCACCAAATATAGGTGGTCCTCCCAATGCTTCCCGAAGTCTAGAACACACATGCGGAGCATGTCCTCCATCGTTCTATTGACTCTCTCGGTCTGCCCATCCGTCTGCGGATGGAAGGCTGTGCTGAACTTCAACTTTGTCCCCAGCATCTGCTGCACCAACCTCCAATCATTGGATGTGAAACGCCCATCGCGATCACTCACAATGCTGCGAGGCACACCATGCAGTCTAACTATATTGTCCACATATAGCTTTGCTAACTTCACCACCGAGTTGTCTTTCCTATGCGGAATGAAATGCGACACTTTAGTTAACCGATCTACGATCACCCAGATGGCATCGTTCCCCTTCTGCGACCTTGACAACCCATGCACAAAGTCCATAGATATGTCGTCGAACTTCCACTCCGGTATAGGCAAGGACTTCAGAAATCCTCCCGGCTTTTGGCACTCCGCCTTCACCAAGGCACACGTTTGGCACTTAGCCACAAACAACGCTACGTCTTTCTTAAGCCCCGGCCACCAAAACAGCATCTTGAGGTCACGGTACATCTTTGTGCTCCCTGGGTGGATCGAGTACTTGGTATGATGAGCCTCGTACATCAACTACGCCCGTAGGTTACTCCCACTTGGGACGCACAATCGATGATCCTTCCTTAGCAACCCATCTTCCACTGAAAACTGGGAATTTGACCCATCCAACGCTGCCTCCATAAGCTCCTTCATGGAGTCATCTAACTCCAATGCCTGCCGAACCCGATCAGCCAGGTCATACTGGACCTCTGTCCAGTTCAACATTGCTTTGGCGCTCGTCTGCTTGTCAATGCAACAGATCTCAAGCTCCTCCAACTCTCATATCAGCCGCTCATCATGCACCGACAACCAGTTGGCTTGGGCGGGAGCCCTGCGACTCAACGCATCAGCAACCGCATTGCCCTTCCCGGGTACATAATAAATCTTGAAGGTGTAGTCCCCCAGGAACTCCATCCACCTCCTCTGCCTTATGTTAAGATCCTTCTGATCCAATAGGTACTTCAGGCTCTTGTGATCGGTATATATATCGACCCATACACCGTATAGGTAGTGCCTCCACAGCTTAAGTGCAAATATCACGGCCGCCAACTCCAAGTCATGGACCGGATAGTTCCTTTCATGCACTTTCAGCTGACGCGATCCATAAGCTATCACGCTCCCATGCTGCAACAACACGCAACCCAAACCACTACCCGAGGCGTCACTATACACCTCGAAGCCCTCGGTCCCACTCGGCGAACTAAGCACTGGCACCGTGGTCAACCATCTCTTCAGCTCCTCAAACGCTTGCACGCACTCCTGCGTCCATAAGAATCTTTGATCTTTCCTTGTCAACTTCGTGAGAGGTAGAGCTATCCGCGAGAAGTTCTCTACGAAGCGCCTGTAATATCCGGCAAGCCCGAGAAAACTACAGACTTTCGCGATAAAAGATAACGCAGGCCACTACCGTATCGCAATGATCTTCGCCGGATCCACCGCTATACCTTCCCCACTAACAATGTTACCAAAGAACGCTACTGAGGGTAGCCAGAACTCGCACTTGGAAAATTTCACATACAGCTCATTCCTCCTCAAAGTCTCCAACACCAGATGCAAGTGCTTGAAGTGATCTTCTTCGCACTACGAGTACACCAATATATCGTCAATAAAGACGATCACAAAGCGGTCCAGGAAATCTCGGAATGTCCTATTCATCAAGTCCATAAACACTGATGGCGCATTCGTCAGTCCAAACGGCATGACCGTGAACTCAAAATGCCCATACCTTGTGTTGAACGCCATCTTCGGGATATCACATTCCCTTATCCTCAACTGATAGTACCCGGACTTCAAGTCCAGCTTGGAGTATACCGACGATCCGACTAACTGATCGAACAGATCATCAATCCTCGGGATCGGGTACTTGTTCTTCTCCGTCAGCTTGTTCAACTCTCTGTAGTCGATACACAACTGCATACTCCCGTCCTTCTTCTTAACGAAGAGGACCGGTGCGCTCCAAGGTGACGAGCTTGGACGCACATAACATTGCTCCATCAGCTCCTCTAGCTGAACTTTCAACTCTGCCATCTCCTTAGGCGCCAACCTATACGGAGCACGTGACACCGGTTTGGCCCCCGGTACGAGCTCGATGGTGAAATCAATCTCTCGCCGCGGTGGGGCCCCGGGAAGACTATTCGGGAACACATCGGGGTATTCACAAACCACGGGGATGCTATCCAATGTTGACTTTGGCTCCACAGCCCCCACTATTGTGAAGAACAGCTCTGCACCAGCACGAACTTCCTTTACCACTTGAAGAGCAGACATCAACGTCTTGCTCGACCCCTTGAGTCCCTCAAATGTTGTCCCCCGCCCAACACCCAGCTTGACCTCCTTCCGGTTACAGTCAATCCAAGCTTTCTGCTCCAAAAGCCAATCCATCCCAAAGATAACGTCGAACTCTACTAGCGGCAGCAATGACGTTAGCAAGTCGAACTCTTGGCTCCCAATGTGAACCTTTACGGTGCACAACCTATCCGCACGCATCGAGCACCCATTCGGTAGCAGCACATCCAACTTGTCCTTTGCCACCGAAGAAGGGATTCCGATGCGCAGTATAAAATTTTCGGACAAGAAGGAGTGTGAAGCTCCCGTATCGAACAGTGCCCGTGCCAGACTATCGCTAATTAAAACAAAGCCTATGCAAACCATATTAGGCTAACAAGCAATAAACAACAGTATCTAAGTTAACTTGCTATAAATTAACTCGTACCTGTCACCACATCCGCTTGTTTAATAGCCTCCTGCTGCCCCAAGTTGTAGACTCTAGGCTGATTCGGAGCATAGTGGGACGCGGTTGACTCCACCGCCTTGCCCTTCTCTTCGTAAGTAGCTCCTTGCTTTCTCTCGGACTTTGGGCGTCCGCTCCAGCAATCGCTGGCAAAGTGCCCCGTCTTGCCACAAGTAAAACAAGTGCCCGGGGTTCGATTTGTAGTTGCCCCTGAGGCACCTGAAGAAGGAGCTGGACCTGACGTCCTAGCCTTCTTGAAGAATTTTTGATAGCCCGACTTCGACGTAGTCGGTGCTTTGAACTCCGGTTTCTTACCACAGGATTCCTTCTTCGCTTGAACATTCTTCATGTCCTTCTCCAAGGACCGGGCCGAGTTGACCAAGGTTAGGAAACCCTGCGCCATGGGCCCTGACAGTAGCAACCTCAGCTCATCTCTTAACCCTTCGTAGAAGCGGTTAGTCTTTCGCTCCTCGTCGGCAAAGGTAGCGCTAGCATATCTCCCCAACCGAGTAAACTCGTGGAGGTACTCGTCTACAGTGCTATCTCCTTGCACCAACTTTTGGAACTCGTTCTCCAATGCAATCCTCTACGCTGAGGGGAGGTATCGAGCCATGAACAATCTTGCAAACTCTGCCATAGGAACTTCGGCCAACGGCCTTCCCCTCAACTGGTGTAGCTCTAGGCCTTCCCACCATAACCTTGCATCCCCATCCAAAAGGAACGTCGCTATTGTGGTCTTCTGCCACTCTTCCGTGTCAGTAGCTGTCATCACCCTATTGACTCTTGAGAGCCAATCTTCAGCCTGGGTCGGGGTTCCCGTTCCCGAGAACACCGGTGGGTGGAAGCCCATCACATGCTTAAGCTGTCTCTCAGTTGCTCTCCGAGGCAACTCCGGCTCCACCGCCACCTGCTCAACCCTTCTAGGCTCCGCCGCTTGGAGCGGCACTTGCTCCTCCGTAGGAGCAGGCTGCTGCACTTGTCTTGCAGGTTGCGCATTAATCATAGCAAAGACAGCTTCTTCCACCAATCTAATGGTCTCGGCAGATGGAGGTGTTGCAGGTGCCTCACTTGGTGCACTGCTTGCCTCAGAACCTGGCCGTTCCGACGGTCCAGCACCACTTCTGGTCACCTATAATCGTGCAAAAACACTGATAAGCGACCAAACACTATTGCAAACAGCAATTATAGGAACACGCAGGTTCCTCAAACATGTGTATTTTCATTCCTAAGTGGACATTCATGGGTTCTTTTCATGTTATAACGATGACGCACACATGTGCTCACCACCCCTTAAAGTGAATTCGCCCACGAATTCATTTAAGTTTGACCGAAACCAGTAGTCTGATACCAATTTATAACACCCCTATCTATCACATAGCATATAGCAGTAGGTCCGGCCGGGGCCCGACGCCATATACCACGGACAGACCGGTTGGTTACTTATTGAGACTAATCAACCAATCATAACGTCCTACACAACACCTAGCGGAAGCAATTATTAAGTTGCAAGAAAGGAAAGAACCCAGCCACACGCATGAATGTCCACTACACAAACCAAATAGGAATGTACAATACACGAGTACGAGCCTTAAGGCCTTACAACAGTTTGCTTTAAATAAAGTGTTTTCCAAAGCTCGGCACGCAGGCCGGCCATACATGATAAACGGGAAAAACATAAACATTTAGGCCTTCGAGGGCCGGTACAGCTTTAAGGGCTTTAGCACGCTATTTCTCGCTCGGCTCCGCAACACCTGCAAGCTACAATCCACCGCCCGGTGGTAAACAAAATAACGGTCAGCTATGCTGACCAAATTATAACGATCCCGCCCCCAAAATCGGGGCGGCGATGCTCTTTCCCTGCACGTTATTAGTAGGCAACAACAATAGTGTAAACACACTTCATCATAGGCATAGGCTCGCACGACCACACACCCCATGTACTCAGGGCACATTCACGGCGAACCGACCAACGTCACGTCAATTCAAGCCATAGACATTCCCGTTCCACCACCGCCTCATGGACGACCAACCATATGAGCATTTTGCCTTCCTGGCCTTGGTCACGACAATTTAAGCCATAGACCGCCGAAGACCCTCATCCATGCCAACGGTCCTACCGAACGACATAGACCGGGTACGGTTCCGCCTGACCCGTGCTCACACCGCAACGTCAATTTAAGCCATATGCGCAGGTCAAGACTCACCGAGTCCCGTTTCCACCACAATAATCACATAACCCGGTTATGTTCACGTTGGCTCCCCGACCACCGTGTTGGCAAAACTCGCTTTTGCCCAGTTTTCCGGGTGCACCTTAGAGTTAATCTCTAAGGCTCCCTGGCCACCGTGTTGGCAAAACTCGCTTTTGCCCAGTTTTCCGGGTGCACCTTAGAGTTAATCTCTAAGGCTCCCTATTGCAATCTACCACGTAGAAAACCCGAAAACACCCCAAACATCCGGAGTCTTGCCCGGTTCAAATGCAATGCAACATCACCGATCCGGACCAACATGTATAGGTTTCACACACAATGCCTATGCCCGTTTACGCATACGGACTCTACACAAGGGGGACTTCACATATCTACCCCAAGGAACGCTCCAACTCTTCGCTCACTCGCGAGAGAGGGCTTCCTATGCAAAGGGAAAAAGGGCTTCACATGCCCAAGGATGAGAAATCGTTACCCTTGCGTTCTTCCGTGGTGCCATGAAAATCTATGCGGATGAAAAGCACCGCAATCTCCTTGCCTCCGCAGATCCGAAGACGGTTCGCGATTTGGAGCTCCGAATCTCCTCCGGCGATCGGATCTAGCCCTTCTTCCTCCTCCTTGCTCTCTCCTCTCTCTAGCTTTTAGAAAGAGAACCACTCAAGAGAAATGAGGGTTTCTAAACCCTATTCCCGGGTATAACCCTGGGGAAACAACCCCCAGCCGTCGTATCTCAAATTAAAGAAACGAACGGCCTTGATCGGGCCTGAAAATACCAAATCTGCGCCGAACACGGGTTGCAACATGGCCGTGTGCCTGGCCGTATAGTTCATTCGCCGTCTCGACCGATTCGGAAACCAGCACACGGCCTTTGATACGGCCTCCGACACGCCCGTGTCACTTTTGACACGCCCGTGTCGGGACCCGTGTCACGCCCCCCGTGTGCGATCGGCCAACACTTCGCAGTCAGAGAGGTACACGGCCTTGTGACACGGCATCAGACACGCCCGTGTGAAATTTGACACGCCCGTTTTCGTGGCCGTGTCATGGCCCGTATACCACACTTGTAGATTCCCTGGAGTGACACGGCCTGGGACACGCCCGTGTCCTTGGCCGTGTTCTACAACTCGACGATCGTCGACCGCCAAAGCGTCGACCGCACAACCCGTGGTCGAACACGCCCTGACACGGCCTCCGACACGCCCGTGTCGAGACCCGTGTCACCTGCTCCAAACTTCAGACTGGGCTTAAAACATCACCCATCCCTCTTTTGAGTTTCGGGGTGTTACAAAAGATCTGAGGCTAGCACCTCCCAGACTACTCAAGTAATTGAAGAAGTCAAAATTGGGGAGAGTAATGTCATGAGAAAAAATACTGAGAATATGGTATGGGCCACAAATGTTGTGAGAGGCTCATTGGGAATGGAGCCACTGTAATATAATAACATCCCAATGATGCCTGATCATGTACAAGATTCTTTGCACAGAATGTCTGTTGCTGAGCAGGTACAAGATAATCAAGAGAATGTATAGTATATTAAAGAAGGAGATAGTGCTGGTGCTTAGTGGGGAGAGCAACCTACTGTTGATGAATTACCTACATTCAACTCCACTGTAGACAAGGCTTCCATAGATAAATATACTGCTGAGGAAGAGATCAGAATGAGGAAGAAAAGATACAGAGAAGAAATGGAACAGAGGCCTGATTTTGAGGTATGGAGCCCATAATTTAGAGCCATCATTCTGATGACTTGTGATCTTGTAAAAATAAGACTGTAGATAAAGGAAAATGGTATAGCTCCTCAGAATGGGAGAAAAGGGAAAAGAGGGATACTTCTAGGAGAATCTACTGGAAGAACAATAACTCAAACCTTCTAAAACCTGGTAAAGTTGAGCCCACCAAGTATTTTCCAAAGCCTTCAGCTATTTCAAAAGGCAAAAAGCAAAAAGAGAAGAGACTGAATTGGAAAAGCAGCAAAGGAGAATGTAGCCGAAGAATCAGACAGGGCAGACAAAGAAAAAAGGGAAAGAAGCCAGCTGATGCAGAAGACAAACTGGAAAAGAAGACCAAAGGCAGTGGAATAGTTATAAGGTAACCTGAAATTTGAAAAGTTTCAGGTTCTTCTTGTATGGCTTAAGGAACATGTTATTTTGTTTCATGCACAAACAATATAATTTTTCATATGATAAATGAAATAGATTTTATTTTGTCTGTGTTCATTTTATATCTTAGATATACAGTTTAAATTGCTTACTGTATAGATTGCATAGGTGTGTTAGTGTATACAATATCTTAGAGTTTTGACTTCTTCAAATAAGGGGAGATTGTTGGGTCCATTGATCTGAATGTCCTAGATTTGAAGAAGGCCTAAGAAACAATGTATACACATATGGTAATCTAACTTGTGTTTAAGTTGAGTGATTGTAGGATGAATATTGTGCATTGATTGGACATGTTGCATATATGGCCAAGTCAGGTAAATACTTACCTAAGATGTGGGCTGAGAGAAATCTGTCTAAGTCCACAGGCGTTGATTGAAGGTGACTCACTCAATTCCAGATTACTTATAGCGCTGAGTGAAAGCTATACAGTCAAAGCCAAAGCAATGACAAGCTGAGAAAGTGGATAAGTCCATAGGCATTGAGTGAAGTCAACTCACTCAATGCCATACAGTAAAAAGCTATGAGACAGGCTAAAGAAGTAAAATCCTTAGTTGAAATGAGCAGAAAAGTGGCTAAGTCCACAAGCATTGAGTGAATTCAACTCACTCAATGCCATGCAGCTAATGGCAGATATATGGCTAAGTAGTTTGGCATTGAGTGTTGAAGACACACTCAACACCACACAATAAAAGTTGTAAGTCAAACTATGTTCAGAGTTCGTCGAGCTGAGCTCATCATTCGTCGAGCTGAGCTCACCGTTCGTCGAACTCAGTTCAGTTCGTCGAACTAAATTCAAAAAATTGGTTAAGGCAAAAAGCATTGAGTGAGGCATGCTCACTCAATGCTCTCAATGCCTAAGATGCTTTAGAGGCAAAAAAATGGCTAAGGAAAAAAAGCGTTGAGTGAAGCGTGCTCACTCAACGCACTCAATGCCTAAGTTGTAGAAAGTTTTTCCAAGGCAAAAAGCATTGAGTGATGTAGACACACTCAATGCTCTCAACACCAGAGATGCAGAAAGTTTTTGCTAAGGCAGAAAGCATTGAGTGAGGCTTGTTCACTCAACTCTCTCGCTTCACTCAATGCCTATACTACTGATGCTCTAATTTTGAATAAGTCTTTAGGTGCGGATATCAGCAAGTCAAAAAGTCACCTATATTCAAATTGTGAGCGGCAAAGCCACATTACATGACAAAAGGCGCCGCATGCATACTGTATGATAGTTAGGCGTTAATGCAAAGATGCATCCAACATTAATGGTGTGGGACCCACTGCAAAAAGAGTCATTGGGTTACAATAAATAAAAGGAGAAGCTCTTTAAAGAAAGAGCAGATATTATAATAGTTCTTCGAAACTTCCATTATTGTGGCTGTAGCTGAAGAACAGAGAGCCCAAGACAAGCAATTCTAGAGGCATATCAAGTTAGCCGTTGATATCAACATCTTCAACAACAAGATTGCAGGTGCCATCTTCATCTTCACCTGCTAGCAAGCTCAGGGTGATTCACTGAGAAAGCGATAACAGCTAGGGTAGACCCTTACTGTAGGTTATTCACAGATCCAGCCAACAAATTTCTCTTAGGGAGCTGTGAAGAAGGAGATAGGGCTAAACTTTTGGTTCAGTTCAGAAAGGGGTAGAACAGTGTTCTATAAGTCACTTCCAGATCAAGTGGATATACTTCTTGCTGTGAAGTAGTTGGGGCTAAGGAGTTCTTAGTCCAGAAAAGTAGGCTCAGGAAAATCATTTATGGAGTCAAAGTTGGGCTGAGTCTAACTCAATTAATGTAGATTGGCACAAAGAAATTTCTCTTGTGTCCAATCAAGAACCTCACCAACCCACTTCCACCTTGTAGGATCCTTTGTGGATCTGAGTGGTAGGAGCAAATTTGCTCTGAGGTAGGATCCGGAAGTGGATCTGAGTTGTAGGGCTGTTTAGCCTGAGCTGTAGGATCCTTTTGGATCTGAGGTAGGACATTTAGGTCTGAGCTGTAGGAGAGTCATTCACTCTAAGGTAGGATCCCTTGTGGATCTAAGGTAGGGATGTCCTCCCATCCTGAGTTGTAGGGCCTTTGGGCCTGAGGTAGGTGAACTTTGGATCATTGAGTTGTAGGGCCTTGTGCCTGAGCTGTAATTCTTAGAGGAGACTGAGAGATCCTGAGGGATCTGAGGTGTAAGCTCTTTGAGCATCTTTTTGGAGAAGTGTCTTGACTAACAGGAAGTTGGCAAGGTGGGAGGAGAGTGGATGTACCCAAAGATTGGGGAACCACTATAAATCTGTGTGTATTCTGTGTGTTGCTTTTCCATGTGTAGGTATCTTGTCTTGAAAGTAAAATTTAATCTACCAATAAAGCAGTTAACTAAGAAAGAATCAAAGATAGTCACTAAGGACTAAGAAACCTATTCACCCCCTCTTGGTGATTTAACAATCCTTGAAATAAAGACTTCAGTATTTAACTTAAAGACTAACTTTTTCGTTCAGAGGTACTTAACATGATGGCACAGTAAAGCCACACGGCTTCGTCCATTTCATGTTGTCACCCACCATTACTGGGCTATCAAAGCTCTCAGTTTCTCATACATTGACCCCCAGGTCTCATAGAGATAGGACAAACAACATTTTAGCTTTCTGGAAGCTAACGCCCGGCGACACTCACTGTCTCCCGACGGCAGTAAAAATTCTCCGAATTGTACTTTCTTCTGGGTATTTTCCTGAAGATTTCTCAGTACTTTGATGCAGCATCCTGCACACCCCTTGACCCCGAATTTAACATATACACCTACACGTATCTTCAAGGAGTATTCCCCAGCACACAAAGTATAAATACATCACCAATCCAAACCAACTTGTCCAAATGGGCTTCTCACATCATGCCTATTCCGTACTCTACATTTCCGGATCTATATGCAGGAATATATGGGGATCAAACTAATCTACCCATTGGAATCCACCCTTTTCACCTTTTGGTGAGGGGATCCATGCAAGTATGCATATTGAGGACTTCACTTGTACAGGAGAAATTCGTTACCCTTGTAGTTCTCTTTGGAGCCATGGAGTTTGAGTTCTATCCGGATGGAAATGCGCATGATGATTTCCTCTCCACGAACCTAGCTTTAGATCTTTATTCCGATGAGGGAATCCTCTTCAGCACCTTCACAAAGCTCAGCCAAGAACCTTAGCTCCAGCCCCATAGTTCTCTTCTCAAGAATACTCAAAGGAGAAGATGGAATGAAGAGAGAGTGTGAGAAGGAAATTATGATCTCCTCATCCCAAACCCCTTTGCTTAATTTACCTCGGGTTTAACCCCAGCCACATGATTAATCCATCAAAATGAAGCAAAGGAAAAGATTTGAGTTGACTGGTCAACTTTGGCATTATTACCTAGCGACATCGGTTGTCGCCACCCGGCGACACCGTCTTAACCTCTTCACCGCTTTGACCCAGGTCAACCAAAACTTATTGACTGCTCTTCGGCCAAACTGACATGTGTCTCACGCCACGTAGCACTATCGCCCAACGACATCCACTGTCGCCACTCGACGATATCATTCGACGATTCGTCGAGTGTGTCGAGTTCGTCGAGTGCGTCGAGTGCGTCGAGTGCATCGAGTGCCGACTCAACGCTTTATCGTTATCGCCACCAGGAGATACCCACTGTCGCCCGATGATAGTGACAAAAGTTCTGTTGTCAATTTTGGGTTGTTATAAGTTGTCCTTTGGGGATGTTTATACTCATGTAGGATGTTAATCATGTAAGAAAAATATCTCCACAGTATATAATTATATTTTCTTTTGGTAGACTAGTTTATCCACTGAGTCGAACGACTAATCAATTATACTTAAACTGGATTTTCTTCAAATTAACTTTTGAATTTCATATAATAATGTAGAGTTGGAGTCTTGCCTAAGAGTCTGTAGTTATCTCCTGTACGTCATGGCATCACGACACGTGTTTTCTCTTACTCTGATATAAATTTGAATTCGATGAAAAATGCAAGTTGTGATAGCTACCACCACCACCACCTCTATTGAGGTGGTGGCCATCGATTGGCGACAAAGTGGTGGCCGGAAATCGCCTCCCTAGCGATCCCGAGCAAGCTCAAAAGCTTGTGATTTTCTCCCGCACCTCACATGGATCAAAGCTCAATTGAGCTCGAAATATCTCCTAAATGATCTACGAAGCTAGCACAGAGGGAGAGGAGGAGAAACGAACTTGGAGATGGGATTGATGGCGAGTATGGTGGTGGTGTGCCATTGCCGACGACTTCTTCGCCGAGCTTGCTCCTGAACTCGTTTCTCCACCTAAAGCCTTGATCCAATACTCGAATTCAACTCCTCTGAGCTTACTGAAGGTGATGATGAGGTCGATTTTGGCTAGAGGTGGCTGTATAATGAGATGTCATCATAGGGTGTCTGGCCATGAGCATAGGATGCTCCTCCTTGCTTCCTTGTGTCAACTACCCCTAAAATTCAGCTCGGAATGACTGTGTGGGCTCAGAAATAAGGTTGGGCAGGGAGGAGGAGGGCCAAGTGGCCTCCATCCCTCATTTCCCTCTTCTCTCTCTTGAATTTGGGGGAAATGACCAAAATGCCCCATGCATGTCATGTAACATCCCGTTTCCGGCTAGACCCCTAGGAGTCGGTTGGTCGTGACAGAACCCTAGGAAGCCCAAAAATTGAAATTCATCGACCGAGATTTCGGGTCACGGGTTGGTCACGCCCGTGACCGACCCGTCACGCCTGTGACCTAGGGCGTGACTCCTTTGACGATCGTCGATCTCAGCGCGACGATCGTCGAGCGCAGAATTTTCAACCCGGTCCTGTCATGCCCGTGACCTAGGTTTCATGCCCGTGACCAAGGGCGTGACCCCCTTCGGCGATCGTCGATCTCAGCGAGACGATCGCCGAGCGCAGAATTTGCCTCATGACCCTGTCATGCCCGTGACCAATGTGTCACGCCCGTGACCTAGGGCGTGACTCCTTCGACGATCGTCGATCTCAGCGTGACGATCGTCGAGCGCAGAATTTTCAACCTGGTCCTGTCACGCCCGTAACCCAGGTGCCACGCCCGTGACCAAGGGAGTAATCCCCCCCCTTCGGCGATCGTCAATCTCAGCGAGACGATCGCTGAGCGCGGAATTTGCCTCATGACCCTGTCATGCCCGTGACCCATGTGTTATGCCCATGACCTAGGGCATGACCACCCTTCGAAGATCATCGATCTCAGTTCGACGATCGTCGAACTCAGAATTGGCCACCCGGGCCTGTCACGCCCGTGACCTATGTGTCACGCCCATGACCAAGGCCGAAACGTCAGCCAGACTGGAAATTTCGGTAACCGACGTCATAATTAATTCTGATTATGGGAATGTACAGTAGGAATATTTATGGGCTGTTTCCATCCCTAATTATTTAATAGAAAGAGAGAGTGAGGTCCAATAGAAAACCGCCACCTGGATCAGCCATTTCATCTTCCACCTTTTCCTCTTCCCTGCATCATAACCGAAACGTTATTAAGAGAAACATTCATGGCCATGAATGTTTCATCCTTTCCCCTCCCCACTTGGAGATCTATAACAGCCTCCTTAGAGCAAGAGGAGAAGGATACACGCTCGATCAAGCGGATTCAAATTGCTGCTCTTGCTGTAGAAGAAGTTCGGGAACGCCACCACCGCGCCATGACAATCCGACGTTCATCTCACCTTCAAACCGCGAACAAGGTCCTCCTCTACTCTTTCTTCTATGGATAGATCTTATAAATTACTTAGGAGAGATATCGAGCTCAAAGGAGCAAGATTAAGCGAGCTTTTCCATGGTTTTTCAAAAATAAATGGTGGTCGGGTTCGCCGGAAACCGCCTCTCCGCCGCCCATGCCGCCGCCCGACGGTAGCCCACACCTCAACAGAGGTGGTGGTGGTGGTGGTGGCTGGCCAGGGAGATGGCTGGGTGGCCGGGAAATAGCTTTAGAAAAGCTACAGGAAGTGTTTGTTTTTTATGATGCTGTTCGGGTTCGGGTGAAGAAGATGGTGAACAGTAGCATTTAATAATATTATATAATGTATAGTTAGGAATTAATTCCCTTTACTGTACACTAGGTTAAAACGGAAAATTATAGCCCGTAGGGGCTGAAACATAAAAAGTGGTAAACATAGAAAATGTAGCCCTTGAAGTCTAGTTTAATTTAAAATTGATTTCACTCGATTTGGAGTCCTGGTTAGACCACAACACACTTTATGGTGAGGTCTATCCATAGGGCTGTCTTGACCTTAGAAAAATTCCCCACTCCAATCCAGTTATCAAAATGACTTGAAATTTGGGGTGTGGCCTAATCTTACCTATATATAGGTTCTATCCAAAAATTAGGATTTTTGGAAAATATTTTTCTATAGTTTTTAGGAAAATTCAATAATCCTAGCATAATTTAATTAGATGGCAAAATAACTTCCAAACCCTCCCAAATTTTGGTGAGTGGTCCCTGGGTTTATCATAAGGTTCTGGTAAAAATTTCATCTCATTTGGAGATGTTTTGAATAGGGTTGTGGCCAACCCTAGGATGATCCTTATAGGATAATTTAGGATCAAACACCCCCTTGGTATTTGGGTGGTCATATCACCTCAACAGAGGCTGATACTTTGTCCAATGGATGTTTAGGGCATGACACACCCTCCCAGGGAGTTTGGGGTGGTTTGGTGTAGGGTAGCCCTGGAACCTTAGGAAAAATCCCTTAATGGTTGTTTTTGGGGTTGTGAAGGTCATGGGGTTAAATGACCTTGGAATGACTTGAAATTTGGTGGAGAGGACCATAGGGCCATTAAAGTCCTCTGGTCAAAATCTTAGGGGCTTTGGAGATAGTTAGGCCACCTAAAACTCTAACCCTAGTTTAGGTCATCAACTTTAATTTGAATTATCAAGCTATCAACTGAACTCAAATCAAGTAAAATTTGGGCAGGGTAATTTTATGATCTAAATGGCCATTTTATATTTTTGTTGAGATTTTTGGGCCAATTTATACAGTACTTCATTCACAATCCTTGTTGTGCCCTATATAATTATTTTGATGACTATGGAATTTTTGTTCTCTGGAATGTTATGAAATCTTGGATTAGAATATTTTATAGCATGTTATACCTTCTGTATTTTTCTTAGAAGTTTTATCTGATAATTTTGGGTACTTGCTTCTTTAATGTACCAATTGTGATATGTAGTTAAAAATACAAATAATGCCCATTTAATATTTGTAAAATTATAAAATTTGGCATGATAGTCATCCTGTAAATTTATTTGGAATTTTAGATGATTACAAATAGTACCTCCTTCTTTATGCTAGGAAAATTAGTGTTTTACATTAAAATAAATTCAGAGCCCAAATATTGGATAAAAATTATGAGACTTGGTTCATGATGGTTTTAGGTCATTATAAAGCTTCTATAATTTTCTTGTGATTTTTGGATATATATTTACAATACTTGCTTCACAATATAGTAAAAGTGGCCTAAAATGGTAAATTAGGAAACATAGACCTGAACACCTCTGAAATTTTTCAAAATTTGGAATTACTGCTTATATGCCTCATAGGATTTTTACTGATTTTATGGTGATTTATTGTTGGCTCATTAGTGCACTTCATGTTCATACTAGGGCTTTGGGAGGCTGAGAATAAATAAATTAAATGCCAAATGAAATAGGAAAATTTTTATTTTCTGGATTTAGACTAATTATGTCATGGTAGACCTCCAGTAAATATTATAGAAGATTCGGAAGACAATTTGGAGTACCACCCCTTGCATACCCTATAAGCTTAGGATGGTCTGCGTTTAGTAAAAAACTACAGAGGCTGAACTAGAGTGGGTAATGAGCTTGGGGAAATGGAATTTTGTAGATTGCTGGTTTAGATAGGGTGAGTTAAATCAAGTTCATTATTGGAACTCAGGATGGGTAGGGTGTGAGACTGACTAGTGATAAGTAGTGTTCGGGTTCGATGGAAGATTGTCCTCCTCGAGAAGAGGAAGAGTCAAGTCATCCTAGGATTAGCCCACTGTAATATGAGAAGGGAATGGTTTAAGGGAACCAATCAATTATAATAAGTGCCTTGGAAAGGGAGCTTTGGGATTCACCCCATCATAGCTCCTATTACCGCTGCGAGCCCTTCACCGGGTAACCCTCGGGAAGCCCAAGGTTAACCTTAAATCTTAGGAATAAAATGATCAAGAGTAACCCTAACAATAGTTATACCTCACACCTACACTTGTACACCTAGGAAGAAGAATTGGCATGGAATGGGTAGAGTAGGTCCGTGGTCTAAGGGCCTACTAGTAATGTCAATGGTTTGGTTTGTAATTTGGAAGTCTAGGGAGTGGGATGCTCGGGGACTTGGTATATGCTTGGTAGCCTAGAGAGCTGGAGGCTCGGTAACATGAGAACTTGTACAAATATAACTGTCATGATTGCATGTGCATAAAAGTGGTGGGCCATCGGTACTGGACGATCGATCACACCGACGTCGGTACGTTGACTCGGCGGTGTGGGACACTTAGCCAAGGAAAGCCTGGTGGGTATAGCCAGCACTAGTACGCGGATACTCTAGGTTGTGTTCTTCTAGGGGCGTACGGAAGGGCTAGGCCTGGTAGTGTGGTTACCCGCCTAGGAGTGGGGGGGCCCGACCCACTGTCTCCGTTTGCCACCACGGAGGTTCCTGGGGGTGAAGCTAGCTGCCCGAACAGGGGGAACTAAAGGTCTGTGCGCATAGAGTCAGTGGGTGTGTGGCACTTGCTTGTGCATTCCATAGCATATTTGTGTGTCATAGCATAAACATTGCCACCTATCATATAAGATGGTATGGGACGTTTTATATGATAGGCCCTGCAAAACGACCCCTTGGTCTATATGGGTAATCCCTATAAATCAATGGTTATATTTCTTGTGCTTTTACTTACTTGCTACTCCTTGCTGTTTGACAACCGACACCCCAACGTATAAGTGGTATGGGACACTTTATACGATGGGAGCCCTGCAAAAGATCCCTTGACTTATGTGCTTCCGCATAAGTTAAGGTTATATTTCCTACCTTCTGCTTCTGTCGTATTTACTATGGATTTGCTAGCTTAGGTCCTCTGTCACCTGTTTTTGACTTATTCTCCACCTTCATGTCCTTCCCTTTCTTCCTCTCCGCTTGGTACCTAGGAGCCATGGGGGAAGGGGTAGGGGATGATAGGGCATAGTCTTTAGACTAACGATTTTCGAACCACAACATTTTAGGTGTACCATATGGAAGGGGCACGGGTTTTGCAGTTTTTGACAGAGTTGACCCCGCGACCGTGTTACCATTGTCACCAGCCGGGACATACACGGGTCAAATGCCCCTTGATGGGTGGGATCCCACCAGCTCAGCAGCCAGGAGGCCGAAAATGTAGATGCAGGCGTGGATTGCGAGGCGGCGACTGCAAGCCAAAAAGGAAAAAGCGCCCAGAGATGCAACACCAGCAGAGTACGGAGTCGGTGGAGATGGACCAGTCTAGCTTGGGTGCTCTCAGTTCAGTGACAGTTACAGTGACGCTTAGTTTAAGTTTTGCTTCCGCGAGTGACTTGTAGTGAGGATTACATGTACTGGGCACAAGCCCTCCTTTTGTACTCTGATTATTATTATTATTGTGGACTCTCCCTTCGTGGAGATTTATTTATATACATGTGGTTATAGTGGACTAGATTTATAATTACTTATGCTACTGTTCTGCGATCGATTTGGCAGGCAGGATCGGCGTTTTGTAGTGACGACCTTCCCGGGCGTGATGGTGTCACCGCAAAGCGGCGGTTCTGGGCCTAAGACCCCGGTGTCGAAAAAGAAAAAAAAGGGGTCTTACATGTCATTTCTCTCCAAAATCAGAGGGCATGGATTGTCATTGGGCATGTGGGCTGTTGAATGGGCCATGGTCCATGGCCTTATCCCATCGGAATTTGGCTTGTTTTCTTAATTCTCCATTTAAGCTTTATGTTGACCATGGTTGACTTTATAACAAGCCCCACTTGATGGTCATGAGTCCTATGAGTTGGTCTTGGGTCTAGTGACACCACCCAATGTGGGTTAGGTCATAGTGATGCCCCAATTGGGCTAATTGAACCCATGTATGTGATTTGGACCAAATTAGGGTTAGGGTTGACTTTGGTCAAATTGGACCAATGGGTGACCATGCGATTGGGCTTTATGGTCCAATGCACTCCAATTAGGGTTTGGAGTTTAGTGGCGGGGTCAGTTTGACCATGTGATGCTTAATTGAGCCAATTAGGGTTGAGTTGACCTATATTGACCTAAAGAGCACTTTGGTCAATTTGGCCAATTTGGTGACCCTATGATAGGGCTTTTGGGTCAGCTAGGTTTCCTTTAGGGTTAGGGACGTAGTGGTGAGGTCAATTTGTACTTGTGGTTTCAATTTGGGCTAGACTGAACTAAGTTGAATTGAACACTATAGTGGGCCCCATGTGAGCTCACCCTAACTCATTAGCTACTAAGGTCACTACCTAGCCTAACCCATCACACTCACAATATTTCTTACCCTAATGTGTGTGTTAAGGGGGTCTAGAAGAAAAAATGATGTTATAGAAGCAATCTCAGATAATCTCGCAGTCCTTCATTGAATTGATTGGTCTTACGCTCCTCGTTAGTAAACCTAGAGCCCGCATACTGTCCCAATCTTCTAAACTCAAGGATGTAGTCATCCGCAGAACTATCGCCCTGAGTTAACCACTAGAACTAATTATGCATTGCAATCCTTTACGCAGATGAGAGATATATTTCCAAAAATAGCCTCAAAAACTCCTCCATCAAGACCTCTGTCAACAGCCGACCAGCAAGCTGGTGCAACTCCGACTCATCCCACCATAGCCTTGCCTCTCCATCTAATAAGACGGTAGACACAGTGAATTTTTCCACTCCTCTTTCTCCATTATCGTCATGGTTCTCTTAATATGAGAGAGAGAGAGAGAGATAGAGAGTCTTTAACTTGTGTTGGGGTTCCCGTACAAAAAAATATAGGAGGAGTGAAACTCATCGCCTGCTTCAACTACTTTTCTATTGATCGCCTTGAGGTCACTAGCTCTACGACCACATGTCTCACTGCCACAGGCTCAACTACCCAAATCGGCTCCTGGGACACCCCAAGGTTAAGAGGATATACTTGCCTCCTGGTTGCGGATTGATTAACGCGAACACGGCTTCAACAACCAATCTTATAGTTTCAGCAGAAAGAGGAGGTATAGGCACCTCAGCTGGTGCACTACTCTCCATAGAATACTGGGTTCACACAACACCACACCACTTCTAGTCGCCTATAATTGTGAAACACACAATTAAGCAACCAATAATATTACAAAAAGCAATTATAGGAACACGCAAGTTCCGCAAACATGTGTATTTTTATTCCTAAGTGGACATTCATGGGTTCTTTCCTGTTATAACGGTAGCGTACATACACATGCTCACCACCGCTTAAAATAATTTGACCATGAATTCGAAGAAGGAAGACCGATAACAAAAGATGATACCAAATTGAAACACTCTCATCCGTCTCGAAGAATATAACAGAAGGTCTTGCTGGGGCCCCACACTATATTCCATGGATAGTCAGCGGAATTATGCATTGATTCCAAAACCATATACATATCCTAAATCAGAGTTGCATTCTAGTGGAAGAAGTAAGATTAAGTTAGAACCTAACACTAGGAATGTCCACTAACAACACCATATGAATGATATATATAAAATACACAAAGTATTTTGGCCTTAAGGCCTTACAAACTGCTTTTCACATCAAAAGTGTCTTACAAACGTCGACACATAGGCCGACCACACATGAAAACAATAAAACATGCTTTGCTTGGCCTTCGAGGGCCGGCATAGATCAAAGAGGCTTCAACCCGCTACTTCCCGCTTGGCTCTCTAGCACCTACATAGGGACAATCCACCAAAAGGTGGTAAAATAAGGCAACGGTCAACATTATCTGACCAAATTATAATGAACCCACCCCTAACTCGGGGAGGCAGTGCTCTTTTCCTATAGGTATACAGCATGTGTACATATAATGACATCAGAACGTGCAATTTAAGCATAATTCATCACAAATGTTGTCATGCACGACCACACATCCCATGCACTCAGGGCACTTTATCGATGAACTAGAAACCCAATCCACCACTGTACTAAGCTACGGTTCAACATTTTTTGAGCAGTACTAGTCTTTCTGGCCTGAAGCCTAAGAATCTCACCTTTGGCTATGTCAAAGTCAAAGATGTTCTCCAAGATTCACTTCAGTGACTCATTCTAAGTCGATCGACATAGGGTTGGTACAATTCAACCAAAACCCATTACTAAAATCGCCGGGCACAAAAAACCACGATGTGGGGTAGCCTCCCTTTGCCCATTCATAAAATACATAATAGTGTTTTGTTCCACGGCTGGCACTCACGACCACCATATCTGAGCACTTAAAGCTCATAACTCAACATTTTGGACCCTAGTCTCCATGAGACAGGTCTCACAAACATAGCTCTCTAGGAGCTACTTCCAACGTTACCATTACCATCGCATGGTAGGGGATATGACACCATATCTTCACCAAATCTGGGTGTTTTTCTAGAGACCACTCCAGTACTCTTGCTGTAGCAACTTGCACACCCCATGAATCCGTAAACTATACGTTTAGCCATATAGTCTTCTCTGGCATGCAAACAAAAGATAACCATCACTAATCCAAACCAATCCTTCCAGTTGGGCTTCTCATAGCATTCCTATTCCGTACTTCGATTCCGGATTTTATATGGAATTTATACCAGGGATACCACCGATCAAACCACTAGAATCTGTGCATTCTCCACCAATTGGTGAGGGTTTTCAAGCATATGCCAAAATTAGGACTTCACATGTCCAAGTAGGAAGATCGTTACGCTTGTCGATCGCTTAGGAGCCATGAATTCATGACTAATCCAGATGGAAATGGTCACAACACCTTCCTCTTTGCGGATCTTGATTCAGCTCGCAAATCTGACCATAAGAATGCCTTTACAGCTTCCCTTTAGGGTTGGATTAGTGTAGCACCTCCATCCATCACAAAAATTATAACTGAGGGTCTGACTGGGGCCCCACGCCATATTTCATAGACAGTCGGTGGAGTTACTCATTGAAAACATATTATCGTATACATATCATAACTCAGAGCGTAATCTAATGGAAGCAGATTAATTTGTAGAACCCATATACTAAGAATGTCCACTACACTTATAGGAATGATATAACCAAATACACCAAATGTTCTTGCCTTAACGCCTTATAACTGTTGCCTTTACAAAAAGTGTTTTCATACATCGACTCGCATGCCGGCCACACATGAAAAAAAATAAACGTTCACCTTTGGGTCTTCAAGGGACAACCAATTGCATCATAAGGGACTTCAACCCACTACTTTCTACTTGGCTCTCCATCACCTGCATAACACCACCCACAAAAACGTGGCAATCAAAACAACGGTCAACATTAGCTAACCAATTTATAACGACCCTACCCCTCACTCGGGGCGACTGTTCTACTTCCCTGCAAGCAAATCATATATATATTTTAGCAATAGTAACATGCAATTAAGCACCATTCGCCACAGACGCATGCTCAATCGGTCACACGCTCCATGCACTCAGGGCACATTCTCGGAGTACCGGACTTCCCGGGTCCCACCACCATACACAGTCCCAGACTTGATGGTATACTTAAGCATTCTAGTATTTCCGGCTCGGGGCCTAAGACTCTCATTATACTAACGACGAAAGCCAGTTACTTTAGGCAATCTAGTACGAATGACATAACACGGGTACAGATCAGCAACAGCCCGTTGCTCAAATCACCCTGCCAACACCGACGGTCACAACCATCATGGCGAACGACAAGACGCAGGTCAGCCTCCCCTTGCCCGTTCAACTCTCTAGCCTTTTTGCTGGGCTCTCCTAGCTCTCAGCATCAATTGCTGCTCACAATGTCCCCAGGACCTGAGCCTGAAAGACTTTGTTTCAAGAGCCTAAACACCTAGAGGGGGGGGGGGTGAATAGGTTCTAATCTTTTTGAGTTTTTTTGATTTTAAGGCAAACAAATATTTGTAACTTCTTTTAGCATAGAATAATTCTATCTAAAAAAATTAAAAACAACACAGCAGACACCAGATCTATAGTGGTTCCCCAAGATATGGGTACATCCACTTTCTCCCTTCGCCTATCCAGTAGATAACTGGATTCAGCCTAACTTCCTTCCACTGGCTCGGATCCGCAGATCTTACAAACTCAGAACCCAAAATGGTTCCTACACCTCAGACTTTACACAAGTCCTACCTCAGATTCTTCCCTGAATCCTACCTCAGGCCTCAGCCCTACCTCAACCTTTATAATTAGGCTTACAACTCAGACTTACCACAAGTCCTACCTATGGCACACTACCCTACCTAAGCCTTTATAATTTTAGGCTTATAATCTCAAATCTAACAATAGATCCTATAAGAATTTGTGAGTAATAAGTATCAGAAAACTTCACCAGCTAGATTTCTCTGTTGATGTTGTCTTCTTGATCAGTTCATGTATAGACTGATCCTTCTGATCCAACCTAACTTAGCTTTTCAAAGCATCTTGATTAGAACAAAATAAGTTGGATCTTCTCTATTGATGAAGGTGATCTTCAATCAGCTTCTTCTTTAGATTCATATTGAACTCTGAATCTTTCTTGCAGACAGCCCTTGATCTGTCAGAATTCTTCTTATTGATGCCTCACGTTGTTGTATATGTTTTTCGTTTCCGATCTGTCTCTTATATAGAGCTTGCTTCATGGTTACTGGCTGATCCGGTTCATAATAAACTTCTGACAGTTCTGACAGTGGTGTCAGACTGGTTAGTTATGACAGCTATCAAGTCACCTGTCACATTACCAGGTTCTTCAATGTATTTCCAACATAGCACACAACACTCAGCAGACTGCTTTACATGTGTCGACACATATAGGCTAAATGTCGACACAAGTATTCAAGGTGTCGACACAAATACTCCAATTGTCGACACAGTCATACTTCTGCTTCTCGACACTGCTTTTTGTTGTATGTGTCAACACAAGTCCTGTGTGTTGACACAGCAGCTTCTTGTCTCGACATTTCTGTTACAGACAGATGGCGTTGAGTGTTTGTCAAATGGCATTGAGTGTGTGTCGACACAAGTCCTGTGTGTCGACACAATTACTTCTGAACTCGACACAGCCTTTTGAGAGTTAGTGTGTCGACAAAAGTCCTATGTGTTGACACAATTGCTTCAGGTGTCGACATAGCTCCTGAGTGTCGACACAATTCTGTTTTAAGTTGTCGACATAATTCTGAATGTCGACACAATTCTGCTTCTTTAGGTGTCGACATAGCTTTGGGTGTCGACACAACTTTATAAGTGTCGACAAATTTTGCCAGTGTGTCGACACAGCTTCCCTGAGTATCGACATAGCAGCTGGGTGTCGACATAGCTTCTTTATAAGTGTCGACACATTTTGCCTGTGTGTCGACACAGCTTGCCTGAGTGTCGACACAGTCTCCTTGAGTTTCGACACAGTTTCTTCACAAGTGTCGACACTTGTATTTAGAAAATTTTCCTTCAAACTTTTAAACCTGCACAATGAAACTCAAACTTATATCAAATACACATTGATGCATATCAATGAGTAAGTTGTTGCTTCTCTAAATCTAGTACACATTTTCCAATGTACCCAACAATCTCCCCCTATTTGGAGAAGTCATAACCCTTAGTCAAAGATATACATGTCTTAAGATAAAACAAAATTATAATAGAAGTAAAAACATTTCAAAGCAGGTTATTACATAATCATTGTAAACAACAAACACTTGATACTGAACCAGATTTCATTAATCAGAAAAAAACTTTGGTTTACATGAATTTCTTATAGAACAAAAGAAACAAAATAGTACATTGTTCTATTACATAAACCTAGCAGTCCTATTACTGACTAGGCTCCTTAATAACTATTCCTTTGCCAGACTTGATTTTAGCCTGCACAGAAGGTTCAGCATCTTCAGCTGGCTTTTTCCCTTTCAGAGCTTTCTTCTTCAATGCTTCAGCCTTAATCTTCTGTCTTTCAAAATAGTGGAAAGGTTTAGGGAAGTACTTGCTTGGCTCTTGAACATTAGCAGGTAGCTTCCAAGCCTTAGCACTTCTTCTATGTTGAAGAATTGCTTCTTGTCTTGCTTGATATTTATTCCACTCTTGTTCAGAATACCACTTACCACTGTCATGGGTTTTGTCCTTTACAGCTTTCCAGGAAGTAAGTATGATGTTTCTAGAAGTTGGGCTCCACTGCTCAAAATCTGGCTTCAGCTCAGCCTGCTCTCTAAATCTCTTCTTGGAAAGTTGAGCTTCCTTCTGAGCTTCTAATACAACTTCTGACATTTCAACCTTTTCTAGAATTACATTTTGTGCCTCTGATGGACGACTATACATTTTCAGCACTTCTTCTTGAACCATCTCAAAATCAGCTGGGGGGTAGATCACCTGAGCAACTTCAGGCAGATCTCCTTCAAAATATTCAGGTTATATCCCAGACTCAGCTACATTAGCATCATCACAAAGAGGAGGATATCCAAGAGTAGCTCTGATGCTATTGGTAGTCCATTTAGCATGGTCAGAGATGGCTTTGACTAGTAATTTCTCCCCTTTATGACTTCTCTTGCAACATGATCTCTTATATCTTCTTTCTAAAAACAGACTTGATCAACTATATATTCAGTTCCTTCTTTAAAATAAGCTCTGAATTTTGTCAGGAAAGTTTTAATTTTCTCCTGAGATTCTTGAAATGTGGCTTTGATAGTAGATATATCTTCCTGGATTTTCTTGGAGATTTCAGCCTTCAGAGTAGTGCTAGAATCAGTGAGCTTTGTCAATATTGCATGATGTGAATCCTTGAGATTTTCATTCATCATTAACTGATTCTCCAGTACATATCCCTGCTTCACTTCAATTTAATCCACTTTAGCTTGGATATCTTGCTATTGCTTGGCCAGGAACACCACAACATTACCTCCTTTATGGAAGCAATCTATCATCTCCTTCTTATGTTGATTCACTTCAAATCTAATGGATTTGATGTCCTGGGCCAACTGAAACTGTAACTCCTTATGAGTTTCATCCACATATTTTTCTATAGTCTGGCTTTGATTATCCAATTTTATTTGCATTTGGACCAGTAAAGAACTGAAGTCCATGCTTGATGTAGATGGTGTAGTTCCCAATTGTAAAGCTTTCTTATATCCAGAACTCTTCTTCTTTAACACAGACAACTTTCTTTTCTTAGCCAATGTGGCTTCTTCATCTTCAGAAGATTCAGATGTACTTTGAATATCAACAGTTTCCTTTTCAGCTGGGGTATCCTTGGATAACTCCCCCTCAGTCCTTGGAATTTCATTTTCTTTTTCAATTTCCTCCCCCTCAGTCTTATCAATAAGAGGATCAGGAAACAATTCTTCAATTGTAAATTCCTACTGTATCTGTTCAGAAGGAATAAGATTAGGTTTTTTTTAAAACTTAAAAGGCTAATATCACTTGAAAGACCTCTTTTGTTGTGTAAACAAAAGTATTCCTTTGAATAATTTTTGAGGAGAATACTATAATACATCGCTAGTCTGTGGATAAGATACGTACTTTCTCATTTTGAGCATCATTCTTATCAGTTACTTCAGCTGTAGTGTTGATTTCAGATACAACATCCATTATTGTGTCTACAACTAAGTCACTATCCAGGACAACAACATAATACCTCCCCCTTGGGCAGGCAACTCAGTTTTTTTTCTAGGTTTTCTCACCCTGGAGTAGAGTCAATTTGTTGCTCTTGGGGCTCACATTCCTTTGCTTGAGCATGAATATCTTGTTGTTACTGGTCTTCATCAAAACTGAAGACCACCTCCTCCTCGGAATCATTTGAGGATTCAGCCTGTACAACCACCTTCTTTTTCTTCTTGTCTTTGTTAGTTTGCTCCTTAGGAGCAGGTACTTCCTTGGTTAGAACTCTGTCCCACCTTGACAGTATCCTTATATCCATTTTTCTCATATGATTTATCTTAGAGCCATTTGCTTGTTTCAGAACATCTTGAATTACTGATGTTAAGCATAGGCTGAGGATCCTTCCCAGGTTAGGTTTCTTTATTCCTTCTTGTAGTTTATCGAACACTACTGCTACCTAGTAAGTATTTATCTTGAAGATAACTCTCACCATAAGATTGAACATGTGGGTAGAAATCCTATCATGTCCACCAGTCTTGCAGATTATCACTTTGCCCATTACTTCTGAAAGAAATTTTCCTTGGGAATTCATCCCTTTTCTATTGATAGATGAACCAATCTTGATACTGGGATTCAGTCCACACCAGCTTAATGCTTCAGTTATTTGGGATGGAGTAATTTCGTCTGTATCCTTAATCAATGGCAGATGTAGTGCTTTCCTGATTGATTTCAAAGTGAGCTTCACCTGGGTATCTTGAATAGACACCTTGATTTTCTTTTCTTTAGTGTCATATGAAGCGGTTTTATAGAACTCCATGAATTCCTTCTTCCAAATTTTGGTCGGTTCTGATACCAAAAATTCTAGTCCATTTTCAGAAATTAGGGCAATAACTCCCTGAATTTCGTCAGAAGAAGTTTTGAAACCTTCGCGAACCAGTTCGTAACCTTCATTAACCTTGTCTTCTTGGTATGGCGTCATTGATATAAGTACTAGAGGAGAAGAGAAGAGAAGGTCTATGTCGATAGAAGGTGTAGAGTCAAAAATTCTGATAGCGTAGTCGACCATATTTTGGATTCACCTTTTTATAGTACTTGTGTCAAGGGCAGGTCAAATGACATGCCTAAGTCGACTAATCAGTTTTTATGTCGACAATAATGACCTAGGTCTTGACAGAACTTAAGTTAAGTCGACATGACTATGTGTCGACATACTAATGTCTAAGTCGACAAAACATATTTTAAGTCGACACGTTTATGTGTTGACATACTTGAGTCTGTGTCGACATACTTGTGTCTGTGTCGACACTGACAACTTAAGTCTCGATAGAGTTGTGTCGACACCAACTTTTTGTGTCGACACAAATATCCTCATGACTTATAGTCTCGACAAGGTTGTGTCGACACCTATTCTCCTGTTGACATAGATACTATTTCTATGTCGACACATCCTTTTCCTGTATCGACACAACATACTGAGTGTGTCGACACAACTTGCTTGTGTCGACACAAACTTTGTGCTTAGACAAATTTCAAGAGAAATTTGGTGCTTACTGATGCTACTCCTGGAAACTTATGTTAACCTATTCTAGGTTCAACATACCTAATTCAAATTTTAAATTATTGAATTTAGTTTCATCCAGTGGTTTTGTAAAAATATCAGCTATTTGATTATCTGTTTTTACAAACTCTAGACTAATATTTTCCTTTTCAACATGTTCTCTGATAAAATGAAACTTTATTTCTATATTCTTGGTCCTACTGTGTGATACAGGATTCTTAGCAAAAGAAATAGCACTTGTAGAATCGCAAAATAGTGGTATTCTACTTACCTGGATGTCATAATCTTCTAGTTGATGCTTCATCCACATCAATTGTGCACAGCAGCTACCTGCAGCTATATACTCTGATTCAGCTGTTGATATAGATTCACTGGTTTGCTTCTTGCTGCTCCATGACACTAGCCTCCCACCAAGGAACTGATAGGTTCCTATTGTACTTTTTCTGTCTTCGTTGCATCCAGCAAAATCTGCATCTGAGAAACCTGTTAATAGAAAATCTCTATTCTTAGGGTACCAAAAGCCTAGATCAGGTGTGCCCTTAAGATATCTAAAAATTCTTTTAGCTGTAGTATAATGAGATTCCTTAGGGTATGCTTGATACCTAGCACAGACACATGTTGCATACATGATATCAGGTCTACTAGCAGTCAAGTATAGAATGGAGCCAATTATCCCTCTATACAAAAACTCATCAACAGGTTTCCCTGCTTCATCTTTGCATATAGGCATACTTGTCCCCATTGGAGTTTTCATTGTAGAAGCTGAGTCCAAACCATACTTCTTAATCAACTCCTTGGTGAACTAAGACTGGGAAATGGACAACCCACTCTCAGTCTGTCTAACTTGAAGTCCCAAGAAGAACTTCAGCTCACCCATACTGCTCATCTCAAACTTCCCTTGCATAAGTTTGGCAAACTTCCTACAAAGGCTGTTTTCAGTAGAACCAAAGATAATGTCATCCATATATATCTGGACTAGTATTATCTTGCCTTTTGATTCCCTATAGAATAGAGTTTTGTCTATCTTTCCTCTAGAGAATTTATTCTCAATGAGGAAGGCAGACAAGGTTTCATACCAAGCCCTTGGAGCTTGTTTCAAACCATATAGAGCTTTCCTAAGCCTATATACATAATCAGGAAAGTGAGAGTCTACAAAACCTGAGGGTTGTTCTACATAGACTTCTTCTTTTAAATCACCATTCAGAAATGCTGATTTCACATCCATTTGAAATACTTTGAACCCTTGATAGGCAGCATAGGCTAAGAACAGCCTTATTGCCTCCAGCCTGGCCACTGGAGCAAAGGTTTGATCAAAATCAATACCTTCCTCTTGCCTATAGCCTTTTGCTACAAGTCTAGCCTTGTTCTTAACAATAGTGGCATTCTCATCAAGCTTGTTACTGTAGATCCACTTAGTTAATATTATGTTGTGATCCTTAGGTTTTGGCACCAGTTCCCAAACCTTACACCTTTTGAACTGACTGAGCTCTTCTTGCATTGCATCAATCAAGTTGGTGTCTTGCATGGCCTCTTCAATCTTCTTGGGTTCTATCTGAGACAGGAATCTAGAACATAAAACTGTGTTCATGCTCCTGCTCCTTGTTAGAATAACCTGACTTGCATCACCAATGATCTAGTGAGCTGGATGATCCTTCAGGTGTCTCCTTGCTGGAGGAATTCTGTCAGCATTATGGCTATCTCCAGTTTCCTCATCTTGATGCTCAACATTTTCTTATTCACCTAGAGGGACTTGATATTCCCCTGGATAGTAGGCATCTTTATCCTCATCCAGTTTAGCAGGAGCATCTTCATTGATGGTCAGCTTGTCCAGCTTATCTGTTAGACCTGTAGAACTAACTGAAGAACTAGACAATTCACTGTTAATAAACATTGACTCATCAAATACAACATGCACAGATTCTTCTATAACTTGAGTAGTCAAGTTGTAGATCCTGTATACTCTACTATGGTTGTTGTACCTAACAAATATCCCTTTTAGGTATTTGGCAACAAACTTAGTTTGGTAGTGTTTACCATTGACTAGTACAAAACACTTACTACCAAAGATTCTGAAATAAGATATGTTTGGTTTTCTGTCTTTTAAAATGTGGTAGGGAGTCATCTTGTGTTTCTTGTTGATGGAGGCCCTATTGAGCACATGACATATAGTATTTACTGCCTCAGCCCAGAAGTATTCAGGGAGAGTAGTGTCATTCAGTAGAGTTCTACTGGCTTCAATTAGAGTCTTATTCTTTCTTTCAGCAACACCATTTTGCTGAGGAGTTCTATGTGAAGAGAATTCCTGATGAATCCCAAATTATTCACAGAATTTTGTCATACATTCAGACTGAAATTCAGTTCCATGGTCACTTCTGATTTTTACCACTGAGCTGTTGTATTCATTTTGTATTTGTCTGATAAAAGTCTGGAAAATAGTTGGGGTTTCAAATTTCTACCTCAAGAAGAAGACCCATATAAATCTAGAATAGTCATCCACAACAACAAGTGTGTATGCTTTCCTACCAAGACTATGGACTGTCATAGGACCAAACAAATCCATATGCATGAGATACAGACATCTCTTTGAATCTTTGTAGTCAAGTGACTGAAAAGAGGACTTAGTCTGCTTGCCTTTTTGGCAAGCTGAGCACACACCCTCTTTTATGCACTGAACTTGAGGACAATTCCTCACTAATCCCATGCTGAACAGCAGTCCAATTGACTTATAGTTCAGATGAGCTAGCCTCTTGTGCCATTTGACACATAGAGAAGCTTTCTCTCCTGCAACCAAACAAATAGGTGAGTTGTTAGACTCACACTCTAGGTTAAGGCAATACACATTTCCTTTCCTAGTGCCAGTCAAAATGATCTCTTGATCACTTGACCATTTTACTAGGCACTCCCCTTTGTGGAAAGAAATATTATAACCTAGATCACTAAGTTGACTTATGCTAATCAGGTTGTAACGGTCCAGGCCCGCCAACCCGCGGGACCCAGCTGGCACCGCCGGCCCACCAGTAGTCCAGACCCCGGCCCACTACTGGCAGTAAGCCTATCACATTCAAGCCTGCAGGCCATACACCCCAACCCCTCTCCATTCACAGGCGGGTTGTTGAGGCCTGGGATCGAACCCGAGACCTCCTTGATAAGGAGTTTTCAAACCACTCCTCATCACCTCTGGTTGAAATAGTGAAGGGATTGGAGGTAATTAGGTACCTCGAAAGTTGAGATTTTGAATTAGGATAGAAATGTAATCTAGTTATTTTAAGCACTAAATCTAATCCAAAAATCATGAAACTCGGGAGGAGGGAGTTTTAGGATGTTTTAGACTTATGGTAATTTTCTTGGAATTTTATGATTAAAAAATATTATACTTCATGTGTTAACGGATTATTAGCCCGATTTGTTGTTTCAAATATTTGGAGGAGCGGTTCTTATAGCTAAAGCAGGGCACCCGGACCGTGGTGGAGTACCATCGAGAGTTCGACCATCTGGCTCGATACGCAGATTCCTACCAGCTGTACGAGGCAGGGTATATCAGGAGGTTTTATAAGGGCCTGCGGGAGGACTTGAGGGAGGCTCTGTTGTTTGTATCTGACGGGCCCATCTCCCGGATTTTGGAGATGGCCAAAAGGATTGAGGCAGATTGGCACGCCACCCGGGGCCGGAAACAGCCAGCAGAGGATCAGGGACGGAGAGGTAGAAATGAACAGCGGCGAGGTGCTGTACCAGAGGGGAGGAGGACAGAGGACCAGCCTCGTCAGGACGTGAGGCAGGATCCGAGGGAACAGGTGATATTGGCCCCTCCACCTCTTCGGATGCAGGAGATGCCGAGACCCGGGGGAATGGCGTATCCCCCACCAGAGTGTTTTCTTTGTCATCAGATTGGGCACATTCGGAGGAACTGCCCCATGAGGGGGGCACCACCTCCAGCACCACAGGGCGGCCCACCAGCTCAGCATTACGGAGGTCGAGGACGCGGCCGCGGTCGTGGATACCAGGGGGGAGATCGTAGACAGGAAAGGGAGCAGGTATAAGCCTTGGACCTTGCGCAGCCTCGGAATCCGGAGCAGGTCATAGCAGGTACGCTACAATGCCTCTTTATTCTCATAAAATTTCCCTTTCAATGGTTAAAACTTTGAATCGCACTAGATAGATTAGCAAGGAAGTTAAACTCCCTATAGAACCCTAAGACATCTAATCACCCCAGGTATAGTCTTCATCAGCGGCAAGCCGGCCCGCATGCTGTTCGATACTGGAGCTACTCATTCCTTTGTGTCGGAGACGTTCGTAGAAGGACTGGAAGGTGTGGAGCGGTTCACCGGATCGAGGATGAGGGTGCGACTACCGGATGGATCTGAGCTCCTTACCACGGATCACTGCAATATGGAGGCAGAAATTGGTGGAAAGGCATTCGAGGCTCCAGCGACGATTTTGAGGCTGACAGACTATGACCTGATCCTGGGCATGGTATGGCTACACTAGAACCATGCCCAGATTGACTGCCAAGCAAAGAGGATCACCGTGAGACACGGTGACTCTTTCATTACCATCGAAGGTATAAGACATGTCTCTCGTATACTCTTATCTTCGGTACAGGCCGTTAAGGCCCATCTGCAGGGAGAGGAGGTCTATCAGATTCTATTTGAGATGGAGGAAGTTAAGGAGTCGGTGACAGACATCCCGGTGGTGCGAGATTTCGCTGACATCTTTCCAGAGAAACTGCCAGGACTACCTCCACACTGAGAGCAGGACTTTCAGATACAGCTTGTGCCGGGGGCCAAGCCGGCGTCTAGGGCCCCTTATCGGATGGCCCCAAAGGAGTTGGCAGAGTTTCGGACTCAGTTGCAGGAATTAGTTGAGGCAGGATTTGTTAGACCAAGTTCCTCGCCATGGGGAGCACCGGTCCTATTCATGAAGAAGAAGGATGGGACACTCCGCCTGTGCATCGATTATCGAGCACTAAACAGGCTGACCGTCCAGAATACCTATCCGCTCCCACGGATAGATGAATTGTTCGATCAGCTAGAGGTAGCCCATTATTTCTCGAAGCTGGACTTGAGGTCAGGATACTACCAGCTACGGATCCAGGAGGAGGATATCCCGAAGACGGCCTTCAGTAGCAGATATGGCCTGTATGAGTTCACCGTGATGCACTTCGGGCTCACGAATGCTCCGTCGGCATTCATGAGTCTCATGAACCGGGTTTTCGAGGCCTACTTGGCTGTGTTCGTCATAGTATTCATAGACGACATCCTGATCTACTCTAGGACGGAGGAGGAGCACACTCGGCATCTGGCACAGACTTTGGAGAGGTTGCAGGAGCATCACCTTTATGCAAAATTCAGCAAGTGTCAGTTTTGGTTGAAGGAGGTGGCTTTTCTGGGCCACATTATCAGCGGAGCCGGGTTGGCAGTGGATCCGGCAAAGATTCGGGCAGTTCGAGATTGGCCGCAGTTAAAGACAGCCACCGATGTACGAAGTTTCTTGGGACTTGCTGGTTACTACCAGATGTTCGTGGAGGGGTTCTCTTAGATTGCCCTCCCCCTCACATCTTTGACGAAGAAGGAGGCACCTTTCGTTTGGACCCCGCAGTGCCAGGCGGCTTTCCAGGAGCTGAAGGACCGACTCATCTCAGCCCCTATTCTCGACCTTCCATCGAGAAAGGAAGGATTCCAGGTGTACACCGACGCATCATACCAAGGGATGGGAGCAGTGCTGATGCAGAAAGGACACGTCATAGCATATGCCTCCCGCCATCTGAAGACCCATGAGAAGAACTACCCAGTGCACGACCTTGAGATGGGAGCGGTCGTTTTTGCTCTGAAGGTCTGGCGTCATTATCTTTATGGAGTCCACTGCGACATCTACTCCGACCACAAGAACCTGAAATACGTAGACACACAGAAGGAGCTGAATATCAGGCAGAGGCGCTGGGTGGAGTTCTTAGCAGACTATCAGTATGAGATGCACTACCATCCAGGGAAGGCAAACGTGGTGGCCGACGCATTGAGTCGGAGAGCGGCCACTTCTGAAGACGGGCCCCAGGTTATGTCCATAGAGCTAGTCCGGTCATTCAGGGATATGCAGATATCCCTAGTGTCCGAGGATGATCCAGAGCTGTATAGGGAGTATCTGACATCGATGGTGGCCATAGACGATATTCGGGATCGCATTCGGGATGGACAGAGGACAGATGCGTGGGCAGAGCCGATGTTCCGAGCCTTGGAGGAGCGTTCAACAGGAGATTATTCCCTGAGAGATGGTCTGCTACATTTCAGAGGCAGAGTATATATACCCGCAGGAGGCCAGATCCGAGAGGATATTATGACGGAGGCGCATTGCAGCCGGTACTCTGTGCACCCGGGGATCACAAAGATGACCGCTGATCTGAAGAAGATGATGTTTTGGCTGGGCATGAAGAAGGACATTACGTACTTCGTGACCCATTGCGAGGCATGTCAGTTGGTGAAGGCGGAGTGCAGGAATCCCGCAGGATTGTTGCATCCACTCCCGGTGCCGGAGTGGAAGTTCGACGATATAGCTATGGATTTTATACATGGTCTTCCCCGGTCTCGGACGGGGAACGACTCGATCTGGGTGATTGTCGATCGGTTGACGAAGGTGGCCCGCTTTGTATCGATCAGGAAGGATGATTCGGTGGGAGTGCTGGTGTGGGAAGTTACACCAGGAATAATTACAGGCCGTTTTTCCTTCTGTAATTATATAATAAAGGAGGAAGATGTGGTCCAATAGGAAACCGCCAACTGGACACACTGTTCATCTTCCACCGTTTCCTATCCCTTCACTGTAACCGAAAGGCTATTAAGAGGAGCCTTCATGGCCATTACGGCTTCACCCTTTCACCTCCCCACTTTCTGACTTATAAAAGCCCACTTGGGGCAAGAGGAGAAATTTACACGCTCAAGTAAACGGATCAGATCTTTGTTCTTGCTGTAGGAGAAGTTCGGCTACGCCACCACTGCGCCATGGCACCCCGTCGTTCTTCTCGCCTCCAAACCGCGAACAAGGTCCTCCTCTGCTCCTTCTCTTTCGTGGGTAGATCTTAGGATTCTTAGGAAGGTAGTTCGCGCTCAACGGAGCCGGACTCATCTCTCGTTTTCATGGGGAAAACCATGAAAAAGGTATTTTTGAGTTCGCCGGAAACCGCCACCTCCGGCGGCCAAACCACCGCCGACCGCTAGCCATCGCCTCAACGGAGGTGGTGGTGGTGGTGGCTGGCCAGGGAAGTGACCGGACGACCGGTGACAGAGCGCGAAAGAGCTACAGGAAATATGAGTTCTTGAGTTCTGGTTTTCGGGTTCATGAAGAAGATGAACAGTAGAATTAATTTTATAATATATAGAGTATTATATATTACATAATGGAAAGATATATTATTTGAATATATTTTGAGGCTGCAAAATGAGACACTTAGAGACCGTTTTAGGAAAAAACAACCAGTCGCGAAAAATGTAGCCCTTCGAGTCTAGATTAATCTAAAATTGGTTTCAACTCGTTAGGGTAAGCAGTTCGGCCGCAGCACCCGTTTTAGTGGGGGCTGTACCTAGAGTTGGGCAGAAATTAAAACAGATGCCCACTCTTCGTCCCTTATCCAAATGACCTGAAATTTGGGCAGGGGGTTAATCTTGGTTATACCTAAAGGCAGACCAAAAATGGAAATTTTTGGAGATACTTTGCCTAAAGTTTTTTGTTTTAATTTAATAAACTTAGAGGAATTTATTTAAGTGGTCAAATGACATCCAAACCCTCCCAAATTTTGGTGAGTGGTCCCTGGCTATTAAACCTAGGTCTGTACAAAATTCCAACTGATTTGGTGGAGTTTTGGGTGGGAAACCTTCTACCCTTAACTAGGCATTAGTGAGACATCTTTTAGTAAAAAGTGCACTAAGAGTTTGGAGAGGTCAAATCACCTCAACAGAGGCTGAAACTCTGACCCCTGACTTAGAGGCATGTTATAACCTGCTTGGAGAAAAATGGTGAGGATTAGGGTGGATTTTACCCTAAGAGGCCGGCTCAAATCCAGTGGGTAGGAGTTTGAGGTTTGTGAAGGACATAGGAGCAAAAGCTCTTGTATGCCCTTGAAATTTGGAGGAGAGTGGTATGATATGTTGAAAACCCTCTGATACCACTTGTAAGACCCCCCTTTTTTTTTCTTTTTTTTCCTACCATCGGGGTCTTAGGCCCAGAATCGCCGCTTTGCAGTGACACCTTCACGTCCTGAAGGGTCATCACCACAAGGCGCCGATTCTGCCGGCCAATTCGATCACAGAAAAGTAGCACAATAATTGAAGTAAGAACAATGCAGTCCACAATAATAAATCACATATATATAATAAAAATCTCCACGAAGGGAGTGTCCACAGAAATCATCAGAGTACTACAAAATGCGGGCTTATGCCCGATACAAAATGTCCTCACTACAAGATCACTCATGCGGAAGCAAAACAGAAAACTACTCAGGGTCGAGACTCACGGTCCCGGCTGTATGAACTCCGGAGCTAGACTGCCCCATCTCTAGGCGCACCGATCTCTGGGGCTGCTCCTCCATGCTGGGCTCCACGATCCCCTAAATGATGCGGTTCGAAAACCGTTAGTCATAATGACTAAGCCCTATCATCCCTAGCCGACTGCGGAACGAAATGCTCCAGCAGTGCGGCCCTGAACTCCTCCCAAGTAACCTCCGCAACCTCCCTATCAGCAAATGTCGTGTCCAAAAGCGTCTTCCACCACCTCTTTGCATGGGACTCCAGGCAGGAGAGAACCAGAGCCACCCTCTCCTCCTAGGGACACCGTATCCCGGTCATCATCTCGTACATGATATCTAGCCACTCTTCCGTCCGAACCGCCGACTCTGTCCCCAAATAGGATGGGGGAGAAAGACCCCGGAAGATGCCCAGCAGGTTCCGGCCCCGCAGCCAAACCCGGGGGCCAACTGGCTGAGCACTTTTTGTAACGGTCCAGGCCCGCCAACCCCGCGGGACCTAGCTGGCACCGCCGGCCTACCAGAGTCCAGACCCGGGCCCACTACTGGTAATCAGCCTATCACATCAAGCCTGCAGGCCAATGCACCCCAACCCCTCTCCATCTAGGCGGGTTGTTGGTGGCCGTAGCCCCCCTTAGATGAGTCAAACTCGATAGTCAAGCCCGCACTACGGGGACTTCCCAGGAGGTCACCCATCCCAGTACTACTCCAGCCCGAGCACGCTTAACTATGGAGTTCTTTCAACTCTCATCACCAATTGATCTGCAGCTCAATTGGTGATGAGAGTTGAAAGAACTCCATAGTTAAGCGTGCTCGGGCTGGAGTAGTACTGGGATGGGTGACCTCCTGGGAAGTCCCCGTAGTGCGGGCTTGACTATCGAGTTTGACTCATCTAAGGGGGGCTACGGCCACCAACAACCCGCCTAGATGGAGAGGGGTTGGGGTGCATTGGCCTGCAGGCTTGATGTGATAGGCTGATTACCAGTAGTGGGCCCGGGTCTGGACTCTGGTAGGCCGGCGGTGCCAGCTAGGTCCCGCGGGGTTGGCGGGCCTGGACCGTTACACAGGTTATGTTTTAAACCCTTTGCATAAGCCACTTTAGTGATAATAATTGAATCACAAGATATGTTACCAAATCCTTTGATGATTCCCTTTTCTGATCCACCAAAGATAACTTTTGGTCACTTCTTTATGGGCATATAGTCCCTCAACATCTTCCTTGTTCTAGTCATATGTCTGGAACAACCACTATCCATGTACCATATAGTGGTATGGTCACTTGGATTTATCTGCAACAAATAATGAATCACTTACCCTTAGAAACCAACTTGCTAGTGGGTCCTAGGTCCTTGTTAGTTTTAAACCCTGTGACTGATCTAACAGGAATCCTACTTTTGGTTTTAACACTTAAGTTAAACCAGCAATCCATGGCAAAGTGTCCCACCTTGCCACAACACCAACACTCAAACCTTTTATACCTCTTCTTAGGTACATGCCTTCTAACTTTATTGTCAGTATACTTATTAAGTGTTGGTGCTGGAACAACATTCTTCAAGAACTCCTCTTGAATATGATGGGCATGCCTATAGATTGGTCTATTTGCATTAGTACCCTTGCTCATGAATTTTTCATGCTCACAGTGACCATGTGTAATGTCATGATCATACCTGTTAGTAGGATTCACTACCTTCTTAAAGAAAATAGGGGGATTAACAGCTAGAGGCTGAACTGTGGATTTACCTTTTCTATGAGAATTGGTAGCCCTAGTTCTTCCCTTAAAGCCTAGACCAGTCTTTCCTTTTTGTGAAACAAAATTATCTATCAAAGGTAAGACTGATTTTGGCTTGGAGAATTTTGCCACTAGCTCTCTCTCTTGCTGAAGTTTTCCCTCCAGTTTCTTGATATGATTCTCTTTGAATGAGATTGTACCCATCTGAATAACTGTAATGTTTTTCAATTTGGCAACCTCATTCAATTTTTATCCAGCAGTTTTGCTGAATCTACTGCAGCCAGTTTGAGAGACTCAATCTCCTTGGCCTGCTCTTTAACAAGAAACTTGCTCTTCTTTAGAGCATGCAACAACCCACCATGCTCATCAATGAGTTGGTGAACATCCCCCTCAGACTAAGATCCGTCCACTTCTTTTGAATAAGATGCTTCTGATTTTGATCCTGTAAAGTAATCTGAGACTGAGGAAGAATTGTTTACCTTTCTTGGTCCAGGCTGATCCTGGCACTTATCTTCTTCATATTGATCCATCAGCCCTTTACAACAATACTCTTCCACTCTATTTATGGAGTCTAGCATCTGTAGGAATTCTAGTTCCCTGGAATCCTCTTCTATTGAGAAAAGTCCAACATATGCTTCTGCCACTTCTTCTTCAGATTTAGAATATGAAGAGTCTGTCCAACTCTTCTCCTTCTGAGCCACTAGAGACTTCTTCTTCTTGCCTTTGACCAACTGCTTCTTCTTGTCCTTTGACTCCTTTCTTTTGTCAGGATAGTCAGCTATGACATGCTTAGACCTATTGCAGCAATAACACACAATCTTAGAATTAGATTGTTTACCAGGTTTAGAAGCATACCTGTCCTCCTTAGGTGTTTTCTTCTTCCTGTAGTATTCATCCTTGGAATAGGATGCTGATGAAGGCCTGGTTCTCAATTTCTTTTTCTTCATGAACCTTTGAAATTATCTAGTAAAGGCAACAAATTCTATCAGATGTGTGACTATCTAATGTACTTGTTTCAGGAACACCTTCTTCTGCTTTAGTACTCCTTCTAGGTGGAGAAGGAGATTTTCTCCTACCCTTCCTTGAGCCCTCAGCCTTGAAGGCTACTGACTTTTCTTTATGTTCAGATCTGCTGCCCTTCTCTTCCTCTTTCCTAGCAGTAAGCTGCATTTCATATGAAAGCAGTTTTCCAAAAAGTATAGGTGGTGGTGTGTCAGCCAGTTTGGCCACTTCCCTGATGGCACATATCTTAGTGTCCCAATCCTTTGTTAGGGACCTAAGAAACTTGCCATTTAATTCATAAGTACTGAAGACTCTTCCATATGTCATCAGTTCATTCACTATTCTGAAATTTTTTTATAGCATTCAGCTATGCTGTCAGTTTTATTCTGCCTAAAGATCTCATATTCCTGATTTATCATAGACTTTCTGTCCTCTCTGACTTCTTCTGTGCCTTCCATATAGAAAATCAATGTATCCCACATTTCTTTGGAAGTTTTACAGTGCACAAGATTCTAGAATGTTGCATCATCTATGGCACTTACAATTATATTCTGAGCTCTTTTATCTAATGTATCAAAGATGATTTCATCCTTAGTCATCTCTGAATAACTCTTTGGAGTTTGAATGTTTGCATCAAGAACTGAAACCTTCATTGGGATGAAGGGGCCTTCCTGTACTGTGATATAAATTCTTGGATCAGATGCTTCCATAAATAGCCCGACCCTTTCTTTCCAAATGCCAAAAGATTCTTTCCTGCATATGGGTAATTTCATAGAACCAAACTCCTTTTGATTTTCACTTGAACCCATTCTTGTTGTCTGTTATTTGCCTCGGAGAAATCCTCTGACTGTTAGGTCAAATTCTGAGGAACCTCCCTCTGATACCACTTGAAAGACTTTGTTTCAAGAGCCTAAACACCTAGAGGGGGGGGGGGGGGTTGAATAGGTTCTAATTTTTTTGATTCTTTTTTATTTTAAGTCAAATAGATATTTGTTACTTCTTTTAGCACAGAATAATTCTATCTACAGAAATTAAAACAACACAGCAGACACCCAATCTATAATGGTTCCCCAAGATATGGGTACATCCACTTTCCCTGTTCGCCTATCCAGCAGATAACTGGATTCAGCCTAACTTCCTTCCACTGGCTCGGATCCGCAGATCTTACAAACTCAGAACCCAAAATGGTTCCTACACCTCAGACTTTACACAAGTCCTACCTCAGATTCTTCCCTGAATCCTACCTCAGGCCTCAGCCTTTATAATTAGGATTACAACTCAGACTTACCACAAGTCCTACCTCAGGCACACTACCCTACCTCAGCCTTTATAATTTTAGGCTTACAATCTCAGATCTAAAAATAGATCCTACAAGAATTTGTGAGTAATAAGTATCAGAAAACTTCACCAACTAGATTTCTCTGTTGATGTTGTCTTCTTGATCAGTTCTTGTATAGACTGATCCTTCTGATCCAACCTAACTTAGCTTTTCAAAGCTTCTTGATTAGAACAAAATAAGTTGGATCTTCTTTGTTGATGAAGATGATCTTCAATCAACTTCTTCCTTATATTCAGATTGAACTCTGAATCTTTCTTGCAGACATCCCTTGATCAGTAAGAATTCTTCTTATTGATGCCTCACGTTTTTGTATATGTTTTTCGTTTCCGATCTGTCTCTTATATAGAGCTTGTTTCATGGTTACCGGCTGATCCGGTTCATAACAAACTTCTGACAGTTCTGATAGTGTGTCAGACCGGTTAGTTATGACAGCTGTCAAGTCACCAGTCACATCACCAGGTTCTTCAATGTCTTTCAAACTTAGCACACAACACTCAGCAGACTGCTACACATGTGTCGACATATATAGGCTAAGTGTCGACATAAGTCTTCAAGGTGTCGACATAAATACTCCAAGTGTCGACACAGTCATACTTCTGCTTCTCGACACTGCTTTTTGTTGTATGTGTTGACACAAGTCCTGTGTGTCGACACAGCAGCTTCTTGTCTCGACATTTCTGTTGATGACAGATTGCGTTGAGTGTTTGTCAAATGGCATTGAGTGTGTGTCGACACAAGTCCTGTGTGTCGACACAATTACTTCTGAACTCGACACACACTTTTGAGAGTTGGTGTGTCGACACAAGTCCTGTGTGTCGACACAATTGCTTCAGGTGTCGACATAGCTCCTGAGTGTCGACTCATCTTCTGTTTTAAGTGTCGACACAATTCTATTTTAAGTTGTCGACACAATTCTGAATGTCGACATAATTCTGTTTCTTTAGGGGTCGACATAGCTTTGAGTGTCGACACAACTTCTTTATAAGTGTCGACACATTTTGCCAGTGTGTCGACACAGCTTCCCTGAGTGTCGACATAGCAGCTGGGTGTTGACATAGCTTCTTCATAAGTGTCGATACATTTTGCCTGTGTGTTGACACAGCTTGCCTGAGTGTCACACAGTCTCCTTGAGTGTCGACACAGTTTCTTCACAAGTGTCGACACTTGTACTTAGAAAATTTTCCTTCAAACTTTTAAACCTGCACAATGAAACTCAAACTTCTATCAAATGCACATTGATGACTATCAATGACTAAGTTGTGGCTTCTCCAAATCTAGTACACATTTTCCAATGTACCCAACAGAGCCTACAATGATCAACATGGATCTCATTGCCAATTGCTTGGATCACAATGCTCTCAACTTCAAAAAAAATTCCTGAGGTTTCCCAAACACAGGCTTTATAGCTCACTGGAAGCTATCACTGATGTTAGTACTATTGCCACACGATAGGGACAGAAGTCTGATGGAGACGGCGACCCCCAACATGATGAAGAAGGAGACGACATGCTTCCAGAAGATCTTTCTCCGTCTCCAGTCAAAGACTTGCGATGCCTTGGTGATCTTGTGGAGCGACGCTACAATCTCCGCCCTCGGCGCTTGTCAAACTTTTAATATTCATTTGCATTTATTTGAGAAGAGTTTTGAATTTGCATTTATTTGAGTCTTTTATTTCATCATTAAACATTGGAGTGTTATATTTTCTTTATTTTGGCTGCATGTAGCCTAACCTTATGGTGAGCCTATATAAGGCCATGTATTGTTATTTTTTTCATTTTAAGTTGAATGATAAGAGAATATTTGAAACCCTCATCCTCCTCTTGAGAATTCCCTCCTCCTCCTCCTCCTTTTTCAAAGATTTCGGCCAAGGCCCTCTCTCTCCTATCCAAGCCGCCGACCTTTCTTCCTCCCCTCCCTCAAGTTCTCGACCACCCCTCCTAGCCGCCACCTTTCTCTCCCTCTCCATCCTCTTAATTTTCCTCCACCACTAACAAAATTGCCTAGCCCACTCCATCTCTCAAAACCAGACCACCCCTCCTATATTTTCTAGCCGTCACCTTTTCTCTCTCCACCGTTAACACCCAACCACCTTCAACACCCCAGAACTCGACCACCTGCAACCCTACCACAACTGACTAACCCACAATTTTTTGGGTGGAATTCGGCCAAGGCAAAAGTGATCCCTCCTTGTGAATCCAACTCCGGTGTGAAGCGATAAAGGAGGATGAGTCTTATCACCATTCGGGGTGACTCCGGCGGAGCCGTTGGAGAGCGATCCAAGTTAGTGAATCAGAATCTTCCATTCTGATTGGGTAACAAAACCTTTTAACTTTTGGTGTTTTTCCCTCTAGATTTTCATTGTGGTGGATTACGTTGGCGTGATCTTTGAAATGTTGGATTTATCGTGGTTTTCTTCGATTGATTTTGTTGTTCATCCTTATTTTATTAAAGTTCGAGAGGTTTGACGAACCTTCATTTTCTTTTTGTTGCGAGAGATCTACCGTTTTCGAATCATAAATATTGGTAGGTCTCTTTTGGTACAACCTTTGCTCGATCGGACCGGGTGGCTCCTTTTAGCCAAAAAGAATATTGGCCTATAGCCTTTTATTCGATCCTAATAAGTTTGGCTACCCATAGGATAGCATTTAATTGATATAATTGCTTAGCGTGTGCGCTGCATTGGAATTTGTGCGAGTGTAAAATTTGATCGTAGAGAGACAATCGTGCTTAGTCCATAGATTTTACGGTGTCAATGTTTGAGCCTACATTGATTTGGTATCAGAGGGAGGTTCACGTCAATTTCCTAATTGGCACCCTCCCCCCTCTTGCTTAGTATGTCGACACGCACATGTCTGACACGCACATGTCTGACACGCCTTTTTGTCAAAATGACAAAAAAATATTTCTGGTCTGCCAATAGCGGCCTAAAAAATTTATTTTTCTGCAAAAAAATCAAAAATTTTTTTAGTAAGCTCTTTATTATTTTTAGTAAGAAAATAATAATAAAAAAATTTCTACCCTAGATATTAAGCGGGAACAATTCCTTTTGTTGTCTTTTTCCTTAGGATAGAACTAGTGTTTATTTGCATGCGCACTAGATTAGGCACAGAGTATTCCCCATCTTCCTCCCATATGGCGGACGAGCGGGGTGAGGTTCACGCTCCCACAACGATTGATGAACTCTGCCTGGAGTTCAATGATCAGTTGACGACGATTAGGGAGATGCTTCATGAACTGATATTAAATCTCGCGGCTCCATGTAATCAACTCGCCAACCAACGTGCAGAAGGAAATAATGATCATAACATTAACAATAATAATAAAAATGTCCCGCATGCACCGTATGAGTTTGATATTACTAGGGCCTTCCGAGTCAAACCCCCATTGTACGATGGATTGGGAGAACCCCAAGTTTTCCCTGACTGGGTGATGGAAATAGAGTGCTACTTTAAGTGACACAATCTGTCTGACATGGATAAGGTGCGAGTAGCGAGGATTAAGTTGTTATGTAGGGCTAAGATATTCTAGTTTAATGAGGAACGTCATCTGAGAGCCTAGAACGGTGAAATACTCATTGGTTGGGCAGGCATGAAGGCCATGCTGACAGACCAGTACGTCCATACGTACCATTGAATGCAGATGTTTGATGATTTGGCTACCCTTAAACAAGGGAATATGTCAGTCTCTGAGTATATGAGTCTTCTTAAGGATATTTTGGTTAGGTGTGGTGTGAGGGAGATGCCAGAGATCACCCTCTCTAGGTTTTGTAAGGGGTTAAACCCCGAAATTCAGGGTAAAGTACTGCGTTTTGGTCACGCCGACCTAAACACCACTTTCAACGTTGCATTAGATATTGAGAAGCACAACGTTCATAAAAATAAGACTCGCTCGTATTAGAAGGGAAAGTCCTTCTTAGGACCACCTCCCACCTCCACCTATAAGGATAAGGGAAAGTTCTGGTCCACTGACTCGAACTCCGTAGTTGTGATTGCTAGGAATAGTAGAAACCCAATGGGTGAGAGAGTTCCTGTAGGAAGGGTTAGCAAAATGAATGCTACCTGTTTTGCTTGGAGGATTCAGGGTCATTACGCTTGTGAGTGTCCTACTAATCCCAAGCCCTTAGCCCTCTTAGATTCCACATGTGAGTCTGACGACCTTATATATGAGGCAGGAGAAGATAACGAGTCAGAAGGAGTACCGAGCGATATAGAGGATGATTCCCACATGATGGTCATGCAGTGTATTCTGGCTACTCCAAGTGCTTTAGATGACTGGAATAGGACGAATATCTTTTCGTTAAATTTTGAGTGGAGAGAAGTGGTGTAAGTTTAGCATAGATAGTGGTAGCTGTATGAACATAATTTCTGAAAATGCAGTGATCCGAATTTCATTAGCTACTGAGCCGCACCCTCACCCTTATAAGGTTGCATGGGTAAGTAATATATCCCTCTCTGTATCGAAGCGTTGTTTGGTACCCCTTACCATCAAGGCTTATTTTGAAAAGGTTTGGTGTGACGTCATCCCCATGGATGCATGTCATGTCTTATTTGGATGCCCATGGATTTATGACCATGATGTTACTCATCTAGGGCGAGCTAACACCTATGTGTTCAAATTTAATGGCAAGACCATTATTTTTAAACCTACTCTGCCTAAAGATCCTTCGGTCTCTTCTAAAGACACTATCGTGCCTGTAGAGAAGAAAACGTTAAGCTTGATAGGTAAGAAGGAGTTTGAGCACGAGTCTTTTATAGATGGTGTCATATATGCGCTAGTATCTTTGCAAGTCAAGGAAGATAGATCCTCTTTCGAGAACTTACCACTAATGTTGAAGACCCTATTAGAGGAATTTAAGGATGTCTACCTAGATGATTTATCGCCCGAGTTACCCCCCATGCATTATATTCAACATGAGATTGATTTCGTTCCGGGTTCCTCGTTGCCCAATTTTCCCCATTATCGACTAAACCCCTCTGCACACCTAGAATTGCAAAAACTAATTTCGGATTTGCTAAGTAAGGGGTTAATTTGTCATAGTAAGAGTCCTTGTGTCGTACCCACATTATTGGTCCCTAAGAAAGATGGTTCTTGGAGAATGTGTGTAGATTATAGGGCTATTAATAAAATAACTGTTAAATATAGATTTCCCATCCCTCGTTTGGATGACTTATTGGACATGTTAGTCGGGGCCACGATTTTTCTAAATTAGATCTTAAGAGTGGCTACCATAAAATCAGGATTAGGGAGGGAGATGAGTGGAAGACGACATTTAAATCATAGGAAAGACTTTATGAGTGGTTGGTGCTCGGGGAAGGGCTCACCAATGGCCCGAGTGCATTTTCGAGGTTGATGACCTTAGTGTTTGATGAGTCCGATTTATATAGGGTTTTTGGGACTCATCTGGGCTTACTTTCTTGCATGTGCACTACTTTTTCAATTGGAAAAGTTATATTTTTGTTTAGATCTTCATTGACCACATTGTGCATTGTTTTGGCCCATGGGTGTGCAATTGCGCATTCTTTTGTTTGGGGTATGCACATGGTGCTCCCCATGGCTCTTTTTGTTATTTTTATGTTGTGTATTGGTGCTGGGAGCTTGTGCTCCAGCTTGGTTTTTGCTGTCCAGGTGGTGCGTTTTCCCCAAGGCAGGAATTATGATTTGTGGAAAACGCACGGTCGTGTGTTTCCTTAGCGCACGGTTTCTTCCTAATCATGCGTTTTACTTAGTCGAGTGGATCTCAACGAGTTTCGTCGAGATGAACTCGACGATTATAAACGCACTGTTTCGGCCAAACCGTGCGATAAGGAAACACACGGTTTTCCTGTACCTTTTGTTTTGGCACCATTCTGTGGTTAATCGTGCAATTTACTCACGGACGGGCGGCAGCGCCCGTGCGCGAGTAAAATGCACGGTTCCTCTATTTACTCTTGCATTCCTGCGCTCTATCATAACCCATGCGATTTCCATCATGCATGGGCGAAAGTGCCTGTGTGCGAGTAAAACGCACGGGTCAATGCATCTTCATCTGCAAGCTTGGCCTGGAAGTTAATAACGCACGATTAGCGCACGGTCGTGCGCCAAACCGTGCGTGCCTATTTTTCTGACCTACTTCTATTTAAGCGCAGATTTTCCCCCTTTCGAGGGAGCTTCATCTTGAGCCATTCCAACCGCCGTTTTAGGGCAAAGCTCTGCCCTTCCACCTCCGCCCTTCATCGTCCACCAAGGAGAGAAGCTCCGGCCATGCTCGCGAAGCTTATTCCTTGTCGGTGCTTGCTCTCGGCCTTCTCCATCATCTTTTAAGCTCCATTTCGAGTTTAGATGTTGTATCCATCAAGAAAAGGGAAGCTTGCAACTTTCTTTCGCATCGTGACACGAAGAAGATGGGTCCATTGGAAGGTAGTGACATCCCTTCTCTACCCCGGATGTAGTTGAGGACCGAGGTTGGACACGGATTGACAACCCAGTGATTCCTTCTGTGACCCCTCGATGAGCCTTCGTATTCGGTCGATCTCTTGACTTTTTCTTGCTTTCTTGCTAAATATTGGTGTTTAAATCTATTTATGTTGATGATGTTCACTTTAGTTGTAATCAATATTAGTTTCATGACTATGCGAGCTTGTATGGATTTGCTGCTTTAGTTGCTTGAGTAGCGCATATTTTTCCATCAACCATGACAACTTACTTTGCCTCTCTAGCGATTGCTAGAGGCATGCATAGCGAAGAGGTGCTCTCGACCCTCATTCCGCCATTCTCACAACCTCATCTGCAAGCCTACTCGTCCATCCGCCCAGCGATTCGGTGCATAGCGTCCCGTGTAGCCTTCCATCCCGCCTGGCGAAGCATCGCATAGCGGCGAAGCATAGGAGTAGTTGTTAGTGTTTTACTTCATCTGCAACCAACCAAACCCCCTATTCGTAGGTTAGGACCTTTGACTTCAATCTCAAGTCCTCCTTAAAATTAACTCCACCTTGATGTGTCCCCTCGAGATTGATACTTCGGAAAATTTGCCCATTTTATATTACTTTTGTGATCGGTACACTTGCCGTTCAACGCATCAAGTTTTTGGCATCTTTGTCGGGGAACACAGTCGTGTGAGTTTTTAGAGAGGGAGATAGGAGATAGAAGCCCTTTTCCATTTTTTCATTTCATTTTTCTTTGTTCATTTTCTAGTTATTTTAGTTGTTTACCATTTCTTTTGTTTATTTCTTTTTGCCCTTTTCTGATTTTTTTGTTTAGAAATCAGATCCGTGTTATTTTTATTCTAGTTGTGTAGAACTTTTTTTGGTAAATATTTTTGTTCGCAATGTATTCTGTAGCTGAGTGCTATCTACTTAGCACTTTGTGCCGATACATCGACGCCATGGCTGTTATGAATGTCGAGCACTGTATTCGATGTTTGCAATGTATAGGTGTAGGCCACATGTTGAAGGATTTCCCTCGTTTGTGCGAGCCTTCTCCATCTGTAGGCGTGTGCGCAACAACCTCCTGTTTGCGGAAGACTGTTGTGGACAGGCCTACCAGTGTATTTCCTCGCCCATACACTGACATCGCTCATCTGGCTCATTCTTACTTGTTAAGATTACCGAAGAATCTCTCGCTGCATACAGATCCTTTATGGGTCCCTCAGTCCCTTTTAACGAGCTTCCCTTGAGTGATGACGATCACTCTGGTGTTAGCCTGCAAAAAGAGGATCAGGAATCCATGGGCGCTCCTGTATGGGACGCAGAGATTTTTCCTATCGACAGGGTGGCGTCTGTGAATGATTTTGTTATGGGGCATGCTCATTCAGTGCTTGCTTTTGAGAGCAGTTTTGCCGTTCTGCAATTTTTGCCTGATGGTGTTATGCCATTTTTGTGTGAGTCGGCTGATGATGCTGTATTTTTGGATGATTCAGTGCCCAAGGTTGCATCGAGGTGGGAATAAGATTCTTCTATCTCCGAAGGAGAATGTGGATCTTCAGAGCACTTTAACGCACCCCGGTGGGATGAGGAATATCCTCTTTCATATGCGGAGGTTTTCACCTCCTTATTGGACGAGGCCATCCCCCCTAGCACCATGGACCTTGAGTTCTCGGATTCCCCACGATACGAGTCATATGATACTGATAATGATCTCTGCTCGGATCCTGCTGGGAGTGAGACCAGGACAACTCCCCCTATTTTTGATTATTTTAGTTCTTCCTCTCGATTATTATCTGAGCCTGTGTAGGCTGAGTCTCCACGGGTGTGTTGGGATGACGATGAGCCTTGTGCTCATGTCGTTGCCATCGCTTCCCACAAATCTCTGGTTGATGACGCCTTGCTGGGCAAGGATTTATTTTGTGATAAGATGAGTTAGGACCATCGCTCCTCTTCTTATTTCCTATTTCCTCTACCTGTGTTGGGTAGGTATAATTATTTGGGTAGAGGGGTAACTGTTTTATCACCATATCGGTACCCGTTATCGAAATGGATAATGGAACAGTTACCTGTGCACTTCTCTTTTCATAGACCCATTAGCTAGAAATGTATAGAATTTAATAAGTCGTGTTGGGTGGACAATAACCCCAGTAGTTATCTTACATTTACTACATTTTTTATTTTCATGTCTATCTTAGTTTTAGTATTACTTTGTATTTTGTCTATTTTTCTTTTGTTTTTGTGGAGCTCACCCCAGCAGGTATTCATGGCAACTTCGTATTGGCGGGGTTGTGATTCTTCATTTGGTGGTCCTGCTTCTGTTTTTCACGTGTCTTCTGGTATGCTCACTGGGTGAGCATTGGATAACCTCTTCCCTTGTCTCTATCTGATTTAAATTTCTATATCATATGTTGTGGAGCTTAGTTTAACTCTGGGGGAGAGCCAATATTTATTACCTTTTGCACGCGCACATTTCATTTGCATACTAGAAGCTTTTATTGTTTTATTTTGATTAGTTCATTGCGTCGCAGACCATTGCACCCACATGAGCGCGTGCTTAGTTATTAGCGTGCTGCGAGTTAAACTCATTTCTTTTATATGATTTGGGAAAATTATTGTGCTGACATAGGATTGTGAGATGGAGTAAAATGTTGACTCCTGCAATGCTCCTATTCGAGTGCTCTCATCTCGTGTAGAAATTGGAGTAGATTTAATTTTTCTGTATGCTTATAGTTTTATATTTTTCTATTTGCGTAAAGACTTTTTATTCTACTTAAAAATTGGTGAATTCGGTGTGAATCGAACGGTTGTGTAGGGATGTGTGTAGTCGTCACTAGACTCGTTTTGCTCGAGTTGGGAGGAAGGATCATCTTTCTCGGTGGCTAAGAACTTGCCCCAAGCTACTCTCGAAGCATTGGTGCATGGTTAGTCAAGCGTGAGCGTGATGTAGGGCATCATTTTTGCCCGGTTGAGTTTTGTACCATTCCTAAGGTCTTATCCTTACTAAGCCCTGTTGTGCCTACCCCTTCTTTTGATTCAGCTCCACCATTACTTCACCAAAGCCTTATAGCCGATCCTAGTGGCACCTAAGTTGTGTTTTAGTGTTTTACATTTTGGGGTGTTGATGTGGTGATATTCTTTGTGAATATGTGGATGTGTTCCAAATGTTTATATTTGCGGAAATTGTTAAAATAAAGATGATTTGAAAAAATATTTATATATGTGAAAAAAAGTGAAAAGAAAAAGTATAATTGAAAATTCTATTTGAGATGAGTTTGTATTTGGAGTAGGTGGTGCACACACCCATATTTTAAAAATTAAGTCTGGGGGTGTGGTGTACCCGCATGTATTTTGGTTAACGGATAGATTCTTTTTTATGCTAGCTCATTTGGGTTAGGTGCGTAGCCTTCTTATTTATCTTTGTTTACCTCACCGAAACCTAAGCCCCATGATTCTCCTAAAGTCTTATGGATTCTCTCTTGAGTCGAACTAGTACCGTGGAGAGTGTGTGAATGGGCAAGCGTATGGTCCCCGACATTGGTGGATTCCTTTGGAGGTGATCCTGAGCCCCGGTCTTTGGCAAAGCTCCTCTTAGTGGCCTGCCTACTTTCTCCCTACACGTGACCGAAAGATTCACCGAGATTCAATTTTTGAGTAGTAATAAAATTTTGATACGCATTGTGAAAAGTATAAACTATTTTGCATACTTAGAAATTTCCTCTATTATATTTTTACGCGCGCAAGAATGCGACTTCGCATGGTAATCCGTATCTCAATTTCTTTGTTAGCTAGTTTATTTTCAATATCTGCATAGATTTTGTTTGCTTGGGACGCACAAATAGGTAAGTCTTGGGGTGTGATGAATCCGATTTATATAGGGTTTTTGGGACTCATCAGGGCTTAATTTCTTGCATGTGCACTACTTTTTCAATTGGAAAAGTTATATTTTTGTTTAGATCTTCATTGACCACATTGTGCACTGTTTTGGCCCATGGGTGTGCAATTGCACATTCTTTTATTGGGGGTATGCACATGGTGCTCCCCATGGCTCTTTTTGTTCATTTTATGCTGTGTATTGGTGCTGGGAGCTTGTGCTCCAGCTTGGTTTTTGCTATGCAGGTGGTGCGTTTTCCCCAAGTCAATAATTTTGATTTGTGGAAAATGCACGGTCGTGCGTTTCCTTAGCGCATGGTTTCTTCCTAATCATGTGTTTTACTTAGTCGAGTAGATCTCGACGCGTTTTGTCGAGATGAACTCGACAATTATAAATGCACGGTTAATGCACAGTTTTGGCCAAAATGTGCGAGAAGGAAACGCACGGTTTTCCTTTACCTTTTGTTTTGGCACCATTCTGTGGTTAATCGTTTGATTTACTCACGCACGGGCGACAGTGCCCGTGCGTGAGTAAAATGCACGGTTCCTTTATTTACTCCCGCATTCCCGCGCTCTGTCATTACCGGTGCGATTTCCTTCATGCACGGGCGAAAGCACCCATGCGCGAGTAAAACACACGGGTCAATGCATCTTCATCCGCAAGCTTGGCCCGGAAGTTAATAACACACGGTTAGCGCACGGTCATGCGCCAAACCGTGCATGCCTATTTTTCTGACCTGCTTTTATTTAAGCGCAGATTTTCCTCCATTTCGAGGGAGCTTCATCTTGAGCCATTCTAGCCGCCGTTGTAGGGCAAAGCTCCACCCTTCCACCTTCGCCCTTCATATTCCACCAAGAAGAGAAGCTCCAGCAATGCTCGCAAAGCCTATACCTTGCCGGTGCTTGCTCTCGGCCTTCTCCATCATCTTTTAAGCTCTATTTCGAGTTTATACGCTGTATCCATCAAGCAAAGGGAAGCTTGCAACTCTCTTCTGCATCGTAACACGAAGAATACGGGTCCATTAGAAGGTAGTGATAGCCATTCTCTACCCTGGACGTAGTTGAGGACCGAGCTTGGACGCGGATTGACAACCCTACGATTCCTTCTGCGACCCCTCGATGAGTCTTCGGATTCGGTCGATCTCTTGACTTGTTCTTACTTTCTTGCTGAATATTTTTGTTTAAATTTATTTATGTTGATGATGTGCACTTTAGTTGTAATCAATATTAGTTTCATGTCTATGTGAGCTTGTATGGATTTACTACTTCAGTTGCTTGAGTAGCGCCTATATCTCCATCAACCACCGCAGCATACTTTGCTGCTCTCGCGATTGCTATAGACGTGCGTAGCGAAGAGGTTCTCTCGACCCTCATTCCGCCGTTCTCACCACCTCATCCGCAAGCCTACTCGTCCATCCGCCCAGCGATTCGGTGCATAGCAGCCTGTGTAGCCTTCCATCCTTCCTGGCGAAGCATCGCATAGCAGCGTTGCATAGGAGTAGTTGTTAGTGTTTTACTTTCTTCATCCGCAACCAACAAACCCCCCTTCGTAGGTTAGACCCTTGGACTTCAATCTCAAGTCCTCCTTAAAATTAACTCCACCTTACTGTGTTCCCTCGAGATTGATACTTGGGAAAATTGGCCCATTTTATATTACTTGTGCAATTGGTACACTTGCCGTTCAACGCATCAGTGTTCATGTCTTTTTTGGGAAAATTTGTAGTTATTTACTTTGATGATATCCTAGTACTTATCTCCTCACCGAACGATCATGAGTCTCACTTGAGGACAATACTTACCATATTGCGAACGGAGAAATTATTTGTTAATCTAAAAAAATGCACGTTTAATGTTCCATCTGTGGAGTTCCTAGGTTATATAGTAAGTTCGGAGGGCATCCATGTTGACCCTAAGAAGGTCTAAGCCATCAAGGATTGGCCGGAACCAACCAATATATGGGATGTTCGGAGTTTTCACCGATTAGCTACTTTTTACCGCCGATTTATCAGGGAATTTAGTAGTATCATGACACCAATCACACAGTGCTTGAAGAAGAGAGATTTTATGTGGACCAAATCGGCCGCCAAAGTGTTTGAAATAATTGAATCCCGAATGTCGGAAGCTCCTCTTTTACATTACCATATTTTAATAAATTTTTTGAATTGTCATGTGATACGTCTGGAGTCGGTATTGGTGGTGTCTTGAGTCAAGAGGGACATCCTGTTGGAAACTTCAGTGAGAAACTCTCAGTACTGAAATTAAATTATTCTAATTATGATAGAGAATTTTATGCAGTTATTCGGTGTCTACAGCATTAGCAACATTATTTGATCTCTAAGGAATTTGTTATTCTATCCGAACACGAGGCGTTGATGTTTATTAATTCCCAAAATAAAGTTAGCCCAAGGCATGTTAAATGGGTCTCCTATCTTCAGGAGTACACCTTTATAATTAAACATCTTAAAGGAACTCTTAATCGTGTGGTGGATGCTCTTAGTCGTGTCTCCTTATTGTTGTCTATGCTAGAGGTAAAAGTGATTGGTTTTGATAGAATAAAGGATGAGTACGTTAATTGCCCGGATTTCAAGGAAATCTATTATTCCACTCTAAACAACTCTCCCACTACCATTTCAGCATACTATATTCAGGATGGTTATTTATTTAAACATTCGAAGCTTTGTATTCCTCGTTCTTCCCTTCGGAATTTCATTGTATGGGAGTTACATAGTGGTGGTCTAGGTGGACATTTCGGGCGTGATAAGACAATTATGTTAGTAGAAGACAAGTTCCACTGGCCAGGCCTTAAATCTACGATTAATAAAATTGTTGGAAGTTGTCGCGCGTGTCAATTAGCAAAAGGTAGTAAAACGAATGAGGGACTTTATACCCCTCTTCCGATTCCTTTCATTCCCTGAGAAGATGTTAGTATGGATTTTATTCTATGCTTACCAGTCACGTTTAGACGTCATGATTCCATTCTAGTGGTAGTCGATCGATTTTCTAAAATGGCCTATTTTATTGCATGTAATAAGACCAACGATGCGTCACATGTATAAAAGCTATTTTTAAGGAATTTGTTGGGCATAGGGGCGTTACAAAAACTTTAATGACCGATAGGGATGTAAAATTTACTAGTTATTTTTGGAAGACCCTGTGGAGGATTATGGGTACCAAACTATTATTTTCTTCGGCCTACCATCCACAGACGGATGGGAAAACAGATGTGGTAAACAGAAGTTTGGGTTGTTTGCTACGTTGTCTTGTGGATGACCACAAGGGTACGTGGGACCTAATCCTTCCCCATGCTCAGTTAGCGTACAATAACTTAATAAATAGGTCCCCAGGTTTATCACCGAATGAGATCATGCACGGATATAAAGCACCAGTGCCACTTGACTTGATTCTGTTACCGCCATCTTATAAGTCAAGTCAATTTACACAGGATTTTGCCTCTCATGTTCGTAATTTGCATAAATACACTATTGAAGCGCTAACCACACAATATGCATATTATCAAGCTCATGCTAACGTACACAAAAGATAGTCTCACTTTAAGGTTGGCGATTTAGTCTTGGTGCGTCTCGTCCCTGAACGGATGCCTATGGGAACTATAAAAAAGTTGGCAAATCGGCGAGCTGGACCTTTTCGAATTTTAAAGAAATTAGGAGAAAACATATATCTTTTGGAGTTACCAACTGATTGGGGTATTTCCCCTATTTTAATGTTTCTAATTTAACGCCATATGTATCTCCACCACTTGAATTATCTAACTGCCTATTTGGTTCCACTACATTTTCTAATGGGTTGGGTAAGCTTGTTTCTGGATCGTTCTCTCTATAGGTCTCCAATGGAGGTACATTGACTATTGATGAAGAAACTTTTCCTCCTTTATTGTCTAATGCTTTTCCCAGGTTCCCCAGGACCAACTTTTTGCCAGACAGGATCATCAAGGATGAAGTGTTTTCCTATCTAAGTGGTGATGTTCACTGAAAGTGAAGGTGAAAGTGAGGGTAGATCTTATATTTTCTTTAGGAAGAGTTAATGCGGAAAATTAAAAATTAAAACGAATAACAGAGCATAGCACAAAGAAAGAAAGACAGAGCAAGCAAACCAGACGACACAAGGAGCTACAGTGGTTCCCTCTCAATAGGTACGTCCACTCTTCTACCACCCTGGTAGGAATCCACTACAGGTTTTTGCTAAGGTGCCCTGCCACCAATGATCTGATTCAGGTAGATCAAACAGACCCTTTAAGCTTTTGATAAGGTAGCCTAAAAACCAAGCAGGTTGTTGATAAGGTGCCCTGTCACCAACGTTCACTTTTGAAGAGGTGTGAACAAACTCTTTACAGGAGGGGGAAGGAGAGTTAGATTGTCTTCTCTATTTTTACAACAGTTTAGAGAAGCATAAGAGACTCTTCAGAACTTATGACAGAATACTGTCACGAGGTTCTGAAGGAGTAAGGCCTGAAGAAGACTAGAGATCTGGATTTAGATGTTCTTCTTCAGCTTCCTTATTTCTTCTTCTTCTTCAAAATCTCTGAGTGTATCTTCCTGGAACAGGAGCACTCAGGTTGAGGAAGAGCAGAAGAGATATCTTCACAGTTGGATAGATATTGCTGTGAGCAGCTGTATCTTTTCTTTCTTGAAGACTGCTGAATGTTGATGGTAGCAGTCTTCTTTCACATTTGTTCTACAGCTTCGTCTGTGTGTTTCTGGTCACTGTCTTCTTCTTGTATGTTTTGTGTGTGTTGTGTGTCTCTTAGTTCTTTCTCCAAAAGAACTCTTTAAATAGGTGCAGCAGCAACGGCTCTATTAGAGCAAGTCTTTTGTCTTCTTCTCAGATCTTGAATCTGGGCTGCAATTAACAAGTCTTGCAGATATATATCCTATAAAAGGGAAAGCTATAGCAGCTGCAATAAATAAACTCATAAAGGATGTTAGATAAATCACATCGGAAATAACTCTTTACAGCCAACGGCTATAAAGGACAGCTGCAACAATAAAGTCAGATAATAAGACAAAAGACATTGTCAGAAAGAATTGACTTATGCATAAATATAGAAGCAAGTTTGCTTTGAGATATATGCATAAGATCAATTAAATAATCCATAATAAAACATGCCAGAAATATAGGAAATAAAACAACAAATAAAACGCATATAATATTACATATGCAGACCAGAAGATAGTCGAACGATCCTCGACGATCGTCGACCGACCTACTGAGATCGTCGACCTATCAATAGATAGTCGACCGACTCAGAAAGTCGAACTATCCAGGCAGATAGTCGACCGACTCAACCAAAACAGAAAGCGTCGAACTATCAAGAGATAGTCGACCAGAGCTCGACGATCTAGCAGAACGTCGAGCTGACCAGAGACAGACGATCGTCGACCGGCTGATCGACGATAGTCGATCGGCGTTCGACGATAGTCGAACCCGAAAATCCCTTAGCCAGAATTTTACTGGAAAAGAGAATACTCTACAACTAGACTTTGACCATTGATCAATCTTGGGTCAAGAGACTAAAAGGAAAGACTTAACTCAAATCCAAACTAGGGTACCAACAGAAGGGATAGATACTACTCTAGAGGGGGGGGGGGGGGTGAATAGAGTTATCAAATTTTGCACTAGACAAAACTTGAAGGTCTACCCAACTCCCTTGGAGTGAATTGCGGAATTAAAAGATTATAGATATAGAATCAACCCTAGAGCCTAACACAAGTGTTGTGCACAAACTCAAGCTAACTGTAATTACAGTTAAGGCTTGGAAATCCTAATCAGCAACTAGCAACCTAGTTATATCTATTCACAGCCACAGTGCAGGAAATAAACAAGGCAATCCAGACGACACAAGGAATTTATAGTGGTTCCCCAAACAACTTGGGTACGTCCACTCTTCTACCAACAAGGTAGGAATCCACTCAGGTTTTTGATCAGGTGCCCTGCCACCAACAGGATCTGCTTCAGGTAGATCCAGAAACCCTTTAGACTTTTGATCAGGTGTCTAAAAACCAAGCACAGGTTTTTGATCAGGTGCCCTGCCACCAAGGGATACTTTTGAAGGGAGTAATAACCCTGTACAGGAGGGGGAAGTAGGTTAAGATGTCTTCTCTATTTTACAAAGATTAGAGAAGCACAAAGACTTGCACTGAGCTAGAGAGCTCTTAAAGAATCAAGACTCCCCCTGGCTCAAAGATGTCCAGGTGAAGTCTTGCTTCAGTGCAGAAAACTCTTCAGAAAGCTCTGAAGGAAAAACTACAAGAAGATAATAAATAATAAAATTAAAGATCTTCAAGCAGCTATCTTCTTCTTCTTCTTCTTCAAAAGGACTCTGAGTTTGAACTTCCTGAAAGCAGGAGAACTCAGGTTGAAGAAGAGTAGAAGATCTTAACACTTCTCAGTTAGATGAGTATTGCTGATAGCAGAAGACTTGATCTTGATGAAGGCTTGAATGCTTAAGTGAACAACTGGTTAGCTATTAGCTAGCTTGAATCCTTCTTCAAAGGGTCCTTTATATATATCAGCAGCAAGCAACGGCTCTCTTCAATTTGAATTACTTGTCTTCTTCTGAAACTTGAGACCTGGGCTGCAAATAACACACAGCAAAACAATCTCTGCAGCAGAAACATTCTATAAAAGGAATGAACCTCTTTCAAAGAAACTGCAGGATCAAATCAAATAACAGAAGGACTAAATAAAGTCACATCAGAGAAATACTCTTTATAGCAAAAAGAAGACTTTTCAGTCTAACGGCTATAAAGGGCTGACAGCAGATAAAGTAAAATATAATGTCAGCTAATAAGACAAACAACTTTATCTAAAAAGATTTGACTCAGGCAAAAGGGATGGAGCAAATATTGCCTGGAAATTTTATCATAAATCAACTGAAAAGAAATGCCAGATAATGTATTAATTAATTAAATATAATAAATAAATACAAAATATAAAGGCAGACAGAAAGCGTCGAACGACCTTCGGAGATCGTCGACCGACGCACGGAGATCGTCGAACTATCGGGCAGATAGTCGAACGATCCAGATAGTCGACCTATCAAAGAAGATAGTCGAACTACCCCGGCAGATAGTCGACCTACCAGAGCAGATAGTCGAACTATCAGATAGTCGATCTATCAGGATAGATAGTCGAACTATCAAGCGCAAACAGATAGTCGACCTACCTCAGAAAATAGATAGTCGACCTATCAACAGATAGTCGACCTATCAACAGATAGTCGACCTATCAACAGATAGTCGACCTATCAAAGCGGAACAGATAGTTGACTTATCAACAGATAGTCGAACTATCAGATAGTCGATCTATCAGGATAGATAGTCGAACTACCACGCCAAGCAGATAGTCGACCTATCAACAGATAGTCAACTATCAACGCAGACAGAGCGTCGACCAACTGACAGACGATCGTCGATCAGCCGATAGACGATAGTCGAGCGGCGTTCGACTATAGTCGAACGAAAAACCTACTTAACCAAATTCTTCATCTGGAAAAGTGAGGACTCTACAGCTAAACCACTAACCAATGACCATAGATAATTCTTGGGTCAAGGGACTAAAAAGGCAAGACTAAACTCAAATCAAACTAGGGTACCAACAATCTCCCCCTATTTGAGTTAAGTCTCTCAAAAACAAAAAAAATGCAGCTAGCTAAAGAGCAATAAAATTAATACAGGAAATAGTTAACAATTAACTAGCAGATATCAAACAGATAGATAATAGACAAATATAACACAGCAGTCAATCAAACTATTAAGAGTCTACAGAATCTGGCAAAGGGTCAGAGGAACTAGGAACAAAAGAAATTTTCCTTAGAGGATCATCAGCTTCTTTCTTTGACAGCTTCAAGTCCTGCACACCAATGATCTTCAATTCTGCAGCCCTAGGAACAACTGCTTCAGGGTACTTTTCCATATATTTTGAGGGGTCAAATACATCAGGATTAACCTGGAACTTTTCAAACTCTTTCTTTCTGAATGCAGACATGGTGGTTAAACCAGTAGTATCTTTTCCTTCTGCTTTTGCTTTTCTTATTTGAGCTGCTCCAACCAATTCGTGAAAACGAGCCATCCTAAAGTTAGGATCAAGCTCAGGACTTTCATAAACAGACTCAGGAGGAGCAGCATCAGATTCTTTATCTTGATTAGCTAGATAAGATATGGGAGCAGACTTAGCAAAAGGTTCTTGCTAGAATTTTAAAACAAAATAAACTACTTACCTTTTGAAACAACTTTCTCAGACTGTACTGGTATAGGAGATGGAACTCTTTTCTTTGGAGAAGGAGGAGGGGAAAAAGTTGGTCTTTGAGACACAACCTCCTTCACTTGTCTTTGAGAACCAGAATATGATCTGCCTTACGAACTTTGATAGCTTTTCCTTGGCAGAGGCTGAGAGGGTGCAGATCTTCCAGACGAGGCAGATGGATTCGCAGAGAGGTTGCCAGAGGCTCCTGCACTGGGAGGTGGAGGAGGACCTCTGGGTGTCCATCTGGAAGCCGGAGAGTCATATCTCTTAGTTCTCTTTCTCTCTTTCTGCTGGTTCTTGGAGAACCACATCCAATGCTGAAATTCTTTTGATTTGGGGTCAATTCCTTTAAGAATATAGTATGGAGTATCATTGTCTCGGCTGGGAGGAGGAGGAGCAATTGCTTTCCTTTTCTTTTGACCAGCTTTCTTTTTCTTAGCATTCTCAGATAAATCAGAATCATCTTCATCATTAGAGTGAGATGATGGAGGATTATCATAAGGATCATAGGCTTCAGAAACAGCCTTTTTCTTCAAAGCAGCTTTCTCTTTTTCCTCTTCTATGGCATCCTGAGCCAGAAGGAAGTCTAAATCAAGACCTGGGGAATCATCCCAAATAGTTGACTTTTCAACTTGCAACTCTTTTTCTTTCTCTTTTAAAGAATCTTGTACTCTTTGATTCCAGGCAGCTCTTGCTTTTCTTCTTCCACACTCAGAACAGGAGTGTCATCTTTGGTTTCATCTTGGTTTTCAGACTCATCTTTTCTATCATCTAAAAAAGAATCCAATTCTGGATCTACTTGAATATCAGGGACAACTGGATCAGCTTCAGAAACAACTGCTATAATCTGAGCAGCTAAATCTTCTTTAATAACATCTGTAGAGTTTATGAACACAGATCTGCTAAATAAGCAAAAATCATTCCTTCCAGGAATTCACAAGCTAGCAAATTAATTGACTCGTCAACAAAGCAGATGAATGAATTACCTTCATACTTGACCAACTCCCAAGACTCATCTAGGTAGGATGTAATAATCCCTTCTAGGAAATGAGCAACCACGGGAGTGGTGAGATCTTCTAAGCAGACTTTCACAGCAAATTCAGATAGCATAATAGCATCAGATATATCTTTCTCAGACAACACTGAACCTGATTGATCTTGAGCTTGCACTGCATCAGACTTTTCTTGAACTGCTGGAAGGGAGGCTGGAGGCTCTGAGGCATCTTCACAGAACATCTCCCCCTGCCTGATTTCAGTGGAAACTGAAACCAGGCCCCTTGAAGAAGAGGGCTCAGCAGATTTTGAAAGAGATTGGATGGAGGCAGTCAAGGAGGTAATGGAGGAGGCAAGTGGAGCAATTGCCTCTTCAATCATGATTTTGATTGATGGGGTAATTAACTCCAGAATTCCGGAAATGAATGCTGGGGTGATCTCAAAAGATGATGGAAGTGTAGTGGATGGAGCTGCAGCAAATATGGTTGTAGTGCTGGGATGAAGAATGGTGTGGACTGGAGATTGAATTGGAGATGGAGCTGGAGAGTTAATAGGAGTGTTAACTGGAGAATGAATGGGAGACTGAGGAGGTGTTGGAATCCTCTCAGATCCTAACAAATCAAAACTAGGAGCAGATATCCTAGCCAGATGAGAAGGAAGAGGAGATGCTGGAGGGGAAGGAAGAACAACCGTGGTTATTTCTCTATCAGGAGAAGGGGAAAGTCGTACTTCAGCTGAAGTTGATGGAACTTCAACTGAGGCAGACTGCATAGCAGAAGAAGAGGGAATGGAAAGAGCTGAGCCAGCTTCTACAGGGTGAGGAGCGACCGAATCAGTCCTGGTGCTCTCTGATGTCGCTGGAGCAACCCCTGTGAGAGCGGGTTTCACAAAGGTTCTCTTCCACTTGGAGAACAGATTTGGGTCCATCTTCTTGCTTGCATTTATTGTTGTTGCGACGGAGACCAGCAGTTAAGGATACTTTTCCTTCAGGAAAATTCCAATGACCCTTCCTAGGGTAACTTCCTTCTTACCATTCTTTTTCCTTATCAAATCAAACATTACTCCTGCCCAATCAATCTTTTTCCGATTAACAATTGCACACATCAGTGCAAACTGTTGCCTTGTGATATTGTCATGAGCAGAGTGCTTTCCAAGGAGCACTTTTCCGACTAACTCAGCGAGAAATTTAATCTTAAAGGGAAAATTGACCTTAAGCAGCTTCGTGGGAATGCCCTCCGCATGTCCCAGCTCAGTCAGCATCCTTCCAAACTCTTGAGCATCTTGCTCATAATCATCTTCACCATTAACTAATCCAAAAATATCAGTCAGAACGGCCGGAGTTAAAATTACCTCTTCTCCGCCGATGGTGCCAGTCATCAAATCGTCAGAGGATGATGAAGTGAAAGCCCATTCCTTGATCTCGGGAATATTTAACTTAATCCTTGATGACATTAATCTCTCTAGTCCTTGATCCCGGCACAGCTGAAGAACTTCCACGATCCCTGCTTCGCAGCTACTGAAGGCGTCAAAATCAACGCTGAAGCCTGCATCGAACTTCACAACTGCTAGTACTGCTGGAGAGACCGCAATGGAATTGCTGGAGAAAGCGCGAGAAAGACGGAGAAGACGAAGGAGACGAAGGGGCAGAAAATCGCAAGCGGGAAGACAGAATGCGAAAAGTCACGCTCCGTCGACGATAAAGCAAAAGATCTTTTAACCTAGATCGACTATCGGCTTTATATTAGACCGGATATAGTCGGTCTTTTAAAAAGATGCTAGACCCGATGGTCGAACGGTCGTTCGACGATCGGTCCAGAAGCAGAGTAGTCGGACCATCGTTCGACTATTTCTGGCTTCTCAAACAACAAGCTGTCGTCATCCAGAGATCGACGATGAGCTCGACTTGTTCGACTTTGGTCGAACGCCGGTCGACGATCTTCAATCAGACAATCTTTCATCAACCATAGGTCGACGATGGGCTTGACCCGATCGACTATCTTCGAACGTCGTTCGACTATCTTCAAACAAGTTTCAACATTGGCAGATATAGTCACACTTAGTCTCGTCCATTGATCATGCCTAGTTGAACTAAAAAGAACAGATGCTTCTGTTCATCTAAGGGCTTGGTGAATATATCACCTCTCTGAAACTCAGTGGATATGAACTCAAGACAAATCTTGTTCTTTTCCACACAATCTCTCAGGAAATGGTGCCGAATCTCAATGTGCTTCGTTCTAGAGTGGTGCACTGGATTTTGTGCAATTGAGATAGCACTGGTACTATCACACATGATTTTGGTGTTCTTGTGTGAGTAACCATAATCCACAAGCTGGTTTTGAATCCACAGGATCTGTGAACAACAACTCGCAGCTGCTATATATTCAGCCTCTGCAGTTGAGGTTGAGACAGAAGCCTGCTTCTTACAGAACCAAGAGACCAATCTCTCTCCCAGCTGAGGTGCTCTTCCTGTCAACTCTGCAACCAGCATAATCAGAATCAGAATATCCAATTAATTCAAATTCTGACTCAGCTGGGTACCAAAGTCCTAGATTTGGGCATCCCTTCAGGTATCTCAGGATTCTCTTTAGAAGAATCAGATGAGATTCCTTGGGGTTGACCTGGAATCTAGCACAAAGGCATGTAGCAAACATTATATCTGGCCTACTTGCAGTTAGATACAATAGGGAACCAACAATGGCCCTATAATTCTTTTGATCAACTGGCTTGTCGTGATCATCAGAATCAATAACTACATTAGTAGCCATGGGTGTAGGCATTGCTGAAGCATCAGCCATCCCAAATTTCTTTGCCAATTCCTTGGCATATTTGGATTGGGAGATGAAGATACCATCAGCATCTTGCTTAACTTGGAGACCAAGAAAGTAAGACAGCACACCCACACTACTTATCTCAAACTTAGAGTGTATCAGGTCAGAGAACCTTTTGCAAAGTTTGGGATCAGTGGAGCCAAAAATAATATCATCTACATACACCTGAACTAACAGGATTGTGTCCTTGTGATGCTTGACGAAAAGTGTTCTATCAACTACTCCCCTAGTAAAGTTGTGCTCTAATAGGAAACTAGCTAAGGTCTCATACCAGGCTCTAGGAGCTTGCTTTAGTCCATAAAGAGCTTTCTGCAACTTAAACACATGAGAAGGCTGAGTTGAAGAAGCAAACCCTGGTGGTTGTTCAACAAACACTTCTTCCTTAAGCTCACCATTTAGGAATGCACTTTTGACATCCATTTGGAACACCTTAAACTTCATGAAGGCTGCATAGGCCAAGAAGATCCTTATTGCTTCTAGCCTTGCAACAGGAGCAAAGGTTTGGTCATAGTCTATACCTTCCTCCTATCTGTAGCCCTGAGCTACAAGCCTAGCTTTATTCCTTACTATAATTCCATTTGCATCCAACTTGTTTTTATACACCCACTTGGTGCCTATGATCATTTGGCCTTTAGGTCTTAGAACCAAAGTCCAAACTTTACATCTCTCAAACTGATTGAGTTCCTCTTGTATTGCAATGATCCAGTGGGGATCTAGCTCTGCATCTTTAAATGTGAGGGGCTCAACCTGTGAGAGGAAACAAGCGTGCATCACATCCTGTCTTAATTGATATCTTGTTTGCACACCAGCTGATATGTCTCCAATCACTTGAGATGTCGGGTGATCTCTAAGTGTGACAATATCAGCAGGTGGGATGTGATCTTCAGCAACAGTTGGGATTAATTCCTCAGGAGGAATTTGATCTACTGTTGGTGGTACAACAACAGCTTCAGTAATGTCTTCATCACTGTCTGATTCAGTGATCTGAAGAGTTGATAGTTGAAGAATTTCTTGAGGGACATCAGGTACCTGCAATGAACTGGAGGAAGGAGAATTTTCCTTCTCCTTGTAACACATCTGAGACTCATCAAAAGACACATGCACAGATTCTTCAATTTTACAGGTTGATTTGTTATAAACCCTATAAGCTTTGCTTACTTGGGAATATCCAAGCATGATTCCCATTGAAGCTTTTGCTTAAAATTTCCTAAGATATTCTTTATTGTTATTATGAATATAAACAACACAACCAAAAATTCTGAAATAATTAATTTTAGGTTTCTTTCCCTTAAGCAACTCATAAGGAGTTTTACACTTAAGCTTGTGTATCAAACTTCTATTCAGGACATAATTGGCTGTACTAACAGCTTCTGCCCAGTAGGAGAGAGGCATGTTAGCATCTGCCAACAATGTACTAGCAGCTTCAATGAGTGTTCTATTCTTCCTTTCAACTACCCCATTTTGTTGGGGAGTTCTAGGAGCAGAGAAACTATGTTTGATACCTTCTCTCTCACAGAATTCTTGCATGAGAAGAGAGTCAAACTCAGTACCATGATCACTTCTGATCAAGGCCACATGAGTAGAGTACTCAGTCTGTACACATAGTAGAAAGTCTGTAAGGGCTTTGAAGTTATCAGACTTAGTTCTCAAAAAGAAAACCCAACTGAACCTAGAGAAGTCATCTACAATTACTAAGGTGTAATACTTCCCTCCTAAACTCTGTACATTTATTGGGCCAAAAAGGTCCAAGTGTAATAGATACAGGATTCCAGGAGAATCACTCTTATTTACAGATTTAAAAGAGTTTTTGGTTTGCTTGCCAAGCTGACAAGCCTTGCATAGGCTCTCCTTCTTGTAGGGGCAAGAAGGTAAACCTCTAACAAGGTTGTGTTTAGATAACCTAGATATATTTTTAAGGTTAACATGAATAAGCCTCTTATGCCACAAAGAATTATTATTAATTGTTACTTCATTAAACAGGCAGATTTCAGAATGTGATGAATTGAAATCTACTAAATAAATATTACCTATTCTAATACCTACTAAAACAACATTATTATTTAAAGTAATATTGCAAGAAGAGTTAGAAAATGAAACCTGGTAGCCAGCATCACATAGCTGGCTGACTGAAATCAAATTGTGCTTCAGTCCTGTCACATATACAACTCTCTTGAAAGTAACATCTCCAATAGTAATCCTGCCATAGCCTTCTGTCTGACCACAGCTGGAATCTCCAAAGATAACCTTTGGGCCGAGCTTAGCTTTGAATTTTGACAGATGATCTTTATTTCCTGTCATATGCTTGGAACATCCACTATCCAAATACCACTTATTTTGAGTGATTGGATAGGCCTTCACCTGCAAGACATTTATTTAGACAGTGTGGACCCAGGTAACCTTGGGTCACTTGTTTTTCACATAAGAAAAACTGGAAATATATGAAAATGCAGGCTGAGGGTGATAACCTAGTGGGTGAGATCTCCTAGGTGGGATTCTCCATGCAGATGATGGGTCAACCAACCTAGGGTTTCTATTTTCATTTAGGTTTCTATGGTACTTATGATGATTTTGAAAATCATATTGAAAACGTCGATCGACGTTCGACGCTGGGCGCTCAGATCGTCGAGCTTCGTTCGACCATTGAGCTTCCGATCGTCGAGCAGCGTTCGACGCTCTATGCATTTCTTTAAAAAATTTCTTTCTCTTTTCTCTCTTAGCTTTATTTAAAGTTTTATTAACTAGGTTTACTTGCTCAGTGTTCTTCATTCCACTAGCTGAAATGAAGTTTACTGGAGTTGAAAGATTATTTTTAAGAAGAACTGGGGGTTCACTGGGAGAAGCTCCTAAGCCTAGTTTGTTATTAGCTGACCTAGTGTTAGTCATGCTGGTAATTTCTAACAACTTAAGGCTTCTACCATTAAGTGATTCTTCTAACCTCTTAGACTTAGCTAACTCCATTTTAAGAAATTTAATTTCTTCACTACAAGTAGTGAGATCTTCCTTTAACCTAATATTTTCTGTAGCAATTACTTCTGAGTCAGCTAACTTATTTCTAAGTTCTTTTATCTCCTTTTCTGAGCTAATCAAATCTAAGCATAAAGATTTAAAATCTAATTTAAATTCTTCAGAAGTAAAGTCATAAGAAGATAGTACCTCATCTTCTGTTGGCATCTCTTCATCTGAATCTGAACTCTCTGCAGCTGAGTGGTTGCTGCAGGCATCTATTGCCATCAGGCAAACTTCTTTTGCCTTCTTCTCTTCCTCATCCTCACTGGAGCTTGATGAGGATGATTCTTCATCAGAATCACTCCAAGTTTCAGCAATGAAACCTCTCTCCTTCTTCTTGTTTTTGTAGGAGGATGGCTTGGAGTGCTTCCTGTGCTGTTCCTTTTCTTTTCTCTTGTCTTTGTTCTTCTCCTCTGGACACTCTGGTAAGATGTGTCCAGGCTTCCTGCAACCATAACAAATAATTTCTTTAGCAGGTGAACGATCATACCTTGGTTTGTCTTCATAGCGTGAAGACTTCTTTCTGAACTCCTTTCTCCCTATCTTGAGAAACCTCTTGGCAAATAATGCCATTAGTTCCTCATTTGATTGGCTGCCTTCAGAAGCATCAGCAGCCTTAAGAGCTAGATATTGCTCTTTTCTTGTTGGAGTGGGGGTCTTTGCTTCAGCTTCTGCTTCCCTTATCTTCAGCACTTACTCAAAAGACTTGAGCTTGCCGAGAAGGGCCTCTGTTGAAATCTCATTTGTACTTCTGGCTTCCTTAATGGGCCAGATCCTTAGATCCCATGTGCTAGGGAAGCACATAAGAATCTTATCATTGACCTCTATCAATGATATGTCCTTGTCCAGGGTCCTCAACTCATTGATGATTGAGCTGAGCCTGGTGTACATGGCTTCAACTGATTCAGCATCAGTTTTCTTGAAGTTCTCATACTGTGAGATCAGGTTGGACCTTCTGTCCTTCCTTTCATCAGCTGAACCAGCTACAATCTGGTTCAGTGTATCCCACATGGCTTTTGCTGAGGAGCAGTCAGCAACCTTCTGGAATACCTCATCAGACATTGTCTGAGCCAGAATGTTCATCGCCTTGGCATCTGCAATCTTTGCCTTCTTGTACTCATCGTTGTAATCTGGAGGAGGCACTGCAATCATATCAGATGATGAGGCAGTAGCAGCAGTAGGTGCTCTTGGGGGTCCTGACAAAATAGAAGCAAAGATGCTTTCATCAATAGAATTCATATATAATTTTATCCTTGCCTTCCAGATGCCAAACTTAGCTAAGTTGCATGCTGGAGGTCTGGTGCTGGAATAATCCTTGGACTGGGCCATGATAGTGAATATCTATAAACTTTGGTATCTATCAGGATCTTGTGACTTAGGTGTTAGCCTATTCAGTCAGTCAACCTCCCTCTAATACCAATTAAAAGTGAAGGGATAGATACTACTCTAGAGGGGGGGGGGGTGAATAGAGTTATCAAATTTTGCACTAGACAAAACTTGAAGGTCTACCCAACTCCCTTGGAGTGAATTGCGGAATTAAAAGATTATAGATATAGAATCAACCCTAGAGCCTAACACAAGTGTTGTGCACAAACTCAAGCTAACTGTAATTACAGTTAAGGCTTGGAAATCCTAATCAGCAACTAGCAACCTAGTTATATCTATTCACAGCCATAGTACAGGAAATAAACAAGGCAATCCAGACGACACAAGGAATTTATAGTGGTTCCCCAAACAACTTGGGTACATCCACTCTTCTACCAACAAGGTAGGAATCCACTCAGGTTTTTGATCAGGTGCCCTGCCACCAACAGGATCTGCTTCAGGTAGATCCAGAAACCCTTTAGACTTTTGATCAGGTGTCTAAAAACCAAGCACAGATTTTTGATCAGGTGCCCTGCCACCAAGGGATACTTTTGAAGGGAGTAATAACCCTGTACAGGAGGGGGAAGTAGGTTAAGATGTCTTCTCTATTTTACAAAGATTAGAGAAGCACAAAGACTTGCACTGAGCTAGAGAGCTCTTAAAGAATCAAGGCTCCCCCTGGCTCAAAGATGTCCAGGTGAAGTCTTGCTTCAGTGCAGAAAACTCTTCAGAAAGCTCTGAAGGAAAAACTACAAGAAGATAATAAATAATAAAATTAAAGATCTTCAAGCAGCTATCTTCTTCTTCTTCTTCTTCAAAAGGACTCTGAGTTTGGACTTCCTGAAAGCAGGAGAACTCAGGTTGAAGAAGAGTAGAAGATCTTAACACTTCTCAGTTAGATGAGTATTGCTGATAGCAGAAGACTTGATCTTGATGAAGGCTTGAATGCTTAAGTGAACAACTGGTTAGCTATTAGCTAGCTTGAATCCTTCTTCAAAGGGTCCTTTATATATATCAGCAGCAAGCAACGGCTCTCTTCAATTTGAATTACTTGTCTTCTTCTGAAACTTGAGACCTGGGCTGCAAATAACACGCAGCAAAACAATCTCTGCAGCAGAAACATTCTATAAAAGGAATGAACCTCTTTCAAAGAAACTGCAGGATCAAATCAAATAACAGAAGGACTAAATAAAGTCACATCAGAGAAATACTCTTTATAGCAAAAAGAAGACTTTTCAGTCTAACGGCTATAAAGGGCTGACATCAGATAAAGTAAAATATAATGTCAGCTAATAAGACAAACAACTTTATCTAAAAAGATTTGACTCAGGCAAAAGGGATGGAGCAAATATTGCCTGGAAATTTTATCATAAATCAACTGAAAAGAAATGCCAGATAATGTATTAATTAATTAAATATAATAAATAAATACAAAATATAAAGGCAGACAGAAAGCGTCGAACGACCTTCGGAGATCGTCGACCGACGTACGGAGATCGTCGAACTATCGGGCAGATAGTCGAACGATCCAGATAGTCGACCTATCGAAGAAGATAGTCGAACTACCCCGGCAGATAGTCGACCTACCAGAGCAGATAGTCGAACTATCAGATAGTCGATCTATCAGGACAGATAGTCGAACTATCAAGCGCAAACAGATAGTCGACCTATCAAGCAGATAGTCGACCTACCTCAGAAAACAGATAGTCGACCTATCAACAGATAGTCGACCTATCAACAGATAGTCGACCTATCAACAGATAGTCGACCTATCAACAGATAGTCGACCTATCAACAGATAGTCGACCTATCAACAGATAGTCGACCTATCAAAGAGGAACAGATAGTTGACCTATCAACAGATAGTCGAACTATCAGATAGACGATCTATCAGGACAGATAGTCGAACTACCACGCCAAGCAGATAGTCAACCTATCAACAGATAGTCGAACTATCAACGCAGACAGAGCGTCGACCAACTGACAGACGATCGTCGATCAGCCGATAGATGATAGTCGAGCGGCGTTCGACTATAGTCGAACAAAAAACCTACTTAACCAAATTCTTCATCTGGAAAAGTGAGGACTCTACAGCTAGACCACTAACCAATGACCATAGATAATTCTTGGGTCAAGGGACTAAAAAGGCAAGACTAAACTCAAATCAAACTAGGGTACCAACATTCACCGCTACTTAATTCGATGGCGTGATCGTTAGGCCTCAGATGACTCTTGGCTTCTTGAATCGGAGGTGGCTCTTTTGGATGATGCTCTTCTGCGTCGGTACCTTCAAGACAACTCATCGGTGATCAGTACTTTCGAGCGGTGGAGGATTGATGGATACGGCGACCCCCAACATGATGAAGAAGATGACAACATGCTTACGAAAGATCTTTCTCCATATCCAATCAAAGAATTGCGGTGTCGTGGTGATCTTGTGGAGTGACGCTACAATCTCTGCCCTCAGCGCTAGTCAAACTTTTAATATTTATTTGCATTTATTTTAGAAGCGTATTATATTTGCATTTATTTGAGTGTTTTATTTCATCATTAAACATTGAAGTGTTTTATTTCCTTTATTTGGGGGTCATGTAGCCTAACCTTGTGGTGAGCCTATATAAGGCCATGTATTGTTATTTTTTTCATTTTAAGTTGAATGATAAGAGAAAATTTGAAACCCTAATCCTCCTCTTGAGAATTCCCTCTTTCTCCTCCTCCTCCTTCTTTTTCAAAGATTTCGGCCAAGGACCTCTCTCCCCTCTCCAAGACGCCAGCCCTCCTTCCTCCCCTCTCTCAAGTGCTCGACCACCCCTCCTAGCTGCCATCTTACTCTCCCTCTCCATCCTCTCGGTTTCCCTCCACCACTAGCAAAACCGCCCAACCCACTCTCTCTCTCTCAAAACCCGACCACCCCTCCTATATTTTTTAGCCGCCACCTTTTCTCTCTCCACCTTCAACACCCGACCACCTTCAATACCCAATAACCCGACCACCTGCAACCCTACCACAAACAACCAGCCCTCAATATTTTGGGTGGAATTCGGCCAAGGAAAAAGAGATCCCTCCTTGTGGATCCAACTCCGGCGTAAAGCGACGAAGGAGGATGAGTTTTCTCTACATCCGAAGTGACTCCGGCGGAGCCATTGAAGAGCGATCCAAGTTAGTGAATCTGAATCATCCATTCTGATTGGGTAACGAAACCTTTCTACTTTTGGTGTTTTCCCTCTAAATTTTCATTGTGGTGAATTACGTTGGCGTGATCTTTGAAATGTTGGATTTATCGTGGTTTTCTTCGATCGATTTTGTTGTTCATCCTTATTTTATTTAAGTTCGAGAGGTTTAGCGAACCTTCGTTTTCTTTTTGTTGGGAGAGATCTACCGTTTCCGAATCATAAATTTTGGTAGATCTCTTTTGGTACAACCTTCGTTCGATCGTACCGGGTGGGTCCTTTAAGCCGGAAATAATATTGGCCTATGGCCTTTAATTCGTTCCTAATCAGTTTGGCTACGTGTACGTTAGCATTTAATTGATATAATTGCTTAGCGTGTGCGCTACGTTAGAATTTTTGCGAGTGTAAAATTTGATCGTAGAGAGACAATCGTGCTTAGTCCATAGATTTTATGGTGTCAACGTGTGAGCCTGCATCAAAGTCGTTTTTTCCCTGTTTTTGGGTATTTTCAAGGTGATCATCTCCAGTACTATCATTACAGTATCCTGCACACCCCCAGACCCCGGATTCTACAAGTTTATCCACACATTTTATCTACGGAGTCTTCTCTTGCACGCAAATCAATTCATCACCAATCCAGACCAATCTGTCCAGATGGGCTTCACACATCATGCTGATTCCGTACTTTGATTTTGGATTATAAATGCAAGTTTTATCGGGGATCACAACGATCTACCTGCTTGAAACGACCCTTTTCTTCACCTTTTTGAGAGGGGTTCCATGCACGTATGAAAATTGAGGACTTCACTTGTCTAGGAGAAAGTCGTTACCCTTATCAATCTCTTAGGAGCCATGCCCTTATTCTTTGATCCAGAAAGAACTGATCGTCATACATTTCTCTCTGTACATCTAGCGTCGACCCGCAATTCTGATCACAAGCACACCATGGATCACTTCTCCTGTTGGCCTCCTGGACTTTCTTCCTCCTCTTCCCTCAAGAACCTCAAGAATGAAGAGAGAGTGTGTGAGAGAGAAAAAAAATGAGAATTTCATCTCATGTCCAACCCTTAACAGCGAGCTATTGTAGCGCGGTATCTTCTACCGCCATATGGTATCTGCTACCGTTGCGCGGTATCATAGGCGATCACCTCTTTGGCCAATTGACATCGCTCTGTCGCCCAAAACAGCCTCCACCTTACTACTACGTGGCAAGCTACCTCCAGTTTTAACTCACTACCGTCGAGCGATACTTTGCCGAGACATAAGTCATTTTAATTAGCTATCGCCGCGCGTTAGATCACTACCTCCCCGTGGTAGTCTCTCAATGACTCGTCATAAGCATTGGCTGTGTCGAGTGGTATCACCATGCGATAGCCCACTACCGCCACGCGGTAGGCTTCTGGACGATTTGTCGAATATGTTCATTTGTATCGCCACGCGATACCTTTCTACCGCCACGCGGTAGATACCCAAGACGACAATCTTTTTAATTCAATGGATAACACCTGCGTTAACACTAGCGTCGTGCGTTAACTTCCAATGCTTCCTTTTTTAGGATTTTTGGGGCATTACAATTCTCCCCTCCTTTAATAAATTTCGTCCCGAAAATATATTCATTGAAAGGAAATCAGTATATAAGCTTACAACATTACTTTACAAAAACAACTCGGGAAATTCATTTCGCATGGTTTGCGCATGCTCCCATGTCAGTTCTTTATGACCACAACTGTCCTAATAGACTTTGACCATCCCGATTGCTTTGTTACATAGTTGTCTGATCTCCGTATACTCGATACGAATGGGTCTAACCTTCATCGTTAGCCCACTATCGACCGATACCTGACCATCCAAAACCACTTGCGTAGACTCTTACAAAGCCTTCCACAACACCAAGATGTGAAACATATCATGCAAACCACTTAGCTCCGTCGAAAGAGCTAGTTGATAAGAAGCTTATCCAACTCGTTCAATCACTTAAAATGGACCAAGGTACCTTAGACTATGTTTTTTCAAGAGCCGAATCCTGGACACACCTTTAAATGGCTTTATCTTTAGATATATCCAATCGCCCATCACAAACTCCACGTTTTAGTGTTTGGCATTGTAGTACTTTGCTTGTCTATCCTGAGCCATCAATAATTGCTCTCGAATAGTGCGTATAGTCAATTTGGCATCTTCGACCTTATTATGCTTAAATAGCTTTGATTTTCCTATTTCTGCCCAAGATAAAGGAGTACGACAGTTCTCACCATATAAAGATTCGAAGGGCGCCATCTGAATGCTAGCTTGATAGTTATTATTATAGGCGAACTCGATCATATAGATATGGTCCTCCCACTTCTTCCTGAATTCAAAGGCGCATATATAGAGCATATCCTCCATTGTCCTCTCGGTCCTCTCGGTCTGACCATCCGTTTGCAGATGAAAGGCCGTACTGAACTTGAGTTGAGTACCCAACAACTGGTAGATTAGCCTCCAATCATTATAAGTAAAGCACCTATCTCTATCGCTGGAGATGCTACAGGGCACACCTTACAACCTTACTATGTTTTCAACATATAATTTAGCCAATTTTTCAACTGAATTGTCCCTCTTATTCGGTATGAAGTGCGATACCTTTGTCAACCGATCAATGATCACCCACACAACGACGTTCCCGCTCTGTGATCTCGTCAACCCATGTACGAAGTCCATAGATATGTTATCGAACTTCTACACCGGAATTGGCAATGAATTCAGAAAACCACTAGGTTTTTGATATTCCGCTTTTACCAAGGCGCAAGTATGGCACTTCGACACATAAAGAGCTATGTCCTTCTTTAAACCTAGCAACCAGAACATCTTTTTCATGTCCTTATACATTTTTGTGCTCCATGGGTGGATTTAGTATTTAGTAAAGTGTGCTTCATACATCAACTCTTCATGTAGTTTACCCACATTTGGGACGCACAAATGACCATCCTTTCTCAAAATACCGTCATCCAAGGAGAACTGGGAATCTGACCCATCTGCTGCATAACATTTCATACTCTCATCGAGTTCCATTGCTTGTCAAATCCTGTCTGTAAGGTCATATTGCACTTCGTCCAGTTCAAGCAAGCATTTGAAGTAGTATTCTTTTCAACACAAGAAATATCTAAAGCCTCCAACTTCTGGATCAGATGCTCATCATGCACCTGTATCCAACCTTCCCGTACTGGAGTCCTACAACTCAAGTCATCTACGACCACTGAAAGTGAAAGGATAGATCTTATTTGTAATGACCCGAAACTCAAAAGAGGGATGGGTGACATTTTTAGCCAAATCCGAGTTTTGCTAGAGGTGACACGGCCTGGGACACAGGCGTGTCCAGGGGCGTGTCGTTCTCGTGTCGGTGTTTGTCGCGTGTTCGACAATTTTGGAGTCAACGGTCATCGGGGGGGGGGGGGGGGGTGAACACGGCCTGGGACACGGGCTTGTCCCAGGGCATGTCAGCCACTCGGAGCCTTACACTAAACGATCATTGAGTGAGGGTCGCACGGCCTGAGCCCAGGCATGTTCGGGTGCGACACGGGCGTGTTCAATTCGACATGGGCGTGTAGAATGCCCGTGTCCTCCTCGGGTCGTGCAGTATTTTATGCTAAGGAGATTACACGGCCTGGGACACGGGTGTGTCCCAGGGCGTGTCTAACATACGGCATATGACACAGACGTATCACATGGCCGTGTCCTTCTCAGGGGAAACATGGATTTTGCACACGACCCGTGACACGGGACCTGACACGGGCATGCCACATATGACACGGGCATGTCGGTGGCTGTGTCAGAGGCCGTGTTCTGGTCGGGAATTTTTGGTGACGGCGAATGAGTGACACAGCCATGCACACAGCCATTTTGTAACTCGTGTTCGGTCCAGATTTTCTATTTTAAGCCTAAATCATGGCCGTCCGTTTCCTTGGCTTGGTATCCAAGGGCTGGGGTTGTTCCTAATGGGGTTTAACCCGAGAATAGGGTTAGAAAATCCTTATTTTCCATTTGAGTTCTCTCTCTAAGTTCTAGAGAGAAGGGAGAGTAAGGAGGAGGAAGAGGGGCTAGATCCGATCACCGACAGAGCTTCAGAGCTCCAAATCGCGAGCCTACTTCAAATCCGTGGAGGCAAGGAGATTGCGGTGCTTTCCATCTGCATAGATTTCCATGGCACCAAGGAAGAATGCTAGGGTAGTGATTCTCACCCTAGGACATGTGAAGTCCTCTTTTCCTTTGCATAGGAAGCCCTCTCACACGAGTGTGCGATGAGTTGAGGCGTTCCTTGGGGTAGATATGTAAAGTCCCCCTTGTGTAGAGTCCGTATGCGAAAACGGACATAGGCATGTTGTGTGAAGCCTATCCGGACATGTTGATTTGGATCGGTGATGTTGTATTGCATAATAACCGGAGAAGACTCCGGGTGAATGTTTGTTTTTCGGGTTTTCTACGAGGTAGATTGCAACAGGGAGCCTTGGGGACTAACTCCAAGGTGCACCCGAAAGACTGGGCAAATGCGAGATGCGTCCAACATGGTGGTCGGGGAGCCAACTTGAACATAACCGGTTTATGTGTATTGTGTGATGGAAACGGGACTCGGGGAGTCTTGACCTGCGCATATGGCTTAAATTGTCGTTGCGGTATGAGCACGGGTTAGGCGGAACCGTACCCGATCTATGTCGTTCGGCGGAACCGCTGGCATAGATGAGGGTCTTCAGCAGTCTATGGCTTAAATTGACGTGACCAATGCCAGGGAGACAAAAGGCTCATATGGTTGGCCGTCCAAGGGACGGTGGTGAGACGGTAATGTCTATGGCTTAAATTGATGTGACGTTGGCTGGTTCACCGTGAATGTGCCCTGAGTGCATGAGATGTGTGGCCGTGCGTGCCTGCACCTATGATGAAGTGTGTGTTTACACTATACCGCTTGTTTATGCTAACAAAATGTAGGGAAGAGCATCGCCGCCTCGAGTTGGGGGCGGGTTCGTTATAATTTGGTCAGCATAGCTGACCGTTGCTTTTGTTTACCACCGTGCGGTGGATTGTTGCTTGCAGGTGTTGTGGAGACGAGTGGCAAATAGCAGGCTAAAGCCCATGTTGTTGTGCCGGCCCCCGAAGGCCAAGTTTTGAGTGTTTTCTTTTGTACACATGTATGACCGGCCTGCGTGCCGAGGTTTGGAAGACACTTTTATTAAGCAAACTCTTGTAAGGCCATAAGGCCATCGATTGTTGTATTATACATTCCTATGGGTCTTTTGTAGTGGACATTCATGCTTTGACTGGGTTCTTTTATCTTGCAACTTAATAATTTGCTTCCGCTAGGTGCTCTGTGTAGGACGCTGTGATTGGTTGAATTGTTTCAATAAGTAACCAACCGGTCTGTCCGTAGTATATGGCATCGGGCCTCGGTCGGACCTAATATTATATGTTATGTGACAGATAGGGGTGTTACAAATTGGTATCAGACTACCAATTTCGGTCTAGTTTAAATGAATTCGTGGGCGAATTCACTTTAAGGGGTGGTGAGCACATGTGTGTGTGTCATCGTTATAACATGAAAAGAACTCATGAATGTCCACTTAGGAATGAAAATACACATGTTTGAGGAACCTGCGTGTTCCTATAATTGCTGTTTGCAATATTGTTTGGTCTCTTATCCGTGTTTTGCATGATTATAGGTGACAAGAAGTGGTGCTGGACCATTGGAACGACCAGGTTCTGAGGCAAGCAGCGCACCAAATGATGCGCCTGCAATACCTCCTTCAGCCGAGACCATTAGATTGGTGGCGGAAGATGTACTTGAAATGATCAATGCGCAGCCTGCTCCTGCTATGGAGAAAGTACCGCTCCAAGCGGCAGAGCTTAGGAGGGTGGAACAGGTAATGGTGGAGCCGGAGTTGCCTCGGAGAGCAACTAAAAACAACTTAAGCATGTGATCAGTTTCCATCCGAAAGTGTTCTTGGGAACGGGAACCCCGACTCAGGAAGAGGATTGGCTATCGAGAGTCAATAGAGTGCTGACAGCAACGGAAACTGAAGAGTGGCAGAAGACCACGATTGCGGCGTTCTTGTTGGACGGGGATGCGAGGTTATGGTGGGAAGGGCTTGAGCTACACCACCTGAGGGGAAGGCAGTTGGCTGATGTCTCTATGGAGGAATTTTTGAGGTTGTTTATGGCTCAATACCTCCCCTCAGTGCAGAGGATCGCATTGGAAAACGAGTTTCAAAAGGTTGTGCAAGGAGATAGCACTGTGGATGAGTATCTCCATGAGTTCACTCGTTTGGGATGATACGCAAGCGCTACCTTTGCCGATGAGGAGCGCAAGACGAACCGTTTCTATGAAGGGTTAAGAGATGATATGAGATTATTACTTTCGGGGCCTATGGTGCAGGGTTTCATGACCTTGGTCAACTCGGCCCGGTCCTTGGAAGAGGACATAAAGAATGTTCAAGCAAAGAAGGAATCTGGCGGTAAGAAATCAGAGTTTAAAGTGTCGACTACTTCGAAGTCTGGATATCGCAGGTTCTACAAGAAGGTTAAGACGTCGGGTCCAGCACCTTCTTCAGGTACCTCGGGGGCATCAACCAACCGAACCTTGGGCGCTTGTTATACTTGTGGAAAGATGGGGCATTTTGCCCGTGATTGTTGGAGCGGACGTCCGAAGTCCGAGAGAAAGCAAGGAGCCACTTATGAAGAGAAGGGCAAGACAGTGGAGTCAACCGCATCCCACTATGCTCCGACTCAACTGAGAGTCTATAACTTGGGCCAGCAGGAGGCCATCAAACAGGCCAACGTGGTGACAGGTACGGTTTAATTTATAGCAAGTTAGCTTTAAATACTGTTACCTAGTGCTTGTTAGCTTAATACTGTTGTATAAGCTTTGTTCTGATTGGCGGTAGTCTGACACAAGCACTTTTTGATACGGGAGCTTCACACTCCTTTTTTTTCCGAAAGTTTCGTAACGCGCATCGGAGTCCCTTCTTCGATGGTGAAAGACAAATTGGATGTGTTGCTACCGAATGGGTGTTCGATGAGTGCGGACAGAGTATGCGTCGTGAAGGTTCTTATTGGAAGCCAAGAGTTCAACTTGCTAGAGTCGTTGCTGCCGCTAGCAGAGTTCGACATCATCTTTGGTATGGATGGGCTTTCAGAGCAGAAGGCTTGTATCGATTGCAACCGTAACGAGGTCAAGCTGGGTGTTGGGCAGGAGACGACGTTTGCAAGACTGAAGGGGTCGAGAAAGATGCTGATGTCTGCTCTTCAGATGGTGAAGGCAGTTTGTGCTAGAGCAGAGCTGTTCTTCACATTAGTGGAGGCTGTAAAGCCTAAGGCCACTTTGGATAGTATCCCAGTGGTATGTGAGTACCCCGACGTGTTCCCGGGAAATCTTCCTGGAGCCCCACCGCAGCGAGAAATTGATTTCACTATCGAGCTAGTGCCAGGTGCCAAACCTGTGTCACGTTCTCCTTGGCGCCTAAGGAGATGGCAGAGTTGACGGTTCAACTAGAGGAGTTGATGGAGCAAGGGTATGTGCGTCTGAGCTCGTCACCTTGGAGCACACCACTCCTCTTCGTTAAGAAGAAGGACGGGAGTTTGCGGCTATGTATCGACTACAAGGAGTTGAACAAGCTAATGGAGAAGAATAAATACCCGATCCCAAGGATTGATGATCTCTTCTATCAGTTAGTCAGATCGTCGGAATATTACAAGTTGGATCTGAAGTCTGGGTATTATCAGCTGAGGATAAGGGAGTGTGATATCCCGAAGATGGCATTCAACACAAGGTATGGGCACTTCGAGTTCACGGTCATGCCGTTTGGACTGACGAATGCGCCATTGGTGTTTATGGATTTGTTGAACAGGACATTCCGAGAGTACCTAGATCATTTTTTGATCGTCTTCATTGGCGACATATTGGTGTACTCGCAGTGCGAAGAAGATCACTTCAAGCATTTGCATCTAGTCTTGGAGACGCTGAGAAGGAATGAACTCTATGCAAAATTCTCCAAATGCGAGTTCTAGCTACCCTCAGTAGCATTCCTTGGTCATATTGTCAGTGGGGAAGGTATAGCGGTGGATCCAGTAAAGATTATTATGATATGGGAGTGGACTGTGTTGTCTTCGGTAGCGGAAGTCCGTAGTTTTCTTGGGCTTGCCGGCTATTACAGGCGCTTCATAGAGAACTTCTCGCGGATAGCGTTACCTCTCATGAAGTTGACAAGGAAGGATCAGAAGTTCTTATGGATGCAGGAGTGCGTGCAAGCGTTTGAGGAGCTGAAGGGACGGTTGACCACAGCGCCAGTGCTAAGTTCGCTGAGTGGGACCGAGGGCTTCGAGATTTATAGTGATGCCTCAGGTAGTGGTTTGGGCTGCGTGCTGTTGCAGCATGGTAATGTTATAGCGTATGGATCGCGTCAGCTAAAAGTGCATGAAAGGAATTATCCGGTCCATGACTTGGAGTTGGCGGTCATGATTTTTGCACTTAAGCTGTGGAGACACTACTTGTACGACATTAAGGTCGATATTTATACTAACCATAAGAGCCTGAAGTACCTGTTGGATCAGAAGGATCTGAACATGAGATAGCGGAGATGGATGGAGTTCCTGGGGGACTATACATTCAAGATTCATTATGTACCCGGCAAGGGCAATGCAGTTGCGAATGCGTTGAGTCGCAGGGCTCCTGCCCAAGCCAACTGGTTGTCGGTGCACGATGTGAGGCTAATTTGGGAGTTGGAGGCATTGGAGATCTATTGCGTGGATAAGCAGTCTAGTGCTAAAGCATTGTTGAACTAGACAGAATTTTAGTATGACATGGCTGATCGTGTTTGACAGGCATTGGAGTTGGATGGTAGCATGAAGGAGCTTATGGATGCAGCGTTGGATGGGTCAAATTCCCAGTTTTTAGTTGAGGATGGGCTGTTAAGGAAGGACTATCGTTTGTGCGTCCCAAGCGGGGGAAATCTTCGGGCGGAGTTAATGTATGAGGCTCATAATACCAAGTACTCAATCCACCCAGGGAGCACGAAGATGTACCGGGACCTAAAGAAGCTGTTTTGGTGTCCAGGGCTCAAGAAGGATGTGGCACTATTTGTGGCTAAGTGTCAAACCTGCGCCTTGGTAAAGGTGGAGTGCAAAAAGCCTGGAGGATTCTTGAAATCCTTGCCTTTTCCGGAATGGAAGTTCGACGACATATCGATGGACTTTGTGCATGGCTTGCAAAGGTCGCATAAAGGGATTGACACTATCTGGGTGATCGTAGACCGGTTAACAAAGGTGTCACATTTTATTCCGCATAGGAAGGATGATTCAGTGGAGAGACTGATGAAACTTTATGTGGATAATATAGTTAGATTGCACGGTGTGCCTCGCAGCATCGTGAGTGATCGCGATGGGCATTTTACATCCAATGATTAGAGGTTGGTGCAATAGATGCTGGGGACTAAATTGAAGTTGAGCACAGCCTTCCATCCGCAGACAGATGGGCAGACCGAGAGGGTCAACAGAATAATTGAGGACATGCTCCGCATGTGTGTTCTAGACTTCGGGAAGCATTGGGTAGACCACCTGTATTTGGTGGAGTTTGCGTAAACAACAGCTACCAGGCGAGTATTCAAATGGCGCCCTTCGAGGCCCTATATGGTTGGAAGTGTCGCACGCCGTTATCGTGGCTAGAAACGGGTGAGGCAAGGTTGTACAAGAAGCAGGAGGTTGAGAATGCTACATCTTTGGTGCAGATCATTTGAGAGCATTTGCTGATCGCTTAGGATAGGCAATTAAAGTACTACAATGCCAAGCACTGGAACGTAGAGTTCGCGGTCGGCGATTGGGTGTACTTGAAGATAAAGCCGTTCAAGGGTGTTTCGCGGGTGAGACGCTTGAAGAAGCTGAGCCTAAGATACCTTGGACCCTTTGAGATTCTGGAGCGGATCGGCGAAGAGGATTATCGTTTGAAGCTATCGGTGGAGTTGAGTGGATTACACGATGTATTTCACATTTCTGTATTGCGGAAGGCGGTGCAAGAGCCTTCGCAGGTGATCGCAGTGGATCAAGTGTCGGTGGATGAAGGGTTGATGACTAAGGTCAAGCTCGTTCGTATTGAGGACTTTGAAGTTAAACGACTCCGTAACAAGGAGATCCGGATGGTCAAGGTTGATGACTACTTTTGAGTCATCCTTTTTTGGGTAATTTAGTAGCTTAAATTTCTAAGTATTATAATTTTATGTTGTTGTATGCTTATATTTTGACCCTTTTTTGTATATTATTGTCACTAACATCTTTCCTTCTTTTTGCAGGATTTTACAAAGTTTTGCATGGTCACGCCCCATGGTCACGCCCTCCTAGGGCGTGTACCAAGGGCGTGTAACCTAGTGGAATGAAGCCGCCGGTCCGAAGTCAATCTCCACCAGAAACTAGCTGTCACGCCCACTGACACGCCCTCCATGGGCGTGTCTGAAAGGCGTGACCCGCCAAGTCCCGAGGAGTCAGTACCGAGCTCAATTTCAACGCGCCGAATCCGACACGCCCATATGTCACGCCCTCCAAGGGCGTGTTCGATGGGCGTGTAACTCAGCAACCGCGCCAGAATTAAATGCCAACGCTCCAGATGTCGCACCGAATCAGACACGCCCTATGGTCATGCCCTCCATGGGCGTGTCATAGGGCGTGACTCAGCCCGAAAAAACTCTATAAATAGGGATCATCTTCTAGTGTTTGGGGGGAGAGAGGGAGATTAGAGAAGAAGAAGTGCTGCTATTTTAGTTTTTATGTCTTAAGCTTGTCTCTTCCTTTTTACTTCAAGTAATTGAGTTTCTTTTCATGCAAGTCTTTTTCGCATTTCTGTACTTCCTTTTTACAGCATTTATAATCATCATAGAAGGTGTTCTTATAGTATCTGTGTGCCCTACTTGTGATTCCTCCACATTACGAAATAAAATAGTTCGCTATTCTCTTTCCCTTCTACTCGGTGTTATTTTCCATACTATTAATATGATCTTCATTGTCTATACCATGAATAACTAAATCCTCCTTGTACTCGATCTTGATGATCTGAGGTTTGAGTGATTAAGTTATGATGCTTTAATTTTACCTTTCCTTTTTAGGGGTTTAACCTTGAATTGCTCTTGAATACTTTTGGGTTGGAGATATATCATCGATGTATACTCTCCGCCTTAGCTTTCATGCTTGGCTAGCCGAAAGGCCGATAGTTTGAAGTGAGCACTCAAGAGGAAAGGGATTGGTATGCACCCCTCGAGAGAGGGAGACATTCAAATCTCCCGGATTGGAATAAAATCTAATAGTGGGGTTCACCGCGTAAAGCGAGCTTTAGGCCTCTGATTTAGACGAAAGTCGGTCGGACCTACCTAAACTCAGTCGGACACGACTTCGAGAGAAGTGTGTTTAAGCTTTAGGAACCTCCACGGTCAAGAAACTCTTCCCTATTAAGTTTAGGCTTTTATCGCATTTCTTTATTACTCTGGCCGAGGTGATTCTTGATCGAGTACATTCCCATCCCTTGGTCGTAGTTCTTTAACACTTTATCGTAATCGCGTCTAATAGTTCTTTAACTTAATGCAGTGGTTCTCTTTCTAGCGATTAACTATATTTCCTTTCTTAGTTGCAATTTCCTTTTTAAGTCCTCAAGATTTTCCTCCGATAAAATAATAGTCTTCGTATGAGTAAGTGTATTCAACAGTTCCCGGATTTCAATACGACACTTGTGTCCCCTAGCTACAATTCGATAGGTATACTTGCCTAGATGGATTGCTAGTTCGGTTGCTTTTATTTTCTTCACGATAGTAGACATCAAGTTTTTGGCGGCGTTGCCGGGGATTCAGCTCTTGTTGATATATTGAAACCACGAATCTATTACTTTTATCTTCCTTATTGCAAACCAAAAAGAGAAAAAAAAATAAATCGCTTTAAAAAAAAAAAAAATAATAATAAATATAGTCATTTTCAATAGATACCCACATCACAAGTTTCCTACACCAACAAAATCCTCTCAAAAAGGGCAATGCGGTTTTAAGTACCGCTATCTTGTCTAGTACCTTGCGAACCCTTCATCGGGTAGTCCTTGGGAAGTTTGGGAGCTAAAACATCTAAAAATATATATAATTAAAAAAAAATAAAAATAATATATATATTAATAATAATAATAAGCAATACTTCTCTCTTTCTTCTTCCAGTGCATGACCCGGGGAAGTCCGTCGGTTATTTTGGACTTGGACCACGAAATCGAGCGTACTCTTCGGAGAAGATTGCGATTTCAAGGCCCGACTCTTCAAATACCGGTCGAACAGTCCGATTCATATTCTACCTTAAGAATGGACAATCCCAACCAAGAGGAAGTCTTGCAAAGACCCAACCAAGAGGAAGTCGTGCAAAGGACTATGTCCCATTATGCAAGACCAAACCTGGAGGGTACAGAATCTAGCATAGTTCGTCCCGCTATTGCGAACAATAACTTCGAGCTTAAGCCTAGCATCATTCAAATGGTGCAGCAATATGTACAGTTCGACGGATTGCAAGATGAAGATCCGAACTTGCACATTGCTAATTTTCTTGAAATTTGTGACACCTTCAAGATTAATGGTGTCTCGGACGATGCGATAAGGCTAAGACTCTTCCCATTCTCCTTAAGGACTAAAGCCAAACAGTGGTTGAGTTCTCTTCCAAGAGGATCAATCACTACTTGGAACATTTTAACTGAAAAATTTCTTTCTCGTTATTTTCCCCCCGCCAAAACTGCTAAGTTTCGAAATGATATAACTTCATATTCTCAAATTGATTCTGAGACCCTCTATGACACTTGGGAGAGGTTCAAAGAACTTTTGAGAAGATGCCCACATCATGCTCTGCCTGTATGGTTGCAGGTTCAGACATTCTATAATGGGCTAAACCAAGAGACTAAGCAAATGATAGATGCCGCTTCCGCTGGTTCTTTAGACCGCAAAACTCCGGAAGCCGCTCTTGAGCTTATCGATGACATGGCGATGAACACTTATCAGTGGAATTCGTCCAGGTCTCGCTCATCTAAACCTGCAGGTATCTATGAAGTGGATTCGGTGACGCAACTGGCGATGCAAGTGGAAATGCTCAACAAGAAGATCTCGGAGATGACTGCTCCCTCCGCCGCTAAGGTATATGAAAATGCTGCTGCTGCCGAGCAGGTGGATTATCTGGGGAACATACCCAGGCCTGCTCAAAATATTTCTGCGAATAATTTTTCTGCTTTTTCGAATTTTTCTTCTCCTCCTGGTTTTTCTGCTTCGTCGAACACGTATCATCCCGGATGGCGTAACCATCCTAATTTTTCTTGGAGTAATAATGCTAATGTAATACGCCCACCGCACGATTTTACACCACCACCACCACCGCAACAAAATTTTCAAAAACCTTCCCCTTTGGAAGAGATCCTCGCTAAATATATAAGCTCGAACGATGCCACTATTAGAAATTTAACAGGATCCATGAAAAACTTAGAAAATCAAGTTGGCCAACTCGCTAAGGCCTTTTCCGAGAGACCACCTGGAACTCTTCCCTCAAACACTGAGCCTAACCCAAGGGAGCACGCAAATGCGATTTCCCTTCGGAGCGGTAAAGTTGTTAACGAGCCCACCACAAGGGAAGAGCCAAGGGCGATTGTTCCTCCAGTTTTTACCCCCACGGAAAATGACAACTCAGATTTTGAAAAAGAAAAATCTACATTTGAAAAAGAAAACGATGGCTCTATTATTTCTGATTCTCAAAAAGAAAAAAATGATTTTCAAAATGATGCTCCTGTTGTCCTAAAAGAATTCCCGCCACCTCCTTATCCGGCTAGACTTAGGAAAGACAAACTAGATGATCAGTACCAACGCTTCCTTGAAATGTTCAAACAAATTCACATTAATTTGCCATTTCATGAAGCGATTAGTCAAATGCCGAAGTACGCAAAATATCTTAAGGACTTATTAACAAACAAGACGAAATTGGAGAACTTATCACATGTAACATTGAATGAAGAATGCTCGGCAGTCGTTAAAAATTCTAATCTGCCTAAAAAGATAAACGATCCGGGTAGTTTTTCCATTCCTTGTGTCTTTGGTGATTTATTTGTTAAACATGCGTTGGCAGATCTAGGAGCGAGCATCAACTTGATGCCTTTTTCACTATTTAAGAAGTTAGGATTGGGCACTCTGAGCCCTACAAGGATGAGTATCCAATTAGCTGATAGGTCTATCAAGTATCCACTAGGTATCATTGAGGACGTGCTAGTAAAGGTCGACAAATTCATCTTCCCGGTGGACTTTGTCATTCTTGATATTGAAGAAGATGTCGAGGTTCCTCTTATCCTTGGACGACCATTTCTAGCCACCTCTCGAGCAGTTATAGACGTTAGTAACGGAAAGTTGTTTTTGCGTGTGGGAGATGATGAGGTCACATTTTCTATAAATCAATCCATGAAAAACTCCTTAAAAAATGATGACTCTTGTTTTTTTGTTGACGTTCTAAATGAAGACTCTTCCCTTTCCCTTTCCAACATTTCTCCCAATGAATTTTCATCTTCGTTTTCTGAAATTTCTTCACATAATTTTGACAACCCGGTGATGTCGATCCAAGAAAATGTTGAAAATAATTTTGCATGTAGTAGGAAAAAGTATGAAAATTTTGTTTTTGAAAAAGAGAAAAATTTAAAAAATTCTTATGACGAACCACCCCAGCTTGATTTAAAACCACTACCTGACCACCTCAAATATGCCTTTCTTGCAAAAGATTCAAAATTGCCCGTTATAATCTCGGCTTTTCTTTCCCAATCCGAAAACGATCAATTGATCGAACTACTACAAAAGCATCGCCGAGCTATAGCATGGCAAATTTGTGATATTCCTGGCATAAGTCCCTCTTTCTGCACACACAACATATTTTTTGAAAATAATCCTAAGGGTGTAGTTCAACCACAACGTCGTCTTAATCCAAATATGAAAGAGGTTGTGAAGGGAGAGGTGCTTAAGTTATTAGATGCAGGGATAATTTATCCTATTTCCGATAGTCAGTGGGTAAGTCCAGTTCAGGTTGTTCCTAAGAAGGGTGGAATCACGGTAGTACCAAACGAAAACAACGATTTAGTTCCAACTAGGACGATAACGGGATGGAGGATGTGCATCGATTACCATAAACTAAACGATGCCACTCGAAAAGATCACTTCCCCCTCCCCTTTATCGATCAAATTTTAGAACGTTTGTCCGGGCACAATTTTTATTGCTTCCTCGACGGTCTCTCGGGATATTTTCAAATCCCTATCTCACCCGAGGACCAAGAGAAGACGACATTCACTTGCCCCTTCGGAACTTTTGCCTACCGTAGAATGCCTTTCGGATTATGCAACGCACCCGCCACCTTTCAGCGGTGTATGCTTGCTATTTTTGATAAATATGTAGAAAATATTATGGAAGTTTTTATGGACGACTTTTCCGTTTTTGGCGACTCATTCGATCTATGTTTAGAAAATTTAGGAAAAGTTTTAAAACGCTGCGAGGAGACAAATTTAGTTTTAAATTGGGAGAAGTGCCACTTTATGGTACGTGAGGGTTTAGTCCTTGGCCACAACATTTCCGCCAGGGGAATTGAAGTGGACAAGGCAAAAATTGAAGTAATTGAAAAGTTACCGCCCCCTCTAACTGTTAAAGCGATTAGAAGTTTTTTTAGGTCATGCGGGTTTTTATCGTAGATTTATCAAGGACTTTTCAAAAATCACTAAACCTCTCACCCACTTGCTCGAAAAAGACATTCCTTTTGTTTTTGATAAATCTTGTCTCGAGGCCTTTGAATTAATAAAATCGAAACTTATAAATGCTCCTATTATGATCGCCCCAGTTTGGGATTTACCTTTCGAAATTATGTGTGATGCGAGTAATCATGCGGTAGGTGCGGTTTTAGGTCAACGAATCGCTAAGAACTTTCATCCGATTTTCTACGCTAGTAAAACTCTCACTTCTGCGCAAGAAAATTACACCACGACGGAGAAAGAGCTCTTAGCAGTTATTTTCGCTTTTGATAAATTCCGACCGTATGTTACTCTTTCTAAAGTTGTTGTTTTCACGGATCACTCCGCTTTGAAATACCTCCTTTCTAAACTGGATGCCAAGCCGCGTCTTATCCGTTGGATCCTCTTACTTCAAGAATTCGACTTGGAGATTCGGGATAAGAAAGGAGCGGAAAACTTAGCAGCTGATCATCTCTCGCGTCTTGAAAATCCCAAACTTGATTTTTTAAATGAAACTTCTATAAATGACTCTTTTCCGGATGAACGCCTTTTTAATATTTCCTCATCTCCTACCCCCTGGTTTGCCGATCTGGCCAATTATCTTGTGGCCCGGGTCCTTCCAAAAGAATACTCCACTCACCAAAAGAAGAAATTCTTTTCGGAGTTGAAGTATTATTTTTGGGAAGACCCATTTCTATTTCGCATTTGTGCGGACCAGGTGGTAAGGAGATGCGTTTCGCAGGAAGAGGGTCACCAAATTTTAAAACATGTTCATGAAGGTCCGACTGGCGGGCATTATCAAGCAAACCGCACCGCCCACAAAGTGCTTAGTGCTGGCTTCTATTGGCCAAGCATATTTAAAGATGCACAAACCTTTGTGGGTGGATGTGATCGATGCCAGCGGACTGGAAATCTCTCACATAAAAATGAAATGGAACAAAACTATTTTCTCGAGTGCGAGGTTTTTGATTTGTGGGGCATCGACTTTGTTGGCCCGTTTCCTTCAAGTTTAGGTAATAAATATATTTTAGTAGCGGTAGATTACGTTTCTAGATGGGCAGAGGCCCAAGCTCTGCCAACTAATGATGCCCGTGTTGTTGTCAATTTTCTAAAAAAATTATTTTCTCGCTTTGGATTCCCTCGAGCGATCGTTAGTGATAGGGGAAGCCATTTTTGCAACACCCAACTCACTAAAGCATTAACAAAATATGGTGTCACGCATAAATTGTCAACTGCTTATCACCCCCAAACTAACGGTCAGGTCGAGGTAGTCAATCGCGAACTAAAAAGAATTTTGGAAAAAACTGTTTCTACTTCTCGTAAGGATTGGTCCCTAAAATTAGACGATGCTCTTTGGGCTTATCGGACAGCGTACAAGACCGCCATCGGTTGTACTCCTTTCCGATTGGTCTATGGAAAGTCGTGTCACCTTCCGGTAGAAGTAGAGCACCGAGCGTATTGGGCATTAAAGTTTTTCAATTTCGATCCGCATTCGGTAGGCGAGCATAGAAAACATCAATTAAATGAACTCGATGAGTGGAGAGCGTATGCATATGAAAATAATCGAATTTATAAAGAACGCACAAAATTATATCACGATAAGAACCTGCGCCACCCTAAAACGTTTAAACCAGGCGATCAGGTTCTTCTTTTTAATTCACGTTTACGTCTCTTCCCGGGAAAGCTTAAATCTCGATGGTCTGGACCATTCGCGGTCAAGGATGTTTTTCCTTACGGCACTGTGCTACTTTCACACCCCGATAAGGGGGACTTCAAAGTTAATGGCCATAGACTCAAACGCTACTTCTCTAATGATTCTGTGACTCCTGCAAAGGAGAATCTTCTTTTTGATTCTTAGTTATTATTATTTCTGATGGACATTTTTTTTTCTTTTGTGATGGACATGTTTACTTTTATTTTTGGACTTCTTATTATTATACTCTTTTATTTGAATGGTTGTAATAATAAAAACATTATCGGGCAATCTGCCCATGGACTCTATTTCTTTTTGCTTTTATTTTTGCTCTTCCTACCGGAGGCACATCAAGTCCATGATCGTGGTCGCCGCTCCACCGTTGCTGATATCAGATGGATCAAGTCATACCTGCTGACGATCAAGTACTCCAAAAAGCAAGCTTGGGGGAGCGACATCCGCCTTCATCTCACGAACCCGGGGAAGTCCTGTTCTTTTTCCTTATTTATTTTCCTGCATTTTTCTTTTTCTCTTCTTCTCAGTCCCCTTCTTTTTCTTTATGTTTTCTTCATTGAGGGCAATGAAGAATTTAAGCATGGGGGGGTCTAGTTTCTTTTTGCCTTTCTTTCTGTTTCTTATTTAAAAAAAAAAAGAAAAAAAAATGTATGTTTTAAATTAGTATAATATTTTATGTCGTCTAAATCTAAAAATCCAAAAAAAATTATAAAATATAAAACCCAAAAAAATGAGAAAAACAAAAAGATCAAAAAATTTTGTGCTTAAAATCGATTTGAAAAACAAAACCTAAAATTATTTTCTATCTTTATTTTCATGTTGCTTCTAGTGAAGTGTAGGCCCATGCGGTTTTTGTAGTTCTATATAGATTACTTTGAAAATGGTTTTCTAAACCTATCATTTTAACATAGTTTAGTTCTACTAGTTTCTTTTTCTTAAATATTGGCATCCGGTTTTTAAGTTATAAGCTAGCAATACGTAGTTATGTCTTTTTATTCGGTTAGTTACTTACGAATTGTTGCTAGGTATCATTAGTTCTTTTTCATTTGCGGGGTAGTCTTTCTTGGTGTCTAGAACTTGTACCAAGCTATTCTCGAAGCATTTGCGCCGTCTTTATGTTCTTTAGAAATGATTTAGGCCACCATTTGAATAGTTTGAGCTTTTCTTGCCCACCGAAAACATAACCCTTGCAAAACAATTTTGGGCCTTTTTCTTATTTTCATTGTTTTTAGCTCCACCTTTCATTTCATCTTGTTCACCAAAGCCAAATGCCCGTCCTAATTTTTGCACTATAACCTTGAGCTTAAAAATTATTTTTGTGGGAGGGGTGTTATATTATTTTGGAAATGAAAAGGATAATTATAAAGCTTATTTTTGGAGTTTCCTTATCAATTGTTATTCAAAAAGTGAGAAAGAAAAAAAAATATATATCATTACAAAATCAAAAAGAAAAAAAAATGAATGCAAAAAGTTTATGGTTGGCCAAGTTTAAAAAAAGAAAAATTTTCATGGCCTTGTTTTTGTAGTTTCATATTGGAGAAATGACATACTTGTTATTTCTAAATTTTTATGTATTTTTAAGCTCACCCTTGGTTTAGTGTTTAAGCCATTATGTTTATCTTTGTTTTCATTTCCTAATCAGTCACCTAAACCAAGTCTTAACGCCTTAGAAGTCCTAATGATCTTAGAATGTAAATTCGCGTAGTGGAGAAAGTGTGAACGTACAAGCCTATGGCCACCATCATTGATGGATTTCTTTGGAGGTTATCTTGGAGTGTTTTAGGGTTAATGATTATCTAACAACCTAGTAGTTTGTTAATGCGCCGTTTATTTAGAACTTCTACTTTTGTTTTCCTTATTTTCATTTATTTTGGATGCCTTGTTTTTAAGATTTAGAAATTAGTAGACTTCTCTTATGTTTTAATGAGATTTTTAGGGTTTCCCTTTCAAATCTTCTATTATGCACTTCTCACCCCACTAGTCGATAATATGAATATTAGGATAGTTTAATTTTCCATGTTTTGTTTTTCTTAATTATGAAACCTAAATTAGCTTTGTTTATTTTCTATTTCCTTCCCTAGTTTTCATTTTTATTTGCTTGAGGGCAAGCAAATGTCTAAGCATGGGGATGTTTGATGACTACTTTTGAGTCATCCTTTTTTGGGTAATTTAGTAGCTTAAATTTCTAAGTATTATAATTTTATGTTGTTGTATGCTTATATTTTGACCCTTTTTTGTATATTATTGTCACTAACATCTTTCCTTCTTTTTGCAGGATTTTACAAAGTTTTGCATGGTCACGCCCCATGGTCACGCCCTCCTAGGGCGTGTACCAAGGGCGTGTAACCTAGTGGAATGAAGCCGCCGGTCCGAAGTCAATCTCCACCAGAAACTAGCTGTCACGCCCACTGACACGCCCACTGACACGCCCTCCATGGGCGTGTCTGAAAGGCGTGACCCGCCAAGTCCCGAGGAGTCAGTACCGAGCTCAATTTCAACGCGCCGAATCCGACACGCCCATATGTCACGCCCTCCAGGGGCGTGTTCGATGGGCGTGTAACTCAGCAACCGCGCCAGAATTAAATGCCAACGCTCCAGATGTCGCACCGAATCAGACACGCCCTATGGTCACGCCCTCCATGGGTGTGTCATAGGGCGTGACTCAGCCCGAAAAAACTCTATAAATAGGGATCATCTTCTAGTGTTTGGGGGGAGAGAGGGAGATTAGAGAAGAAGAAGTGCTGCTATTTTAGTTTTTATGTCTTAAGCTTGTCTCTTCCTTTTTACTTCAAGTAATTGAGTTTCTTTTCATGCAAGTCTTTTTCGCATTTCTGTACTTCCTTTTTACAGCATTTATAATCATCGTAGAAGGTGTTCTTATAGTATCTGTGTGCCCTACTTGTGATTCCTCCACATTACGAAATAAAATAGTTCGCTATTCTCTTTCCCTTCTACTCGGTGTTATTTTCCATACTATTAATATGATCTTCATTGTCTATACCATGAATAACTAAATCCTCCTTGTACTCGATCTTGATGATCTGAGGTTTGAGTGATTAAGTTATGATGCTTTAATTTTACCTTTCCTTTTTAGGGGTTTAACCTTGAATTGCTCTTGAATACTTTTGGGTTGGAGATATATCATCGATGTATACTCTCCGCCTTAGCTTTCATGCTTGGCTAGCCGAAAGGCCGATAGTTTGAAGTGAGCACTCAAGAGGAAAGGGATTGGTATGCACCCCTCGAGAGAGGGAGACATTCAAATCTCCCGGATTGGAATAAAATCTAATAGTGGGGTTCACCGCGTAAAGCGAGCTTTAGGCCTCTGATTTAGACGAAAGTCGGTCGGACCTACCTAAACTCAGTCGGACACGACTTCGAGAGAAGTGTGTTTAAGCTTTAGGAACCTCCACGGTCAAGAAACTCTTCCCTATTAAGTTTAGGCTTTTATCGCATTTCTTTATTACTCTGGCCGAGGTGATTCTTGATCGAGTACATTCCCATCCCTTGGTCGTAGTTCTTTAACACTTTATCATAATCGCGTCTAATAGTTCTTTAACTTAATGCAGTGGTTCTCTTTCTAGAGATTAACTATATTTCCTTTCTTAGTTGCAATTTCCTTTTTAAGTCCTCAAGATTTTCCTCCGATAAAATAATAGTCTTCGTGTGAGTAAGTGTATTCAACAGTTCCCGGATTTCAATACGACACTTGTGTCCCCTAGCTACAATTCGATAGGTATACTTGCCTAGATGGATTGCTAGTTCGGTTGCTTTTATTTTCTTCACGATAGTAGACATCAAAGGTCCGGTGGGAAAATTGCGGTCAGGAGGAGCTCTCTTGGGAATGGGAGCAAACCATGCTGATGGAGTACCCGGAGTTATTCCCCTCAGGTACCGCTTAAAGTTTTCCGTTATCTTTCCTTTGGTAATTTCGTGGACGAAATTCTTTTAAGAGGGAGAGAGTTGTAATGCAACGAAACTCAAAAGAGGGACGGGTGACATTTTTAGCCAAATCTGGTTTTTGCTAGAGGTGACATGGTCTGGGACACGGGCGTGTCGCGCTCGGGTTAGTGTTGGTCACGTGGTCGATGATTTTGGAGTCAACGGTCTTCGGGGAGGTGGTGGTGAACACATCCTGGGACACGAGCGTGTCCCAGGGCGTGTCAGCCACTCAGATCCTTACACTCAACGATCGTTGAGTGAGGGGCGCACGACCTGAGCCAAGGCATGTTCAGGTCCGACACGGGCGTGTTCAATTCGATACGGGCATGTCGAATGCCCGTGTCCTCCTCAGGTCGTGCGGCATTTTGTGCTAAGGAGATTACACGGCCTGGGACACGGGCATGTCCCAGGGCGTGTCTAGTACATGGCATGTGACACAGGAGTGTCACATAGCCGTGTCCTTCTCGGGGGAAACGTGGATTTTACACACGGCCCGTGACATGGGCCCTGACACAGGCGTGTCACATGTGACACGAGCGTGTCACATGTGACACGAGCGTGTCGGTGTTCGTGTCATAGGCCGTGTTCTGGTCGGGAATTTCTGGTGACGGCGAATGAGTGACACGGACATGCATACGGCCGTGTTGCAACCCATGTTTGACCCAGATTTTCTATTTTCAGCCTAAATCATGGCCGTCCATTTCCTTGGCTTGGGATCCAAGGGCTGGGGTTGTTCCTGATGGGGTTTAACCCGGGAATAGGGTTAGAAAACCCTTATTTTCCATTTGATTTCTCTCTCTAAGTTCTAGAGAGAAGGGAGAGCAAGGAGGAGGAAGAGGAGCTAGATCCGGTCAACGACGGAGCTTCGGAGCTCCAAATCACGAGCCGACTTCGGATCCGCGGAGGCAAGGAGATTGCGGTGCTTTCCATCCACATAGATTTCCATGGAGCCAAGGAAGAACGCTAGGGTAACGATTCTCATCCTAGGACATGTGAAGTCCTCTTTTCCTTTGCATAGGAAGCCCTCTCACGCGAGTGTGCGATGAGTTGAGGCGCTCCTTGGGGTAGATATGTAAAGTACCCCTTGTATAGAGTCCGTATACAAAAACGGACATAGGCATGTTGTGTGAAGCCTATCTAGACATGTTTGTCTGGATCGGTGATGTTGTATTGCATAATAACCGGAGAAGACTCCGGGTGATTGTTTGTTTTTCGGGTTTTATACGAGGTAGTTTGCAACAGGGAGCCTTGGGGACTAACTCCAAGGTGCACCCGGAAGACTGGGCAAATGCGGGATGTTGCCAATATGGTGGCCGGGGAGCCAACTTGAATATAACCGGGTTATGTGTATTGTGGGATGGAAACGGGACTCGGGGAGTCTTGACCTGCGCATATGGCTTAAATTGTCGTTGTGGTATGAGAACGGGTTAGGAGGAACCGTACCCGATCTATGTCGTTCGGAGGAACCATTGGCATAGATGAGGGTCTTCGGCGGTCTATGGCTTAAATTAACGTGACCAATGCCAGGGAGATAAAATGCTCATATTGTTGGCCGTCCAAGGGATGGTGGTGATACCGGAATGTCTATGGCTTAAATTAACGTGATGTTGGCCAGTTCGCCGTGAATGTGTCCTGAGTGTACGAGGTGTGTGGCTGTGCGTGCCTGCACCTGTGATGAAGTGTGTGTTTACAATATACCTCTTGTTTATGCTAACAAAATACAGGGAAGAGCATCGCCGCCCAAAGTTGGGGGCGGGGTCGTTATAATTTGGTAAACATAGTTTACCGTTGCTTTTGTTTACCACTGTGCGGTTGATTGTTGCTTGCAGGTGCTGCGGAGCCGAGTGGCAAATAGCGGGCTAAAGCCCAAGTTGCTGTGCCGGCCCTCGAAGGCCAAGTTTTTAGTGTTTTCTTTTATACTCATGTATGACCGGCCTGCGTGCCGAGGTTTGGAAGACACTTTTATTAAGCAAACTCTTGTAAGGCCATAAGGCCATCAATTGTTGTATTATACATTCCTATGGGTCTTTTGTAGTGGACACTCATGCTTTGGCTGGGTTCTTTTATCTTGCAACTTAATAATTTGCTTCCGCTAGGTGCTCTGTGTAGGACGTTGTGATTGGTTGAATTGTTTCAATAAGTAACCAACCGGTCTGTCCGTAGTATATGATGTCGGGCCCCGGCCGGACCCACTGCTATATGCTATGTGACGGATAGGGGTGTTACATTATTTACTCTAATTATATATATATATATATATATTATATAAAGGAGTAAGCACAACACAAAAATAAAGAAAGCAAAGCAAGCAATCCAGATGATACAAGGATTATAGTGGTTCCCCAAAACTGGGTACATCAACTCTTCTACCACCATGGTAGGAATCCACTAACAAGTTTTTGTTCAGGTGCCCTGCCATCACAGGTTTTTGCTCAGGTGCCCTGTCACCACAAGATCTATTTCAAGGGAGATCTCACAACCCTTTGAGCTTTTGATCGGGTGCCCAAAAACCAACTCAAGTCTTTTGATAAGGAGACTTGACAACCAAAAGTAACTTTTGAAGGGAGTTAAAAAAACCTTTATACAGTGAGGTAAATAAAATATTATGTTGTCTTCTCTTTCTCAAAAACACTGTGAAGACTAGTGGATGGTTGAGTATTTTAAAGCTCCCCCTGAGATGAAAAATAGTTCAGGAAGATGAGAGCTTTGCACAGGGTGTAGGCCTTCAGATTCAGAAGCTTCTTGGACTGATGTTGATGAGTTGTCCCTTTTCAGCCTGAAGCAGATGATGAAGAACTGTGTATATGAGCTGTTTGTTCTTCACTGATTCACTGATTCACTTTGAAGAAGAACTTCAAAAGCAGATTTGTTTCTCTGTTCTCTCACGGTTGTATTCTCTGTAAGAGCCAATCTATATTCATTGTCTGATCTTGATTCTTTTTGAACATGTGAATTTCCTTTTACTATAATAGCAGAATAATTCTCGAGAAAGGTAATTGCCTTGGGAGGGAATTAGCATTTAAGCCATAATTAATACTGCCATCCAACGGCTATATTCCTTAAGAATATTAAGCATTAAATCTGAGAATCACAAACTCCTGTGATTAAGGCTTCAATCAATCTGCCAGTTGTAAAATAAATAGGCATGTAATAACTGCACAGATTTCTTCGACCGGAGTTCGCAGATCGTTGAGCTCAGCTTCTATTTCGTCGAGATGAGAATCTGTCTCGAGTTCAGCGATCGTCGGCCTGAGCTCGAATTTTGTCGAGCTCAGCTCAGAGATGGAACTCTGAGTTCATCGACCTGAGTTCGACTTTCATCGACCTGAATTCCTGACTTTGTCACAACTGCATTTCTTGTAATTCTTTCAGCAATTTTGGAGAGTCCTTCTGAGGCAAACCTTGAAATAAAACTATGACCCATGACTATACATTTTGGGTCAATCTAAACATCTTCATAGTGATCCTCGCCCAAATCAGAACTAGGGTTCCAACAACCACATTTCCCTTCCCAGGAGTGTAATGTATCTTAAAGGTGTAGTCCCTGAGGAACTCCATCCACCTCTATTGTCTCATATTTAACACCTTCTGATCTATTAAGTACTTAAGGCTCTTATGGTCTGGGAAGATATACACTTTCACGCCATATAAGTAGTGACGCCACAGCTTTAGTGCAAAAATCACAGCCACCAAATCCAAGTCATGAACTGGATAATTTCGCTCGTGCACTTTCAATTGGCGTGAGCCATAAGCTATAACCTTTTCGAATTGCAGAAGAATACAGCCTAAGCTGCTCCCTGAAGCATCACAGTATACCTCAGAGCCATCTGTACCACATGGCGAACTCAAGATAGGCGTCGTGGTCAAGCGACTCTTTAACTCCTCAAAATCCCGTACGCACTCAGGCGTCCAAACAAACTTCTGATCTTTCCCCGTTAGTGTGGTGAGAGGTAAGGCTATCCGTGAAAAGTTCTCCGTGAAGCGCCTATAGTAGCCAGCAAGTCCAAGGAAGCTCCTCACTTCCGCTATAGTAGACAACACAGACCACTCTCGTATAGTAATGATCTTTGTCGGATCCACAACAATACCCTCTCCACTAACCACATGGCAAAGAAAAGCCACCGATAATAGCAAAAACTCAAACTTTGAGAACTTAGCAAACAGTTTATTCCTTCTCAGGGTATGCAAAACCAACCTCAAATATTTTGCATGTTCCTCTTCAAACTGAGAGTATACCAGTATGTCATCGATAAAGACAATCACAAATAGGTCCAAATACTCTCAAAAAGTCCTTTGCATCAGATCCATGAATACTAATGGAGTATTAGTGAGTCCAAAAGACATCACTGTAAACTCATAATGCCTATAGGGTGTAACAAACACTGTCTTGGTAATATCACTTTCCCAAAGTATCAATTGCCAATAGCCGGACTTCAAGTCCAACTTCGAGTAGACAGTCGATCCAACCAGCTGATCAAATAGATCATCGATTCGAGAAATCAGATACTTATTCTTTTCTATCAACTTGTTCAGTTCACGATAATCAATGCATAGACGCGAGCCTCCATCCTTCTTCTTCAGAAAGAGCACCGGTGCACTCCATGGTGACATACGCGGACGTATAAATCCCTGCTCTAACAATTCTTGCAACTAAACTTTCAGTTCTGCCATTTACTTTGGTGCCACTCGGTACGGTGAGCGTGAAATAGGTTTTGCACCTAGCACCGGCTCAATAGCAAAGTCAATCTCTCACTAGGGTGGAAGCCTAGGGAGATCCTTAGGAAAAACATCTGCAAACTCCGATAGAACAGGAATGTTACTCAAACTGGGATTCGGCTCTACAGCCTCCAATAGCGTGAATAAAAAATTCGCACCATTCTAAACCGCCTTGAATAACTGGAGAGCAGACATCAATATCTTGCTCGATCCTCGCATACCCGCAAACTTAGTCTTGCGTTCGGTATTTTTCCCTAGTATGACTTCTTTAGAGTTACAATCAATATAGGTACGCTGCTCCGAGAACTAGTCCATAGCAAAGATTACATCAAACTCTGATATCAGCAGCACATATACTTCTAAACCAAAGTCATGACTTCCTATCTATATCTCAATACAGCAGGCTCTATCCGTGCCCATCAAGCACCCATTAGGCAGCAACACATTCACTCGATCTGTTAGTATGAATGAAGGTACTCTGATATACACCACGAAGTCCGCAGACAGAAAGGAATAAGAAGCTCCTGTATCGAACAGTGTTCTCACCGAACATTCCGAAATCATGACAAAGCCTAATTCAAGAAAATCATACACAAGCAACACACAAGGTACTAAGTATGAAAAGCAGTAAAAACTGTATCTTAACTCATACCAGTTATGACGTCACTTTGTTTTATGGCCTCCTGCTGGCCAAGATTATAGACTCGGGGTTGTGCTTGAGATGTAGTTGACTCCACTTCTTTTCCCTTTTCAGCATAAGTCACACTTGTCTTTTTCTCCATCTTTGGAGGGCCACTCCGACATTCTTGGTCCATGTGTCCCACCTTGCCACATGTGTAATAAATGAGTGTACCTCGCCTTGTCGTCACTTCAGGTTTATTAGAAGAAGCTTGTCCCGAAGATTGAACCTTCTTCTTCCACGATTTATACCAAAACATTGCTGAGTTAGGTAATTTGAACTCTAGCTTCTTCACTGCCAAGTCGTTCTTATGTTGCACAAGTTTCTTATCTTGCTTGAGGGAACTGGACAGATTAAACAAGGTAAGAAAACCATGCATCATCGATCCTAAGAGAAGCAATAACATGTGGTCTCTCAGCTCTTCATAGAAACGATTTGTTTTCCATTCTTCGACTGCAAACGTAAAGCCTGTATACCTTCCCAATATCGTAAACTCATGCAAGTAGTCATCTACAGAACTCTCGCCTTGAGTTAGCCTTTGAAATTGGTTTTCCATTGCAATTCGCTGTGTAGATGGAATATCTCTCTCCAGAAAACACCTCGAGAATTCCTTAGTCGAGATCTGAATCAACGGTCTACCAGCAAACTGGTGCTGCTCTAGCTCATCCCACTATATCCTCGCCTCACCATCTAACAAGAAGGTAGCTATAATGAATTTCTTCCACTCCTCCATTTCAGTTGCCATCATGATTCTCTTTATTCTTGAGAGCCAATCTTCAGCTTATGTAGGTGTTCCAGTACCCGCAAAAACAGGAGGATTGAAACTCATTTTGTGTTTCAATTGCTTTTCCGTCGCTCGCCTTGCAGTCACTGGCTCAACATCAACTTGTCGTACTGCAATGTGTTCAACTATGCCAACCAGTTCATGGACAACCGCTGGGGTAGGAGGTTGTACTCTCCCTCCTAGTCGTGCATTGATTAATGCAAACATGACTTCAACAACCAACTATATAATTTCTGTATAAGGAGGAGGTGTTGGCACCTCAGTTGCTGCATTACCCTCCGCCGAACGCTAGGGTTCTTGCTGCCCTGCACCACTTCTTGTTGCCTATAATCGTGAAACACATAATTAAGCAACGCATAATATTGCCAAATGCAATTATAGGAACACACAAGTTCCTTCAACATGTGTATTTTCATTCCTAAGTGGACATTCATGGGTTCATTCATGTTATAACGGTAACGCACATACACATGCTCACCACCTCTTAAAATAATTAGACCACGAATTTGAATAATAAAGACCGACACCAGAAGCTGATACCAAATTGTAACACCTCCATCCGTCATATAAAATATAACTAAGGGTCCGGCCGGGGCCCCATGCCATATTCCATAGACAGTCGGTGGAGTTACTCAATGAAACCATATTATCGTATACGCATCCTAACTCAGTGCACATTCTAACAGAAGCAGTTTAATTTGTAGAACCCCTATACCAGGAATGTCTATTATACATATAGGAATGATATAACCAAATACACCAAATGTTTTGCCCTTAAGGCCTTACAACAGTTGCCTTTACAAAAAGTGTTTTCGTACATCGACACGTAGGCCGACCACACATGAAAAACAGTAAACGTTCGCCTTTGGGCCTTGAAGGGCCAACCAATTATAGCATAAGGGACTTCAGCCTGCTACTTTCCACTTGGCTCCCCAGCACCTGCATAGCACCACCCATTAAAATGTGGCAAACAAAGCAACGGATAGCATTAGCTGACCAATTTATAATGACCCACCCCTCACTCGGGGCGGCGGTTCTCCTTCCCTACATGCCGCATCATATATATCTTTTGGCAGCAGTAACGTGCACTTAAACACCATTCGCCACAGATGCAGGCTCGATCAGCCACACACCCCATGCACTCAGGGCACATTCTCGGTGTACCAGACTTCCCGGGTCTCACCACCTTCCACATTCCTAGACTTGATGGTATACTTGAGCATTCTAGTCTTTCCGGCTCGGGGCCTAAGAGTCTCATTATGCCAACGATGAAAGCCAGTTACTTTAGGTGATCTAGTTCGAATGACATAACGCGGGTATAATTCAGGCATAACCCGTTGCTCAAATCTCTAAGCCAATGCCGACAGTCACAGTCATCATGGCGAATGACAAGACGCGGGTCAGCCTCTCCTTGCATGTTCTGCTCTCTAGCCTTTTTGTTGGGCACTCCAGGCTCTCAGCAACAATTATCGCTCACAATATCCCAAGTACCTGAACCTGCAATGATAAACATGGCTCTCATTACCAATATCTGGGCTCATAAGGCTCTCAACTTCAAATAATGGCCCCAGGTCTCCCAGAGACACACCTTATAGCTCATTTGAAGCTATCGCCGATGGTAGTACTATCGATGCACGGTAGGGACAGAAGTTGATTCTTCCCCATTTTTGGGTATTTTCATGGAGATCATCTCTAGTACTATCATTGGAGCATCCTGCACACCTCTAGACCTCAGATTCTACATGTTTATCTATATGTTTTATCCACGGAGTCTTCTCTGACATGCAAATAAAATTATCACTAATCCAGACCAACCTGTCCAGATGGGCTTCACACAGCATGCTTATTTCGTACTTTGATTCTGGATTCTAAATGCAAGTTTTATCGGGGATTAAACCGATCTACCCGTTGGAAACCACCCTTTTCTTCACCATTTGGTGTGGGGTTCCATGCACGTATGAAAATTGAGGACTTCAATTGTCCATGGAGAAAGTCGTTACCCTTATCGATCGCTTAGGGGCCATGCACTTGTTCTTTGATCCGGATGGAACTGATCATCACGGCTTCCTCTCCGCGGATCTAGCGTTGACTCGCAATTCCGATCATAAACACACCTTGGATCGCTTCTCCTCTTGGCCTCCTGGACTTTCTTCCTCCTCTTCCCTCAAGAACCTCAAGAACTAAGAGAGAGTGTTAGAGAGAAAATTGAGAATTTCATCTCATGTCCAGCCCTTAACAGCGAGCTACCGCCGTGCGGTATCTTCTACTGCCGCACGACATAATAGGCGGTATCCGCTTATACTAATTGACATCACTCTCTCTCCCAAAACAACCTCCACCTTACTGCTACATGGCAAGATACCGCCGGTGTTAACTCAATACCGCCGAGCGGTACCTTCCTGAGACATATGTCATTTTAACTATCTATCTCTGCTCGTTAGATCACTACCGCCCCGCGGTAGTCTCTCAACAACTCGTCGTAAGCATTGAATGTGCCGAGTGGTATCGCCACATGATAGACCACTACTGCCATGCGGTAGGCTTCTCGATGATTCGTCTAATATGTTCATTAATATCTCCACGCAATACCTTTCTACCGCCATGTGGTAGATACCCGAGATGACAATCAGTTTAATTCAAGGGCTAATGCCAGCGTTAACACTAGCGCCACACGTTAACTTCCAATCCTTCCTTTTTCAGGATTTTTGGGGCATTACAATAATCCTTGCCCTTGCTCTGCTATCCTTCTCCTGCCTTCTTTTATCTCAGGGTCTAAGAGAGAGAGAGAGAGAGAGAGAAAATGAGAGAAAATTCTCATCTTAAGCTTTTATCAAAAAACTACTTTCGCGTGGTAGGTTAGGCGGTGGCCGCTTGGCCCAATCGGCGTCGTTCTGCCGCTAAAAGACTGCCTCAACCTTATCTGACATGTGGCACACTACTGCCACTACTGCCAATGTTGCCTCTATCACCGGGCAATTCTGTCTAGATACAGTGGTTTAATTATTTATCTTCCGATGTGCGGTATCACACTCTGTCCAACGGTACCTTCTAGAGCCGATGGTCATTTTAATCAGCAAGATACTGCTAGCTCTATGTCTACTGCCTGGCGGTAACCTCCAATAACCAACTTCCTGTTGTTTCAGAAAATTTGGGGAATTACACACACAAACTGGAACAGCATGTGTTTATCCCTAGCAAAAATGCACAATTGCACAGCACAACGGGCCTAAGAGTGCACTATGTGTACAATTATAAAAAAAGAGAAATGTGAGCAATAATGACCCAAACGTGTAGTTGACGTTAGTGAAAACTAGCTTAGATGAGTCCAAAAAACACTACAAATATCAGACTCATCACACCCCCAAAATTAAGCATTTACTTGTCCCGATCAAATCTCTATTGACGGAATGAAAAAGGATGGCTTAGTAATGGCAATTGCGGAGTACCATGCAAAGTCGCATACTCACACACATAGAAAAGTAATAGAAGAAATTTCTAATTATACATATAAATTTTAAATTTCTAAGAGCGTATTAATATATTACTTTTATTCAAAAATTGAATCACGGTGAATCATTCGGTCATGCGTAGGACGAAAATAGACTGAACGATGAGGTAAGAATTATCAATGACCGGGTCTCAGGATAACCTCCAAAGAAATCCATTAATGCCGGTGACCTTATGCTCCCCCATTCACACTCTCTCCATGACACTAATTTGACCCAAAGCGCGTGTAATGCCCCAAATTTCCTGAAAAATAATAGGTAGTGGTCACTGGAGGTTACCACTAGGTGGTAGAGCTAGAACTAGCGATTTCTAGCTGATTTTAATGGACTAACATCTCTGGTAGGTATCACGCGGCGGTAGTGTGACACCGATAGCAGTAGCCAGCTGAATTAATTCGACCTTTGTCTCTGGATGGTACCGCCCATCAGTATGGTAACGTTGGCGGTAGTCTGCCACGTGTCAGATGAGGTTGAGACGGTCTTTGAGCGGTGCCAATTGGGCCAAGCGGCCACAACATAATCTATCACACGGCAGTAGCGAGGTGTCGTGCGACAATTGCTCTCTGATAAAGGCTTGTGATGAGAATTATTTCTCATTTTCTCTCCCTCTCTCTCTCTTGAATCCTAAGGAATAAAAGGAGAGGCAAGGAGAGCAAGGGCAAAGTTAATCCAGCCCTGGTGTGAAGGCGTTCTTGTGGTCAGATTTGTGAGTCGAAGCCAGATCCGCGGAGAGGAAGTGTGGTGATCATTTCCATCCAGATCAAGTGCATGATCATGGCTCCTAAGTGATCGACAAGGGTAATGATCTTCCTCCTTGGATATGTGAAGTCCTTATTTTGGCATAGTTGCATAAAGTCCCCCACCAATTGGTGGAGTGCAAAGAGATTTCCAACGGGTTGATCTATGGTATCCCCGGTAGAACTTGTATATAGAATCTAGAATCGAAGTACAGAATAGGCATGCTGTGTGAAGCCCATCAGGACATGTTAGTCTTGATTTGTGATGATTATCTTTTGTTTGCATGCCGAGGAAGACTCCATGGTTAAAACGTGTAGTTTGCAGAGTTTTAAGGGTATGCAGGTTGCTGCAATGAGAGTACTGGAGTTGGTCTCCAAAATATTAAGCAGTGAGCTTATATTGCTCCGCTATAGTGGTCGTGAGAGCCTACCATGAAACATAATGTGGTTATATATTGAATGAATGGACAAGGGGAGGCTTAACCGTGTCGTAGCTTGCAAGCTTGATGATTTGAGCAACAGACTATAACAAACCTGTACCCACCCTAATGCGATCAACTTGGAGTGAGTCACTGAGTTGTATCTCAAGGTAATAGAGCACCTTTGAATTTGTTGTAGCATAAGATAGAGTCTTAGGCTTCGGGATGGAAAGACTAGAAATACTCAAGTAGGTGGGGCTTGAATCCCAGCACACCGAAAGAAAATGCTCAAATATGGACCGTCACTGAGTATGGTGGTGGAGCTTGAATCTCAGCACATCGAAAAAATATGTTCTGAGTGCATGGGGCGTGTGGCCGTAAGTGCCAACATCTGTAGTGTCCCATTTTGACATAGACCCCATGTGCGAGTTCTATGTCTCCTTGAGTGGCTGGTGGGCCGGATGAAATGAGAGAAATCCTAAGTAGACTCGACATACCCTTCGTGTTGTCTCGACATATCGTCAAATGATCCAGATGAATCGTCGATTGCACTCGACAAATGGACTTGGCCGGGAATTCGTTCATCCTGTCTTGATTCCTTACTCGACAAACTTATTGAAAGGACTCGATAAATCATCGAAAGGACTTGTCTAATTTAAAGGACCTGATGAACCCTACTTGCTGTCTCGATGAATCATCGAATTATCTCGACAAAGCATCGAGAGCATGATGACTACTTTTAGTCATTAGTTTTTGGGTAGTTTAGTATTCATAATTCCTAGTTTATTTATTTGTTTTAAGTATTTTTATGCATGCTTTTTTTTATTTCTTGTTAATGTCTTTCATGTTTTGTTTTTATTATTTCTAGTTTTATTATATGTGTTTTGTATTTTTGTTCTTGTTTAATAAGTTATACTATGTTATGTTTTATTTTGTTTAGTTTTATTTTTAATAACTAATTAATAGTATGTAGGTTATGTTTGTAATGATAAGCTTTATTTGACTAATGTTTTGTTTGGTTTGTTATATTTTGTAGGTTCATGCTATCAAGAGCAGCCCACTTCTTCACTATGGTGCAGCCCGTCCACTTCTGGTGCAGCCCACATCATGATGCAGCCCCCCTACATACTACCCGAGACTTTGGAGCAGCCCACCTAAACCAAACAGCCTACCCGAGCCTACATCAAAGCCCAAGCCAGCCCACCATGTAGCCCGCCACCTTGCATGGTTGGCCATGCATTTCCCCATGCATGCCCGACAACCTTCCCCCCTATATTTTATATTTTATATTTTTCCTTTCCATAAATCACATAAATTGAATCCCTCTCTCTCTCCCCTTCATTAATTGCCATGCATGCATCCTCCCCCCTATGCTTAGCCGCCCCCCTTATTGGCCCTTCTTTTCCTCTTCATTCTAGAATCTTCCCTCCTCATCTATATAAGGAGCCCATGTCTCAAGCTTTAGAGGTTGGATTTTGGGAGAGAAAGCGAGTGGAGAGTACAAGTCAAGAGAGCTTTTGTTTCATTGTAATCTTTATTTCTTAGTTTATTTTGTTGCAATCTTATTTCGTTTAAGTACTATAATATCGTTTTGTTTTAAGCATTGTGTACTCTTTCGTTTAGTAGCAATAAAAATGAAATTTTATTCTCTTTATATTGTTGCTCCCTTTTCCAAAATGCGTAGCTAATCTTCTTTTAGCATTTTATCATGAGGATCCATGATTTGAGATTAGTATCTTCCTTATTTTGTAATTTTATTTTTGTTAAATTTTGCTCAATCCTTCTTTGATTTATTTTGTGTCGACTCTGAATTTTCGGTATACGGTAGTAGGCCTTTGATCTCATTTCATAGTAGTCAAGAGACTCGTTGATTTGAAAGATCACTCAAAGAAGGAAGGAGTTGCACGCAATCCTAGAGATATGACGACGTAAATCCTCCGGATTGGAGTCAAATCCAATAGTATTGATCACCTCGATAATGCAACTTTAGGCCTCTTTGAATTCTAAAGAGATTTTGATCAAAGCGTCTATAAGTTAGGAGACTCAATACTCTAGCAAGATTTTGTCTTATTTTCAGATCCGTCAAGGTCGAGTTTAATTCACAATTATAAAATTATATTTTTATTTCTCTTATCTCTTTTCATGGTGAATCATAGATCAAATGCTATCTTTTAACCCATAGTTTCGTTTTAATTTCGTTTCAGTTTAATTTTGATTTTTCAAAACCCCCACCATCAATCTTTTCGGTAGGATAATAGTAGAAGCGTGAGTAGCACTACTTGACAGCCCCGAGTTTAAATACGACCTTGGTACTATAATTTGATAGGTACACTTGCCTCTTCGGGTTGATAGTCGGTTCATCCCACCAAGTTTTTGGCGCCGTTGCCGTGGACCTTCTTGGTCAATATTTGGAAAACGCTTTCGTTATTACTTCTGCAAAAATCAAAAAAAAATTCATTGTCTTTCTCGTATTCAAGCTTTTATTTCCTATCTTTTCTTCCTTCCATTCTCTTTCGTTTTTTTAGTGCATGACCCGCATGAATCTGTCGCTACTTGTTGATTTGGACTTAGAAATATAACGCTCCTTTCAGAGACAACTACGATTCGAGGCATCCACTTCTCAAACAGCAGTTGAGGATTCCGACGGTGATTGTAATTTTAATTCTGAAATGGGAGATCCCAACCCAGGAATGGCTCAGCAAAGGACCATGTCTGATTATGCTCGACCCAACCTGGAGGTGACTGAAACAAGTATTGTTCGACCTGCGATTGCAAACAATAATTTTGAGCTTAAGCCTAACATCATACAAATGGTGCAGCAATATGTACAGTTCGACGGATTACAAGATGAAGATCCGAACTTACATATTGATAGTTTTATCGAGATCTGTGACACCTTTAAAATTAATGGTGTCTCAGACAACGCTATTAGGCTAAGACTCTTCCCCTTCTCCTTAAGGACTAAAGCCAAACAGTGGTTGAGTTCTCTCCCAAGAGGATCAATCACTACTTGGAACATTCTAGTTGATAAATTTCTTGCTCGATATTTCCCTCCTGCAAAAATGGCTAAATTAAGAAATGATATTACTTCTTATTCTCAAATTGCTTCTGAGACCCTCTATGACACTTAGGAGAGGTTAAAAGAACTTTTGAGAAGATGCCCTCATCGTGCTCTGCCTGTAGGTTACAGGTCCAGACATTTTATAATGGGCTAAATCAAGAGACTAAGCAAATGATAGATGCCGCTTCCACTGGTTCTTTGGACTGCAAAACTCCAGAAGATGCTCTTGAGCTTATAGAGGACATGACGATGAACACTTACCAGTGGAATTCGTCTAGGACTCGCCCAAATAAACCTGCAGGTATCTATGAAGTGGACTCGGTATCGCAACTGGCGCTGCAAGTGGAGATGCTGAATAAGAAGATATCGGAGATGACTGCTTCCTACGCCCCTCAGGTATATGAAAATGCAAATGCTATTGCTGCCGAGCAGGTGGATTATCTGGGGAACATACCCAGGCCTGCTCAAAATAATGCTTCGAACTTTTCTTCTTTTTTTAATTTTTCTGCTCCGTCTGGTTTTAATTCTTCTTTAAACTCATATCACCATGGATGGCGTAACCATCCAAATTTTTCTTGGAGTAATCCCGTGAATATCGCACGTCCACCGCACGATTTCACTCCACCACCACCACCACAACAAAATCAACATTTTCAAAAACCTTCCTCTTTGAAGGAAATTCTTTCAAAATACATAAGCACCAATGAAGCGACCATTAGAATTCTAACAGGCTCATTGAAAAAATTAGAGAATATGGTCGGTCAATTAGCAAAGGTGGTTTCCGAGAGGCCACCCGGGACTCTTCCCTAAAATACTGAGCCAAACCCAAGGGAGCACGCGAAAGCGATTTCCCTTCGGAGCGGCAAAGTAATTCACGAGCCCACCACAAGGGAAGAGCCAAAGGTGATTGCCTCTCCTACTGCTGAATGAATTAGTGACAAAGAAATAACTAATAAAATTTTTGGAAAAGAAAACTCTATTTTTGAAAATTAATAAGAAACATTTATTTTGGAAAAAGAAAAAGATGTTTTTAAAAATAATGTTCTCGAGATTTTAAAAGAATTTTCGCCACCTCCCTACCCCGCTAAGCTTAGGAAAGATAAGCTAGATGATCAATACCAACGCTTTCATGAAATGTTTAAACAAATTCATATCAATTTGCCATTTCATGAAGCGATTAGCCAAATGCCAAGATACGCCAAATATCTTAAGGACCTGTTAACGAACAAAAAGAAATTAGAAAAATTATCTCATGTTACGTTAAATGAAGAATGCTCGGCGGTCAGAAAAATTCCAATCTTCCTTAAAAGATAAATGATCCGGGTAGTTTTTCGATTCCTTGTGTTTTTGGCGATCTTTTTGTAAAACACGCACTAGTGGATTTAGGTGCGAGCATCAACATGATGCCGTTTTCATTGTTTAAAAAGCTAGGATTGGGCACTCTAGGCCCTATGCGTATGAGTATTCAATTGGCTAATCGTTCGATTAAGTATCCGTTACGTATCATTGAGGATGTGTTAGTGAAGGTCGACAAATTCATCTCCCCGATGGATTTTGTCATTCTTGATATTTAAGAAGACGTCGAGGTGCCCCTTATCCTTAGTCGTCCCTTCCTAGCCACCTCTCGTGTAGTCATCGATGTATGTAACGGGAAACTTTTGCTTCGCATGGGAGATGACGAGGTGACGTTTTCAATAAATCAATCCATGAAAAATTCTTTAAAAAATGACGACTCATGTTTCTTTCTTGATGTTTTAAATGAAGACTCCTCTCTTTCTATTTCAAATGTTTCTTCCAATGATTTTTCTTCCTCTTTTTCTGATTTTTCTACAAATGTTTTTGAAGACACGGTTATGTCTGCACAAGCAAACTTTGCAAATGAACCAGTGTTTAGAAAAAAAAATTATGAAAATATTGTTTTTGAAAATCAAAAAGTTTTAAAGAACTCTTACGATGAACAACCCAACTTAGAACTAAAACCCCTTCCCGAACATCTCAAATATGCCTTTCTTGAACAAAATTCTAAATTGCCCGTTATAATCTCGGCTTTGCTTTCTCAATACGAAAACGATCAATTGATTGAACTACTACAAAAGCATCGCCGAGCTATAGCGTGGCAAATTTCTGATATTCCTGGCATAATCCCCTCCTTTTGCACCCACAAAATATTTTTTGAAAATAATTCTAAGGGTGTAGTCCAACCTCAACGTTGTCTTAATCCTAATATGAAAGAAGTTGTGAAGGGCGAGGTTCTTAAGTTATTAGATGCGGGGATAATCTATCCTATTTTTGATAGCAAGTGGGTAAGTCCGGTTCGGGTTGTACCTAAGAAGGGTGGAATCACGGTAGTAACAAATGAAAATAATGATTTAATTCCAACTAGGACGGTAACAGGATGGAGGATGTGCATCAATTACCGTAAATTAAATGATGCCACTCGTAAGGATCACTTCCCCCTTCCCTTTATCGATCAAATTTTAGAACGTTTATCCTGGCATAGTTTTTATTATTTTCTCAATGGTCTTTCGGGATACTTCCAAATCCCTATCGCACCCAAGGACCAAGAGAAGACAACATTCACTTGCCCTTTCGGAACTTTTGCCTACCCTAGGATGCCTTTCGGGCTATGCAACGCACCAGCTACCTTTCAGCAGTGCATGCTGGTCATTTTTTATAAATATGTAGAAAACATTATGGAAGTGTTTATGGACGACTTCTCGGTTTTTAGCGACTCGTTTGAGTTATGTTTAAAGAATTTAGGAAAAGTTTCAAAATGCTGCGAAGAAACAAATCTAGTTTTAAATTGGGAAAAGTGCCACTTTATGGTACGTGAAGGCTTAGTCCTTGGCCACAAAATTTCCGCTAGGGGAATTGAAGTGGACAAGGCAAAAATCGAAGTAATTGAAAAGTTACCGCCGCCTATGAATATCAAAGTGATAAGAAGTTTTTTAGGGCATGCGGGTTTTTATCGAAGATTTATTAAGGACTTTTCAAAAATTACTAAGCCTCAAACCCACCTTCTCGAGAAAGACGCTCCTTTTATTTTTGACGATTCTTGTTTAGCGGCGTTCGACTTAATTAAATCCAATCATATAAATGCTCCGATTATGATTGCCCCTGTTTGGGATTTGCCTTTTGAAACTATGTGCGACGCAAGTAGTTTTGCGGTCGATGCAGTACTAGGACAACGTATAGCTAAGAATTTCCACCCAATCTATTACGCTAGCAAAACGCTTAATTTAGCGCAAGAAAATTACACTACAACTGAAAAGGAACTCTTAGCTATCATTTTTGCTTTTGATAAATTCCGACCCTACATCACTCTTTCTAAGGTTATCATTTTTACGGATCATTCCGCGTTGAAGTACCTCCTCTCTAAACCGAATGCCAAGTCGCGTCTTATTCGTTGGATCCTATTACTTCAAGAATTCGACTTGGAGATCTGGGATAAGAAAGGAGCGGATGATCATCTTTCACGCCTAGAAAATCCTGAAATTGATATTTTTGATGAAAATTTACCTATTGATTCTTTTTCGGATGAAATTTTTTTAAACATTTCTTATTCTACCCCCTGGTTTGCCGATTTGGCCAATTATCTAGTGGCACCCGTCCTCCCAAAAGAATAGTCCTCTCAGCAAAAGAAGAAATTCTTTTCTGAGTTAAAGTATTATTTTTGGGAGGATCCATTTCTATTTCGCATTTGTGCGGACCAGGTGGTAAGAAGATTTGTCTCCCGGGAAGAAGGTCAACAAATTTTAAAACATGTTCATGAAGATCTGACTGGCGGGCACTTTCAAGCAAACCGGACCGCACACAAAATACTTAGTGCTGGCTTCTATTGGCCAAGCATATTTAAAGATGTACAAATCTTTGTGGGTGGGTGCGATCGGGGCCAGCGGACTGGAAACATCTCTACTAAAAATGAAATGGAACAAAATTATTTTCTCGAATGCGAAGTTTTTGATTTGTGGAACATAGACTTTGTCAGCCCATTTCCCTCAAGTTTAGGAAATAAATACATTTTAGTCACCGTAGATTACGTCTCTAGGTGGGTGGAGGCCCAAGCTTTACCAAGTAATGATGCTCGCGTAGTCATAAATTTCTTTAAAAAATTATCTCTCATTTTTGTTTTCCTCGAGCGATCGTTAGTGATAGGGGAGCCATTTTTGTAACGCCCAACTAGCTAAGGTTTTAACTAAATATAGCATTACGCATAAATTATCCACCGCTTATCACCCCCAAACAAACGGTCAGGTCGAGGTCGTCAATTGAGAACTAAAAAGAATTTTGGAAAAAACTATTTCTACTTCTCGTAATGATTGGTCCTTAAAATTAGGCAATGCTCTTTGGGCCTATCAGACAGCGTACAAGACCGCCATCAGTTATACTCCTTTCTGATTGGTCTATGGAAAATCGTGTCATCTTCCGGTAAAAGTAGAACACCGAGCGTATTGGGCGATAAATTTTTTTAATTTCGATCCGCACTCAGTCGGCGAGCATAAGAAAAATAAATTGAATGAACTTGATGAATGGAGAGCGTACGCTTACGAAAATAATAAAATTTATAAAGAATGCACGAAACTTTATCACGATAAGAACCAGCGCCATCCTAAAATGTTTAAACCAAGAGATCAGGTTCTTCTTTTTAATTCGCGTTTACGTCTCTTCCCTAGAAAACTGAAATCTAGATGATCTGGACTGTTTACGGTCAAACAGGTTTTTCCTTATGACACTTTGCTACTCTCGCACCCGGAGAAGGATGATTTTAAAGTAAATGGTCATAGACTTAAATTATATTTTGCTAATGATTCTGTGTCTCCTGTAAAGGAGAATCTTATTCTGGACTCTTAAATGTTTATTTTCATGTGGAATTTTATTTTATTTTATTTTGAACTTCATTATGAAACTCTTTTATTATTATTTGGACTTTTTATTGTAAAATAAAGAACAATCTTGGGCACCTACCCGCGGACTCTATTTTCTACTTTTATTTTGCTCTTCCTTCCGTTGGCCAACCAAGCAAGTTCGTGATCGTCGCTCCAACGTTGTTGATTTCAAGATGGATCAAGTCAAACCTGCTGATGATCAAGTTCATTAAAAACAAGCATGGGGGAGCGACATCCGCCTTCATCTCATAAACTCGGGAAAGTCCTGTTTTTTTTATTTACTTTACTGCATTTTATTTTTCTCTCCTTCTCAGTCTCCTTCTCTTTCTCATTTTTTTTGTTTCTTTCATTGAGGGCAATGAAGAATTTAGCATGGGGGAGGGTTTAGTTGTCTTCTTTCTTCGTTTCTTTCAAAAAAAATGTTTAAAAACAAAATCACAAAAAATAGTATAGTTATATTAAGTCTTTTAGGAGTATTGTTTTTATTTAACTATATCAAAAATCCAAAAAAATAGAAAATACAAAACCCAAAAAATTATAAAATCAAAATCAAAAAAGTTGCTAAAATCTATTTAAAAAACAAAATCGAAATTTTTTTCCATCTTTATTTTTATGTTTTTTCTAGTGATGTGTAGGCCCGTGCGGTTTTGTAGTTCTAGATAGATTTCTTTGAAAAGGTTTGCTAAACCTATCATTTTAACATAACTTAGTTTTACTAGTTTCTAGTTCTTAAATATAGGCATCCATTTTCTCATTTTAAGTTAGCAATTTGTAGTTGCTCTTCTTATTCGGTTAGTTACGTACTAATGATTGCTTGGTAATATTAGCTATTTTTCATTTGTGGGGTAGTCTGTCTTGGTGTCTAGAACTTGTGCCTAGCTACTCTTGAAGCATGTGCGTTGCTTTTACGTACTTTATAAATGATTTAGGCCACCCTTTGACTCGTTTGAGCTTTTCTTGCCCACCAAAAAATTTACCATTGCAAAACAATTTTGGGCCCTTTCCATGTATATTTGATTTAGCTCCACCTTTATTTTATTATTTTCACCAAAGCCAAAATGCCTTTCCTATTTTTCACACTAAAACTTTGAGTTTATAAATCATTTTTGTGAAGGGGTATTATCTTTGAAATGGAAAGGAAATTTTAAAGCCTATTTTTGGAGCTCTCTTTTATGAAAAAAAATGTGTTATTATCAAAATTTTATCATATCAAAAAAAAAGAAAAATGAAGTTTATTTGTGGCCAATTTATTAAAGTAAAAAATTTTATGGCCTTTTGTTTGTTTGAAGTACTTATCATTTCTCTACATGTTTTCATGTTTATCTTTGAGCTCAACCTTGGTTTAGTGTGTGTTTTAGCCATCACGTTTATCTTTGATTTTCAATTCCTAATCATTTACCTAAGCCAAGTTTTAACGCCTATTAGAAGTCCTATTAATCTTTAGAATGTAAATTTGCGTAGTGGAGAGAGTGTGAACGGACAAGCCTATGGCCACCATCATTGATGGATTTCTTTGGAGGTTATCTTGAGATAATTTAGGGTTAATTGTTATTCTAGCAACCTAGTAGTTCGTCAATGCGCCGTTTATATAGAACTTCTAATTTTGTTTATCTTATTTTCATTAATTTTGGATGCCTTGTTTTAGGAATTTTGAAATTTGTAATTCTTCTTTATGTTCTAATGATAATTTTAGGTTTCCACTTTCAAGTTTTCTATTTTGCACTTCTCACCCCACTAGTTGATAACATAGGAATTAGGATTGTTTAATTTTTCATGATTTGTTTTTCATATTCATGCAACCTAAAAATGTTTTGTTTTCTTTTTATTATTCCCAAGTTCTTAAATGATATTTGCTTGAGGGCAAGCAAAAACTCTAGCATGGGGGAATTTGATTACTACTTTTAGTCATTTGTTTTTGGGTAGTTTAGTATTCATAATTTCTAGTTTATTTATTTGTTTTAAGTATTTTTATGCATGCTTTGTTTTTTTTCTTGTTAATTTCTTTCAGGTTTTGTTTTTATTATTTCTAGTTTTATTATATGTTTTTTGTATTTTTTTCTTGTTTAATAAGTTATATTATGTTATGTTTTATTTTATTAAGTTTTAATTTTAATAACTAATTAATAGTATGTATGTTATGGTTGTAATGTTTAGCTTTATTTGACTAATATTTTGTTTTGGTTTGTTATATTTTGTAGGTTCATGCTATCAAGAGCAGCCCACTTCTTCACTATGGTGCAGCCCGGCCACTTATGGTGCAACCCACATCATGATGCAGCCCCCCTACATGCTACCCGAGACTTTGGAGCAGCCCACCTAAACCAAGCAGCCTACCCGAGCCTACATTAAAGCCCAAGACAGCCCACCATGCAGCCCGCCACCTTGCATGGTTGGCCATGCATTTCCCCATGCATGGCCGGCCACCTTCCCCTCCCCCTTATATTTCATATTTTCTATTTTTCCTTTCCATAAATCACATACATTGAATCCCTCTCTCTCTCCCCTTCATTAATTGCCATTCATGCATCCTCCACCTATACTTGGCCGTCCCCCCTATTGCCCCTTCTTCACCTCTTCATTCTAGAATCTTCCCTCCTCATCTATATAAGGAGCCCATATCTCATGCTTTAGAGGTTGGATTTTGGGAGAGAAAGCAAGTGGAGAGTACAAGTCAAGAGATCTTTTGTTTCATTGTAATCTTTATTTCTTAGTTTATTTTGTTGCAATCTTGCTTCGTTTAAGTGCTATAATATCGTTTTGTTTTAAGCATTGTGTACTCTTTCGTTTAGTAGCAATAAAAATGAAATTTTCTTCTCTTTATATTGTTGCTCCCTTTTCCAAAATGCATAGCTAATCTTCTTTTAGCATTTGATCATGAGGATCCATGATTTGAGATGAGTATCTTCCTTGTTTTGTAATTTTTTTTTTGTTAAATTTTGCTCGATCCTTCTTTGATTTATTTTGTGTCGACTCCGTATTTCCGGTATATGGTAGTAGGCCTTTGATTTTATTTCATAGTAGTCGAGAGACTCGTTGATTTGAAAGATCATTCAAAGAAGGAAGGAGTTGCACGCAATCCTAGAGATAGGACAACGTAAATCCTCTGGATTGGAGTCAAATCCAATAGTGCAGATCACCTCGATAATGCAACTTTAGGCCTCTTTGATTTGTAAAGAGATTTCGATCAATGCGTCTATAAGTTAGGAGACTCAATGCTCTAGCGAGATTTTGTCTTATTTTCGGATCCGTCACGGTCGAGTTTAATTCGCAATTATAAAATTATATTTTTATTTCTCTTATCTCTTTTCATGGTGAATCATAGATCAAATGTTATCTTTTAACCCATAGTTTCGTTTTAATTTCGTTTCGGTTTAATTTTGATTTTTCAAAACCCCCACCAGAAATCTTTTCGGTAGGATAATAGTAGAAGCGTGAGTAGCAGTACTTGACAACCCCGAGTTTAAATACGACCTTGGTACTACAATTCGATAGGTACACTTGCCTCTTCGGGTTGATAGTCGGTTCATCCCACTAGAGCACTCAGCAAATTATCTAGAAAAATTTTATACTTACTATCTCGACGAATCGTTGAATGATCTCGACGAAGCATAAAGTACACTCGACGAATGGACTTGGATTCAAATGCCCTTCCGTACTGATTTGAAGTTTGTGGCCTGAGATGAAACAGCGGGTTGAACCATTTTGGGAACTGTTTATACGACGTATTTATTTATGTATAAATAGTACAGTCTATTTGGTATTGTATCCACAATGTACCTGATTTGAAGAAGCCCCTGAACAAGCTAAGTTGAATTGAAAATGTATTTGATGATCTTCTATCAAGTTGTGCTTGCAGCTATTCCATGCAAAGTACACACCAACGTCAGGGTGCAGTGGGTCAATATACACGGGTCTGCGCAACGTAATCCCTCGTTGAGTAGATCAGTGTGTTGACTCACATGTGCTCTCTCTATTGGAGTGTGAAAGTCCACCTAGTGCCAACTACCTTCACCTATGGGGGGGGGGGAATAGGTGTTTTGTAGCGTTTTTGCGGAATTAAAACTATACCTGCACAAATAAACAAAACAACACAGCACAGAAAGACACAGGCAATTTATAGTGGTTCCTCGATTTGAGTACGTCCACTTTCCCCCTTCGACCTATCTCCCAACAAGGGACGACTCGGTCACTTCACCAACCAGATTGAAATCCAATCCACACACTAACGAAAGGAATCCTTCCAAGCGAAGGAGTCACCACTCCTCCACCACGGGTTGCACCTAACCCTTACAACGAGGAACCTACGTTCCTTTACAACAAAATTAAAATGGAATGTATAAAATATACAAACTTCTTATGGAGGCTAGGTGTCCCTCTTCGTTCGATGATGCGTTCTTGATGAAGACGAAGAGTCCACGACCTTAGCTCTCACTTCGAATGAATCTCCACGAAACCGGCGGCGGCAAGAAGAGCGGCGGCTTGGCGTTCGGGATCGGCAGCGGCAAGAAGTGCGGCGGCTGAGCTTTAGAGATCCAACCTTCGTAGCAAAGCTAGCAAGGTCTACCAACAGTCACACTAGGATCGATCGTCTCGATCGATTCGGAAAGGGAAGGTATTCCCGATAAATGAACCAAGAGACAAAGGATCTCTGGATAGACACGTGAGACACGTAGCTTGGATGAGCATCTATCGCTCGGAGATCAGGAGGTATCCACGATCACAGGCGGTGACTATCTTCCCGAGTGACGACGGCGGCGGCGGAAGAGAAATCTGCGATCTAGGTTACGTCGGCGGCTCAGTATTCTTTCTTGTATGTTCGTGCTATTACTCTTCAAAATACCGATGTATTTATACAGTAGGTCATACAATATGACCGTTGTGGGCCCCACCAAAAGAAACCCTAGCTCTTGTTTCAAAACAGTGCCTGGAACTTGGTCCGGTCTAGCGAGCACAAGAATTTCGCCCAAGGCAAATTCGGCGAGAATCATAGGTGATTCTCGACGAATCGGTGAGAATCACTTATGATTCTCGTCGAATTCTACTTGGCAGAATTCTAGCGGAAGGTCTAGCTATCAGGAGAGAATCAACAAGAATCAATATTCATTCTCGACGGATCGGCGAGAATGCAAAGTCATTCTCGTCGATTCGGCGAGAATCAACAAGTGATTCTCGACGATTCTGCCTTAAGCAGAAATCAAGACGACGTTGAGACAGCCGGCTGCAATCGGCAAGAATCAGCGAGTGATTCTCGACGATTCGGTGAGAATCACTAGTGATTCTCGTCGAATCGGCAAGAGTCACTTAGTGATTCTCGACGATTTTTACTTAGACGATTTTTCGTCTTTCCACATGTGAGCTGCTCTTTGGCCCATCCTTGCTCCTTGTCTGCTCTTGATCTTTCTCAGCCCTGTACTTGAAAGTAAGTACACTCCAATAAAGAGAGTATACGTAGGACAACACACTGATCTGCTCAACGAGGAATTACGTTGCGCAGACCCGTGTATATTGACCCACTGCACCCTGACATTGGTGTGTACTTAGCGTGGAATAACTGCAAGCACAACTTGAAAACAAATGATCAAATACAATGTCAATTCACCTTAGCTGATCCAGGGGCTTCTTCAAATTAGGTACATTGTGGATATAATACCCAACAATCTCCCCCTATTTGAAGAAGCCTAAACCCTACAAGCTAAGGTGAATATAACAGATAGAAGAAAAACGCAAACTGAATAATCAGTTGAGAAAGAATTTCCATACCATTATCTTTAGAGAATTTGGAGCATACTTTGCGAGAGCACCTTATCCCTTAGCACCTTAGCCGAGAGGGCAATCTCCTACTTTTTGGCTTCTACAAATCTGAGACTTTAGCACTTGCCACAATTCTCCCCCTCAGTTCTTGTATTTGGGCTTACACTTGAGTTTCTTGCGGATGCTCCCCCTAGATGCATGAGCCTGGAGCTTCTGTAGTATTCATTCCTCATAGTTTAGCATCCCCAGTTCAATTTTGAAGAGACTGACCTTCGCCTCGTCTAGGGGCTTTGTGAAAATATCTGCAATCTGCTTATCTGTGGGGACATAGCAGAGAGAGATGTCCTTGTTTTCCATGTGCTCCCTAATGAAGTGGTAGAGCACTTCAATATGCTTCGTCCTGCTGTGCGATACTGGATTGTTCGCAATGGCAATTGCACTGGAGGAGTTGCAGTACATTGGTACTTTCTTGAACTGAAGGTCATAGTCTGCTAATTGGTTTCTGATCCATAGTAGTTGTGCGCAACAACTGCCTGCTGAGATATACTCAGATTCAGCTGTGGAGGTTGCAACACAATTCTACTTCTTACTATTCCATGATATAAGCCTTCTTCCGAGGAATTGACACGTCCCGAAAGTGCTTTTCCGATCATCCCTGTTTCCTGCAAAATCAGCATCTGAAAAGCCTATTAGCTCGACATCATTGTTTCTCGGGTACAACAATCCAAGATTAGGTGTACCCTTAAGGTATCTAAGAATTCGCTTTGCAGCGACATAGTGAGATTCCTTAGTGTCCACTTGATATCTGGCATAAACGCATGTGGAGAACATAATATCCAGTCTACTTGCAGTAAGGTAGAGCAGGGATCTAATAATGCTTCTGTATTTGGTTTCATCAAAAGGTTTCCCTTTCTCATCCTTATCCAGAGACATAGTGGATCCCATTGGAGTCCTTATAGAGGTTGCATTCTCCATTCCGAATTTCTTGAGGAGTTCATTTGTGAACTTCGTTTGAGAAATGAAAATTCCTTCCTCAGACTGTTTCACTTGAAGTCCCAAGAAATACTTTAGCTCTCCCATACTGCTCATTTCAAACTTTCCTTGCATAAGTTTAGAAAACTTTTTGCAAAGATTGTTATCCGTTGAGCCGAATATAATGTCATCAACATAGATTTGCACTAGCAAGATCTTGCCTTTGACTTCCCTAAGAAACAATGTCTTATCTATTTTTCCTCTAGAGAACTTGTTCTCAAGAAGAAAACAAGACAGAGTCTTATACCAAGCTCGTGGAGCTTATTTTAAGCCATATAGAGCTTTATTAAGAAAGTATACATGATTAGGATAAGTAGGATTTACAAAACCTGGGGGTTGAGCGACGTATACTTCCTCTTTCAGGTATCCATTCAAGAATGCTGATTTCACATCCATCTGATAGACTGTGAATCCTTTGTGAGAGGCATATGCTAGAAACAGTCTGATTGCCTCGAGCCTTGCAACCGGCGCAAATGTTTGGTCGAAGTCGATCCCCTCCTCCTGTCTGTATCCTTGAGCCACCAGTCTGGCCTTGTTCTTGAAGATGACCCCGTATTCATCCAGCTTGTTTCTGAAGATGCACTTGGTTCCAATCACGTTCTGCATCTTTGGTCTGGGAACCAGCGTCCAGACGTTGCATCGTTTGAATTGATGTAGCTCATCTTGCATGGCCAATATCCAATACGCATCTTTGTTTGCTTCGTCGAACTTCTTTGGTTCAACCTGCGATAGGAAGCTAAAATGCAGAAACTCGTTAAGTGTACCTCGGCGAGTTCTGACACCGTCTTGAGGATCTCGGATGATTTGATTTCTGGGATGATCCCTCACGTGTCGGAGCTCTAGTAGTCGTGCATCAGTAGCTCTCGCATTTTCTGGGGCTCCTTCCTCTTCAGGGAGGACAACTCCATCCTGACCGTCATCATCTCCGATCGGCGTTGAGGTGGAGACCTTGACGTACTTTGAAGTTGCATCTTTATCGGGCTCATCCAGGTGTAGTTGTTCGATTCTTGCACCTGCATCTTCAAGAAAACCACTGGAAGAATTGCAATTAAGCAAGCTTCCTTCATCAAATACAACATTTATTGATTCTTCTACCACTATGGTTTTCTTATTGAAAACCCTATAAGCCCGACTATGACTACTATAGCCCATGAATATGCCTTAGAAGCATTTTTCACAAAACTTAGTACGCGGGTACTTCCCATTATTCAGTACATAACATCTGCAGCCAAAGATCCTAAAATAGGACATGGTTGGCTTCCTGCCTTTCAGTAGCTCATAAGGCGTCTTATGATGATTCTTGTTGATCAAGGCCCGGTTTTGTACATGACACGCCGTATTGACAGCATCTGCCCAGAAATATTCTGGGAGAGAAGCGTCATTCAACATTGTCGTGCAGGCTTCAATGAGCGTTCTATTTCTCCTCTCCGCAACTCCATTCTGCTGAGGAGTGCGCGGGGAGGAAAACTCATGAAAGATACCAAGTTCTTCACAGAACTCTGTCATAGCACCAGACTCGAACTCTGTTCCATGGTCACTTCTGATTTTGACCACTGAGCAGTTAAGTTCGTTCTGAATCTGCCTGACAAAACTGGTGAAGATGTCAAACGTATCAGACTTGCGTTTGAAGAAGAACACCCAAGTAAACCGAGAGTGATCATCAACAATCACTAGCGTATAAGACTTGCCTCCCAAGCTATGAACTTGCATTGGACCAAACAAGTCCATATGCAGAAGATAAAGACATCTGGAGGAGTCTTTGTCAACGATGCCCTTAAAGGTAGCCCGAGTCTGTTTGCCCTTCTGGCATGCAGGACAGGGGCTATCTTTGATGCACTTAATGATGGGAGCATCCCTTACTAAGTTTTTAGAAAACAGCATACTAATTGTCTTGAAATTAATATGTGCCAATCTCTTGTGCCATTGTTCACAAAGAGATGCACTGCCTGTTGCTACTAGGCATACGGGTGTAGATGAATCTAAACTAAGAAAATATAAGCAGAAGATATTTCTGCTCCTAATGCCTGTTAATACCGTCTCTGAAGAGGCACACGATATTATCAGGCATTTATCCTTGCAGAACTTAACGTCATAACCTTTATCACATAACTTACTTACACTGATCAGGTTATGATTTAACCCTTCAACGTAAGCCACGTTGGTGATAGAAATTATACCGTTGGAAATCATACCGTAACCCCTGGTGACTCCTCGATCTGACCCCCCAAAGATGACTTTGGGTCCATTCTCGGCTGGAGAGTAATCACGCAGCAGGCTTCTTGTCCCGGTCATATGCCGGGAGCATTCAATGTCCAAGTACCATATAGGAGTTTTGGTGGCCTTTGGACATTCCTGCAAAACAGAATTAATTTCCCTTAGGAACCCAATCGAACTTGGGTCCTAGATTCCTCGTTAGCATGCTCCCCCTCGGATGGTTAGCCCTACGAGTGGTCTCCCTCGCATTGCCAACATGAGGAGTCTCGTTATTCCTCGGATTAAACCAGCAATCTACGGCAAAGTGACCAACTTTGCCATAGCACCAGCAGTCAAATCTATTATACTTTCTCCTAGGCACCTGCTTCACCCTTGGAACGGAAGGTTCAGCCGGGGCCTCAGACCTGGAGGTGGAGGCATCATGATGAAAACAATCACATGATTTATTCACCTCCTTGTTTCTCAGTGTAACAGGCTTGGCCTTGGGTGCCTGCTTCCTATTATGGCCGCTAAAGAAGTGGCCATAATCCTCCATTTGAACTTCCTCAAAAGGTACCTTGAAGACACTCTCGCCAAAGTTGCGGGGGAAGGCCAACCCCTCATACCGGCTCTTGGGCTTTTCAACCGAGGGCCGGAAGAAGTGGCCATAGGTTGACTCAAAGTCCTGTTCATTGCAGGGATAGCTAGGCTTCCTGAATACAACAGGGTTGAGTGGGGCCTTTCCCTTTTCTGCAGTAGAGGCCTTCTTAGCAGCCTTATTTCTCCTTTGCTTTTTGTTTCTCCTGGATGATTTACCAGGCACACCCACATGCCCCAAGACAGCCCCCTTAGCCTGAGCAGAGAAGGTATCAACCAGTAGAAGAACAGTCTTTGGCATAGAGAAGCTTTGGACAATCTTCTTTTCTGCCGTAAGTTATTCTTCCAACTTATTAATTTCTTCCTGTTTAAGGTCAAGGAGACTTAGAGACTCTGAGTGCTTAGAGATCAGGTCCAGGTTCTCCTGTCGGAGAGAAATCAAGCTAGTGATCTCTTCCCTTAGGGAGACACCCTCGACCTTAAGGAATTTGACTTCCTTTTTTTGAGCCCTCAATCTCTTGTGGCATTCCTCAAAGGTGTTGAGCAAAAGCTCATACTTTTCGAGGAGCTCAGCTTCTCGGGCAGATGGGCTGTCCTCGAGATCATCATCAGGAGACTCATAGTCAGAGTCGGAGAGGGGGGTACGAGCTTTTACCTTCCTAGTGAATGGGGGGCATTCTCCTTCTGAGTCAGAGCAACCCACCAGCCCGAAGTAGGCTTCCTCATCATCACTGGAGTCTGAGGAATCAGACTCACTTAGTGTCTTTGAATTTTTGGCGATGTAACTCCTCTCCTTCTTTTTATCTCTAGAGGTTCTGTGCTCTTCTCCCTTACCCTTCTCTCTCTTGCCTTGATGGCAGTCGGCCACGACATGTCCTGGCTTATTGCACCAAAAACAAATGATGTCAGTATGACCATGTTTGTTCGGTTTTGATTCATACCTGTCAGAAGAATAATTCTTCTTCTGATTTCTGGAGGAGGAGCCGTCTCTCTTTCTTTGATTCCTCATCTTGAGGAACTTCTTGAATTCTCGGGTGATGAGGGAGAAGTCTTCTTCAGACAACTCTGAGCCGGAGGAGCATGGCTCGGATTCTTCCTCCTCATCCTTTTTCCCCGCACGGGATGAAGCCGCACCCTTGCCCTTCTTGGAGTGAATGGCTTTTAGGGCCATAGTCTTTTCCTTGGCTGCGGACTTCTCTGCTTCTTCTTCAGCTTTCCTCGTATTCAACTAGAGCTCATAGGACATGAGCTTCCCAAAGAGTATCTTAGGATCAGTTTCAGCTAATGTGCCAAACTCTCGGATGGCGCAGATCTTCGTGTCCCATTACTTAGTAAGGGACCTAAGGAATTTATCATTAAGTTCACCATCAGTGAACACTCTTCCATATCCCTTGAGAGCATTGACGATCTTGAGGAAGTTCTCGAAGGTAACTCTGATCTCTTCCTTGGGCCCCTGCCTGAAGGCCTCATATTTCTTGTTCAGGAGGGATCTCTGATCATCCCTCACTTCGTATGTGCCCTCCATCAGGATAATCAAGCTGTGCCAGATATCCTTGGATGTCCTGTAGTTGCAGAAATTCTACATCATGGAGTCATTTACTGCGCTGATTAGTATGTTCTGTGCCTTCTTGTCAAGTCCGACCAGCACCATCTCGTCCTTGTCCATTTCAGAAAGCTTCTTTGGCACCTTTTTGGTAGGATCAATGGTGGAGGCCTTAGTGGGAATATAAGGTCCCTCCTCCACGACCAAGAAGAGTCGAGGGTTGACTGCTTCCATGTAAAATCTAATCCTTTCCTTCTAGATAGGAAAGTTTAGTCTGGTGCACACTGGGATCTTGCCCGAGTACTTGAGTCCATCCATAGTAGATATCTGCCTTCTTCTTTACACTAGTGGCAGGAACTTACTAGAGGTGTTAACCCCTTTGATGAGCAATCTCCCTCTGATACCACTTGAAAGTCCACCTAGTGCCAACTACCTTCACCTATGGGGGGGGGGGTGGAATAGGTGTCTTGCAGCGTTTTTGCGGAATTAAAACTATACCTGCACAAATAAACAAAACAACACAGCACAAAAAGACACAGGCAATTTATAGTGGTTCCCCGATTTGGGTACGTCCACTTTCCCCCTTCGACCTATCTCCCAACAAGGGACGACTCGGTCACTTCACCAACCGAATTGAAATCCAATCCACACACTAACGGAAGGAACCCTTCCAAGCGAAGGAGTCACCACTCCTCCACTACGGGTTGCACCCAACCCTTACAACGAGGAACCTACGTTCCTTTACAACAAAATTAAAATGGAATGTATAAAATATACAAACTTCTTATGAAGGCTAGGTGTCCCTCTTTGTTCGATGACGCGTTCTTGATGAAGACGAAGAGTCCACGACCTTAGCTCTCACTTCGAATGAATCTCCACGAAACCGGCGGCGACAAGAAGAGCGGCGGCTTGGCGTTCGGGATCGGCGGCGGAAAGAAGTGTGGCGGCTGAGCTTTAGAGATCCAACCTTCGTAGCAAAGCTAGCAAGGTCTACCAACGGTCACACTAGGATCGATCATCTCGATCAATTCGGAAAGGGAAGGTATTCCCGATAAACTAACCAAGAGACAAAGGATCTCTGGATAGACACGTGAGACGTATAGCTTGGCTGAGCTTCTGTCACCGGGAGATCAGGAGGTATCCACAATCACAGGCGGCGACTATCTTCCCGAGTGACGACGGCGGCGGCGGAAGAGAAATCCGCGATCTAGGTTACGTCGGCGGCTCGGTATTCTTTCTTGTATGTTCGTGCTATTACTGTTCAAAATACCGATGTATTTATACAGTAGGTCATACAATATGACCGTTGTGGGCCCCACCAAAAGAAACCCTAGCTCCGGTTTCAAAACAGCACCTGGAACTTTGTCCGGTCCAGCGAGCACAAGAATTTCGCCCAAGGCAAATTCAGCGAGAATCATAAGTGATTCTCGACGAATCGGCGAGAATCACTTATGATTCTCGCCAAATTCTACTTGGCAGAATTCTGGCTGAAGGTCTAGCCATACGGAGAGAATCGGCAAGAATCAATATTTAATCTCGACGGATCGGCGAGAATGCAAAGTCATTCTCGTCGATTCGGCGAGAATAAACTAGTGATTCTTGACGATTCTGCCTTAAGAAGAAATCAAGACGGCGTTGAGACAGCCGGCTGCAATCGGCAAGAATCAGCGAGTGATTCTCAACGATTCGGCGTCGAATCGGTGAGAATCACTTAGTGATTCTCGATGATTTCTACTTAGATGATTTTTCGTCTTTCCACCCGTGAGCTGCTCTTTGGCCCATCCTTGCTCCTTGTCTGCTCTTAATCTTTCTCAGCCCTGTACTTGAAAGTAAGTACACTCCAATACAGAGAGTACATGTAGGCCAACACACTGATCTGCTCAACGAGGGATTACGTTACGCAGACCCGTGTATATTGACTCACTGTACCCTGACATTTGTGTGTACTTAGCGTGGAATAACTACAAGCACAACTAGAAAACAAATGATCAAATACAATGTCAATTAACCTTAGCTGGTCCAGGGGCTTCTTCAAATCAGGTACATTGTGGATACAATACCCAACAACGTGTACTTATTTTCAAGTATAGGGTCGAGGTAGATAAGGAGCAGAAGAGGAGCAAAGATGGGTTAAAGACTAAGTCTTCAAAGGAAGGAAGAGAAATTCTTCTAAGTCAAAATCATCGGGAATAACTAAGTTATTCTCGCCGACTTCGACGGGAATCGTTAGTGATTCCTGCCGATTCGACGAGAATCAGTCTGCGTGTAACGACCCTGGCGCGTACGTAACAGCGTTACGGCTCCGCCCTCCAGGCATCACTACCGGGCTGCAGCCCAAGCACCCCAACCCCTCTCCCTCCACAGGCGGGTTGTTGGTGGCCACAGCCTCCCTTTGATGAGCGAACTCGACAGTTAAGTTGGGCCATACGGGGACTTCCCAGGAGGTCACCCATCCTAGTACTACTCTCGCCCAAGCACGCTTAACTATGGATTTCTTTCAACCTTCATCACCAATTGAGCTGGTTGTAACACCCCAGAATCTCAAAATATGTTTGTACACAGTTTTGAATAGCAGGCTGTTAGACACGGCCTAGGACACGGGCGTGTCCCAGGGCGTCGGGGGTACACGGCCTGGGACACGGGCGTGTCCCAGGGCGTGTTCAGGCTAGTCGACGTTTGAGAGTCGACGATCGTCGAGCCTTGGACACGGCCTTCGACACGGGCGTGTCCCAGGGCGTGTTCGAATTAAATTTCGAATTTGGCCTATTCGAGTCAGAGCCGTACACGGCCTTGAACACGGCCATGAACACGGGCGTGTCAGGCTGGACACGGGCGTGTCAGCTGCCGTGTTTTGACCCGTGTACTGGTTTTGGAAGTCGGTAAGTGCCGTGTAGCAGAATGACACGGGCGTGTCAGGGTCGACACGGGCGTGTCGATGCCCGTGTTGTTCAGTCGGTTCGAAACCGCGTGTGCCGCTTAAGGGTACACGGCCTGTGACACGGGCGTGTCACAGGCCGTGTCAGCCAAAAATTGGGTTTATTGGGCAGATCTCGGCCGTTCGTTTCCTTCTATTTGGATCTTGTGGTCCAAAGCATTTCCAGCCTCTTTAAGGCCGTGGATTGAGATGAAATCTCATTTCCACTTAGACTTTCTCCCTCTAAAGAGAAGAAAGAGAGGAGAGCTTGGAGGAGGAGGAGGAGGAGCTTTCCGGCCGCCGGTGGAGCTTCGTCGAGCCGAATAGAGAGCCGAGTGCAGCGTTGCGGAGGCAAGGCCGCTGCGGTGATTTCCATCCGGCTAGTTCTTTTATGGCGCCGAAGCGATCATCAAGGGTAACGATCTTTCTTCCTTGGGCAGGTGAAGCCCTTTGTTTTGCATGTGCATGGGATCCTCCATCAAGAGATGGAAACGCGTAAGTGATTCCAGCAGTTGAGTCTGCATCTAGAGCCGGAAGTATGTAGTACGGCATAGGCATGCTGTGTGAAGCCCATCCAGACGTATGTCGGGATTGGTGATGTTTGTATTGCGAACCGGAGAAGACTCCGTGTATTCATCGTTTAGCCTGCGGAGATGGTGAGGACGATGTGCTTGGTGTATAGGATGCTTTGCATAGCTCCTTTGGTTGCATGCTTGCTAAGAGCTGGATAATGGAGTGCGGACACCTCTGAGTGGGTGGGTGCGAGAGGTCTTCAACAGGGGTTTGGAGGCTTATGCCCACTCCACCAAGTGGCGATGTTATGATCGAGTGAGCGGTCGATTGGTAGCAAAGCAGCAGGGCGAATTCCCTAGGCTTGTTACACTACGTGGGTAGGTCGACTGGTAGTGCTCACGGGTTTTGGGGTGGTGCGTACCTCTGAGTGAGACGGGTGCGTGAGGTCTTCCACAGGGGTTTGGAGGCTTATGCCCGCCTACCAAGTACAAACCATAAAGGTGCCCTGAGTGCACGGAGCGCCTGGCATTGAGGCCGGCGTTTGTGATGTTGTGTGTATGTTATATAGATGTTGAAATTGCTATACATGCAGGGAAGGAACCACTACCCCGGGTAAGGGGTGGGGTCGTTATAATTGGTCAGCTGAATGCTGACCGTTGCTTTGTTTATCACCCATGGGGTGGACGTCCATATGCAGGTGTTGCGGGCGGATTGGATTGAGCGGGCAAAAACCCATGCTGCTGGTAGGCCCTTGAAGGCCGTGCGAAGTGTTGGATTTCATGTGTGGCCGGCCTGCGTGCCGATGTATGAAATTATATGTATTGTAAAGAGTAACTTGTAAGGCCTTAAGGCCGTGTGCGGTGTGGTCTTGTTAACATTCCTGGTCTTTTATATAAATGGGATATTTATATAGTAGTGGACATTCAGTGTTATGAGTTCTTGCACTTAATAAGCTTCCGCTAGAATGCTTTGAGTTAGGACTTGTTTGGTTTGATATTATCCTGTGACCTCACCGTCTGTTTGTGGCATATAGTGTGGGGCCCCGGCCGGACCTTCTACTATACGTCATTGAACGGATATGGTTGTTACACTGCGGTCCCGCCGACTTCCTTTCGGCTGACTGTTATCCAACAGGAATTCTGCCAAGGCAGAATCGACGGGAATCGCAAGTGATTCCCGCCAACTTCGACGAGAATCTGTCTGCATTCTCGCCGATTCATCGAGTATCAGCTAGCCTCTCCCGCCGATTTCTTTTGGCTGACTATTTTCCAGACAGGGATTTTGCTAAGGCAGAATCGACCGGAATCGTGAATGATTCCCGCCGACTTCGACAGGAATCACCAACGATTCCCGCTGATTTCGCCTTAGGCATTTTTTCTCCGTTCGCTGGACCGAACCAAGAGGCTGTGCGCTGTTTCGGCCGGGGCTAGGGTTTCTCCTTGTAGGTCCCACAACGGACTTTGGGGTTGGCCTCAGGTATAAATACTCACGTATGTTGAAATTCTACAGTAACTATTCATGAAAAATCAAAAGCAGCCGACGCCGTGCCCTAGCCGATCGCGGAAACGGCCGATCGCTTGTCGCCACTCGCAGTTCATCGTCGCCGATAATCTCCGGTCATCTTTGATCTTCCGACGACAGTACCGAGGCAAGAAGAGCGTCTCACGCATCTCTCTTGAGATCTCTTGTCTCTCGATTCGTTGAACAAGGTTAGTTCTTCATTCCAAATCGATTGAGACGATTGATCCGACTGAGATCGTTCGTAGACCTTGCTTGCTTCGTCAAGAAGTTTGGATCTACAAAGTATCGCCGCCGCAATCACTTGCCACCACCGATCTTGATAAGATCCTCTCCAAGAGAGAAATCCGGTTGTGGATTCTTCGTAACTTTCAAGCAAGCTTCAACGAACTAAGAAGGACATCGAAATCTCCAAAAGCTCTGTTTGTATTTTTCTTTTATATTCAATTTTGATTTGTTGTAAATGAATTTTTATTCCTAGTTGTAAGGGTTGGGTGCAACCCGTGGTGGTGGAGTTGTGACTCCTTTGTTGGAAGGGTTCCTTCCTTAGTGTGAGGATTGGATTTCAATCCGTTTGGAGAAGGGACCGAGTCGTCCCTTGGTGGGAGATAGGTCGAAGGGGGAAAGTGTACGTACCCAAATCGGGGAACCACTATAACTCTTTGTGTATTTTCTGTGCTGTGTTTGTTAATTTATGCAGGTTAAATTAATTCTGCAAAATACCGCACGACACCTATTCCCCCCCCCCTATAGGTGGATTTAGTCGACAATAGATACTTTCACGTGCTATCAGAGGGTGGTTACTCGTCAATAAGGTTAACACCATTAGTAAGATCCTGTGTCTAGTGTCAAGAGGAAAGAATATCTCGGGAATGGACGGACTCAAGTATTCAGGAAAGATCCCAGTGAGCACCAAGCTGAACTTTCTCATTTGGAAGGAAAGGATCAGGTTCTACATGGAAGCAGTCGACCCTCGACTCTTCATGGTAGTGGAGCAGGGTCCTTATATCCCCACTAAGGCCTCCACCATTGATCCTACTAAGATGGTGCCCAAGAAGCTCTTCGAAATGGATAAGGATGAGATGGTGCTTGTCGGACTAGACAAGAAAGCTCAGAACATTCTTGTAAGCGTCGTCGATGATACCATGATGCAGAATTTCAGCAACTGCAGGACTGCTAAGGACATCTGGCACTGCCTGATCATCCTAATGGAAGGCACATATGAAGTAAGGGATGATCGAAGATCCCTTATGAACCAAAAGTATGAGGCCTTCAGGCAAGGTCCCAAGGAAGAAATCGGAGTGACATTCGAGAACTTCCTAAAGATCTTCAATGCCCTTAAGGGTTATGGAAGAGTGTTCACCGATGATGAACTAAATGACAAATTCCTTAGATCCCTTACTAAGGAATGGGACACCAAGATCTGCGCCATCAGAGAGTTTCGCAAGCTGGCAGAAACTGATCTCCAGATTCTGTTTGGAAAGCTTATGTCCTATGAGGTTCAGCTGAACACCAGAAAATCTGAAGAAGAAGTCGATAAAGCCGATGCCAAAGAAAAGACTATATCCCTGAAAGCCAATCACTCAAGGAAAGGTAAGGGTGCAGCCTCGTCCCGCTACTGGAAAAAGTATTAGGAAGAAGACTCTGAGCCATGCTCTTCCGGCTCAGATCTATCTGAAGAAGAATTCTCCTTCATCACTCGAGAGTTCAAGAAGTTCCTCAAGATGAGGAATCAAAGAAAGAAAGACTGCTCCTCCTCCATACATCAGAAGAAGAATTACTCTTCTGACAGGTATGAATCTAAACAGAATAAATATCATTCTACTGACATTATCTGCTTTGGATGCAATAAGCCAGGCTATGTCGTTGCTGACTGCCACCAAAGCAAGAGATAAGGGGAAGGGAGAGGAGCACAACTCCTCTAGAGATAAGAAGAAGGAGAGGAGCTAAATTGCTAAAAAGCTAAAGACACTGAGTGAGTCTGACTCTTCAGACTCCAGTGATGATGAGGAAGCCTACTTTGAGCTAATGACTCGCTCAGACTTAGATGGAGACTGTCTTCTATTTACTGGAAAGGTAAAAGATCGCACCCCCCCTCTCTGAATCTGACTCCGACTCTTAGTCTCATGAAGATGACCATGAGGACAGTCCATCTGCCCGTAAGGCTAAACTTCTTGAAAAGTATGAGCTTCTGCTCAATACTTTCGATGAGTGCCGAAAGAGGTTGAGGGCTCAGAAAAAGGAAGTCAAATTCCTTAAGGCTTAGGGTGTCTCCCTAAGAGAAGAGATCACTAGCTTGATTTCTCTCCGATAGAAAAACCTGGACCTGAATTCTGAGCACTCAGATTCTCTAAGGCTCCTTGACAAAAAACAGGAAGAAATCAACAAGCTGGAAGAACAGCTTGCGACAGAAAGGAAGATTGTCAAAAGCTTCTTTATGCCCAAGACTGTTCTTCCTCATGTTGATGAATTCTCTGCTCAAGCTAAGGGGGCTGGCTTAGGGCATGTGGCTGTGCCTGGCAAATCATCCAGGAGAAGAAGAAATCAGAGGAAAAATAAGGCTGCTAAGAAGGCCTCTACTACAAAAAAGGGAAAGGCCCCACTCGGCCCTATTTCATTCAGAAAGCCTGGCTTTCCTTGCAATGAGCAGGACTTTGAGTCAACCTATGGCCACTTCTTCCGGCCCTCGGTTGAAAAGCCCAAGAGCCGGTATGATGGTTAGACCTTCCCCCGTAACTACGGTGAGAGTGTCTTCAAGGCACCTTATGAGGAAATCCAAGTGGAGAATTATGGCCATTTCTCTAGCGGCAATAATAGGAAGCAGGCACCAAAGGCCAAGCCTGTCATACTGGAGGAACAGGAGTGAAGAAGTCATGTGACTGCTGTCATCATGATGCCTCCACCTCCGGATCCAAGGCCCCGGCTGGACCCACCATTCCAAGGGTGAAGCAGGAGCCTAGGAAGCGGTACAACAGGTTTGACTGTTGGTGCTGTGGCAAAGTTGGTCACTTTGCCGTGGATTGCTGGTTTAATCCAAGGTATAATGAGACTCCTTTTGTTAGCAATGCGAGGCCGACCACTCGTAGGGTGAACCAACCGAGGGGGAGTGTGCTAACAAGGAATCTAGGACCAAAGTTCGATTGGGTTCCTAAGGGAGACTAATTCTGTTTTGCAGGTATGTTTAAAGGCCACCAAAACATTTATCTGGTACTTGGACAGAGTATGTTCCCGGCATATGACCGGGACAAGAAGCCTATTGCGTGATTACTCCCCTGTCAAAAATGGACCCAAAGTCATCTTTGGAGGATCTGATCGAGGAGTCACCAGAGATTATGGTATGATTTCCAACGGTGTACTCTCTATCACAGACGTGGCCCATGTTGAAGGGTTAAACCATAACCTGATCAGTGTAAGCCAGTTGTTTGATAAAGGATACGACGTTAAGTTCTGCAAGGATAAGTGCTTGATAATATCGTGTGCCTCTTCGGAGACGGTATTAACTGGCATTAGGAGCAGAAATATCTTTTGCTTAGATTTTCTTAGCTTAGACTCTTCTACCCCCGTGTGCCTAGTAGCAAAAGGCAGTGCATCTCTCTGTGAACAATGACACAAGATATTAGCACATATTAATTTCAAGACTATTAATATGTTGTTTTCCAAGAATTTAGTAAGGGATGCCCCTACTATTAAGTGCATCAAAGATAGCCCTTGTCCTGCATGCCAGAAGGGCAAACAGACTCGGGCTACCTTTAAGGGATTTGCAGACAAAGACTCCTCCAGATGTCTTTATCTTCTGCATATGGACTTGTTCGGTCCAGTGCAAGTTCATAGCTTAGGAGGCAAATCGTATACGCTAGTGATTGTTGATGATCACTCTCAGTTTACGTGGGTGTTCTTCTTGAAACGAAAGTCAGATACGTTTGACATCTTCACTAATTTTATCAATCAGATTCAGAACGAACTTAACTGCTCCGTAGTCAAAATCAGAAGTCACGATGGAACAAAATTTGAGTCTGGTGCTATGACAAGATTCTGTGAAGAACATGGTATCTTTCATGAATTTTCCTCCCCGCATACTCCTCAGCAAAACGGAGTTGCGGAGAGGAGAAATAGAACGCTCATTGAAGCATGTACGAAAATGTTGAATGACGCTTCTCTTTAAGAGTACTTCTGGGCAGAGACTATCAATATGGCTTGTCATGTGCAGAACTGAGCATTGATCAACAATAATCATCATAAGATGCCTTATGAGCTATTAAAAGGCAGGAAACCGACCATGCCCTATTTAAGGATTTTTTGCTGCAGATGCTATGTACTCAATAATGGGAAGTACCCATGTACTAAATTCGGAGAAAAATGCTTCGAAGGCATCTTCATGGGCTATAGTAGCCATAGTTTTCTAGAGATCAGATCATAGGAGATCAGATCATAGGAGATCCTCGTGACGGTGTCAGAACTCGCAGAGGTACAATTAACGAGATTCTACACCTTAGTTTTCTATCACAGGTTGAGCCAAAGAAGTTTGACGAAGCGAACAAAGATGCGTCTTGGATATTGGCCATGCAAGATGAATTGCATCTATTCGAACAATGCAATATCTGGACCCTTGTTCCCAGACCAAAGAAACAGAATGTGATCGGCACTAAGTGGATCTTCAGAAACAAACTGGATGAACACGGTGTCATCATCAAGAACAAGGCCAGACTGGTGGCTCAAGGTTACAGACAAGAGGAGGGAATTGACTTTGACCAAACCTTTGCACCAGTTGCAAGGCTCGAGGCGATCAGGTTGTTCCTGGCATATTCCTCTCACAAAGGATTCACTGTCTATCAGATGGACGTGAAATCTGTGTTCCTAAATGGAAATTTGAAAGAGGAAGTATATGTCACGCAACCCCCAGGTTTTGTTAATCCAACATTCCCTAATCATGTTTATTTTCTTAATAAAGCATTATATGGCTTAAAATAAGCTCCTCGAGCTTGGTATAAGACTCTGTCTAGTTTTATTCTTGAGAACAAGTTCTCGAGAGGAAAAATAGATAAGACATTGTTTTTTAGGGAAGTCAAAGATAAGATTCTGCTGGTGCAAATCTATGTCGATGACATAATATTCGGCTCAACGGACAACAATCTTTGCAAGAAGTTTTCAAAACTTATGCAAGGAAAGTTTGAAATTAGCAGTATGGGAGAGCTAAAGAATTTCTTGGGACTTCAAGTGAAACAGTCTGAGGATGGAATTTTCATTTCTCAAACGAAGTTCACAAATGAACTCCTCAAGAAATTTGGAATGGAGAATGCAACCTCTATGAGTACTCCAATGGGATCCACTGTTTCTCTGGACATGGATGAGAAAGGGAAACCTTTTGATGAAACCAAATACAGAAGCATAATTGGATCCCTGCTCTACATTTTTGCTAGTAGACCGGATATTATGTTTTCCACATGCGTTTGTGCTAGATATCAGATGAACACTAAGGAATCTCATTATGTCGCTGCAAAGCGGATTCTTAGATACCTTAAGGGTATACCAAATCTTGGCTTGTGGTACCCAAGAAACAATGATGTCGAGCTAATAGGCTTTTTAGATGCTAACTTTGCAGGAAGCAAGGATGATAGGAAAAGCACTTCCGGGACGTGCCAATTCCTCGGAAGAAGGCTTATTTTGTGGAACAGTAAAAGCAGAACTGTGTTGCAACCTCTACGGCTGAATCTGAGTATATATCAGCAGTCAGCTGTTGCGCACAACTTCTATGGATCAGAAATCAACTCAAAGATTATGACTTGCAGTTCAGAGAAGTCCCTATGTATTGCGACTCCTTGAGCGCAATAGCTATTGCGAACAATTCAGTGTCGCATAGTAGAACAAAGCATTTTGAAGTGCGCTACCACTTCATTCGGGAGCATATGAAAAATAAAGATATATCTCTCTGCTATGTCCCCACGGATAAGCAGGTTGCAGATATCTTCACAAAGCCCCTAGACGAGGCCAAGTTCAGTCTCTTCAAAACTGAACTCGGCATGCTGAACTATGAAGATTGAAGGCTGAAGGGCTCCAGGATCTTGGATAAAGGGAGAGCATCAGCGAGGAACTCAAAATCAGGCACGGATGCAAGAACTGAGGTGGATCTTTGTGCTCCAAGTGAAGTCCAAGATTTGCAGAAGCCGAAAAGGGGGAGATTACCCTCTCGGCTAAGGCTAAGGTGGCTGCCAATGTTAAGTATGCTCTCAGGAAAATGGTAATGAATTTCACTCTCAGCTGAATTTTCATTTTATGATTTTCATTCCCATCTGTTATATTCACCTTAGCTTGTAGGGTTTAGGCTTCTTCAAATAGGGGGAGATTGTTGGGTATTGTATCCACAATATACCTGATTTGAAGAAGCCTCTAAACAAGCTAAGTTGAATTGACAATGTATTTGATGATATTCTATCAAGTTGTGCTTACAGCTATTCCATGCTAAGTACACACCAATGTCAGGGTGCAGTGGGTCAATATACACGAGTCTGCACAACGTAATCCCTCATTGAGTAGATCAATGTGATGACTCACGTATGCTCTCTCTATTGGAGTGTACTTTTTTTCAAGTACAAGGTCGAGGTAGATCAAGAGCAGAAGAGGAGCAAAGATGGGTCAAAGTCTAAGTCTTTAAAGGAAGGAAGAGAAATTCTTCTAAGTAAAAATCGTCGGGAATCACTAAGTGATTCTCGCCGACTTCGACGAGAATCGTTTGTGTTTCCCGCTGATTCGACGAGAATCAGTCTGCATTCTTGCCGACTTCCTTCCGGTTGACTGTTATCCAACTGGAATTCTGCCAAGGCAGAATCGACGAGAATCGCAAGTGATTCCCGCCGACTTCGACGAGAATCTGTGTGCATTCCCGCCGATTCGTTGAGTATCATCTAGCCTCTCCCGCCGATTTCTTTCGGCTGACTGTTTTCCAGACAGGGATTCTGCTAAGGCAGAATCGACGGGAATCGTGAATGATTCCCGCCGACTTCGACGGGAATCACCAACGATTCTCGCCGATTTTTCGTTAGGCATTTTTCCTCCGTTCGCTGGACCGAACCAAGAGGCCGTGCGCTATTTCGGCTGGGGATAGGGTTTCTCCTTGTGGGTCCCACAACGGACTTTAGGGTTGGCCTCAGGTATAAATACTCGCATATTTTGAACTTCTACAGTAACATATCACGAGAAATCAAAAGCAGCCGACGTCGTGCCCTAGCTGATCGCGGAAACCGTCGATCGCTTGTCGCCGCTTGCAGTTCGTCGTCGCCGATTATCTCCGGTCATCTTTGATCTTCCGACGAAAGTACTGAGGCAAGACGAGCGTCTCACACATCTCTCTTGAGATATCTTGTCTCTCGATTCGTTGAACGAGGTTAGTTCTTCATTCCGAATCGATTGAGACGATTGATCCGACTGAGATCGTTCGTAGACCTTGCTTGCTTCGTCAAGAAGTTTGGATCTACAAAGTATCGTCGCCGCAATCACTTGCCGCTGCCAATCTTGACAAGATCCTCTCCAAGAGAGAAATCCGGTTGTGGATTCTTTGTAAATTTCAAGAAAGCTTCAACGAACGAAGAAGGACATCAGAATCTCAGAAAGCTCTGTTTGTATTTTCTTTTACATTCAATTTTGATTTGTTGTAAAGGAATTTTTATTCCTAGTTGTAAAGGTTGGGTTCAACCCATGGTGGTGGAGTTGTGACTCCGTTGTTGGAAGGGTTCCTTCCTTAGTGTGAGGATTGGATTTCAATCCGTTTGGATAAGTGACCGAGTCGTCCCTTGGTGGGAGATAGGTCGAAGGGGGAAAGTGGACGTACCCAAATCGGGGAACCACTATAACTCTTTGTGTATTTTCTGTGTTGTGTTTGTTAATTTGTGCAGGTTAAATTAATTCCGCAAAAGATCGCACGACACCTATTCCCCCCTCCCCATAGGTGGATTTAGTCGACACTAGATACTTTCAAGTGCTATCAGAGGGAGGTTACTCGTCAATAAGGTTAACACCTTGAGTAAGATCCTGTGTCTAGTGTTAAGAGGAAAGAAGATCTCGGGAATGGACAGACTCAAGTATTCAGGAAAGATCCTAGTGAGCACCAAGCTGAACTTTCCCATCTAGAAGGAAAGGATCAGGTTCTATATGGAAGTAGTCGACCCTCGACTCTTCATGGTAGTGGAGGAGGGTCCTTATATCCCCACTAAGGCCTCCACCATTGATCCTACCAAGATGGTGCCCAAGAAGCTCTCCGAAATGGATAAGGATGAGATGGTGCTTGTCGGACTTGACAAGAAAGCTCAGAACATTCTTGTAAGCGTCGTCGATGATTCCATGATGCAGAATTTCAACAACTACAGGACTGCCAAGGACATCTGGCACTGCCTGATCATCCTGATGGAAGGCACAGATGAAGTAAGGGATGATCGAAGATCCCTTATGAACCAAAAGTATGAGGCCTTCAGGCAAGGTCCCAAGGAAGAAATCGGAGTGACATTCAAGAACTTCCTGAAGATCGTCAATGCCCTGAAGGGTTATGGCAGAGTGTTCACCGATGGTGAACTAAATGACAAATTCCTTAGATCCCTTACTAAGGAATGGGACACCAAGATCTGCGCCATCAGAGAGTTTGGCAAGCTGGCAGAAACTGATCCCCAGATTCTGTTTGGAAAGCTTATGTCCTATGAGCTTCAGCTGAATATAATAAAAGCTGAAGAAGAAGTCGATAAAGCCGCTGCCAAAGAAAAGACTATAACCCTGAAAGCCAATCACTCAAGGAAAGGCAAGGTGTTGGAACACCCTATTACTAATTTGGGTAAGGATCACTATGTTTTTCTTAGGAAACCAGGTTGACCTAGATGTATAGTTGAAAAGGTCAACATTAGAATGTGTCTAGGGCTTAGAACTTAAGATTGAAGCTGCCCCCAGAACCATTCCAAGATTTCAGAAATAGAGCCAAGTCTAAGACCTTTTTTCGTCGAGCTTAGGTCGACGAAACGTCGAACTCCATTCTACGCTCTCTGAGCTCAACTAAGTTAAGTCTTCAAGCTCAGATCGACGATCTGCCTTTAGTCAGTTTGCTTAATCGTCGAGCTTTGGTCGATGATCTTCTAGCTTCGGTCGACGATCTTCTAGCTCAGGTTGACGATCCTTCTTCACTTATTCTCCAGGTCGCTGAGCTCAGTTTGACGATCTTCGAGCTCAGTTCGACGTTTTCTGGCTGATGATCATTTCCAGTCTCTGAGCTCAGGTCGACGATCGTAGAGCTCAGATCGACGTTTTTCTTGAGAGATCGACGATCTTTAAGGATTCAAATTCAGTCAGACTTTGGAATGTGTTTCAAATTATCTCAGCATTTATGTCAAGAGATCTGCCAGCCGTTTTCATTTATTTTGGAGCAAGTGTCAAGGAATTATTCAGAGAATGTTTTACTGGACTTTCCTCTTGAAGACCAAAATCTTTTATGGAAGGCATTTAATGTCTGGTTAACGGCTATCTTGGACATAGAATCTCCAGAGAATTAAAAATCTTCTTCTCTTCTTTTCCCCAGTAACAAGACACAGATACACAGACTGATATAGATAAGAAAGAAAAAGAAGAAGTGATTCACAGGATTCTCTGATCAACATAAGAAAACTCAAGTGATCAATCCTGAAGAATTAGTTGAATAATTTTGTGTACTCAAAAAGTGATCACAGCTTCATCCCAAGGACTCCAGACAACTCATCTTTCAGCCTCTACTGAAACTATCTTATGCTGGAGATCTGAAGCTTCTGAAGACCTATCACCCTGAAGCAAAGCTTCCTCTCCTGAACTAGTCAACATCTTAGGGGGAGCTTTGACAATACAAATCCACTTGTGCTTCTCTCTTTGATTGAGACAGAGAAGACAACTTCACCCCTTTTCTTTTTCCTTTCCATCTGTAAAAGGGTTTTCAAAACTCCCTTCAAAAGCTTTGATTCTTGTTCTGAGAACCTTGTCAAAACTCAGTGGTGGCAAGACACCTGATCAAAAAATCTAGTTTGGTTTTTGAGCACCTTATCAAAAGCTCATTGGTGCCAGGACACCTGATCAACCCTTCCTGCAGTGGATTCCTACCAAGGCTGGTAGAAGAGTGGATGTACCCAAGTTTTTGGGGAACCACTATAGCTCCTTGTGTTTTCTGATTTGCTTGTGTGTTTTCTTTGCTGTGTGCTGTGCTCTTCTTTTTACTGTTCTTTTAATTCTATAGCAAGGCACCTTACACCTATATATAAATTAAATCTTAAAAGTTTTGCTAAGTTTAAAATTGTGAATTTACTTTAAATAAACTCTATTCACCCCCCTCTAGAGTTGAGATAGATCTTACTCTCACTTTCAATTGGTATCAGAGGGAGGTTGGTTGTTCATACAGGCTAACACCTGAACCAAAAGATCCTTGATAAGATCAATCTTTTAAGAGGGTTATTTTCATTATATTTAATTTTATATAAAGACATGGCACAATACAAAGATTATGCAAGCACCAGGCCTCTAGTGTGCAATCTATCCAAGTTTGCACTTTGGAAAGCAAGGATTAGACTTTACATGAATTCTATTGATGAAGACATATTTAATTCTGTTTTGACAGTGTGCCCAAGTCCACCAGCAAGCTCAAGTACAAATGCTGTTCCACCTCCTTCAGGAACAGATGCTGAAATAAAGAAGTGGAAGACTGCAGATGCCAAGGCCATGAACATCTTAGCTCAGACAATGTCTGATGAGATATTTCAGAAGGTAGCTGACTGCAACTCAGCCAAAGGAATTTGGGACAAGCTCTATGAAATTGTCTCAGGATCTGCTGATGAAAGGAAAGATAGGAGATCCCATCTGATAGGCCAATATGAGAATTTCAAAAAAGGAGAAGCTGAATCAGTGGCTGACATGTACAATAGACTAAGTCTGATTGTCAATGAGTTGAAGACTCTGGATAAAGAAATCTCACTGACTGAGCTGAATGACAAAATCTTAATGTGCTTCCCCAGTACTTGGGATTCAAGAATCTGGCCAATCAAAGATGCCGGAAGTCTAAATGAGATCACCACTGAAGCTCTCCTGGGCAAGCTCAAATCTTATGAGCTGCTCATTAAAAATAGAGAAGAAGAACAAAAGGCTACTTCTCCAGTCACAAGGAAAGAAAAGACTATAGCCTTCAAAGCTGCAGAAGAGGAGCCTGAAGATAAAGCTACAGGAAATGATGAGCTCCTAAGTCTACTGGCCAAAAGATTCTACAAGATGGCCAGAAAAGACTTCAGAAAGAGATCATACAAGGGTCATGATAAACCAAGGTATGATAAATCAAATAACAATAAAGAAATTATATGTTTTGGTTGCAGGAAACTAGGCCATATTGTGCCTGACTGTCCAGAAAATAAGAACAAGGACAAGAAAGATAGAAGAGAAAGAAGAAAGGAGAAAGATTTCAGAAAGAACAGCTCAGACAAACCCTCCTCCAGCAAGAACAAACATACAAGGAAGGGATTTGTTGCTGAGACATGGAGTGAAACTGAAGAGGACTCTGAAGCCTCATCCAGCTCCAATGATGATGAGGATGATGCTGATGAAAAGGAATTCTGCATGATGGCTATCAATGCCTCTCAAACAGATTCAGAAGCAGAAGAGTCAGAATCAGATTCAGAAGCTCAACTAGAAGAAGATCAGGTAATCAATTCTTTTGATTTCAGTTCTGAGGATTTTAAACATGAGTTTAAAGTACTATGCCTAGATATGTTGGAGTCTGAGAAGGAAATCACTTCCCTCAGAAAACAACTATCTGAGTATAGTACCTTAAAATCAGAGAACCTCAAACTCTCTGAAGAGTTAGAATGCTATAGAGAGGAGATAGCTTCACTAAAAAGTGAACTATCCAAGGCCAAGCAATTTGAAGAATCCCTTAATGGGAGAAGTATCAAATTAATGGACATCACAAGCACAGTGAACTCAAGATTAAATAGTACACTAGGCTTGGGTGCTTCATCTAGCCAACCCATAGTATTAACCACCCCAATCAAGTTTATTTCTGATAAAGGGAAGGGTGTTGTAGAGGTAGCTAGGAAAAATTCAGATCTACCTAAGAAAAAGAAAGTTCAACAGAAAACGTCGAGCAGAGGTCGACGATCGTCGAACAGAGATCGACGATCTCAGACTGAAACGTCGAACTCAGCTCAATGTTTCCTGAACTCTGAACTCCCTCATAGTCGATCTTCGAACAGAGCTCGACGATTTTACCCAAGATCGTCGAACTCAGAACGACGATCGTCGAATGGAGTTCAGAGCTTTGAACCTTCTTTCAGAGGCAAATCTCAATTCAATCCTAGAAGTGTTTCATCCCAATGCTTTAATCCTTATACTAAATGGATAATACCTCCTAGGAGATATCATCCTGAAGGTTATAAGAATCAATCTGGGATATCTTTTATTTCTGAATTTAAGGGATATCAACCTAGGCCCAAGGTTAACTGGGTCAAAAACATATAAGCTGTTTATGTGCAGGTGAAGACCTATCCAACATCAAACCAGCTATGGTATCTGGATAGTGGGTGCTCAAAGCACATGACAGGGAATAAGGACAACTTCAGATCCTTTAAAGCCAAGCTTGGACCCAAAGTAATTTTTGGTGATTCAAATTTTGGAACTACAAAAGGGTATGATGCAGTTCAAATTGGAACAGTCACCTTCAAGAAGGTAGCCTATATTGAAGGACTCAAGCACAACCTGATAAGCATTAGTCAGCAGTTTGATGAAGGATATCAAGTGAATTTCAACAAAGAAATATGCAAGATCAAGTCAGAAGACAACACAACTGTGTTGACAAGTAACAGGAAAGGTAACATTTACTTAGTAGACTTTCATTCATCTAAGGTAGATATTTGTCTGTTCAATTCCATATCTAGACCCAATATTCTATGGCATAAAAGACTAGGACATATTAACCTTAGAACCATTGCTAGGCTATCCAAGGACAACCTTGTCAGAGGACTGCCTTCTGGCCCCTACAAGACGGAAGGACTCTGCAAGGCTTGTCAATTAGGCAAGCAAACTAAAAGTAGCTATAAATCAATTAACAAGAGTGATTCACCAAGGATTTTGTATCTGTTACACATGGATCTTTTTGGACCCATTGCAGTACAAAGCTTAGGAGGGAAATCCTATACTTTAGTGGTTGTAGATGACTTCTCAAGATTCACATGGGTATTCTTTCTGAGGAAGAAGTCTGATAACTTTAAATGTTTGACAGATTTTCTCAAATGCATTCAGACTGAGTCCAACACTCATATTGCCCTGATCAGAAGTGATCATGGGATAGAGTTTGATTCTCTTCTCATGCAAGAGTTCTGTCAAAGTGAAGGGATCAGGCATGCTTTCTCAGCTCCTAGAACTCCTGAACAAAATGGGGTAGCTGAAAGGAAAAATAGAACCCTCATTGAATCTGCAACTACATTATTGGCAGATGCTTACCTACCTCTATCCTTTTGGGCTGAGGCAGTGAACACCTCCAACTATGTGTTGAATAGAAGTTTGATATATAAACTGAAGGGCAAGACTCCCTATGAATTGCTCAAAGGGAAGAAACCTAAAGTAGACTATTTTAAGGTTTTTGGTTGCACTTGCTACATTCATAATAATGACAAGAAATATCTAGCAAAATTCCAAGCTAAAGCTGATGAAGGAGTGTTTCTGGGAAACTCCATGATCAGTAAAGCCTATAGGGTTTATAATAAAACTACTCTAAAAATATGAAAGTGAAGGGATAGATACTACTCTAGAGGGGGGGTGAATAGAGTTATCAAATTTTGCACTAGACAAAACATAATAGTCTGCCCAACTCCCTTGGAGTGAAATGCGGAATGAAAAGATTATAGATATGGAGATAACCCTAAAGCCTAACACAAGTGATGTGCACAGACTCAAGCTAACTGTAATTACAGTTAAAGCTTGGATAACCTAATCAGCAACTAGCAAACCTAGTTATATCTAATCACATCCACAATACAAGTAATTAAATTAAGCAAGCCAGATGACACAAGGAATTTATAGTGGTTCCCCAAACAACTTGGGTACGTCCACTCTTCTACCCACACGGTAGGAATCCACTACAGGTTTTTGATCAGGTGCCCTGCCACCACAAGATCTGCTTCAGGTAGATCTAGAAACCCTTTAGACTTTTGATCAGGTGTCTAAAAACCAAACACAGGTTTTTGATTAGGTTCCCTGCCACCAAGGGATACTTTTGAAGGGAGTAATAACCCTGTACAGGAGGGGGAAAGAAGGTTAAGGTGTCTTCTCTATTTTACAATGGATTAGAGAAGCACAATAACTTGCACTGAGCTAGACAGCTCTAAAAGAATCAAGGCTCCCCCTGGCTCAAAGAACGTCCAGGTGAAGTCTTGCTTCAGTGCAGAAACTCTTCAGTAAGAACTGAAGGAAGAACTACAAGAAGATATAAAATAATAAAATAGAAAACTTCTAGCAGCTATCTTCTTCTTCTTCTTCTTCAAAAGAACTCTGAGTCTGAACTTCCTGGAGGCAGGAGAACTCAGGTTGAAGAAGAGCAGAAGAGCTTAACACTTCTCAGTTGAATGAGGATTGCTGAGAGCAATGAACTTGGACTTGATGAAAGCTTGAATGCTAATTGAATAACACTTTGAATAACTGGTTAGCTAGCTGAAATCCTTCTCCAAAGGATTCCTTTTATAGTAGCAACAAGCAATGGCTCTTTTTAATTTGAACTGTTTGTCTTCTTCTGAAACTTGAAACCTGGGCTGCAAATATCACAAAGACAAACAAACTCTGCAGCAAAATATTCTATAAAAGGGATAAACCTTTTTCAAGGAAGCTGCAGGAAGCAATCTGATAATAAAGGTACTAAATAAAATCACATCAGAAACAAACTCTTTATAGCAAAAGGAAGACTTTTCAGTCTAACGGCTATAAAGGACTGACAGCAGATAAAGTAAAATACAATGTCAACTAATAAGACAAACAACTTTATCTGAAAAGATTTTACTCAGGCAAAAGGGATGGAGCATATATTGCTTGGAAATATTATCATAAAACAACAGAAATAAAATGCCAGATAATGTATTAATTTATTAAATAGAATAAATAAATAAATACAAAATAAAAAGGCAAACAGAAAACGTCGAACGACCCTCGGAGATCGTCGACCGACGCATGGAGATCGTTGACCTATCGGGCAGATAGTCGAACGATCCAGATAGTCGAACTATCAAAGAAGATAGTCGAACTACCTAGGCAGATAGTCGACCTATCAGAACAGATAGTCGATCTATCAGATAGTCGATCTATCCGGACAGATAGTCGAACTATCAAACACAAATAGATAGTCGACCTATCAAGCAGATAGTCGACCTATCACAGAAAATAGATAGTCGACCTATCAACAGATAGTCGACCTATCAAAACAAAACAGATAGTCGATCTATCAACAGATAGTCGAGCTATCAGATAGTTTAACTATCAGGACAGATAGTCGAACTATCAAATACGACAGATAGTCGACCTATCAACAGATAGTCGACCTATCAAAGCGGAACAGATAGTCGACCTATCAACAGATAGTCGAGCTATCAGATAGTTGAACTATCAGGACAGATAGTCGAACTACCAAACCAAGCAGATAGTCGACCTATCAACAGATAGTCGAGCTATCAACGCAGACAGAGCGTCGACCAACTGATAGACGATAGTCGATCAGCCGATAGACGATAGTCGAGTGACGTTCGACTATAGTCGAACGAACAAACTACTTAACCAAATACTTCATCTGGAAAAGCGGGGACTCTACAGCTAGACCACTAACCATTGACTATAGATATTTCTTGGGTCAAGGGACTAAGAAGACAAGACTAAACTCAAATCAAACTAGGGTACCAACAATCTCCCCCTATTTGAGTTAAGTCTCTCAAAAACTAAAACACAGAACTAGCTATAGAACAATAAAAACAATACAGGAAATAGTTAAGCAACTAAATAGCAATTAACAATCAGTTAGATATATATAACAGCAGTCAATCAAAATTAAGAATCTACAGAATCAGATTGGGGATCAGAAGAGATAGGAACAAAAGATACTTTCCGCAAGGGATCAATGGCTTCTTTCTTAGACATCTTCAAATCTTGCACGCCAATAATCTTCAGTTCTGCAGCCCTTGGAACAACTGCTTCTGGGTGCTTTTCCATATATTTAAAAGGGTCAAAAACTTCAAGACTAACCTGGGTTTTATCGAGTTCCTTCATTCTGAACTTTGACATTGTAGAAAATCCTACAGAGTCCTTTCCTTCAGCCTTTGCTTTCTTTATCTGGGCAGATCCAACAAGTTCTAGAAAACGAGCCATCCTGAAATCAGGATCTAACTCTTGGCTTTCATACACATTTTCAGATGATGTATCAATAGGCTTCACAGCTTTAAACTTAACAGATAAATCTAATAAACTTACAGCTGTATCTTTAACTTCTTGAATGACAAGAGATGAAGGAGGAGCAATTTCAGCAAACTTCTTACAGGACTTTTCAGAGAAAACAGTTCTTTTACCTTTTGAAATATCCTTAGCAATATGAACTGGTATAGCAGGAGAAACCTTTTTCTTGGGAGAAGGAGGAGGTAAAAATGTTGGCTTTTGATATACAACCTCCTTTACTTGTTCTTTAACCTCAGTATCATGCCTTTGAGTACCAGTATATGATTTGTCTTGGTGGCTTTGATAACTTTTCCTTGAATGAGGCTGAGAAGGAGCAGATTTTGTAGATGGAGCAGATGGATTAGCAGATAAATTGCCAGAGGCTCCTACACCGGGAGGTGGAGGAGGAGGACCTCTGGGAGTCCATCTGGGAGCAGGACAATCATATCTCTTAGATTTCTTTCTCTCCTTTTGCTGGTTTTTGGAAAACCACATCCAGTGTTGGAAGTCTTTCGACTTAGGGTCAATCCCTTTCAATATGTAATAGGGAGTATCATTGTCTCGATTGGGAGGAGGAGGAGCAACAGCTTTCCTTTTTCTCTTTACAGCTTTCTTTTTCTTAGAGTCCTCAGACATATCTGAATCATCTTCATCTTCAGAAAGAGATGAGGGAGGATGATCATAAGGGTCATAGGCTTCTGATACAGCCTTTTCCTTTGCTTTCAGAGCAGCTTTCTCTTTTTCTTCTTCCATGGCATCCTGAGCCAGAAGAGAATCCAGATCAGGTCCTAGAGAGTCATCCCATACAGTAGATTTTTCATCTTGCAAAACTTTTTCTTTCTCTTCCAAAGTATCTTGTACTCTTTGCTGCCAGGCAGCTCTTGCTTTCTCTTCTTCTAAACTCAGTACTGGGGTCTTTTCATCTTGGCTTTCAGATTCAACATCTTCTATATCAGCTAAGAAAAGATCCATTTCTGGATCTATTTGCACATCTGACTGAGCTGGTTGAGCAGATTCAGTATCTTGAGCAGCAGGCAAAAGATCAGCTGGAACTTCTAGAGAGGGTTCTGATACTGTCATTATGACATCTGGAACAACTAAAACATCTGAAACAGATTCTTGAACAACTACTTCTACTTGAGCAGCTATATCTTCTTGAATATAATCTATAGATTCATGAACACAAATCTGCTATATAAGCTAAAAACATCCCTTCTAGGTATTCACAAACTAGCAAATCAGTTGACTCATCAATAAAACGGATGAGTGAATTACCTTCATACTTTACCAACTCCCAGGATTCATCTAGATAGGATGTAATAATGCCTTCTAGGAAACGGGCAACCAAAGGAGTGGTGAGATCTTCTAAACAAACTTTGACAATAAATTCTGTTTCCAATAGAGCATCAGCAATCTCTTTTTCAGATAACACTAAAACTGATTCTTCTTGAGCTGGAGCAGTCTCTTCTTGAACTGTCATCACTATATCTGTCACCGCTAGAGGATCTGCTGGAGGGGAGGCTGGAAGCTCTGAGACATCTTCATAGAACATCTCCCCCTACCTGATTTCAGTGGGAACTGAAACCAGGCCCCTGGAAGAAGAGGGCTCAGCAGAATTAGAGAGGGATTGGATGGTAGCAGTCAAAGTGGCAATGGAGGAGGCAAGTGGAGCAACTGCCTCTTCAATCATGATTTTGATTGAAGGGGTAATCAACTCCAAGATGCTGGAGATGAATGCTGGGGTGATTTCAAAAGAATGTGGAACTGCAGTGGATGGAGGAGCAGCAAAAATGGTTGATGTGGCAGGATGAAATGAAGTGAGGACTGGAGATCGAACGGGAGAGTTAACTGGAGAGTTAACTGGAGAATGATGTGGAGAAGGTGAGTGAGGAGGAGTTGGAATGGGAGAATGAACTGGAGAGGCAATATCAGACGCCAACAGATCAAAGATGGGTTGAGAAGACCCAGCAAGATCAGTTGGGTGAGAAGATGCAGGAGGAGAGCCAGAATGTCGTACTGCAGTTGAAGTTGAAGGAACTTCAGCTGCAGTAGACGGCAAAGCAGAAGAAGATGAAGGAATAGCTGAAGGAGCTGAGCCAACTTCTTGAGGGTGGGGAGCGACAGAGTCAGTCCTTGTGCTCTCAGATGCAGCTGGAGCAGCCCCTGCAGGAGCAGGCTTCACAAATGTCCTCTTCCACTTGGAGAACAGATTGGGATCCATCTTCTTGCTGGCATTAATGGTTGTAGCAGTTGAAATCAGCAGCTGGGGATATCTTTCCTTCAGAAAAATCCCAATAACCCTGCCTAGGGTAACCCCTTTCTTACTGTTCTTCTTCCTTATCAAATCAAACAAAACCCCTGCCCAATTGATCCTTTTCTTGTTGACAATTGCACACATGAGTGCAAATTGTTGTCTTGTAATGTTATCGTGGGCAGAGTGTTTGCCTAGCAGCACTTTTCCAACTAACTCAGTAAGAAATTTAATCTTAAAAGGAAAATTTACCTTGAGGAGCTTCGAGGGAATGCCTTCTGCATGTCCCAGCTCAATCAACATCCTTCCAAATTCTGGAGCATCTTGCTCAAATTCCTCTTCGCCATTAGTCAATCCAAAAACATCGGTCAGAATGGCGGGAGACAAAATTACCTCTTCTCCGGCAATAGAGCCGGTCATCGATTCGTCGGTGGAGGACGAAGTAAATGCCCATTCCTTAATCTCGGGAATATTTAACTTAATCCTTGTGGACATTAGTCTTTCTAACCCTTGATCTCTGCATAACTGGAGGATTTCCACAATCCCTGATTCACAACAGCTGAAGGCATCGAAATCGACACTGAATCCTGCGTCGAACTTCACAACTGCGAGCAATGCTGGAGAAATCGCCATTGAAGGAGCTGGAGAGGGCGCGAGAGAGACGGAGAAGACGAATCGGCAGAGAGAAAATCACAAGAGGAGGAGCAAGCGGGAAGACGGAATGCGAAAGGACGCTCTCCATCGACGATAAAAGCGAAGATCTTTTAACCTAGTTCGACTATCGGCTTTATATTAGACCGGAGATAGTCGATCTATTTAAAAGATACTGGAGATGACGGTCGAACGGTCGTTCGACGATCGGTCCAGAAGCAGAGTAGTCGAGCAATCGTTCGACTATTTCTGGCTTCTCAAACAACAAGCTGTCGTCATCCAGGGATCGACGATGAGCTCGACTTATTCGACTATGGTCGAACGCCAGTCGACGATCTTCAAACGGACAAACTTTCATCAACCATAGGTCGACGATGGACTTGACCCGATCGACTATCTTCGAACGTCGTTCGACTATCTTCAAACAAGTTTCAACATTGGCAGATATAGTCACACTTAGTCTCTTCCATTGATCATGCCTAGTTGAACCAAAAAAAACAGATGCTTCTGTTCATCTAAGGGCTTGGTGAATATATCACCTCTCTGAAACTCAGTGGATATGAACTCAAGACAAATCTTGTTCTTTTCCACACAATCTCTCAGGAAATGGTGCCGAATCTCAATGTGCTTCGTTCTAGAGTGGTGCACTGGATTTTGTGCAATTGAGATAGCACTGGTACTATCACACATGATTTTGGTGTTCTTGTGTGAGTAACCATAATCCACAAGCTGGTTTTGAATCCACAGGATCTGTGAACAACAACTGGCAGCTGCTATATATTCAGCTTCTGCAGTTGAAGTTGAGACAGAAGCCTGCTTCTTACAGAACCAAGAGACCAATCTCTCTCCCAGGAACTGACAAGTTCCTGAGGTGCTCTTCCTGTCAACTCTGCAACCAGCATAGTCAGAGTCAGAGTATCCAATTAACTCAAATTCTGATTCTGCTGGGTACCAAAGTCCTAGATTTGGACATCCCTTCAGGTATCTCAGGATTCTCTTGAGAAGAATCAGATGAGATTCCTTGGGGTTGACCTGGAATCTAGCACAAAGGCATGTAGCAAACATTATATCTGGCCTACTTGCAGTTAAATATAATAGGGAACCAACAATGGCCCTATAATTATTTTGATCAACTGGCTTGTCGTGATCATCAGAATCAATAACTACATTAGTAGCCATAGGTATAGGCATTGCTGAAGCATCAGCCATCCCAAATTTCTTTACCAATTCCATGGCATATTTGGATTGGGATATGAAGATACCATCAGCATCTTGCTTAACTTGGAGACCAAGAAAGTAAGACAGCTCACCCATACTACTCATCTCAAACTTGGAATGCATCAAGTTGGAAAACTTTTTGCACAGTTTGGGATCCGTGGAACCAAAAATAATGTCATCTACATACACCTGAACTAACAGGATTGTGTCCTTGTGGTGCTTGACGAAAAGGGTTCTATCAACTACTCCCCTAGTAAAGTTGTGCTCTAACAGGAAACTAGCTAAAGTCTCATACCAGGCTCTGGGAGCTTGCTTTAGTCCATAAAGAGCTTTCTGCAACTTGAACACATGTGAGGGCTGAGTTGAAGAAACAAACCCTGGTGGTTGTTCAACAAACACCTCTTCCTTAAGCTCACCATTCAGGAATGCACTTTTGACATCCATCTAAAAGACCTTAAACTTTATGTAGGCTGCATAGGCCAAGAGGATCCTTATTGCTTCTAGCCTTGCAACAGGAGCAAAGGTTTGGTCATAATCTATACCTTCCTCCTGTCTGTAGCCCTGAGCTACAAGCCTAGATTTATTCCTTACAATAATGCCATTTGCATCCAACTTGTTTCTATACACCCACTTGGTGCCTATGATCAGTTGGCCTTTAGGTCTTGGAACCAAAGTCCAAACTTTACATCTCTCAAACTGATTGAGTTCCTCTTGCATAACAATGATCCAGTGGGGATCTAGCTCTGCATCTTTAAAGGTGAGGGGCTCAACCTGTGAGAGGAAACAAGCGTGCATTACATCCTGACTTAATTGGTGTCTTGTTTGAACACCAGCTAATATGTCTCCTATCACTTGAGATGTGGGGTGATATCTAAGTGTGACAATATCAGCAGGTGGGATGTGATCTTCAGCAACAGTTGGGATTAATTCCTCAGGAGGAATTTGATCTACTGTTGGTGGAACAACAACAGCTTCAGCAATGTCTTCATCACTGTCTGATTCAGTGATCTGAAGAGTTGAAAGTTGAAGAATCTCTTGAGTAGCATCAGGTACCTGCAATGAACTGGAGGAAGGAGAATTTTCCTTCTCCTTGTAAAACATCTGAGACTCATCAAAAGATACATGCACAGATTCTTCAATTTTACAGGTTGATTTGTTATACACCCTATAAGCTTTGCTTACTTGGGAATATCCAAGCATGATTCCCATTGAAGCTTTTGCTTCAAATTTTCTAAGGTATTCTTTATTGTTATTATGAATATACACAACACAACCAAATACTCTAAAATAATTAATTTTAGGTTTCTTTCCTTTAAGCAACTCATAAGGAGTTTTACACTTAAGCTTGTGTATCAGACTTCTATTCAAGACATAATTGGCTGTACTAATAGCTTCTGCCCAATAGGAAAGAGGCATATTAGCATCTGCCAACAATGTACTAGCAGCTTCAACGAGTGTTTTGTTCTTCCTTTCAACTACCCCATTTTGTTGGGGAGTTCTAGGAGCTGAGAAGCTATGTTTGATACCTTTTCTCTCACAGAATTCTTGCATGAGAAGAGAGTCAAACTCAGTACCATGATCACTTCTGATCAAGGCCACATGAGTAGAGTACTCAGTCTGCACACATAATAGAAAGTCTGTAAGGGCTTTGAAGTTATCAGCCTTAGTTCTCAAAAAGAAAACCCAACTGAACCTAGAGAAGTCATCTACAATGACTAAGGTGTAATACTTCCCTCCTAAACTCTGTACATTTATTGGGCCAAAAAGGTCCAAATGCAATAAATACAGGATTCTAGGAGAATCACTTTTATTTACAGATTTAAACGAGTTTTTGGTTTGCTTGCCTAATTGACAAGCCTTGCATAGGCTCTCCTTCTTGTAGGGGCAAGAAGGTAAACCTCTAACAAGGTTGTGTTTAGATAACCTAGATATATTTTTAAGGTTAACATGACTAAGCCTCTTATGCCACAAAGAATTATTATTAATTGTTACTTCATTAAATAAACAGATTTCAGAATGAGTTGAATTGAAATCTACTAAATAAATATTACCTATTCTAATGCCTACTAAAACAACATTATTATTTAAAGTAATATTGCAAAGGGAATTAGAAAATGAAACCTGGTAGCCAGCATCACATAGCTGGCTGACTGATATCAAATTGTGCTTCAGTCCTGTCACATATGCAACTCTCTTGAAAGTAACAGCTCCAATTGTGATCCTGCCATAGCCTTCTGTCTGACCACAGCTGGAATCTCCAAAGATAACCTTTGGGCCGAGCTTAGCTTTGAACTTTGACAGATGATTTTTATTTCCTATCATATGCTTGGAGCATCCACTATCCAAATACCACTTATTTTGAGTGATAGGATAGGCCTTCACCTGTAATTAAAACAATTTAAACATTGTGGACCCAGGTAACCTTGGGTCCCTTGTTTTTCACATAAGAAAAGCTAGAAATAAATGAAAATGCAGGCTGAGGGTGATAACCTAATGGGTGAGATCTCCTAGGTGGGATTCTCCATGCAGATGATGGGTCAACAAACCTAGGGTTTTTATTTTCATTTAGGTTTCTACGGGTTTGATGATGATTTTGAAAATCATATTGAAAACATCGATCGACGTTCGACAATGGGCGCTCAGATCGTCGAGCTTCGTTCAACCATTGAGCTTCCGATCGTCGAGCAGCGTTCGACGCTCTTTGTATTTCTTTAAAAAATTTCTTCCTCTTTTTTCTCTTAGCTTTATTTAAAGTTTTATTAACTTGATTTACTTGCTCAGTGTTCTTTATCCCATCAGCTGAGATAAAGTTCACTGGAGTTGAAAGATTATTTTTAAGAATAACTGGGGGTTCACTGGGAGAAGCTCCTAAGCCTAGTTTGTTATTACCTGACCTAGTGTTAGTCATGCTAGTTATCTCTAACAGCTTAAGGCTTCTACCATTTAGAGATTCTTCTAACCTCTTAGATTTAGCTAACTCAATTTTAAGAAACTTAATTTCTTCACTATAATTAGTGAGATCTTCCTTTAACTTAATATTTTCAGTAGATATGATTTCTGATTCAGCTAGCCTATGTCTAAGTTCTTTAATCTCTTTTTCAGAACTAATTAAATCTAGGCATAAAGATTTAAAATCTAATTTGAATTCTTCTGAAGTAAAGTCATAAGAAGATAGTACCTCATCTTCTGTTGGCATTTCTTCCTATGAATCTGAACTCTCTGCAGCTGAATGATTGCTGCAGGCATCTATTGCCATCAGGCAAACTTCCTTTGCCTTCTTCTCTTCCTCATCCTCACTGGAGCTAGAGGAGGAAGATTCCTCATCAGAATCACTCCAGGTTTCAGCGACGAAGCCTCTCTCCTTCTTCTTGTTCTTGTAGGAGGATGGCTTGGAGTGCTTCCTGTGTTGTTCCTTTTCTTTCCTCTTATCTTTGTTCTTCTCCTCTGGACACTCTGGTAAGATATGTCCAGGTTTCCTACAACCATAATAGATAATTTCTTTAGCAGGTGAACGATCATACCTTGGTTTGTCTTCATAGCGTGAAGACTTCTTTCTGAATTCCTTTCTCCCCATCTTGAGAAACCTCTTGGCAAATAATGCCATTAGTTCCTCATTGGATTGGCTGCCTTCAGAAGCATCAGCAGCCTTAAGAGCTAGAGATTGCTCTTTTCTTGTTGGAGTAGGGGTCTTTGCTTCAGCTTCTGCTTCCCTGGACTTCAGCACTTGCTCAAAAGACTTGAGCTTGCCGAGAAGGGCTTCTGTTGAGATCTCTGTTGTACTTCTGGCTTCTTTGATGGGCCAGATCCTCAGATCCCATGTGCTAGGGAAGCACATAAGAATCTTATCATTGACCTCTGTCAATGAAATGTCCTTGTCAAGGGTCCTCAGCTCATTGATGATTGAGCTGAGCCTTGTATACATGGCTTCAACTGATTCAGCATCAGTTTTCTTGAAGTTCTCATATTATGAGATAAGGTTGGACCTTCTGTCCTTCCTTTCATCAGCTGAACTAGCTACAATCTGGTTCAGTGTATCCCACATTGCTTTTGCTGAAGGGCAGTCAGCAACCTTCTGGAATACCTCATCAGACATTGTCTGAGCCAAAATGTTCATCGCCTTGGCATCTGCTATCTTTGCCTTTTTGTACTCATCGTTGTAGTCTGGAGGAGGCACTGCACTCATATCAGATGATGAGGCAGAAGCAGCAGCAGGTGCTCTTGGGGGTCCTGACAAAATAGAAGCAAAGATGCTTTCATCAATAGAATTCATATATAATTTGATCCTTGCCTTCCAGATGCCAAACTTAGCTAAGTTGCATGCTGGAGGTCTGGTGCTAGAATAATCCTTGGACTGGGCCATGATAGTGAATATCTATAAACTTTGGTATCTATCAGGATCTTATGACTTAGGTGTTAGCCTATTCAGTCAGTCAACCTCCCTCTGATACCAATTGAAAGTGAAGGGATAGATACTACTCTAGAGGGGGGGTGAATAGAGTTATCAAATTTTGCATTAGACAAAACTTAATAGTCTGCCCAACTCCCTTGGAGTGAAATGCGGAATGAAAAGATTATAGATATGGAGATAACCCTAAAGACTAACACAAGTATTGTGCACAGACTCAAGCTAACTGTAATTACAGTTAAGGCTTGGATAACCTAATCAACAACTAGCAAACCTAGTTATATCTAATCACAGCCACAATGCAAGTAATTAAATTAAGCAAGCCAGACGACACAAGGAATTTATAGTGGTTCCCCAAACAACTTGGGTACGTCCACTCTTCTACCCACACGGTAGGAATCCACTACAGGTTTTTGATCAGGTGCCCTGCCACCACAAGATCTGCTTCAGGTAGATCTAGAAATCCTTTAGACTTTTAATCAGGTGTCTAAAAACCGAACACAGGTTTTTGATCAGGTGCCCTGCCACCAAGGGATACTTTTGAAGGGAGTAATAACCCTGTACAGGAGGGGGAAAGAAGGTTAAGGTGTCTTCTCTATTTTACAATGGATTAGAGAAGCACAATAACTTGCACTGAGCTAGACAGCTCTAAAAGAATCAAGGCTCCCCCTGGCTCAAAGAACATCCAGGTGAAGTCTTGCTTCAGTGCAGAAACTCTTCAGTAAGAACTGAAGGAAGAACTACAAGAAGATATAAAATAATAAAATAGAAAACTTCTAGCAGCTATCTTCTTCTTCTTCTTCAAAAGAACTCTGAGTCTGAACTTCCTGGAGGCAGGAGAACTCATGTAAGACCCCCTTTTTTTCTTTTTCAACCACCGGGGTCTTAGGCCCAGAACTGCCGCTTTGCGGTGACACCTTCACGTCCTGAAGGGTCATCACCACGAGGCGCCGATTCCGCCGGCCAATTCGATCACAGAAAAGTAGCACAATATTTGAAGTAAGAACAATGCAGTCCACAATAATCAATCACATGTATATAAGATAAAATCTCCACGAAGGGAGTGTCCACAGAATATCAATAATCAGAGTACTGTAAATGCGGGCTTATGCCCGATACAAAATGTCCTCACTACAATATCACTCATGCGGAAGCAAAACAGAAAACTACTCAGGGTCGAGACTCACGGTCCCGGCTGTATGAACTCCGGAGCTAGACTGCCCCATCTCTAGGCGCACCGATCTCTGGGGCTGCTCCTCCATGCTGGGCTCCACGATCCCCTAAATGATACGGTTCGAAAACCGTTAGTCATAATGACTAAGCCCTATCATCCCCCACCCCTTCCCCCATGGCTCCTAGGTACCGAGCGGGGAGGAAGAAAGGGAAGGACATGACGGTAGAGATTAATCAAGAAACAGATGGCAGCGGAACTAATCTAACAAGTTGTATTCGGTGAGCAGTTAATATAATTGTTATAATAGGTCTAGCAGTAAGAAAAGCAAATATATGAATTTTAACCTTCACTTATGCGAGAACACATAAGCAAAAGGGATCTTTTGCAAGGCTCCCATCGTATAAGTGTCCCATACCACTTATACCTTGGGGTGTCGGTTATCAAACAGCAATGGTTATTATATATTGAAATTAACCTTTGATTTATAAACTTGCCCACACAAGCTTATAGACCAAGGGGTCGTTTTGCAGGTCCTAATGTATAAGCGTCCCATACCACTTATACTTTAGGTGTCAGGGTTAAATGAATCGATTATGCTATGACATGCTAGTGGGTATGATGAAACATGCAAGTGCAACTCACACACCCGACTCTGTGCAAACAGACCTTTAGTTCCCCCTTTCGGAGCCGTTACCTCCCAGGATACCTCCGTAGTGGCGGACAGAAGCGATGGGTTGGGCCTCGCCCACCTCAAAACCAGTAAAAGAACCACTGGTCTGACCTATCATACGCCTCAACGCTTGGTGCACTAAGCGGACGCCTGCGTACTCTTACCGGCTGGCGCACCGGACTTCTATTGGCGAAGTGCTAATCACCACGCCGAGTCAACGATATCGGTGTCGGTGCAATCGAACTCCCCGATATCGAAAAACCCACCACCTTAACTTTTCCTATCTTATGCACATGCAAGTTTATTCGTAAACACACAAAACCGAGCCGAAGCTCCCCGGACCAAAACGTCCGTCTCCAAACCAACCGAGCCGAAGCTCCCCGGACCATCCCGTCCGTCTCTTAACCCACCGAGCCGAAGCTCCCCGGACCAAAACGTCCGTCCCAAACCAACCGAGCCGAAGCTCCCATCAATCTTCCTGTGCCAACCGTGTTTGTGAAAGGTGCATCCCTAGTTACTAAGTTACTCTTGTCGGTTTGTTATTACAGTTTACGTTAGCCCAGGACTGCCCCCGGTATTCCCCGTGAAGGGCTCTCAAGGGGCACTAAGAACCAAGACGGCGGCATTACGGCCCGAAGTTCCCTTTCGCAAGGCACTTATTATTATTGGTTTATCTCCCTTAACCCGATTCCCTTCTCATATTACGATAGACTATCCTAGGGTGATTTTTAACCTTCCTCTCTTCGGGAAAGGCGATCTTTTGCCGAAACCCGAGCACCTCTTAACTCTAGTTTTCAGCACTTCTAGCTACTCTTTATATCTTCCCAATGCGTTTTCCTTCACTATTGCCCACCCAAACAAAATGATTAACTCCAATGTCTTCCTCAGATCATGTCTTATTGCAATTCACAAATTTGTTATATGCTGACCGATCTAGACTATATGTCGAACCGGTTATGCCATGATCTAATACTCATCCAAATGCCCTAAGTTATTTATTGGGGACTTATCATGATATAATTAGCCTAAATCCAGAAAATGGTAATTTTCCTAATTTATCTGATGTTTAATTAAATTCCCCGAGAGTCCCAAGGGCTACCGGTTTGAACTTGAACTACCCTAAGTAATCATGCAAGGTGTCCAGCAAATTTATGATAAATAGTAGGTTATCTCAATAGGTTAAATCCTAAGTATCATAATTTTTCTATCATCAAAAGGGCATGAAAACTATTTTAGAAATAATCTCTACTTCTGTTGTTTATGAACCATGTATAGAAAATATTCTTCCAAAAATTATAAATAATTTATACCATGCAGATAAAGGCCTAAAATTAGCACTGGCCAAGTTTCATAATTTTCCAGCAAGTAATTTATCCATAATTAATTTTTAAACAACAAACCCCTTTCTAATATCTGTGAACAAAGTACTAGATTTACTCAACATAAAATTCTATAAAAATTCAGGGATCAGTGTTCTACTAGTCAAGATCTAAATCCAGAATTTTAACTGATTACAGTTAATTTAAAACCCCCAAATATTTGAAATAACAAATCGGGCTAATAATCCGTTAACACATGAAGTATAATATTTATTAATCATAAAATTCCAGGAAAATTACCATAAGTCTAAAACATCCTACAACTCCCTCCTCCTGAGTTTCATGATTTTTGGATTAGATTTAGTACTTAAAATAACTAAATTACATTTCTATCCTAATTCAAAATCTCAACTTTCGAGGTACCTAATTACCTCCAATCCCTTCACTATTTCAACTAGAGGGTTTTCAGCATATCATGCCACTCTCCTCCAAATTTCAAGGGCATACAAGAGCTTTTGCTCTTATGTCCTTCACAAACCTCAAAACCCTTCATTTAGGGTTTGAGCTTGGATCCTAGGGCAAACCAACCCTAAACCTCACCATTTTCCTCAAAGCAGGTTATAACACCCTTCTAAGTCAGAGATCAGAAAATCAGCCTCTGTTGAGGTGATTTGACCTTTCCAAACTCTTAGTGCACTTTTACTAAAAGGTGTCTCTCTAATGCCTAGTTAAGGGTAGAAGATTTCTCAGCCAAAACTCCTCCAAATCAATTGGAATTTTGTACTGACCTAGGTTTTATAGCCAGGGACCACTCACCACATTTGGGAGGGTTTGGAGGTCATTTGACCACCTAAATAAATTCCTCTAAGTTTATTAAATTAAAACAAAAACTTTAGGCAAAGTATCTCCAAAAATTCCCATTTTTGGTCTGCCTTTAGGTATAACCAAGGTTAACCCCCTGCCCAAATTTCAGGTCATTTGGACAAGGGACGAAGAGTGGGCATCCGTTTTAATTTCTGCCCAACTCTAGGTACAGCCCCCACTAAAACGGGTGCTGCGGTCGAACCGCTTACCTAAACGAGTTGAAACCAATTTTAAATTAATCTAGACTCGAAGGGCTACGACTTTCGTGACTGGACACTTTCCTAAAACGGCCTCTAAGTGTCTCATTTTGTAGCCTCAAAATATACTCATCCAAGTATAATTTCCATACAAAATTATTTACATAATTTATATATTAAAAACAGTTTTTACTGTTCATCTTCTACAGAACCCGAAAACAAGACACAGAAACTCATATTTCCTGTAAGCTTTCCGTGATCCGTCGCCGGCCGTCCGGTCACTTCCCTGGCCAGCCACCACCACCACCACCTCCGTTGAGGCGATGGCTAGCAGTCGGCGGTGGTTTGGCCGCCGGAGGTGGCGGTTTCCGGCGAACTCAAGAATACATTTTTCATGGTTTTCCATGAAAACGAGAAATGGGTCCGGCTCCGTTGAGCGCAAACCTCCTTTCTAAGAATCCTAAGATCTACCCACGAAAGAGAAGAAGCAAAGGAGGACCTTGTTCGCGGTTTGGAGGCGAGAAGAATGACGGGGTGCCATGGCGCAGTGGTGGCGTAGCCGAACTTCTCCTACAGCAAGAACAAAGATCTGATCCGTTTACTTGAGCGTGTAAACTTCTCCTCTTGCCCCAAGTGGGCTTTTATAAGTCAGAAAGTGGGGAGGTGAAAGGGTAAAGCCGTAATGGCCATGAAGGCTCCTCTTAATAGCCTTTCGATTACAGTGAAGGGATAGGAAACGGTGGAAGATGAACAGGTGTGTCCAGTTGGCGGATTCCTATTGGACCACATCTTCCTCCTTTATTATATAATTACAGAAGGAAAAATGGCCTGTAATTATTCCTGGTGTAACTTCCCACACCAGCATTTATTTCCACGCGTGTTAAAATAATTTCGGGCCTGAACCGTCGTTTCGGCCAATGTCACGGGCGTGACACATAGGTCACGGGCGTGACAGGCCCGGATAGCCAATTCTGGGCTCGACGATCGCCGAACTAAGATCGACGATCGTCTAAGGATGGTCACGGGCGTGACACATGGGTTACGGGCGTGACAGGCCCGGGTGGTTAATTCTGGGCCGACGATCGTCGATTTGAGATCGACGGTCATCGAATGGTGGTCACGCCCTAGGTCACGGGCGTGACACCTAGGTCACGGGCGTGACAGGCCCGAACGGCAAATTCTGAGGTCGACGAGCGTCGAACTAAGATCGACGGTCATCGAAGGCTGGTCACGCCCTAGGTCATGGGCGTGACACTTAGGTCACGGGCGTGACAGGCCCGAGTTCAATTTCGGCGATCGTTTTACGGAGATCGACGATCGTCGAAGGAGTCACGCCCATGGTCACGGGCGTGATACTTTGGTCACGGGCATGACATGTCCGGGATGCAAGGTCGACCACCATCTCACGGAGATCGACGATCGTCGAAAGAGTCACGCCCTTGGTCACAGGCGTGACACCTTGGTCACGGGCGTGACATTCCCCGGCAGCATGTTCGACGATCGTCTCACGGAGATCGACGATCGTCGAAGGAGTCACGCCCAGAGTCACGGGCGTGACGGGTCGGTCACGGGCGTGACCAACCCGTGACCCGAAATCTCGATCGATTTATTTCAGTTTTTTGGGCTTCCTAGGGTTCCGTCCCGACCAAACGACTCCTAGGGGTCTAGCCGGAAATGGGATGTTACAACTCAGGTTGAAGAAGAGCAGAAGAGCTTAACACTTCTCAGTTGAATGAGGATTGCTGAGAGCAATGAACTTGGACTTGATGAAAGCTTGAATGCTAATTGAATAACACTTTGAATAACTGGTTAGCTAGCTGAAATCCTTCTCCAAAGGATTCCTTTTATAGCAGCAACAAGCAACGGCTCTTTTTAATTTGAACTGTTTGTCTTCTTCTGAAACTTGAAACCTGGGCTGCAAATATCACAAAGACAAACAAACTCTGCAGCAAAATATTCTATAAAAGGGATAAACCTTTTTCAAGGAAGCTGCAGGAAGTAATCTGATAATAAAGGTACTAAATAAAATCACATCAGAAACAAACTCTTTATAGCAAAAGGAAGACTTTTCAGTCTAACGGCTATAAAGGACTGACAGCAGATAAAGTAAAATACAATGTCAACTAATAAGACAAACAACTTTATCTGAAAAGATTTTACTCAGGCAAAAGGGATGGAGCATATATTGCCTGGAAATATTATCATAAAACAACTGAAATAAAATGCCAGATAATGTATTAATTTATTAAATAGAATAAATAAATAAATACAAAATAAAAAAGCAAACAGAAAACGTCGAACGACCCTCGGAGATCGTCGACCGACGCACGGAGATCGTCGACCTATCGGGCAGATAGTCGAATGATCCAGATAGTCGAACTATCAAAGAAGATAGTCGAACTACCTAGACAGATAGTCGACCTATCAGAACAGATAGTCGATCTATCAGATAGTCGATCTATCCGGACAGATAGTCGAACTATCAAACACAAACAGATAGCCGACCTATCAAGCAGATAGTCGACCTATCACAGAAAACAGATTGTCGACCTATCAACAGATAGTCGACCTATCAAAACAAAACAGATAGTCGATCTATCAACAGATAGTCAGGCTATCAGATAGTTGAACTATCAGGACAGATAGACGAACTATCAAAGACGACAGATAGTCGACCTATCAACAGATAGTCGACCTATCAAAGCGGAACAGATAGTCGACCTACAACAGATAGTCGAGCTATCAGATAGTTGAACTATCAGGACAGATAGTCGAACTACCAAACCAAGCAGATAGTCGACCTATCAACAGATAGTCGAGCTATCAACGCAGACAGAGCGTCGACCAACTGATAGACGATAGTCGATCAGCCGATAGACGATAGTCGAGCGACGTTCGACTATAGTCGAACGAACAAACTACTTAACCAAATACTTCATCTGGAAAAGCGGGGACTCTACAGCTAGACCACTAACCATTGACCATAGATATTTCTTGGGTCAAGGGACTAAGAAGACAAGACTAAACTCAAATCAAACTAGGGTACCAACAAAATAGAAGAATCTGTCCACATTACTTTTGATGAAGCTAACATGTCTTTCAAGGAGAAGAATACTTCTACCATAGAATATTTGCAGGTGCACTCTCTAGCTGAAGATTTGGACAGATTACAAGTTACACAAAAGGATGACAGTAGTGAAGATGAAGAAGCTGCTCACCATCAGGAAGGAAATCTTCTTAAAGAACCAGTTGTTGTTCCACAAGAGGAAACAACAACACAGGTTGGTGAACTATCAACACCCCCTATTTATCTAGTAACAACAAGAGATCATCCAATTTCTCAAGTAATGGAGACATCTCAGCTGGTGTGCAAACTAGAAATCAGGTCAACCAGAACCTGATGCACACTTGCTTCCTCTCTCAAATTGAACCTCAAACCATTCAAGATGCAGAACAAGATCCACACTGGATCATTGTAATGCAAGAGGAGTTGCATCAATTTGAAAGAAATAAAGTTTGGGAACTAGTGCCTAAGCCAAAGGATCATCCCATTGTTGGAACCAAATGGGTGTTCAAAAATAAGCTAGATGATCAAGGAATCATTGTAAGGAATAAGGCAAGGCTAGTTGCTCAAGGGTACACTCAGGAAGAAGGGATAGACTATGACCAGACTTTTGCACCAGTTGCAAGATTAAAAGCCATAAGAATCTTTCTGGCTTATGCTGCTCACAAGGGATTCAAAGTCTATCAAATGGATGTCAAGAGTGCTTTTCTCAATGGGGAGATCAAAGAAGAAGTCTATGTCAGACAACCTCCAGGTTTTATCTCTCTAACCCATCCTGATTATGTTTTTAAACTACACAAAGCATTATATGGTCTCAAGTAAGCTCCTAGAGCATGGTATGAGACCCTAGCATGTTTTTTGCTAAAAAATGATTTTGTTAGGGGGAGAGTAGACCAAACTCTTTTTATTAGAACCCATAAGTCCCACACCCTACTAGTACAAATTTATGTAGATGATATTATATTTGGGTCTACTGATTCAAATTTGTGCAAAAAGTTTTCCAAGCTTATGCACTCTAAATTTGAAATGAGTAGCATGGGTGAGCTATCCTTCTTCTTAGGATTGCAAGTCAAACAACATGCTGAAGGCATATTTATTTCTCAAACCAAGTATGCAAAAAAGCTGGTTAAGAAATTTGGTATGTCTGATGCATCATGTATGAAAACACCCATGCCTACCAATGCTGTATTGGATACTGATGAACATGGGAAACCAGTTGATCAGACAACATATAGAGCAATGATTGGCTCTTTACTGTACCTTACAGCTAGCAGGCCTGATATAATGTTTGCTACATGCATTTGTGCTAGATTCCAAGTTTGCCCTAGAGAGTCTCACTTAACTTTAGTAAAGAGGATTCTTAGGTATGTTAAAAGCTGTCCAAATCTAGGACTCTGGTATCCAAAAGATTCAGCATTTGACTTAACTGGATTCTCAGATGCTGATTATGCTGGATGTAGAATAGAGAGGAAAAGCACCAGTGGAACTTGTCAGTTCCTTGGTGACAGACTTGTCTCTTGGTTTTGTAAGAAACAAACATCTGTGTCAACTTCAACTGCTGAAGCTGAATATATGGCTACAGGCAGTTGTTGTTCACAAATCTTATGGATACAAAACCAACTCCTAGACTATAGTTACAAGTTAGAGAAGTCAAAAATACTTTGTGACAACACCAGTGCTATTTCCATTGCACAAAATCCAGTCCTCCATAGTAGGACAAAACACATAGAAATTAGACATTATTTTCTAAGGGATAATGTTGAGAAAAACAAAATTGAACTTGAATACATCCCAACTGATTTGCAAAGGGGAGATATTTTCACCAAGCCTTTGGATGAAAAGAAGCATAACTTCTTCCTCAATCAGTTAGGAATGCTAGATGGAGGCAGTTTAAAATAAACTCCAAGATTTTGTAAATCTAAAAACAGACCAAGACTAGGCTAAAAACTTATCTCTTTTTGTGTCTGTAGAATAGGTTTTGTCTCTGAACTGCGCTCGACGTTTCCCCAGAAATCGTCGAACGGAGATCGATGATTTTCCAGAAATCGTCGATCGCAGATCGACGCTTCCTGAATCGTCGATCTGAGTTAAGCGTCGTCGTTAGCTCCAGGCTTCCATTCTTTCTGTTCCTCAGTCATCGAGCGGAGCTCAACGCTCGACAATATTGTCGAACGGAGTTCGATGTTATTGGAGACTCTTCAGATCCCATTAGTAGCCCAAATCGTCGAGTTGAGTTCAAAGTTTTGTCGAACTGAGCTCAATGATTTTCTGTGTTCGCGTCGAACCCTAATATAAAATATTTTTTCGGCCGCCGCTCTTCGTTTACGCTTTCATACCCTCTGCAACTTTCTCTCTTTCCCTCCAAATCTTCTACACTTGGTCGTGTTTGTTTCGTTGTTGCAGGTACAGATGGCTGGATCAAGTGCTGCTATTTCAAAGATGAAATTCGATATAGGTTTTGATATTGATATGAATTCGTTCGATGGAAGTGATCAGCGATTCAAGGACATTCTCAACCTCTTCCGAGAACAGCAGCTATCTCAGATCATGACCACCCGAATGAAGATTGCTTCAGAAGAGATAAAAGGATGGTGTTTTACCGCGATAGATGAGAATGAGAATTCTGTCATCGGCTCAATAAAAGGGACTCAGGTACCATTGTCCCCAGCCCTTCTGACTGAAGTTTTCCTCCTTAGTTATGGAGATAACTCCATTGATTTATCTGGAGAAGAGTATGCCTCTATGCTTGATAGAATGGGTCAGACTGCTGTGAACCCTAACAAACTGTTCAAAAAGAATCTGTCTATCGAATACCAATTTCTGGCTGATGTGGTTGGCAAAGTGCTTCTGGCAAAGCACTCAGCCCATGATACTATATCAAGATATCAATTCTGCTTAATGGGAGCACTGGTTGATAAGAAGCATTTAGACTGGGGATCAATCTTTTTCAGCTTAATCAAGAAGAAACTGAACAAAAACTGTGTAAGCTTTGGGAGAATTTTAGGGGTTTACCAGCACTCCAGGTGCCCTAAGCTGCTGACCTCTAGTGGGATGTTCATCAATGCATCCAAGAGGCTTACCTGTGCCCTATTCAGCAAATGGGACAGGCAAATCATCAACCCCAACAGGGCTGCTACAGCACCACTTGCTTCAGGCACCAGGACTACACAAGTCATTCCTCCTCAGGTATCTGCCCCAGTAGAAGGATTGCCTGCTTCCTCTTCTCCTCCCCCAGCTGTTTCTATCCCAGTCACCACCTCAACCTCTCCTCAAATCTCAGCTTCTTCCCCCATTACCATTTCTTCACCAATGTCACCTCCTCCAGCCACTACCTCAGAAGAATTCCATCCTCTATTCTCTTATCCAACTTTCACCACTCCATCATTTTCTCTTATAGATGACTCCTTTATGGATCATTCTCCTCCCTCTCCTCCCGAGCTTCACTCAACATCCTCCTATCAACAACTCCTTCAAGAAATCCTTTCTCAAACATCCTTCACCCCATCCTTTGACTCTTCCATCTCATCCATCTCCACCTCAATAACTTCTATCTCCACTATTCCTTCTTCAGAGCCATCCATCCCTACACTTACCTCCACCACATCCTCCATCCCATTAGTTCCAGTCACCCTCATTCCAGTACCTTCACCTCCTACCTCTGTTCAAGCCCATCTTGAGCATGTAGATATTTCAAACCTGGCAGACAAGCTTTATGCGTTGCTAGCCCCCCAGGCTAACTTCTCTGCTGGAGACCTCCTTGGCTCCACTCCTGCAACATGTTCAGGAGTTGTCTACCAAGTTGTCTTCCTTCCTCTCTTCCTAGTAAATCCCTTCATTTGGGTGCCTTGATTCAATTGTCTCTGAACCAAGGCAGGGGGAGATGCCTTATGAAGCAGTGGATGTGCCTGAGACTGCTGAAGGTTCTAGTTCTGCTCCTATTTTTGCAGTGGACCTTCAAAGTCTGCTCTCTATTTTTGATACTGTATATTTCAGATCTCTGCTAGTTCAACAATCTGAAGACCTCTCTAAGGCCATTGTGCCTATCAATTACTGTGATCCCAGCCTGATTGCCCTATATGTCAATTCCTTCAAAGCTGTGGATGCTGATATTTTAAGTGTTGCTGCTGCTGTTACAACAAGTCTGCTTTCAGAAGATACTGAAATGGTCTCTGTGATTGAGGATACTGCTGTTACTAAAGAACTTACTACCTACCTAGAAGAATCTGAATCTATTTCTGCTTCAATTGTTTCTACTCCTGCTGTCTCTGCTCTTGTTATTTCTGCTGCTACTGCTCCTACTCTTACCCCTGATCAAGTCAAGCAACAAGAAAAGTATATAAAAAGCATTGATGACTTATATGATAGACCTCAAAGTTCAGACAGTGATCAGTTTCAAACTGAATCTGATGATTCCTCTAATACTATTGCCAAGAAAAGGAAGGCTAGAAGCAAAGCCATGATGAAGGTTCCCCCAGCTCAAGCTAAAGATTCAAATGACATTCCATACTATATTCTGCATAACTATCCTATCTCTGAGCCCTGGATGCAGTACTCCAAGAATCAAATAAAAGCTATGAAGAAGAGAAGGAAGTTAGACATATATGAAAAGGGATCTTCTCAGTTTCAGCCTCCTCCTCCTCCTCCTCCAGATTCTAGGTCAGGCTCAGCTTCTCAAGCCCCAGCTTCCAAGCAAAGTTCCTCCCAGTCTTCTCAGAGATACCTTCCTAGGGGGCAATACCAAAGGGGCTATCAGTCCAGAAGGGGCCAGTATATAGGAAGTCAAAGAGAGCATAGATTTCAAGCTAGGGAAGGACAAAGGCTCACAGACTCTACTCAAGGTCCTTTCCCTTACAAGCTCAGAGAAAAAGTTGAGACCAGAACTCCTAGTGCATCAGAAACTGTTAACAGATATGAGCCTGCAGTGCCATTTGAAGACCCAGAGAATAATCCATTTTCATGGACTGTAAGGATGAAAGAATTGGCTGCACTAGATCAATTGAAGAAAGCAAGAGAGCAAGGAAAAGATACCTCCAATATTACTACTCTGCCAGAACAAAGAAAAGCTGAATTGGAAAGGTATTCTTCAAGTAAATTCTTTGACCCAGTGGACTACCTGAAGCTGCATCCTGAGGCTGTGGTTCCAAGGCCAAGAGCTCAAACCTCCTTAGGTGTAGATGATGACAGAAGGTCAAAGAAAGAAGCCCTTAATCCTAATAGAGAAATCATATTTAAGAAAGGAAATGAAAAGAAGTAACATGTGTAAGCAGACAGTATAATCTCTCTAAACATTTGCTGAAATTCCTCTTGATTGTTGCTATGATTTCTTGCTCTGTTATTTTGTTTGTTGCTCTTCTATATGTTGTTTGTAGTTTTTATTTCTGAAATATGTAAATAGTAATCCTAACCCAAATAGGGGGAGATTGTTGGAACACCATATTACTAATTTGGGTAAGGATCACTATGTTTTTCTTAGGAAACCAGGTTGACCTAGATGTATAGTTGAAAAGGTCAACATTAGAATGTGTCTAGGACTTAGAACTTAGGTTTGAAGCTGCCCCCAGGACCATTCCAAGATTTTAGAAATAGAGCCAAGTCTAAGACCTTTTTTCGTCGAGCTTAGGTCGACGAAACGTCGAACTCCGTTCGACGCTCTCTGAGCTCAACTAAGTTAAGTCTTTGAGCTCAGATCGACGATCTGCCTTCAGTCAGTTTGCTTAATCGTCGAGCTCCGGTCGACGATCTTCTAGCTCCGGTCGACGATCTTCTAGCTCAGGTCGACGATCCTTCTTCACTTATTCTCCAGGTCGCTGAGCTCAGTTCGACGATCTTCGAGCTCAGTTCGACGTTTTCTGGCTGATGATCATTTCCAGTCTCTGAGCTCAGGTCGACGATCGTAGAGCTCAGATCGACGTTTTTCTTGAGAGATCGATGATATTTAAGGATTCAAATTCAGTCAGACTTTGGAATGTGTTTCAAATTATCTCAGCAATTATGTCAAGAGATCTGCCAGCCGTTTTCATTTATTCTGGAGCAAGTGTCAAGGAATTATTCAGAGAATATTTTACTGGACTTTCCTCTTGAAGACCAAAATCTTTTATGGAAGGCATTTAATGTCTGGTTAACGGCTATCTTGGACATAGAATCTCCAGAGAATTAAAAATCTTCTTCTCTTCTTTTCCCAATAACAAGACACAGATACACAGCCTAATACAGATAAGAAAGAAAAAGAAGAAGTGATTCACAGGATTCTCTGATCAACACAAGAAAACTCAAGTGATCAATCCTGAAGAATTAGTTGAATAATTTTGTGTACTCAAAAAGTGATCACAGCTTCATCCCAAGGACTCCAAACAACTCATCTTTCAGCCTCTGCTGAAACTATCTTATGCTGGAGATCTGAAGCTTCTGAAGACCTATCACCCTGAAGCAAAGCTTTCTCTCCTGAACTAGTCAACATCTCAGGGGGAGCTTTGACAATACAAATCCACTTGTGCTTCTCTCTTTGATTGAGACAGAGAAGACAACTTCACCCCTTTTCTTTTTTCCTTTCCCTCTGTAAAAGGGTTCTCAAAACTCCCTTCAAAAGCTTTGATTCTGGTTCTGAGAACCTTGTCAAAACTCAGTGGTGGCAAGACACCTGATCAAAAAATCTAGTTTGGTTTTTGAGCACCTTATCAAAAGCTCATTGGTGCCAGGACACCTGATCAACCCTTCCTGCAGTGGATTCCTACCAAGGGTGGTAGAAGAGTGGATGTACCCAAGTTTTTGGGGAACCACTATAGCTCCTTGTGTTTTCTGGTTTGCTTGTGTGTTTTCTTTGCTGTGTGCTGTGCTCTTCTTTTTACTGTTCTTTTAATTCTATAGCAAGGCACCTTACACCTATATATAAATTAAATCTTAAAAGTTTTGCTAAGTTTAAAATTATGAATTTACTTTAAATAAACTCTATTCACCCCCCCCCCCCCCTCTCTAGAGTTGAGAAAGATCTTACTCTCACTTTCACAAGGGTGTAGCCTCATCCCGCTACTAGAAAAAGGATGAGGAAGAAGACTCTGAGCCATGCTCTTCTGGCTCAGAGCTATCTGAAGAAGAATTCTCCTTCATAACTCGAGAGTTCAAGAAGTTCCTCAAGATGAGGAATCAAAGAAAAAGAGACAGCTCCTCCTCCAGACATCAGAAGAAGAATTACTCTTCTTACAGGTATGAATCTAAACAGAACAAATATCGTTCTACTGACATTATTTGCTTTGGATGCAATAAGCCAGGCCACGTCGTTACTGACTGCCACCAAAGCAAGAGAGATAAGGGGAAGGGAGAGGAGCACAAGTCCTCTAGAGATAATAAGAAGGTGAGGAGCTACATTGCTAAAAAACCAAAGACACTTAGTTAGTCTGACTCTTCAGACTCCAGTGATGATTAGGAAGCCTACTTTGGGCTAATGACTCGCTCAAACTCAGATGGAGATTGTACCCCATTTACTGGAAAGGTAAAAGATTGCACCCCCCTCTTTGAATCTGACTCTGACTCTGAGTCTCATGAAGATGACCAAGAGGACAGTCCATCTGCCCGTGAGGCTGAACTACTTGAAAAGTATGATCTTATGCTCAATACTTTCGATGAGTGCCGAAAGAGGTTGAGGGCTCAGAAAAAGAAAGTCAAATTCCTTAAGACTGAGGGTGTGTCCCTAAGAGAAGAGATCACTTGCTTGATTTCTCTCCGACAGAAACACCTGGACCTAACTTCTGATCACTCAGACTCTCTAAGGCTCCTTGACCAAAAACAGGAAGAAATCAACAATATGGAAGAACAGCTTGCGGCAGAAAGGAAGATTGTCAAAAGCTTCTCTATTCCCAAGACCGTTCTTCCTCTAGTTGATGAATTCTCTGCTCAGGCTAAGGGGGCTGGCTTAAGGCATGTGGCTGTGCCTGGAAAATCATCCAGAAGAAACAGAAATCAGAGGAAAAATAAGGCTGTTAAGAAGGCCTCTGCTTCAGAAAATGGAAAGGCCCCACTCGGTCCTGTTTCATTCAGAAAGCCTGGCTTTCCATGCAATGAGCAGGACTTTGAGTCAACCTATGACCACTTCTTCCGGCCCTCGGTTGAAAAGCCCAAGAGCCAGTATGATGGTTGGACCTTACCCCGCAACTACAGTGAGAGTGTCTTCAAGGCACCTTATGAGGAAATCCAAGTGGAGAATTATGGCCATTTCTCTAGCGACCATAATAGGAAGCAGGCACCAAAGGCCAAGCCTGTCATACTGAAGGAACAGGAAGTGAAGAAGTCATGTGAATGTTGTCATCATGATGCCTCCACCTCAAGATCTAAGGCCCCGACTGGACCCACCGTTCCAAGGGTGAAGCAGGAGCCTGGGAAGCGGTACAACAGGTTTGACTGTTTGTGTTGTGGCAAAGTTGGTCACTTTGTCGTGGATTGCTGGTTTAATCCAAGATACAATGAGACTCCTTTTGTTAGCAATGCAAGGCCGACCACTCGTAGGGTTAACCAACCAAGGGGGAGTGTGTTATCAAGGAATCTAGGACCCAAGTTCGATTGGGTCCCTAAGGGAAACATATCACAACCCGCATTTTCTCCGAGGAAAATGGATTATCAGAGTAGGAGAAAACACGCGTTGTGACAGTTGGTATCAGAGGGAGGTTCACTCTCTCAACGCCATCCTGAAGAGGTCGGCAGGAATGCAGATTGATTCCCGCCGATTCGGAGAGAATCGATGCACACACTCAACGCCGGGTCTGCTTGGACTTGGCGTTGAGTGTGGTGCACACACTCAATGCCGGGTCTGCTGGTACTTGGCGTTGAGTGTGGTGCACACACTCAATGCCATTGCCCCCTTGATCTGTTCTTTTGCGGCTAAGTAGTGTGGCCTTAAGTGAGAAATTCTTCTAAGTCAAAATCGACGGGAATCACTAAGTGATTCTCGCCGACTTCGACGAGAATCGTTAGTGATTACCGCCGATTCGGCGAGAATCGATCTGCATTCCCGCCGATACGGCAAGAATCGATCTGCATTCCCGCCAATTCGGCGAGAATCGATCTGCATTCCCGCCGACCTCTTCCGGATGGCGTTGAGAGAGTGGGCCTCACTCAACGCCGTGACGGTTTAGGCGCTGAGTGAGGCGGGCTCACTCAACGCCGCAGCCCTTTCCTGCGGGTAAGTACTTTGGCATTGAGTGAGTCGACCTCACTCAACGCCAAAGTTGTTCTATCGTTGAGAATGGTGGGCGCACTCAGCGCCGTAGTTTGTTTTCGCGGCTAAGTACTTTGGTGTTGAGTGAGTCGACCTCACTCAACGCCAAAGCTGTTTTGGCATTGAGAGTGGTGGACACACTCAACGCCACAGTTGGGTTTTGCGGTTTAGTGCTAAGGCGTTGAGGGAGTGGACCTCACTCAATGTCATAGCTGTTTTGGCGTTGAGTGAGGTTTGCTACCTCAACGCCACAACCTGCTTTACTGAAGGCGTTGAGGGAGTGGACCTCACTCAATGCCATAGCTGTTTTGGCATTGAGTGAGGTTAGCTCACTCAATTCCACAGCCAGTGTTGTAGAAGGCGTTGAGTGAGTGAACCTCACTCAACGCCATTGCTGTTTTGGCATTGAGTGAGGCTAGCTCACTCAATGCCACCGTCTGTTTAGGCGTTGAGTGAGTGGGGCTCACTCAACGCCATGCCATGTTGAGTCATCTCAACGTTTTTCCCTTACCTTGATTTTCTCACCCGAGTGAATTCCTTGATTTTGAGGTTCCTTGTCGGCTATTTTCTTTTTTTCCAAAAAGGCCGAATCGTGGGTCGTGGTTAGTAGTGGTGGTTTGAAGCTCTTAATGGGGGAGGTGTTGTGTAATTTAGCCAAGGCCACCCTTTTTCTTTTATCTTGCTCCAGGTACAGGCTGGGCAAGGGGGTGGGAGGTCCCTAGTGCTTTCACATGTAGGCCCCTGAGCTTTGTTTCTCGGAAATGGTGGTTAGGGGACTAAGTTTGCCTCCAACTTGGATCCGCGTTGTTTTTGCTACTACCATACCTCATAGCTTAGCGTGTTAGATGTTTCTTCCTTTGTAAATTTGCAACGTTTGGGCTCATGGTAGCCTGGTAAACTCTGCAGGATTTATTTTTGGGCAGGGTTGTTGCTATTTCCTCGCACTTAGTGCTTTTTTTTGTCTTGCCTTGGACAGTGGTTCTTGTTTCGATTTTCTTACTCTTATTGCTTACCTTATAACTTAACTTTTTCATACAACTTTTTACTTGTGTAGCTTGCTGAGGTATTCTTTTCTTCTTTGAATGCCTCAGGTTCTGGTTAGTAACTGATTAGGCGGCTAGTTGTGTTGTGCTGTTGTTGGTGGTCTCTCGTACTGTGGAGATTAGTTCCTTAGTCTTGTGAGGTAGTTTTACTATTTTTCTTACAGACATACATACTTGTCAGTGGGTTCGTGTCAGTTTGTTGGCGCCCACTGGTAGTTTTACCTTGATACAAGATGTGTTACTTTTTTCTGCTACCTTTTTGGAGTTTGTCTACTTGCTCTTGGGATGATTTATGCTAGGTTGCTAGTTACTTTTAAATCTAAAAACACTATTATAAGTATTCCTCATGATCAGCATGTTTTATAAAACTCATGACTATTTTCCAAATAACGTAAAAAGATCATTTTTCCTATATATATATAGTATAAATCAAAACTAGGGTCCTGCATAGTATAAGTTGTCCTCTGGGGACACTTATGCACTCTTTTAGGAAGTCGAACCTGAATAAAGTATTTTCCACAGCGTATAAGTATAGTTTTTAAATTGTGGACTAGGTGATCCACCGAGCCGAGGGATACATCCTTTAAAAATATAACTAATTTTATAATCATATAACTTAGGAATTTTCTTAAAGTATAGTTATTAGTGGTTTGCCTGAGCGTCAGCAGTTATCCACTGCTCGATGTGGCATCATGACGCGTGTTTTCTTCTACTCTTATAATTCATTTTCCTCTGAGAAAATGCGGGTTGTGAAAACACATTCTATTTTGCAGGTATGTCCAAATGCCACCAAAATGCCTATCTGGTACTTGGACAGTGGATGTTCCCGACATATGACCGGGACAATAATCCTGTTGCATGATTACTCCCCATTCCAAAATGGACCCAAAGTCATCTTTGGAGGATCTAATCGAGGAGTCACCAGGGGTTATGGTATGATTTCCAACAGTGTACTCTCTATCACAAACATGGCCCATGTTGAAGGGTTAAAACATAACCTGATCAGTGTAAGCCAGTTGTGTGATAAAGGATACGACGTTAAGTTCTGCAAGGATAAGTGCTTGATAATATCGTGTGCCTCTTCGGAGATGGTATTAACTGACATTACGAGCAGAAATATCTTTTGCTTAGATTTTCTTAGCTTAGACTCTTCTACCCCCGTGTGCCTAGTAGCAAAAGGCAGTGCATCTCTCTATGAACAATGGCACAAGAGATTAACACATATTAATTTCAAGACTATTAATATGTTTTTTTCCAAGAATTTAGTAAGGGATGCCCCTACTATTAAGTGCATCAAAGATAGCCCTTGCCCTGCATGCCAGAAGGGCAAACAGACTCAGGCTACCTTTAAGGGAATTGCAGACAAAGACTCCTCCAGATGTCTTTATCTTCTGCATATGGAATTGTTCGGTCCAGTGCAAGTTCATAGCTTAGGAGGTAAATCGTATACGCTAGTGATTGTTGATGATCACTCTCGGTTTACGTGGGTGTTCTTCTTAAAACGAAAGTCAGATACGTTTGACATCTTCACTAATTTTATCAAGCAGATTCAGAACGAACTTAACTTCTCCGTGGTCAAAATAAGAAGTGACCAAGGAATAGAATTCGAGTCTGGTGCTATGACAAGATTATGTGAAGAACATGGAATCTTTCATGAGTTTTCCTCCCCGCGTACTCCTCAGCAAAATGGAGTTGCGGAGAGGAGAAATAGAACGCGCATTGAAGCATGCACGACAATGTTGAATGATACTTCTCTTCCAGAGTCCTTATGGGCAGAGGCTGTCAATACGGCTTGTCATGTGCAGAACCGAGCATTGATCAACAAGAATCATCATAAGACGCCTTATGAGCTATTGAAAGGCAGGAAACCGACCATGTCCTATTTAAGGATTTTTGGCTGCAGATGCTATGTACTCAATAATGGGAAGTACCCACGTACTAAATTCGGAGAAAAATTCTTCGAAGGCATCTTCACGGGAAATAGTAGCCATAGTCGGGCATATAGGGTTTTCAATAAGAAAACCCTAGTGGTAGAGGAGTCCATTAATGTTGTATTTGATGAAGGAAGCTTGCTTCACAGCAATTCTTCCAGTAGCATTCTTGAAGATGTAGCAAGGATTGAACAGCTAAGTCTCGATGAGACTGCTAAAGATGGAACTCCCAAGTACGTCAAGGTCTCTACCTCAATGCCAACTGGAGAAGATGACGATCAGGATGGAGAAAATCTCCCTGAAGAGGGAGGAGCCTGAGAAGCTGTTAGATCTCCAGATGCCAGACTCTTAGAGCTCTGACATGTGAGGGATCATCCTAGAGATCAGATCATAAGAGATCCTCATGACGGTGTCAGAACTCTCAGAGGCACAATTAACGAGATTCTACACCTTAGTTTTCTATTACAGGTTGAGCAATAGAAGTTCGACGAAGCGAACAAAGATGCGTCTTGGATATTGGCCATGCAAGATGAACTGCATCAATTCGAACGATGCAACGTTTGGACGCTTGTTCCCAGACCAAAGAAACAGAATGGTATCGCACTAAGTGGATCTTAAGAAACAAATTGGATGAACACGATGTCATCATCAAGAACAAGGACAGACTGGTGGCACAAGGTTATAGATAAGAGGAGGGGATTGACTTCGACCAAACCTTTGCATCAGTTGCAAGGCTCGAGGCGATCAGGTTATTCCTGGCATATGCCTCTCAGAAAGGATTCACTGTCTATCAGATGGACGTGAAATCTGCATTCCTAAATGGAAATTTGAAAGAGGAAGTATATGTCGCGCAACCCCCAGGTTTTGTTAATCCAACATTCTCTAATCATGTTTATTTTCTTAATAAAGCATTATATGGCTTAAAACAAGCTCCTCGAGCTTGGTATTAGACTCTGTCTAGTTTTCTTCTTGAGAACAAGTTCTCGAGAGGAAAAATAGATAAGACATTGTTTCTTAGAGAAGTCAAAGGCAAGATTCTGCTGGTGCAAATCTATGTCGATGACATAATATTCGGCTCAACGGACAACAATCTTTACAAGAAGTTTTCTAAACTTATGCAAGGAAAGTTTGAAATGAGCAACATGGGAGAGCTAAAGTATTTCTTGGGACTTCAAGTGAAACAGTCTAAGGATGGAATTTTCATTTCTCAGACGAAGTTCACAAATGAACTCCTCAAGAAATTCAGAATGGAGAATGCAACCTCTATGAGGACTCAAATGGGATCCACTGTGTCTCTAGACAAGGATGAGAAAGTGAAACCTTTTGATGAAACCAAATATAGAAGCATAATTGGATCCTTGCTCTACCTTACTACTAGTAGATAGGATATTATGTTTTCTACATGCGTTTGTGCTAGATATCAGGTGAACACTAAGGAATCTCATTATGTCACTGCAAAGCGGATTCTTAGATACCTTAAGGGTACACCAAATCTTGGCTTGTGGTACCCAAGAAACAATGATGTCGAGCTGATAGGCTTTTCAGATGCTGACTTTGCAGGAAGAAGGGATGATAGGAAAAGCACTTCCGGGACATGCCAATTCCTCGGAAGAAGGCTTATTTCGTGGAACAGTAAAAAGCAGAACTGTGACGCAACCTCTAGAGCCTAATTTGAGTACATCTCAGCAGGCAGCTGTTGCGCACAACTTCTATGGATCAGAAATCAACTCGAAGATTATGACTTGCAGTTCAGAGAAGTCCCTATGTATTGCGACTCCTCCAACGCAATAGCTATTGCGAACAATCCAGTGTAGCACAACAGAACAAAGCATATTGAAGTGCGCTACAACTTTATTCAGGAGCATGTGGAAAATAAAGATATATATCTCTACTATGTACCCATGGATAAGCAGGTTGCAGATATCTTCACAAATCCCCTAGACGAGGCCAAGTTCAGTCTCTTCAAAATTGAACTCGGCACGCTGAACTATGAAGATTGAAGACTAAAGGGCTCCAGGCTCTTGGATCAAGGGGGAGCATCAGCGAGGAACTCAAGATCGGGCACGGATGCAAGAACTGAGGGGGAGCTTTGTGCTCCAAGTGAAGTCCCAGATTTGCAAAAGCCGAAAAGGGGGAGATTACCCTCTCGACTAAGGCTAAGGGGGTTGCCAATGTTAAGTATGCTCTCAGAAAAATGGTAATGAATTTCACTCTCAGCTAAATTTTCATTTTATGATTTTCATTCCCATCTATTCTATTAACCTTAGCTTGTAGGGTTTAGGCTTCTTCAAATAGGTGGAGATTGTTGGGTATTGTATCCACAATGTACCTGATTTGAAGAAGCCCCTGAACAAGATAAGTTAAATTAACAATGTATTTGATTATCTTCTATCAAGTTGTGCTTGCAGCTATTCCATGCTAAGTACACACCAATGTCAGGGTGCAGTGGGTCAATATACATGGGTCTGAGCAACGTAATCCCTCGTTGAGTAGATCAGTGTGTTGACTCACGTGTGCTCTCTCTATTGGAGTGTACTTATTTTCAAGTACAGGGTCGAGGTAGATCAAGAGCAGAAGAGGAGCAAAGATGGGTCAAAGAATAAGTCTTCAAAGGAAGGAAGAGAAACTCTTCTAAGTCAAAATCATCGGGAATCACTAAGTGATTCTCGCCGACTTCGACGGGAATCATTAGTGATTCCCACTGATTCGATGAGAATCAGTTTGCATTCCCGCCGACTTCCTTCCGACTGACTATTATCCACCAGGAATTCTGCCAAGGCAGAATCGACGGGAATCACAAGTGATTCCTGCCGACTTCGACGAGAATCTGTCTGCATTCTCGCCGATTCGTCAAGTATCAACTAGCCTCTCCCGCCGATTTCTTCCGACTGACTGTTTTCCAGACAGAGATTCTGCTAAGGCAGAATCGACGGGAATCGTGAATGATTCCTGCCGACTTCGACCGAAATCACCAACGATTCCCGCCGATTTTGCCTTAGGCATTTTTTCTCCATTCGCTGGACCGAACTAAGAGGTCGTGCTCTGTTTCGGCCGGGGCTAGGGTTTATCCTTGTGGGTCCCACAACAGACTTTAGGGTTGGCCTTAAGTATAAATACTCACGTATTTTGAACTTCTACAGTAACTATTCACGAGAAATCAAAAGCAGCCGACGCCGTGCCCTAGCCAATCGTAGAAACCGCCGATCGCTTGTCGCCGCTCACAGTTCATCATCTCCGATAATCTCCGGTCATCTTTGATCTTCCGATGATAGTACCGAGGCAAGACGAGCGTCTCACGCATCTCTCTTGAGATCTCTTGTCTCTCGATTCGTTGAACGAGGTTAGTTCTTCATTCCGAATCGATTGAGACGATTGATCCGACTGAGATCGTTCGTAGACCTTGCTTGCTTCCTCAAGAAGTTTGGATCTACAAAGTATCGTCGCCGCAATCACTTGCCGTCGCTGATCTTGACAAGATCCTCTCCAAGAGAGAAACATGGTTGTGGATTCTTCGTAACTTTCAAGAAAGATTTAACGAACAAAGAAGGACATCGGAATCTCCAAAAGCTCTATTTGTATTTTCTTTTACATTCAATTTTGATTTGTTGTAAAGGAATTTTTATTCCTAGTTGTAAGGGTTGGGTGCAACCCGTGGTGGTGGAGTTGTGACTCCTTTGTTGGAAGGGTTCCTTCCTTAGTGTGAGGATTGGATTTCAATCCGTTTGGAGAAGTGACCGAGTTATCCCTTGGTGGGAGATAGGTCGAAGGGGGAAGTGGACGTACCCAAATCGGGGAACCACTATAACTCTTTGTGTATTTTCTGTGCTGTCTTTGTTAATTTGTGCAGGTTAAATTAATTCCGCAAAAGACCGCACGACACCTATTCCCCCCCCCCCCCTATAGGTGGATTTAGTCGACACTAGATACGTTCACTGTCCAATGAGAGGGTGACACATGGCATGTAAACTTTCAACCATAAAACAAACTGTTCGTTCTTTATAAGGATCATCCAAACTTTATGTTCTTCACCGAGCGATTCTCTTTCCCGAAAGAATAATAGAATTAAACTACTGCTGGCTGCCGAACATAATCATGCTGCCAAGGAGAAGGACTCGGTCCATGGCCAAAAACCAAGTGAGTTTCCTACCCTTTCCCATGTGCTAGATCTTTAGATCCAAAATATAGGAGAGACATCGACTCAAGAAAGCTTAATTTGGGAGTTGAATGGAGTTTTTCTAGGATAGGACCATGCTAGAACTTTCATTCTAGGGCGTCAATTGTCGCAATAACTTCTTCAATCTTATCATCTCTTCATTACAAAGATGGTAGATTTGATTTCATAAATAATAGTGATCAAATGAGGGAGAAAAAGAAGGCGAGAACTTGAATGCTTTATACATTGTCTAGAGGAAGAAGATGAACGGTAATTTTCACCTGGCTTTAAGAACCGTCCAGAAATATATTTCCAAATTGGGTTTGCCCATAATTTTTTGTGAATTGTAGCTTTATATAAACTGTGATGCACAAGGGTTAGGTGATGACGTTTGGTTAAATTCTCATATATTAATAACTAAATACTTATGAGATTTTGTGGTTATGTAGCAATGATATTAAGATTGCCTCGCCTGGATAATAATTTTTGAAGAGTAATCGCTATGATGTTATTTATTTCCTTGCCTACATCTCTTTGTGATATATGCAGATATAACTGAAGATCTGATAGTTTAACTTTCAAGACAACCTAAACACCTAGAGGGGGGGGGGGTGAATAGGTTCTACTTATTTATAAAAACTTTTAGGCAGAATTCAACTTAATGGCTAACACAATAATCACAGCAATCACAGAAAATAAAAACATCACAGATTGCACAATGTTTTATAGTGGTTCCCCAAGGTCTGGGTACATCCACTTTCCCCCTTCACCTATCTAGCAGTATGCTAGATTCGGCCAAACTTCCACTAATCTCAGATCAACAGATCCTACAACTCAGAACCCAACTGGTTCCTACAACTCAGGCACAACAGCCCTACCTCAGCCTTGCCCCAAGGCCTACAACTCAGAGAAGACCCTTCTCCTACACTCAGGCACACGGCCCTACCACTCAGAGTACAACACTCCTACACTCAGCCTTTATAACATAGGCTTACAACTCAGATCTGTGTAAACAGATCCTACAGAAATATAGAAAAGTTTATCTAACTGTCTTGCCTAAATTGAGAGAGAAAAGGCCAAGACAATTCTTGATCAGCTGATGAAATCAACTGTATCTGAGCTTTCTTCAAAGCTTCTTGAATAAGAACTTAGCTGAGTTGATTTCCAAACAGCTTCTTGAGAACCCACTGGTGGTTTCTTTCTTCTTCTTCAAATTCTGGCTTGATCTCTCTCTATCCAGCACTTTGAATGATTCTTCTGAATTCTGATTAGAACTCTTCTTTGATCTATCCTTAGATAGTCTTCTTAGATCTTCCGGAGAAGATCTTCTTAAGTGCCTAGCACTTTCTTGAAATGAATTGGATCGTAATCCTTCTCAACTTTTTGATTCTCAACAATATATTTCCAAAGGTTTTTTTTTCTCCTTCTGAATCTGTCTATTTATAGACTTTCTTCATGGTAACCGGCTGATCCGGTTTCTAACCGTTTTCTGACAAGTCTGACAGCTTCAGTTAACCGGTGGCAACCCACAGCTGTCAAGTCTTCAAACAAGTCCTGTGCCTTAGTCTTGAACCACAAGTTGTCGAGACAGTCTGTCAGAAAGTGTCGAGACCATCTGTCTATCTGTGTCGACACAATTGACTTTGGTGTCGACACAGTCTTCAGTGATGTCGACTAAGTTGTCTTTGAGTCGACACAGCTTCTTCTAAAAATAACTTGGTCTTGACTCTTCAGTGTGTCGACACAAGTCCTGTGTGTCGACACAGTTGTTTGTAGAATCATAACTTAGTAAATGTCGACTTAGCCTTCAGGTGTCGACACAGTCTTCTTTTAACTCTGCTGTAATGTGTCGACTTAATCACAATATGTCGACACATTCTGCTGGTGTAGACAAACTTGAGGTCGACTATATTCTTCTGAGTCGACACATCCTGCTGGTGTCGACAAACCTGAGGTCGACTATATTCTTCTGAGTCGATACATCCTGCTGGTGTCGACAAACCTGAGGTCGACTATATTCTTCTGAGTCGACACATCCTGCTGGTGTCGACAAACCTGAGGTCGACTATATTCTTCTGTGTCGACACATTTTCCCAATGTTGAGGTCGACGCTTTTCTTCTGTGTCGACACATTTTCCCAGTGTTGTGTCGACTTACTTCTTCTGTGTCGACACTTTTTCCCAGTGTAGTTGTAGACTAACTGCTATGTGTCGACACACTTCCTCTGTGTCGACTCTGCTTCCCAGTGTTGTGTCGACCAATTTCTTCTATGTGTCGACACATCCTTCTCTGTGTCGACACTTGGACTTAGAATTTTTCTGCATACTTTATCAATTCTTCACCTGCACATGTCAACTCAAAAACAACATCAAATACACCTTGATGTATATCATTGAGCTAGGTTGGGCTTCTTCAAATCAGGTACACATTTTCCAATGTACCCAACAATCTCCCCCTATTTGGAGAAGTCATAACCCTTATAGCCAATGATATACACCATTTATAAACAGTACTAAATTGATGATATGTGACATAACAGGAATACTTCATATAAACAAAACATAAAAAATAATCCATCACAGAATGAACATTATAACATGCCAATCAACATTTCACAGAATGAACATTATAATATGCCAATCAACATTTTGTTTATAACTGGGTAATGTTTGATTACATTGTTTTACATTTAATGATCACATCACAACATTACAAAAACATTATGAAGGAACTAAAAACATAATCAGGATTGATCAGGCTCTCTTATGATAATCCCTTTGCCAGATTGAATTGTAGCTGTCACAGGAGCTTCTGATTCTTCAGCTATCTTCTTTCCTTTTTGATCAGCTTTCTTCTGAGCTTCTTCCTTGATCCTTTGCCTTTCAAAATAGTGAAAAGGCTTTGGAAAGTATTTGCTTGGCTCCTTAGCATCTGGTGTCAGCCTCCCCAGCTTAGCTTTCCTTCTGAATTGTACTATGGCTTCCTGTCTTGCCTCATACTTTTGCCATTCTATCTCATTGTACCACTTCCCTCTCTCATGAACTTTGTCTTGTACAGCTTTCCATGCAGTGAGTATTATGTTCCTTGAAGTAGGACTCCACTGCTCATAATCTGGCTTGAGTGCAGCCTGCTCTCTGAATTTCTTCTTTGCTAATAGAGTATCTTGCTGTTCTTTCAGAGTAGCCTCTGGCTTATCAACCTTCCCAATGACAATATTAGTAACCTCCTTTGGAGGACTATACATGCCTTGAACCTGCTGATCAATCATGTCAAAATCTGGAGGGGGGTAAATGACTTGGGCAATCTCAGGTTGATTGCCTTCAAGTAGATTTGTTTGTATTCCTGACTCAGCCACCATAGCATCATCACACAATGGGGGATATCCCAATGTGGCTCGGATACTATTGGTCACCCATTTGGAGTGCTCTGAGCCTGCATGAATTAGCATCCTCTCCCCCTTTATGGCTTTTCTAGATACATGATCTCTTAGATCTTCCTTTTGAAATCTTATTTGGCCATCCAAATAATTCACACCCTCTTTAAAAAATGGTTTTAACTTTTGAAGCTTTTCAGATATTTCTTTTTGAGAGGTTGTGATGGCAGTCTTAACAAAAGCAATGGCAGCTTGAAAATTCTTATCAAATTCTTCCCTTTCTTTGGTTCTATCTGCAGGCAGGCCTGGAACAATCTTCTTTACCTCCTCAATGATCTTATTATGAGATTCAGTTAAATTATCATTCATTCTTAGCTGGTTTTCCAAAACATAGCTTTGCTTCAAAGCAATGTCATCCACCTTTGTAGTAATAGCCTCCTGTTTTTGAGCTAGATAAACCACAGCATTGCCATCCTTGTGGAAGCAATCTGTCATTTCCTTTTTATGCATGTTGACTTGAAACTGGATGGACTTTATATCCTGAGCTAAGTCAAGCTGAAGTGACTTGCTATTTTCATCAACATACTTTTCCAGTTCCATCCTTTGTTCATCCAATTTGACCTGTAGATCCACCATAAATTTGTTATAATCAAAGGCTGGAGATACTTGTGGAGGTGTTGTTTGTAAAGCCTGCTTATAATTCTTGCTTCTTCTCTTAAAGACAACAAGTTTTCTTTTCTTTGCCATCCTGGCTCCTTCAGTGTCAGTTTCAGATGAAGTATCTAAATGAATTCTTTCTTGAGGAGGATGAATTGTATCTGTCCCAGGGACCTGTTGCTCAGCTTCAACAGCCACTGGCTCCCCCTCAACTTGTGCCTCAACTGCAGCTTCCTGATCAATTTCCATACCTATTGACTTCTCAATTTCTTGTCCACCTTCTACTTTATCAGTAGTATTATCATCATCAGGGAATAACTCCTCCAGAGTAAATTCCAGTTGAGCTGTGACTTCTGCAGTAGTTAAATCTTGAGATAAGTTTAACTGTGCTTCCTCTTGCACTTGTACTTCAGTATTTGTAGTATCTAGAGGAGGAGTGGACACTAGCTCTCCCTGAACCTGTGCATTAATAAGAATATGAGCAAAGTCTTTTATAGTAAAATACATTAGCTCCCCCTACACATGTACCTGATCAGGTGCAGATACATTTTGAGCAGGAGTGGAAACTGGCTCCCCCTGCATCTGTGCAGGTGTTGACACTTGCTGGACTATAGTTGAGTCAAGCTGTTCTTCAACCTGTGTCCTCAGTGGGTCTTCTTGTAGTTGTTCATTTTCTTGATTTTGAGTAGGGGATTTCACAGGGGTGTCTGGCCTTCTCTCTTCAGGCACATCCTTGGATATCACCCTATCCCACCTAGAGAACAGTCTCATATCCATCCTTCTCATATGATTGATCTTCGTCCCTGGTAGTTGCTGCATCACTTCAGGGATCACTCCAATGAGATATAAGCTCATGATTCTATCCATGTTGGGCTTCTTGATTCCTTCTTTGATCTTGTCAAAGAGTACTCCTGACCAATAAGTAGGAATTGTAAAAACAATCCTGGTCATAAGGCTGAACATATAGGCAGAAATCCTATCATGTCCACCTGTCTTGCAGAGGATTACTTTCCCAACAACTTCAGATAAGAACTTCCCTTGCTGATTCATACCCTTCCTATTGAATGCAGCTCCAATCTTCATACTCATGTCCAGTCCACACCATTGAAGGGCTTCCCTTGTCTTAGAACTAGGAACTTCCTCTTCATTCTCAACTTCTTGTAATTGAAAGATTTTTCTCAAAGTTCTTGGAGTAATCTTCACCTTAGTCCCTTGAACATTGGACTTAATCTTGAGGCCTGTTGAGTGGACTGATGCAGAGATAAAGAACTCGTGCACCTCCTTCTTCCAGATTTTAGTTGGCTCTGAGATTAGAAATTCTAACCCTGACTCGGAGAGGAGGGTGATAACTCCTTGAACATCTGGCGGCACATCTGCAAAGGCCTGACGCACCAACTCATACCCTTCATTGACGTTGTCTTCCATCCTTGGCGCCATCGATTTGTCGAGAAAGCTTGAGAGAAGAGAGAAAGATAGACTGTCGACACAGGGTTTTAGTCTCGAAAACCTTGGAAGCGTGTCGACAGAAAGCGTTTTTCACCTATTTATACCTTCTGTTGAAAGAAGTTCAAAAGGCGCCAAACACAGACGGAATGTGTCGACACAGACGGAATGTGTCGACACAAACTTCTATTGTCTCGACATTACTTCAGCCTACTATGTGTCGACACCAATTTGTGGTTATGTCGACACCTTAGATAGACAGAAATTCTGTGTCGACTCTAAGGATAAGTGTCGACACATATTCTGTAAGTGTCGACACCATTATCCTGGTTGAGTCGACATTTCATTTCTGGTTAAGTCGACAATATAACTCTTAAGTGTCGACACATATTCTCTGTGTCGACACAATATTTCTGACTTGTCGACATTATTTCTCTGAGTCGACACATAATTACTGAATGTGTCGACACATTCTTACTTAGCCAATTTCTGTTGGTTCAACACCACTTGTAAGTGTTATTTCAATGTGTCCTTTTTAACACTTGATTATGTTGTTATTACTTTTACTTACTTACATACCACTTCAATTGCATTGTTAATGATTTTGTTAATACATTAATCAATGGTTAACATACCTAATTCAATTTTGAATTTATTGAATTTGGTTTCATCTAAAGGCTTAGTAAATACATCTGTTATTTGATAATCTGTTTTTACAAATTCCAATGAGATGTCTCCTTTTTCTACATGTTCTCTAAGAAAATGGTATTTGATTTCTATATGCTTAGTTCTACTATGAGAAACTAGATTATTAGCAATAGAAATAGCACTCTTAGAATCACATAAAAGAGGTGTTCTACTTACCTGAATACCATAATCCTTAAGCTGATACTGCATCCATAATAGCTGTGCATAGCAGCTTCCAGCAGCAACATACTCTGACTCAGCTGTAGAAATTGCCACACTGGTCTGCTTCTTACTACTCCATGATATTAGTCTTCCTCTCAGGAATTGACAAGTACCTGTAGTACTTTTCCTGTCCTCTCTACATCCTGCAAAATCTGCATCTGAATAGCCTGTTAGTAGAAAATCTCTATTCCTAGGGTACCAAAGGCCTAGATTAGGAGTGCCCTTTAGATATCTCAGAATCCTTTTGACTGCAGTATAATGAGATTCTTTAGGGCAGGCTTGGTACCTAGCATAGACACATGTTGCATACATAATGTCTGGTCTACTAGTAGTAAGATATAGTAGAGACCCAACTATTCCTCTATACAATGACTCATCAACAGGTTTTCCTGCCTCATCTTTGCATATAGGAATACTTGTTCCCATAGGAGTTCTCATGGTGGAGGATGACTCCATACCATATTTCTTAATTAATACTTTGGTGAACTTAGACTGGGATATGGATAATCCATCATCAGTCTGTCTTACTTGGAGTCCCAAGAAGAACTTAAGTTCTCCTATACTGCTCATCTCAAACTTCCCTTGCATAAGTTTGGCAAACTTTTTACAAAGGTTGTTTTCAGTAGATCCAAAGATTATGTCATCAACATAAATCTGAACTAAGATGATCTTACCTTTTGATTCCCTAAGGAATAGAGTTTTGTCTATCTTTCCTCTTGAGAATTTATTCTCAATGAGGAAGGTAGACAGGGTTTCATACCAAGCCCTTGGAGCTTGTTTAAACCCATACAAAGCTTTCCTAAGCTTATACACAGAATCAGGTTTAAGAGAATCTACAAAACCTGATGGCTGCTCTACATATACTTCTTCTTTAAGATCACCATTCAGAAATGCTGACTTCACATCCATCTGGTATACTTTGAAGTCTTGGTAGGCTGCATAGGCAAGGAACAATCTGATTGCCTCCAGCCTTGCTACTGGAGCAAAGGTTTGATCAAAGTCAATCCCTTCTTCCTGCCTGTATCCTTTTGCAACTAACCTTGCTTTATTCTTCACTATTATCCCACTCTCATCTAGCTTGTTCCTATAGATCCACTTAGTGCCAATTATATTGTGGCCTCTTGGTTTAGGAACAAGCTCCCAGACTTTGCACCTTCTGAATTGATTCAGCTCCTCTTGCATAGCATCAATCCAGTGCTGGTCTTGGATAGCTTCTTCAAAATTCTTAGGTTCCATCTGAGACAAGAAACTTGAATGCAAAACTGTGCTTTGATTTCTGCTTCTAGTTTGCACTCCTTGTCTTGGATCACCTATTATCTGATCAGCAGGATGATCTCTTAGATATCTTATAGCTGGAGGAAGATTCCCTTCAGGTTGAGCATCTCCAGCTTCTTCATTCTGCTGAACCTCTTGGTTTTCATCAGCTTCCATTATCTCTTGTACTCCCCCTGGACAGCAGCCTTCATTTTCCAATGCTCCATCTTCCTTTGAAGCTTCAGCAATGGAGAGCTTGTCCATCCTCTTGCTTATACCTGTTGAGTCATTTGATCTACAAGACAACTCACAATTGATTAATCTTGTTTCATTAAATACAACATGCACAGATTCTTCAACAACTTGAGTAGTTAAGTTGAAGACTCTATAGACCTTACTATTTGTGCTGTACCCAACAAATATCCCATCCTGGGATTTGGCAGCAAACTTAGTCAAATATGACTTGCCATTGTTAAGTATATAGCACTTGCAACCAAAGATCCTAAAATAGGATAGATTTGGTTTTCTGCCTTTCACAATCTCATAGGGAGTCTTTCTGTGGCTTTTGGTGATAGAGGCCCTATTGATGACATGACAAGCAGTGTTAACTGCCTCAGCCCAAAAATATTCTAGGAGAGAGGTGTCACTCAATAGTGTTCTACCAGCTTCAATTAATGTTCTATTCTTTCTTTCAGCAATTCCATTTTGCTGAGGTGTTCTTGGTGAGGAGAACTCTTGGAAAATCCCAAAGTCTTTACACAAGTTTGTTATGCTTTCAGATTGAAACTCAGTACCATGGTCACTTCTGATTTTGACCACTGTACTATTCAGTTCATTCTGAATTTGCTTTACAAAATTAAGTAATACACTTGGGGTTTCAGATTTTTGTCTCAGAAAGAACACCCATGTAAATCTAGAATAGTCATCTACAACCACAAAAGTGTAGACCTTCCTACCTAGACTATGAACTGGCATAGGACCAAAAAGATCCATATGCAAGAGGTATAAGCACCTCACAGAATCCTTGTTTTCAAGGCTTTGAAAGGAGGATTTTGTCTGCTTTCCTTTTTGACAAGCTGAGCATATCCCTTCCTTTATACACTTAATTTGAGGTCCATTCCTCACTAGCTCTTTGCTAAAGAGTTGGCCAATTGTCTTGTAGTTTAGATGAGCCAATCTCTTGTGCCACTTAACACAATGAGAAGTATTGTCATCAGCTACAAGACAGATGGGAGAAGCCTTATTCTCACATTCAAAATTAAGACAATATACATTTCTCTTCCTATACCCAGTCAATATGATCTTTTGATCACTTGACCTTTTGATATGACATCCATCCTTACCAAATGAAATGTCATATCCTAGATCACTCAGCTGGCTTATGCTTATTAGATTATGTTTCAAACCTTTTACATAGGCCACTTGGGTGATAGTAATTAGGTTAGAAGAAATGTTACCAAACCCTTTGATGACTCCCTTCTCAGATCCACCAAAGATCACTTTAGGTCCATCTTTGACAGATGAATACTCCTTCAGCAGCCCCTTTGTTCCAGTCATGTGCCTGGAACAACCACTATCCAAGTACCATATAGGGGCATGGTTACTTGGATTCACCTGCAATACAGAATTACTTACCCTTAGAACCCAAGTAAGTCTTGGGTCCTTGGTTCAGGTTAGCATTAATAAAGTTATCATAACCTCTTCTAACAGGTAGACTCTTATTCTTTATAACACTTATGTTATACCAGCAGTCTAATGCAAAATGGCCTCTCTTGCCACAGCACCAACATTCAAACTTATTGTATCTAGATCTAGATACATCCTTGTCAGAAGAATATCTGTTCATTGCTGGTGCTGTTGCAACTTCACCTACTGATTTCTTAAAACCATTGGGTTTATGACCATAGGTAGGCCTGCTTGCATTAACACCCTTGTTCTTCAGAACATTAGTCTTAATATGACCTTGAATGTCTTCATGATCATATATGTTAGAAGGCACTTTCTCCTTACTAAACTTTATGGGGACTGAAAGGTTTAGTGGCTGAGTAGGGGCTTTGCCTTTCCTCTTGAATCTGCCAGCCCTGGAGTTACCTTTAAAACCTAATCCAGCCTTACCCTTCTGAGTGACAAATTCATCTATCAAGGGTAAGACAGATTTTGGCTTAGAGTAACTAGCCACTAAATCCCTTTCAATTCTAAGTCTGGCCTCCAGACTCTTCACTTGATCATTGGTATAATTAATTGTGCCCATCTGAATAATAGTTATATTCTTCAGCTTGGCAATTTCATTTAATTTTTGATCAAGGACTTTTTCTAACTCAGTTGTTGCAACCCTTAGATCAGCAATTTCCTGAGCCTGAGTTTTAACCAGGTTCTTGCTTTTCTTAAGGGCCTGCAACAAATCCCCATACTTGTCTATCAATTGATAGACATCTCCTTCAGATTCAGATGCATCTTCATCACTTGATGCAGATGTAGCTGATTCTTTACTTGTACTACAAACAGATGTACTGGAAGGACATTTTACCTCATTAGGACCAGACGGATTCTGGTATATGTCCTCTTCTGATCTTGTCATCAACCCCATGCATTGATGTTCATTGATGGAGTCTAGCAACTGCATAAACTCCTCTTCCTCAGATGCAGCATATAGTCCAATATATGCTTCAGCTTCAGATCCTGATTCTGAAGTTGACTGGTCTGACAGACTCTTATCTTTCTTTGCTACAAAGGATTTCTCCTTCTTGCCTTTGTGATAAGTCTTCTTCTTTTCTGAAGATTCCTTTCTCTTGTCAGGACAATCAGCCACTACATGTTCAGGCTTATTGCAACAATAACAGACAATCTTTGAAGTAGTGGCTCTACTGGGCTTTGATCTGCTCTTCTCATTCCTTGATGACCTTTTCTTCTTATAATAGTCATCAACTTGCTGTGATGGGGAAGGCCTAGACTTCCACTGCTTCTTCTTCAAGAACCTCTGGAATTGTCTTGTGAATGCAGCAAAATCTGCATCTGAATCACAGCTTTCAGAATCCTTGTTTGAACTTTTAGAACTATCTTCTGTAACTTCCTTAGGAGGAGATGGTGATATCCTCCTATTCTTTCTAGTGGCTTCAGCATTGAATGCCACAGTCTTTTCTCTAAGCTCTCCTCTTGAGTTTCTTTCCTCCTCCTTCCTCACCATTAGTTGCATTTCATAGGATAGCAACTTTCCAAACAGGGTTGGAGGAGATATCTCTGCCAATTTAGCCACTTCTCTTATGGCACAGATCTTTGTATCCCAATCCTTTGATAAGGATCTTAAGAATTTGTCATTCAGTTCATATGTACTGAAGACTCTTCCATAGGATATTAGCTCATTCACAATCCTATAGAATTTCTTATAGCACTCAGTTATGCTATCAGATTTTCCTTGTCTAAAGCTTTCATACTCCTGATTTAGCATAGACTTCCTGTCCAGCCTTACTTCTTCAGATCCCTCCATGTAGACAATCAATGTGTCCCACATCTCCTTGGAGGTCTTACAGTGAATCAGATTCTGAAATGTTGAATCATCTATGGCACTAACAATGATGTTCTGTGCCCTTTTATCCATGGTTGCCAAGATGATTTCATCCTTGGTCATTTCTGAATAAGTCTTTGGAGTTTGGATATTTGCATCAAGAACTGATACCTTCATTGGAATGAAGGGGCCTTCCTGTACTGTGATGTAAATTCTTGGGTCAGATGCTTCCATAAACAATCTGACTCTTTCTTTCCAGATCCCAAAGATTTCCTTCCTGCATATGGGTAATTTCATAGACCCTAGCTCCTTATGATTCTCTCCAGAACCCATCTTCTTGAATCTTGAATCTGCCTTTCAGATCTACCTCAGACTGTTAAGTCCTTTTTGAGGAACCTCCCTCTGATACCACTTGATAGTTTAACTTTCAAGACAACCTAAACACCTAGAGGGGGGGGGGTGAATAGGTTCTACTTATTTATAAAAACTTTTAGGCAGAATTCAACTTAATGGCTAACACAATATTCACAGCAATCACAGAAAATAAAAACATCACAGATTGTACAATGTTTTATAGTGGTTCCCCAAGGTCTGGGTACATCCACTTTCCCCCTTCACCTATCTAGCAGTATGCTAGATTCGGCCAAACTTCCACTAATCTCAGATCAACAGATCCTACAACTCAGAACCCAACTGGTTCCTACAACTCAGGCACAACAGCCCTACCTCAGCCTTGCCCCAAGGCCTACAACTCAGAGAAGACCCTTCTCCCACACTCAGGCACACAGCCCTACCACTCAGAGTACAACACTCCTACACTCAGCCTTTATAACATAGGCTTACAACTCAGATCTGTGTAAACAGATCCTACAGAAATATAGAAAAGTTTATCTAACTGTCTTGCCTAAATTGAGAGAGAAAAGGCCAAGACAATTCTTGATCAGCTGATGAAATCAACTGTATCTGAGCTTTCTTCAAAGCTTCTTGAATAAGAACTTAGCTGAGTTGATTTCCAAACAGCTTCTTGAGAACCCACTGGTGATTTCTTTCTTCTTCTTCAAATTCTGGCTTGATCACTCTCTATCCAGCACTTTGAATGATTCTTCTGGATTCTGATTAGAACTCTTCTTTGATTTATCCTTAGATAGTCTTCTTAGATCTTCCGGAGAAGATCTTCTTAAGTGCCTAGCACTTTCTTGAAATGAATTGGATCGTAATCCTTCTCAACTTTTTGATTCTCAACAATGTATTTCCAAAGGTTTTTTTTTCTCCTTCTGAATCTGTCTATTTATAGACTTTCTTCATGGTAACCAGCTGATCCGGTTTCTAACCGTTTTCTGACAAGTCTGACAGCTTCAGTTAACCGGTGGCAACCCACAGCTGTCAAGTCTTCAAACAAGTCCTGTGCCTTAGTCTTGAACCACAAGTTGTCGAGACAGTCTGTCAGAAAGTGTCGAGACCATCTGTCTATCTGTGTCGACGCAATTGACTTTGGTATCGACACAGTCTTCAGTGATGTCGACTAAGTTGTCTTTGAGTCGACACAGCTTCTTCTGAAAATAACTTGGTCTTGACTCTTCAGTGTGTCGACACAAGTCCTGTGTGTCGACACAGTTGTTTGTAGAATCATAACTTAGTAAATGTCGACTTAGCCTTCAGGTGTCGACACAGTCTTCTTTTAACTCTGCTGTAATGTGTCGACTTAATCACAATGTGTCGACACATTCTGCTGGTGTAGACAAACTTGAGGTCGACTATATTCTTCTGAGTCGACACATCCTGCTGGTGTCGACAAACCTGAGGTCGACTATATTCTTCTGAGTCGATACATCCTGCTGGTGTCGACAAACCTGAGGTCGACTATATTCTTCTGAGTCGACACATCCTGCTGGTGTCGACAAACCTGAGGTCGACTATATTCTTCTGTGTCGACACATTTTCCCAATGTTGAGGTCGATGCTTTTCTTCTGTGTCGACACATTTTCCCAGTGTTGTGTCGACTTACTTCTTCTGTGTCGACACTTTTTCCCAGTGTAGTTGTAGACTAACTGCTATGTGTCGACACACTTCCTCTGTGTCGACACTGCTTCCCAGTGTTGTGTCGACCAATTTCTTCTATGTGTCGACACATCCTTCTCTGTGTCGACACTTGGACTTAGAATTTTTCTGCATACTTTATCAATTCTTCACCTGCACATGTCAACTCAAAAACAACATCAAATACACCTTAATGTATATCATTGAGCTAGGTTGGGCTTCTTCAAATCAGGTACACATTTTCCAATATACCCAACAAGATCATAAAAGGTGATTCAGTGGAAATGATCGCTAATTTGGTTAAAGAGGTATGCTTGAATATCAGGAAGGGTCTTGAAGAGAAATAACCCTTGATTAAATGACGAGCACAATCAGTGACCCCCTAGTACTGAGGATACAATATTGTGTACAAATAATCCTATATTAAAGTGGAAAAAGGGACTCGATGTGGAGACCTTGCGTGCTTACGAGCACGGGCAAGATGTGATATGAAGGGACTTAGTTGGAGCCTTGGATGTTTGGAAGCATGGCAAAGTGTTGGTTAATTGTGTGTGTGGGATAGCACACTGTGTATCATCCCGCGATGAGGATTTATGCGGCAGGTCAACAGGCTTGCCAACCGTCACACCGACGGAAGCTGATAGTTGGACTTAGGATTATTGGGCTGGGCTCATCGGTGCATACTACACAAAGACCTCTTCCGTTCCTATTGAGCAAGTTTGGCTGGGCTCTTTAGTGTGTACTTTCCAAGGACACCTTCCATGTTGTTTGGCCAGTTGGGCTGGGCTCTTGGTGCTCATATACCCAGGACCCCTTATGTGTCATAGTACATAGGAGCTCTACTAGTTGGATGGCGATAGTGTTGAGGAGTACGGAGGCCTCAGACTGGTAGTGTGTGTAACCCCTCCGTCCGTCGCATTAGATATAACAGAAGGTACGGCCAGCCCCCACCCCCACCCCCACCCCCCCTGCCATATTCTACAGACAGACAGGGGAGTTACAGGTTAATATAAAAAAGATCAAATGAATCCTAACTCAGAGCATTCTAGCCGAAGCTTCATGGGTTAAAAGAACTCAATTCATTTGAATGCCCACTGTATAAAACCACAGAGGAATGTTTACAAAATGCACTAAAAAGTGCGGCCTTAAGGCCTTACAATTGTTCTTCAAAAAGGTGGTTTACAAACATTGGCTCGCAAGCCGGCCACACATAAAAATAATAAACCATCTTCTCTTTGCCTTTAAGGGCCATCATAGCATCAAAGGTCTGCAACCCGCTATTTCCCGCTCGGTTCTCCAGCACCTGCACAGGTACATTCCGCCAGCAAGGTGGCAAACAAGGGACCGGTCAGGTTTAGCTGACTAATTTATAATGACCCTACCCCATTCCTGGGGTAGCGGTATTCCTTCCCTGTAGGCATAACATTCATATATATAGATATATCATATGAAGGTACAACTCAAGCACCATTCAATAAATCATAAACATTTGCATCACTACCAAACATTCTGTACACTCAGGGGACATTCTAGGTGTACTGGAAATACCCAGCCCCACCACCGTTCAGAGGTCTGAGACTTGACGGTCAACAATAAGCATTTCTTATCTTTATGGCTTATGCTTTAAGACTCTCAATATGCCAATGACAACAACCAATTACATTAGGCAGTAATTCCCGGAGTGACATAACGCACATTATGCCAATGATGACAACCAATTTCTTTAGGCAATCAAGCCCGGAGTGAAATAACGAAGGTTTAAGTTCAGCACTTTTCCCATTCCTCATATCGCCATGTCATTAACGATAGCCAAAGAAATCAACCCCCATGACAAGACGCAGGTCAAATTCCCCTTGCATGCATTTTCAAAATGGATATCAAGGCCACCAAAGCCTGGCACATAGGCTTATAGCTCACCTGCTAGCCACACGGTCTCCGCAAGACAGGATTCGTAAGCACAATGCTATCTGGGCGGTATCGCTAGCGACATCCACTATTGCCTGACAATAGTAACATAACTTTCCTTTCTATCTCCAGAATCAGCCATAACTGGAACCTCTTTCTAGAAAAACCTGCAGCTGCCTGTAGTGCTATAAAACTAGACTTTCACACAAATTAGCTCACAAAGAGCTATCGCCAGTGATATCCACTGTCTCCCGGCGATATTTAATGATTATCCAAAACCGTGTTATTTTATGGGTATTTCTTTGGAGCATATCCCCAGTACTTCCTGCTACTAAATTCACAGGCACAACCCCTCGAAATCCATGAAGTACATGTTTATACTCAGAGTCTTCTCCGACATACAAATTAACACATCACCAATCCAGACCAACCTGTCCGGATAGGCTTCACACAACATGCCTATTTCGTACTATGATTTCTAGATTCTATATGCAAAATTACCCGGGGATATCACGTATCAATTCATCAGAATTCCCTCCTCTTTCCACATTTTGGTACGGGATTCCATGCATACGCAAAACTTAGGACTTCATTTGTCCAAGAAGGATGATACTTACCCTCGTAGATCATCTTGGAGCCATGTTCAAGTATTCTATCCAGATGGAAAGGATCGCCACGCTTTCCTCTTCACATAACTTGCTTCAGGTCTTGATTCCGATCACAGAATCTCCTTCTCCAAGCTTGCAAAGCTCGACCTTCAACCCTTGTTCTTCCTTTCTTCCAAGAAGATGAAAAGGGAGGAGAGAGAGTGAGATAAGAGAAATGACTCTTCTCTGCTTAAGTGACTTCGAGAATAATCCCAGCCACAAGATCCTCTCTTAAATATGAATGAAGGGACACAATATCAGCTGATAAGTCAAACTTATCGCTCTAGCCGGGCGATATCAGCTATTGTCGGGCGATATTATTTGTAGCTGCTTTGACACCAGTCCACACTGCTTTGCGGCCATCCGACACGTATCCCATTATTGCCGAGTGATATCCACTATCACCAATCGATAGTCTACTCAATGATTCATTGAGTGCATTGAGTGCGTTGAGTGCATTGTGAGCGTTGAGTTCATTGAGTGGTATCGCTAGTGATAGTCACCATCGCCTTGCGATAAATACCTTTATTTTTGTTTTCTAATTTTTGGGGTGTTATAAACCTCCCCTCCTTAAAGAAATTTCATCCCAAAATTTTATTCAGTTAAAGGAAAACAGTACAAACTTTTACAACACTACTTTATAAAAAAAAACTCGGGAAACTTATCTCGCATGGTTTGCTCACGCTCCCTTGTCAGTTTTTCACAGCCACAATTGTCACAATAGACTTTGATCGTCCTGATTGCTTTGTTTTGTAATTTCCTGATCTCTGTATCCTCGATACAAATGGGTCTAACCTTCATCGTAAGCCCACTATCGATCGGTACCTGATCGTCCGCAATGACTTGGGTAGGCTCTTGCAAAGACTTCTGCAACACCGAGATGTGAAACACATCATGCAAACCACTTAGCTCCTCCGAAAGAGCTAGCCGATAAGGAGCTTCACCAACTCGTTCAATCACTTCAAATGGACCAAGGTACCTCGGACTCAGCTTTTTAAAACACTGAATCCTGGATACACCTTTAAATGGCTTTATATTCAGATATACCCAATTGCCCACCGCAAACTCCACATTTCGGTATTTGGAGTTGTAGTACTTTGCTTGTCTATCCTGAGACATCAATAACCATTCTCAAATAGTGTGTATAGTCTAATTTGCATCTTCGACATCATTACGCTTATACAGCTTCCATTCGCCTGTTTCCACTCAAGCTAAAGGAGTACGACAATTCCTACCATAGAAAGCTTTGAAGGGCACCATCTGAATGCTAGCTTGATAGCTATTATAGGCGAACTTGATCATATTGAGATGGTCCTTCCACCTCTTCCTGAAATCCAAGACGCACATACAAAGCATATCCTCCATTGTCAAGTTGGTCCTCTCGATCTGACCATTCGTTTGTGGATGAAAGGTCGTACTGAACTTTAGTTTAGTACCCAACAACTGATGGATTAGCCAACAATCACTCGAAGTAAAACGCCCATCTATGTCACTGACGATGCCACGTGGCACACCGTGCAAACATACTATGTTGTCAATATACAACTTAGCCAATTTTTCAACTGAATCATCTTTCTTATTCGGAATGGAGTGTGACACCTTTGTCAACCGGTCAACAATCACCCACATGACATATGTAACACCCCTATCCATCACATAGCATATAATAGTAGGTCCGGCCGGGGCCCGACGCCATATACCACGGACAGACCGGTGGGTTACTAGATGAAACCATTCAACCAATACGCACGTCCTACATGGAGTATCTAGCGGAAGCAATTTATTAAATTGCAACAATAAGAACCCTGCCAACAAGCATGAATGTCTACTAATAGAAAACCCAGTAGGAATGAACTACAAAATACACAAAAGTACTGGCATTATGGTCATACAATAGTTCACTTAAATAAATAGTGTCTTACAAACTTCAACTCGTAGGCCGGCCACATATGATTTAAAATAAGTAAACAAACAAGGCCTTCGAGGGCTGTTTCAGCAACTTGGGCTTTGGCCCGCTATTTCCCGCTCGGCTCTGCAGCACCTGCAAATACAAATCACCGCAACGGTGGCAAACAAGAATAACGGTCAGCTAAAGCTAACCAAATTATAACGATTCTGCCCAAAACTCGGGGAGGCAAAGCTTCTTCCCTGCACTTGTATTAGTATAATCAAACAGGTTTGCGAAAGTACAATTTACGCACACTTCACCATAGGTGTAGGCACGCACGACCACACACCCTGTGCTCTCAGGGCACTTATGTAACACCCCAAAACTTGGAAGGGGAATCGACGGCGTCGTTTTATCCAAGTTTGGGTTTGGAGCAGGCGACACGGGCGTGTCAAGGGCGTGACACGGGCGTGTCAGGGCGTGGTCGACCGCGGAGCCGTGGTCGATGTTTTGAGGGTCGGCGTTCGTCGAGGTCAGGAACACGGCCTGGGACATGGGCGTGTCCCTGGCCGTGTCCTTCTCGGGCTGTTTGCAGGATTTATTCTGCTAGGCGTGACACGGGTCACGACACGGCCGTGTCGGGTCTAACACGGGCGTGTCGAAGGCCGTGTCTTTGGTCGTGTCTTTGGCCGTGTCCTTTTCTGACTGGAAAAATGGGTCGGTGGGGGGCGTGACACGGGTCTCGACACGGGCGTGTCAAAGGCGACACGGGCATGTCGGAGGCCGTGTCAAAGGCCGTGAGCTGGTTTTCGAATCGGTCGAGACGGCGAATGGGTAACATGGCCTGGCACACGGCCGTGTTGCAACCCGTGTTCGGCCCAGATTTTCTATTTTGGGTTCTGATCATGGCCGTTCGTTCTTTTCTTTGGAAGATCCAACGGTGGGGAGCCTCCCTGGGTGGTTTAAGGCCGGGAATAGGGTTTCAAACCCTCATTTTCCATTTGGCTTTATCTCTCTTGATTCTAGAGAGAAGGGAGAGCAAGGAGGAGGAAGTAGGCCAAGATCCGGCCGCCGGCGAAGCTTCGGAGGTCCGTTTTGCGAGCGGAGTTCAGATCCGCGAAGGTGGGAGCGTTGCGGTGGTTTTCAACCAAGCAAATCTTCTCCATGGCTAGGAAGAGGGGACGGAAGGTAACGACACTTCTCCTCTCGGTTTTTAGGATTTAGGATGCATGAATAGCATCCCCTTCCTTTCGTATTTTTAGCACCGAATCTCTCAAATGAGAGGGATTCGTGTAGCCTAGGTTCAAGAGAAACCTCTGGGTTGAGTATGTTCATCCCGGCATGCTTTACATTAGAGATCCGCTCCGTTAGTAGATTAGGCATTGTGGGTGAAGCCGTGGTCGCAACCGTTAGTCCGACCCGGTGATGTTGCATAGCGAGCTTCGGGGATTCGGTAGATATCCGTAGAGGCAATACGCTGTTGTATGTATGTGTTTTCCCCCTTATATTTGAGTGAGTACTCGTAGTCGAAACCGGACGAGGTTAGCTCCGCTTTGTGCGGTAGATGGTTTCCTTGGAGCACGGGAAAGACACGGTGCGAGTGGCAATTGGGGTGGGGAAACCTTTGTTTGTGCTGTGCTAAGGCGCGGCTATGTCTCCGTGGTCGGCTGGCTTTTCCGTGACGCGCAAGTCATGTGGGGAAAGTTTCTCGGCGAGACTAGCCCCTTGTGTGAGACTGACGAGAATGCCGAGCGGAGGGCAATCCCGGGCAATGTAGCCATGAGCGGGTGGGGTCCATCAAGGCTTCTTAGAATCGGTCAGTGTGAGGCAGAACCCTGACGAGCGAAGTCAGATTGTGCGGGCAAGCCCTGGGGTTATGACCCTTATGCGGGTGGGGCCTTTGCAAGGTTCCGTGTGATGGCATGTATGTCGTTAGGGACATGGTGGTTCCCTTTTGTTTGCGGCTTTAAGCCAATGGGGAAACGGAAGTACCCAGTGTTTGATGTTGTGCTAGATGCATACGAGCTAGGGTGCCTTGGGTGAAACCCGGGTTGCATTCATGTTGCATAGTAGGCCCCTTTCACTTTGTACAAAACATAGAGAACATGTATGCTGTATGAGACATCCAAGCCTGTTTTACCGCTTTATTATATATACTCTTTTGGTATACGAAGTGCTAACTTGCAGGTGGAGTTGTACCCCGGGGTCCGTTAGGGACGGCCGGGAGGAGATGTGTTTGTTACACAGTAGAGGTCAGCCTTTGCTGACCCACGTTACTTCAAATCCTTACAGGGCAAGGATCGCATGCAGGAGCTAGCGCGCCGGGCGAAAAGCCCTAATAAGCCGCATGAAGTATTGCTGTGCTTGACTATTTTTCCTTTCCATGTCTTGTTGCTGTTGTTTGACTATGTCCGGCTTGCATGTCGAGGTAGCCTAGGAGTGCTTGGCACTTTTGTATTTTGGACTTTTATTGTGTAAGGCCTTAAGGCCATTTGATACTCTACTGTTAAGGGATAACTTCTGTCTGTTAATGTTCTGTTTTCGCTGTGTATGTCTGGAGTTTTGAGTTTGGGTAGTTTCATATCATCTTTTAATACTAAAGCTGTGGTGTCTGTATGTTGTGCGGCCCCGGTCGGACCCATATTATATGGTCTTTACAGGGGAGGTGTTACAATTTGGTATCAGAGCGAGGTTGGCGTTCCAATGAGAAGTTTCGCGGTCGAAAGTATAAGTCGAGTCGCGTATAAGAAGTTATCCACATAGGAGTATCGCGGGACCATGAGTGCCCTGGTGTTCGAGTCTTGCGATTAGAGACGGATTTGTGTTTTCTTGCTTGTGTTTAGAGTGCAAGCAACGAGGCTGGGACCTCGAGGCCAAGAGAAGAGCTCTCGGCAAGTAGTGCGATTGCGCAAGGTCCGCTAGGGATGGGGGTCATACCGGCCGACTTCTGTCGTATGCTTGCAGAAGCGATGGTGGCGGCCCAAGCTGCAGCGACAGCACAGGTAGCATCTCCCGTTGCTCAAGTAGCAACTCCTGCTACCCCGGACACAGCAGCGACCGTGCCGGTTGAGGAAGCTAGGCAGGCAGAGCCGCGGGCCGAGAGAGTGGTTGTCGGGCATGGGGACCGACAAATGAAGTACTTTCTGAGTTTCCATCCTCCAACCTTCAAGGGAATCGGCACACCCATAGATGCAGAGGATTGGTGGGCTAGAATTCAGGAGCTTTTGAGGGCGGCAGAGGTGCCAGACGAGAAAAAGGCAGAGTTCGCAGCCTTTATGTTGGAGGGAGATGCCAAGTTATGGTGGGTAAGCCACAGTGGTCGGCAGTTTCCAGGACGCACACCGTCCATCGAGGAATTTGGGGATGTCTTCCTGAAGAAGTACATACCCGCCTCAACGAGGCTAGCCCTCTAGAGGAAGTTTCTACATCTGGTGCAGCGAGATAAGTCAGTGGATGAGTATGTTCAGGAATTTACTCGCTTGGGTCGTTATGCAGGGATGACCATGGCAGACGATGAAGAGAGGGACAATCTCTTCTATCATGGACTGAGGGAGAATCTAAGACAACCCCTCATATCGATGAAATGTGCGGGTTTCAACGAACTGGTGGAGGCAGCCCGAATTTTGGAGAGTGATATGGAGCGATCCCAGCATCGCAAGGGTTTCACACCCAAGCAGGGGGAGGAGAAGAAGCCTGCTCAGTCCCATGGAAAGGCGGAAGGGAGCCGATGGAAGAAGAAGCCTTCCACATATAAGTCGGGCGAGAAAAGCAATTGGACGTCCGGAGGTTCACGTTCTAAGGGCCCTCAGACGTGCTATAGTTGTGGCAAGCCAGGCCACATAGCAAGATTTTGTACCCAAGGGGGCACTGAGCAAGAGCCAAGGCAGGAGCAAACTGTGTGCTCCGGCCCCAGTGTCGCGGAGAAAGGGAAGATGGCGGAGTCGAGTGCTTCTCGGTTTCAACCAGTGCAGCCAAGGGCCTACAACCTTGGGCAACAAGAAGCAATACGTCAACCCGATGTGGTGACAGGTACGAGAGTTCAACCTGCACCTTAGATTCCTGTCTTTAAAGACTTTATGTTTGTTGCATGTGTGTAGGCTTTGTAATGGTATCTGGGTACCCCGCTAGGGAACTCTTTGATACGGGAGCGTCGAACTCCTTCCTTGTGGAAGGCTTTGTCCGGAGGATCGGAGTGGAGTCTTTCTCGACGGACTCCGAGTTGAAAGTGCGCATGCCCAATGGGTCATCTATGACTACCAGGGCTAGAGGCCGGATTTGTTGGAGGCTCGAGGGAGTCGACTTCATATTGGTAGCGGCGATCTTGCCATTGTCCGAGTTCGACGTGATTTTGGGGATGGATTGGCTAGCGGAGCAGCGTGCCAGTATCGACTGTTTGTCCAAGGTGGTAACCCTGAGGGGCGTGGGGCAAGCGAAAGTCAAGTTTGAAGGCCTGCATGGGGTGGCGTGTTCCCTAGTTTCGGCACTTCAGAGGTGTAGCTCTAGTAGCATTGTTGGAGGTTAGCCTTTCCAGGCTGTATCTTGGAGAAGTGCCCGTGGTGGCGGAGTTTGGAGATGTATTTCCTGAGGAGCTACCGGGAGCACCTCCTCGGCGGGAGATTGATTTCTCCATCGAGTTGGTGCCCGAGGCTAGACCAGTGTCGCGTCCACCCTTCAGGATGGCACCAAAGGAGTTGGCCGAGCTCAAGGTTCAGTTGCAGGAGCTTTTAGAGCAAGGGTATATCAGGCCCAGCTCTTCACCATGAAGTGCACCGGTGTTATTTGTAAAGAAGAAGGACGGTAGCATGCGTCTGTGCATAGACTACCGAGAGTTGAACAAATTGACGGTTAAGAATAAGTATCCGATTCCTCGGATAGACGACCTTTTCGACCAGTTGGTGGGGTCGGTGGTGTACTCCAAGTTGGACCTGAAGTCCGGATATTATCAGTTGCGGATTCGTGATGAAGACATACCCAAGACCGCGTTTGGTACGAGGTATGGTCATTTTGAGTTCTCGGCGATGCCGTTCGGGCTGACGAACGCGCCGTCCGTGTTCATGGACTTGATGAACCGAGTGTTTCGTGAATATTTGGACTGGTTTGTAGTCGTCTTTATCGATGACATTTTGGTGTATTCCAAGTCGGAAGCGGAGCACGAGTCGCACCTGCGGATAGTGTTACAAGTGTTGAGAGAGAACCAGCTCTATGCAAAGTTCTCGAAATGCGAGTTTTGGTTGGAGAAGGTGGCGTTTTTGGGCCATGTAATCAGTGGGGACGAGGTGGCAGTGGATCCAACGAAAGTAGAAGCCATCAGAGAGTGGCCAATTTTGAGGACCGTGGCGGAAGTCCGGAGTTTTCTTGGACTAGCCGGGTACTACCGAAGGTTTGTGGAAAACTTTTCGCGGATAGCTCTACCCCTCACTTCACTAACTCGCAAAGATCAGAAGTTTGTATGGACTCAAGAGTGCAGTCAGGCATTTGAAACCCTGAAGGAGAGGCTAATGACGGCGCCGATCCTAAGTCTACCAAAGGGGACCGAAGGATTCCAGATTTTTAGCGACGCATCTGGATGCGGTTTAGGATGCGTGTTGGTGCAGCATGGTAGTGTGATAGCCTTTGGGTCGAGGTAGCTGAAGCCCCACGAGAGAAATTACCCCGTCCATGATTTGGAGTTGGCGGTGGTAATTTTTGCAATGAAGTTGTGGAGGCACTACGTTTATGGTGCAAATGTGGAGATCTTCACGGACCACAAGAGTATGAAATATCTCCTATACCAGAAGGACCTAAATATGCGGCAGCGCAGGTGGGTCGAGTTCCTTGGGGACTACGAGGTGGTGATTCAGTACATGCCAGGGAAAGCCAACGTGGTGGCAGATGCTTTGAGTAGGAAGTACTCGGGGCAAGGAAATTGGATTGAAGCTCACGATGAGCGGTTAAGGCGGGACTGGGAGTCCCTTGGTTTGGAATGTGTGGCAAGAGGCGATTCTAGCGTAGCTCGACTAAATTGGATTGAGATGCAGAGTGACTTATGCGATCGTATACGGGAAGCGATCCGTGTAGATGCGGAATACCAACCTTTCGTGGAGGAAGCTCTAAAGGGCGAGGGTAGCGCCTGGGAGATGGTTGATGGGATTCTGAGGAAGGGCAGAAGGATTTGTGTATCGCAGTTCGGCAAGCTCCGCGAGGAGTTGATGTTTGAGGCCCACTTCACTAAGTACTCCATTCACCCGGGCAGTACAAAGATGTACTTGGATTTGAAGAAGTCCTATTGGTGGCCTGGGATGAAGCGGGACGTAGCTTTGTGTGTGAGTCGGTGCCAAACTTGTGCCTTGGTGAAGGCCGAGTGTCAGAAGCCGGGCGGGTTCTTGAAGCCTCTTCCAATCCCCAAATGGAAATTTGATGACATCTCCATGGATTTTGTGCATGGGTTGCCTAGATCGCAGCAGGGTAATGATGCCATTTGGGTGATTGTGGACCGCTTGACCAAAGTGGCACATTTCATCCCAAACCGGAAGGAGGACGGTGTGGAAAAGTTGGTGGAGCTGTACGTCCGCAATATTGTACGACTTTATGGGATTCCGAAGAGTATTTTCAGCGACCGGGATGGACGTTTCACGTCTAAGGATTGGCGGTTGGTGCAAAAGAGCTTGGGCACAAAACTCAAGTTCAGTACGGCCTTTCATCCTCAAACCGATGGGCAAACTGAGAGAACGAACCGTACTTTGGAAGATATGCTAAGGATGTGTACTCTCGACTTTGGCAAGAAGTGGGAGGACCACCTTTTCATGGTGGAGTTTGCTTATAACAATAGCTACCAAGCTAGTATCAAGATGGCGCCATATGAAGCTCTTTATGGGAGGCGGTGTCGAACACCGATGTCTTGGACAGAGGCGGGAGACACAAAGCTTTTGGGGAAAGAAGTGGTAGCCGACGCTAGTGAGCTAGTACGGACCATCCAAGAGCACATGAAGGTAGCTCAAGATCGGCAGTCGAAGTATTTCAATGCTCGCCACAGGCACGTGGAATTCGCGGTGGGCGACTGGGTGTATCTTAAGATCAAGCCGTTCAAAGGCGTTTCACGAATTCGCCGACTCAAGAAGCTGAGTCCGAGATTTTTGGGACCATTCAAGGTCATTGAGCGAGTGGGAGAGGCAGCGTACCGGTTGGCGTTGTCCATGGAGCTAAGTGGATTGCATGACGTTTTTCACGTCTCCGTTTTGAGGAAAGCTTTGTTAGAAGCCAGCATTGTGATTGAGCCGACGGCGGTGCCGGTAGAGGAAGACTTGAGGACGAGAGTTCGTCCAATCGGGATAGAAGATTCAGAGGTTCGGCAATTGCGGAACAAGGGAGTCAGACTCGTAAAGGTCCGTTGGGACAATTGTGGCTGCGAGGAACTCTCATGGGAGCGAGAGCAGGCCATGCTGGAGGAGTACCCCGAGCTTTTCTCCTCAGGAACCGTTTAGTTTTGTTTACCTTCCATTTTTTAAATTTCGGGATGAAATTCTTGTAAGGGGGGGGGGGGGGAATTGTAACACCCCAAAACTTGGAAGGGGAATCGACGGCGTCGTTTTATCCAAGTTTGGGTTTTGGAGCAGGCGACACGGGCGTGTCAAGGGCGTGACACGGGCGTGTCAGGGCGTGGTCGACCGCGGAGCCGTGGTCGACGTTTTGAGGGTCGGCGTTCGTTGAGGTCAGGAACACGGCCTGGGACACGGGTGTGTCCCTGGCCGTGTCCTTCTCTAGCTGTTTGCAGGATTTATTCTGCTAGGCGTGACACGGGTCACGACACGGCCGTATCGGGTCTGACACGGGCGTGTCGAAGGCCGTGTCTTTGGCCATGTCTTTGGTCGTGTCCTTTTCTGACTGGAAAAATGGGTCGGTGGGGGGCGTGACACGGGTCTCGACATGGGCGTGTCAAAGGCGACACGGGCGTGTCAAAGGCCGTGTCAAAGGCCGTGTGCTGGTTTTCGAATCGGTCGAGACGGCGAATGGGTAACAGGGCCTGGCACACGGCCGTGTTGCAACCCGTGTTCGAACCAGATTTTCTATTTTGGGTTCCGATCGTGGCCGTTCGTTCTTTTCTTTGGAAGATCCAACGGTGGGGAGCCTCCCTGGGTGGTTTAAGGCAGGGAATAGGGTTTCAAACCCTCATTTTCCATTTGTCTTTATCTCTCTTGATTCTAGAGAGAAGGGAGAGCAAGGAGGAGGAAGGAGGCCAAGACCCGACCGCCGGCGAAGCTTCGGAGGTCCGTTTCGCGAGCGGAGTTCAGATCCGCGAAGGTGGGAGCGTTGCGGTGGTTTTCAACCGAGCAAATCTTCTCCATGGCTAGGAAGAGGGGACGGAAGGTAACGACACTTCTCCTCTCGGTTTTTAGGATTTAGGATGCATGAATAGCATCCCCTTCCTTTCGTATTTTTAGCACCGAATCTCTCAAATGAGAGGGATTCGTGTAGCCTAGGTTCAAGAGAAACCTCCGGATTGAGTATGTTCATCCCGGCATGCTTTGCATTAGAGATCCGCTCCGTTAGCGGATTAGGCATTGTGGGTGAAGCCGTGGTCGCGACCGTTAGTCCGACCTGGTGATGTTGCATAGCGAGCTTCGGGGATTCGGTAGAAATCCGTAGCAGCAATACGCCATTGTATGTATGCGTTTTCCCCCTTATATTTGAGTGAGTACTCGTAGTCGGAACCGGACGAGGTTAGCTCTGCTTTGTGCGGTAGATGGTTTCCTTGGAGCACGGGAAAGACACGGTGCGAGTGGCAATTGGGGTGGGGAAACCTTTGTTTGTGCTGTGCTAAGGCACGGCTATGTCTCCGTGGTCGGCTAGCTTTTCCGTGACGCGCAAGTCATGTGGGGAAAGTGTCCCGGCGAGACTATCCCCTTGTGTGAGACTGACGAGAATGCCGAGAGGAGGGCAAGCCCGGGCAATGTACCCATGAGCGGGTGGGGTCCAGCAAGGCTTCTTAGAATCGGTCAGTGTGAGGCGGAACCCTGACGAGCGAAGTCAGATTGTGCGGGCAAGCCCTGGGGTTATGACCCTTGTGCGGGTGGGGCCTTTGCAAGGTTCCGTGTGACGGCGTGTGTGCCGTTAGGGACATGGTGGTTCCCTTTTGTTTGCGGCTTTAAGCCAATGGGGAAACGGAAGTACCCAGTGTTTGATGTTGTGCTAGATGCATACGATCTAGGGTGCCTTGGGTGAAACCCGGGTTGCATTCATGTTGCATAGTAGGCCCCTTTCACTTTGTACAAAACATAGAGAACATGTATGCTGTATGAGACATCCAAGCCTGTTTTACTGCTTTATTATATATACTCTTTTGGTATACGAAGTGCTAACTTGCAGGTGGAGTGGTACCCCGGGGTCCGTTAGGGACGACCGGGAGGAGATGTGTTTGTTACACAGTAGAGGTCAGCCTTTGCTGACCCACATTACTTCAAATCCTTACAGGGCAAGGATCGCATGCAGGAGCTAGCGCGCCGGGCGAAAAGCCCTAAGCCTCATGAAGTGTTGTTGTGCTTGACTATTTTTCCTTTCCATGTCTTGTTGCTGTTGTTTGACTATGTCCGGCTTGCATGCCGAGGTAGCCTAGGAGTGCTTGGCACTTTTGTATTTTGGACTTTTATTGTGTAAGGCCTTAAGGCCATTTGATACTCTACTGTTAGTGGATAACTTCTGTCTGTTAATGTTCTGTTTTCGTTGTGTATGTCTGGAGTTTTGAGTTTGGGTAGTTTCATATCATCTTTTAATACTAAAGTTGTGGTGTCCGTATGTTGTGGGGCCCCGGCCGGACCCATATTATATGGTCTTTACAGGGAAGTTGTTAGAACTTACACTGTGGACTCTGTCCACCACCGTCCCCGGGACGGCAATCTCGTGAGCAATAAAGTCTTCATGGCCGAAGCCGAAGACCCTCCCTTTATGCCATCAGCAGGCCACAAACCGAACAACATAGAGCAGGCACGGTTTCACTCATCTCGCTGCTCACACTGCTACAATAATTAAAGTCATCGACGCAAGTTACGTTTCCCCGTGACCCGTAAATCGATCAACAAAAGTACATAACCCGGTTATGTACAAAGATGGCCCCCGGGCCACCAAAGATGGCAGAATCACACTTCTGCCCAGATTTCCGGGTGCGCCTTGGGGTTAATCCCCAAGGGTCCTTGCTGCAATCTACCACGTAGAAACCCGAAAAACATCCAAAGGCACAGAGTCTTCTCCGGCTAACAATGCAAAGAAAAACATCACCGATCCAGACCAACATGCCCGGGTAAGCTACACACACCATGCCTATGACCGTACTTCGATTCCGGGCTCTAAACAAGGGGGACTTTACATATCTACCCCAAGGAATACCGCAACCCACCACACACTCGCGGGAGAGGGTTTTTCCCATACAAAAGAAGAAGAGCTTCACATGCTCAAGATGAGAATCGTTACCCTAGCATTTTTCCTTATCGCCATGGAAATCTACCCGGATCAAAAGCACCGCAATCTCCTTGCCTCCATTGATCCGAAGTCGGCTTGCGATTTGGAGCTCCAAAACTCCGCCGGTGCCGGATCTAGCCTTCCTTCTTCCTCCTTGCTCTCTCCTCTCTCTAGATCTTAGAAAGAGAGTAACCCAAGGGAAATGGGGTTTTCTAAGCCCTAAAATCGAGCATATCCCTAAGTAAACAATCCCCAGCCATCGGATCTCAAAATAAGGAAACGGACGACTGCGATCCGGACTTGAAATACAAGATCTTGGCCGAACACGGCTTGCGACACGCTCGTGTCTAAGGCCGTGTCACTCATTCGCCGTCGAAACCATCGCGCCCCAAAAAGAACACGGGAACTCGACATGCCCGTATCAGGCTTGACATGCTCGTGTCATCTAGTACACGCCCGTGTAGCTGGGCGTGTTCCTCCAACGACACATATCCAAAACAACTAGAGCACGACATGGCCATGTGACACGCTCGTGTCACATGCTGTGTGCTAGACATGCCCTGGGACATGCCCGTGTCCCAGGCCGTGTTGCTGCCTTAGCATAACTCGCCAACTGACCCGAGCAGGACACGGGTATTCGACACGCCCGTGTCGAATTCCACACGCCCGTGTCGGACCCGAACACGCCTGGGCTTAGGCCGTGCGCCCTCACTCAACGATCGTTGAGTGAAAAGCTTTGAGTGGCTGACACGCCATGGGACACGCACGTGTCCCAGGCCGTGTTTACCGCCCCCCCACCCCGGCGACCTTTGACTCTAAAATCGTCGACCACGCGACCAACGCCGAACCCGAGCACGACACGCCCTGAGACATGCCTGTGTCCCAGGCCGTGTCACCTATACCAAATCCCAGATTTGGCTCAAAACGCTACCAGTCACCCTTTTGATTTTCGAGGCATTACAACTCTCTCCCTCTTAAAAGAATTTAGTCCACGAAATGACCAAAAGAAAAGAAAGCAGAAAACCAAAAGCGGAACCTGAGTGAAATAACCCTGGGTACTCCTCAAGCATGGTCTGCTCCCGTTCCCAAGAGAGCTCCTCAAGACCGCAATTGTCCCAATGGACCTTGACCATTCTGATCTCCTTGTTACGAAGTCGCTTGACTTTAGAGTCTTCAATACAAACGGGCTTGACCTTAGTTGTCAACCCTTCGTCCACCGGTACTTGATCAACTGCGATCACCTGCGAAGGCTCTTGCACCGCCTTCCGCAATACTGATATGTGGAATACGTCATGTAGACCACTCAACTCCATCGATAGTTTTAGACGGTAAGCCGCTTCACTGATCCGCTCCAGGACCTCAAATGGTTCAAGGTATCTCGGGCTCAGCTTCTTCAAGCATCGCACCCGTGAAACACCCTTGAATGGCTTTATCTTCAGATACACCCAATCACCAACCGCGAACTCCACGTTCTGGTGCTTGGCATTGTAGTATTTAGCTTGTCTATCCTAAGCGATCAGCAAACGCTCCCGAATGGTTCGTACCACTGAAGTAGCGCTTTCCACTTCTTGCTTTTTATACAACCTTGCCTCACCCATTTCTAGCCACAACAATGGCGTGCGACACTTCCTACCATATAGGGCCTCGAAGGGCGCCATTTGTATACTCGCCTTGTAACTATTGTTGTACGCAAATTCCACCAGATACAGGTGGTCTTCTAAATGCTTTCCGAAGTCTAGAACACACATGCGGAGCATATCCTCTATGGTTCTGTTGACCCTCTCGGTCTGCCTATCTGTCTGCAGATGGAAGGCTGTGCTGAACTTCAACTTAGTTCTGAGCATCTGTTACACCAACCTCCAATCATTGGATGTGAAATGCCCATCTCAATCACTCACGATGATGCGGGGCACACCGTGCAGTCTAACTATATTATCCACATATAACTTCGCCAGTTTCTCCACAGAATCATCCTTCCTATGCAGAATGAAGTGTGGCACCTTTGTTAACCGATCTACGATCACACAAATGGCGTCGTTTCCCTTCTGTGACCTTAGCAAGCCATGCAAAAAGACCATCGAAATGTCATCGAACTTCCACTCCGGAATAGACAAGGATTTCAAGAAACCCCCTGGCTTTTGGCACTCTGCCTTCACTAAGGAGCAAGTCTTGCACTTAGCCACAAACAGTGCCACATCCTTCTTGAGCCCTGGCCACCAGAATAACTTCTTTAGACCTCGATACATCTTCTTGCTCCCTGGGTGAATTGAGTACTTGGTATGATGAACCTCGTACATCAACTCTGCTTGTAGATTTCCAACGTTTGGGACGCACAAACTATTGTCCTTCCTTAGTAGCCCATTTTCAACTAAAAACTGGGAATTTGACCTATCCAATGCTGCATCCATGAGCTCCTTCATACTGTTATCCAATTCCATAGCCTGCTGAATGCGATCAGCCAGGTCATACTTAACTTCTGTCCAGCTCAATAATGCTTTGGCGCTAGTCTGCTTGTCCACACAACAGATCTCTAACGCCTCCAACTCCCGAATTAACCTCTCATCATGAACCGACAACCAATTGGCTTGGGTGGGAGCCCTGCAAATCAATGCATCCGCAACTGCATTGCCTTTCCCGGGTACATAATGAATTTTGAACGTATAGTCCCCCAGGAACTCCATCCATCTCCGCTGCCTCATGTTCAAATATTTCTGATCAAACAGGTACTTAAGGCTCTTGTGGTCGGTATAAATATCGACTTTCACGCCGTACAAATAATTCCTCCACAGCTTTAGCGCAAAAATCATAGCCGCCAACTCCAATTTTTTGACCAGATAATTCCTTTCATACACTTTCAGTTGACGCGAGCCATACGGAATAACACTACCATGCTGCAACAGCACGCAGCCCAAACCACTGCCTGAGGCATCGCTATATATGTCAAAACCTTCGGTCCCACTCGGCGAACTTAGCACTGGCATCGTGGTCAACCGACTCTTCAACTCTTCGAATGCTTGCGCGCACTTATGCGTCCATACAAACTTCTGATCTTTTCTTGTTAACGTCATGAGAGGTAACGCTATCCGCGAGAAGTTCTCCACGAAGCGCATTTAATAGCCGGCATGTAAGACCCCATTTTTTTAAAACACCGGGGTCTTAGGCCCAGAACTACCGCTTTGCGGTGACACCTTCTCGCCCTGAAGGTTCATCACCGTGAAATGCCGATTCTCCCGGCCGAATCGATCACAGAAAAGCAGCAACAGTAGAGTAAACACAAGATGTAGTAAAACTCTAGCCATAAATCCACAATAAAATCACATCAGAGTAATAAAAATCTCCACGAATGGAGAGTCCACATAAATAATATAAAAGAGTACTGAAAATAAGGGCTTAAGCCTGAACACTACTAAGGTCAGGGGCTCACAGTCCCAGCTGTCTGAACTATTAAGCTAGACTGCCCTATCTCCAAACGGGTCGACCTCCGGGGCTTCTCCTCCATGTTGGGCTCCACGATCCCCTAAATAATGTGGTCCGAAAACTGTTCGTCTATAAGACTTAGTCCTATCATCCCCCACCCCTTCCCCCATGGCCCCTAGGCACCGAGTGGAGAGGAAGAGAGGGGAGGACTTGAAGGTGGAGAGTAATCATGAAACAGATGACAACAGACCTACACTAGCAATTATATAATACATGTGGCAGTAGAGTAAAGTATGAAAAGTAACCTTAACTTATATGGGGAAGCACATAAGCCAAGGGATCTTCTACAAGGCTCCCATCATATAAAGTGTCCCATACCAATTTATATGTTGGGGTGTCGGTTATTAACATCAGTATATATATAAAGAATTTGACCTTAATTTATAAACTTGCCCACACAAGCTTATAGACCAAGGGGTCATTTTGCAAGTCCTATTGTATAAGCGTCCCATTCCACTTATACAATAGGTGTCATTGGTTAATTGAAACGGTTATGCTATGACATGCTAGTGGGTATGAATATGAACAAGTAAGTGCAACTCACCCACCCGACTCTGTGTACACAGACCTTTAGTTCCCCCTTTCGGAGCCCTTACCTCCCAGGATACCTCCGTAGTGGCAGACAGAAGTGGTGGGTTTGGCCTCGCCCACCACTAAACCAGTAAAGCACTACCGATCAGACCTATCATACGCCTCAACGCTTAGTGCATGAAGCGGACTCTTGCATACACTTGTCGGCTGGGGCACCGGACTTCTGTTGGCGAAGTGCTAACCACACTTGCCGAGTCAGCGTATTGACGTCGGTGCATCGACCCTCCAATACCGAAAACCCACCACCTTTTTCTTTCCTTTTTATGCACATACAATATTTAACGTATCAAACCAATCGAGCCAAAGCTCCTCGGACCATTCCGTCCGTCTCTTAACTAATCGAGCTGAAGCTCCCCGGACCATTCTGTCCGTCTCTTAACTAATCGAGCCAAAGCTCCCAATAATCTTCTAATGCTAATAGTGTTTGTGAAATGTGAGACTCTAATTACTAGGTTACTCTTTTTTAGTTTGTTAATACAATTTAAGTTAACCCAGGACTGCCCCCGGCATACCCCGTGAAGGGCTCTCAATGGGCACAAGGAACTATGATGATAGCTGAAGCACATCGTTCCCTTTCGAAAGGCACTTATTGTTATTGGTTGATTCCCCTTACCCATTTCCGTTTCATATTACGCTAGATCTATCCTAGGGTGATTTTGACTCTTCCTCTCCTCGGGGAAGACGATCTTTTGTCGAACCCGATCACCTCTAAACTCTAGCCAAACCACTTCTCACTACTCTTCCTATCTTTCTATGGTTAAATCATCCACATCTATTTAAAATAGCAAAATGACTAACTCCAACAGCTATCCCAAATCATATCCTATTACAAATTTAACAATTTGCTAAATGCAGACAAACTTAGGCTATATGTTGAACCAGATGGGAGATAACCTAAATAATCATCTAAATGCCCTAAATTATTTACTGGAGACTTATCATGACACAAATAGTCTAAATCTATAAAATTGTAATTTTCCTAATTTATCTGGCATTTAATTAATTTCCTTAAAACTTAAAAGGGCTACCAATTGAACATGAAGTGCACTTTTCAGGTATGTATAAAGCTTCATAAAATCATGATAAATTCTAAACCACAATTTTAACAGTAAATCCAAGATATAATAATTTTTCTAGTATTTTAAGGACTCTAATTTAATTTTGATAATAAATCCTTTTTCTTTTCATTAATGAAGTAACTGCAGTAGATAATCATCCAAAAATTCTTTATTAATCTTCTAGAGCAGATACTGTCCTAAAAACATCAGTGGCCAAATTTCATAATTCTTCAATGGGGATTGAGCTCTAGAATAAATAATTACCAAAATCTCAAAAAGGTATATTTGTAAAGCAAGTACTGTAAATATTCCTCTAAAAATCATGAATAAAATCCTACAAATAGATATTTATCTGAAAACATCAGTGGCCAGGTTTCATAATTTTTCAGTAGGTAATTTGCTCTGAATGATTTATTGACCATAATTGATCTTTTGGAACTTGTGAAGGAAGTACTAAATATAATCAACTAAAAATTTGTAACAAAATTCAGAAATATTTATTTAGACCTAAAACATCTTCTGAATAAGTTTCATCAGATTCAAATGAACAGAATAATCAAATTAATTAAAACACCAATTTGAGCAAATTGATACATAACAAATAAAGTACTAGAAATATAATCCATAAAATTCTAATAAAATTACTAAGGGTTCTACCTAGTCTAAAACTTACTCTAACCAAGTTTCACAACTTTTAACTAAGGTTTAGTGACTGTGTTTTCATAATTGAGCTTCTACCCTAAAACTAGGGTTAGGGTTTTGAGGTGTCTACCTACCTCCAAATCCTCTAGGATTCCTACCAGAGAACTTAGGTTTCACTACCTTCAACTCTACTGAGTTACAAGGTCACACAAGGGCATTTGCCCATATGCCCTTCACAACACTAAAAAGCCCTTCCTTAGGGATTGAGTTTGAACCATAGGGTAAATCAACCCTAAATCACACCATTTTTCTTAAAGGGGGTGACATTGGCCATTCCAAGTCAATGTTCAAAACCCCAGCCTCTGTTAGAGTGAATTGTCCACTCAAACCCAAAATACACTTTTTACTCAAAAACCCTTCTTTAAGGTAGAACTAAGGCTTGACCATTTCCTAACTAAAACTCCTCCAAATGAGGTGAAATTAAAAACAAAGCTTCATCATGATGCCAGGGACCACTCACCAATATTTGGGAGGGTTTAAAGGCCTTTTAACCACCTAATTATTTTACCCTAGTTTTATTAAATTAAAACAAAAACTATAGGCCAAATGACTCCAAAAATTCTCATTGTTGGACAGGCCCTAGAGATAGTTAAGATCAATCTCCTGTCCGAATTTCAATCCATTTGGACATGGGATGGAGGGTGGTTTTTTTTTCTGAAGTTCAGGTTAGCCATAGGTATAGGTCCCACCAAAACAGGTGCTGTGGTCCAACCACTTACCCAAATGAGTTGAAACTAATTTTAAATTAATCTAGACTCGAAGGGATACTTCTTTCGTGACTGGCCATTTTGTATAAATCGGCTTCTATACGCCTCATTTGGCAGAATCAAAATGTGCATGTTTAAATGTAACTATTTCTTATATATTATACATATAATTTTTATAATATAAAAAGCTGGCACTGTTCATCTTCTCATTACCCGAACAGAACCAGGAAACTCTAAAACGAAACTCTAAAATGCATGTTTCCTGTAGCTTTTCCGTGAGCCACCGCTGGCCATCCGGCCAACTCCCTTGCCAGCCACCGCCACCACCACCTCCGTAGAGGTGGTGGCTAATGCCCGGCGGTGGTTTGGCCCCCAAAGGTGGTGGTTTCTGGTGAACCCGAAAATGTATTTTTCATGGTTTTTTTCCATGAAAATGTGAGATAGATCCGGCTCGGTTGAGCATGAACTTCATTTCTAGAAACCTAAGATCTACCCATAGAAGAAGAAGTAGAGGAGGACCTTATTTGCGGCTTGGAGGCGCGATGAACGTCGGGTTGTCATTTGCGCGGTGGTGGCATCGCCGGATCTCTTCAACACTAAGTCACAAGACTTCAATCCGTCAAGTAGGGGTAAAAACTTCTCCTCTAAGTCTAAGGAGCCTTTATAGAGAAGAAATGGGGTTGTGGGTTTGCATGTATTGTAATGGCCATAAAAGCTCCCTTAACGAATGGTTTTTCGGTTATGGTGGAGGAAACAGAAACTCTTGAATAAGAAGAGGTGTTTATCAGGTGGCGACAAACTATTGGGCCAAAAACTCCTCCTTTCATTATATTTTGAAGGAAGAAACGTCTAATTAACACTTCTTGTGTAATTTCCCAAACCAGAATTCATTTTAACGCGTGTTAGAATAATTTCGGGCCTTAACTGACGTTTCGGCCTCTGTTACGGGCGTGACATGTCGGTCACGGGCATGACAGGACCGTGTTGAAAATTCTGAGTTTATCGATCGTCTTCCTGAGGTCGACGATCGTCGAAGGGGGTCACGGGCGTGATGGGTCGGTCACGGGCATAACATGCCCGTATTGAAAATTCTGAGTTCGCCGATCGTCTTCCTGAGGTCGACGATCGTCGAAGGGGGTCACGCCCTAGGTCACGTGCGTGACGGGTCGGTCACGGGCAAGACAATCCCGTATTGAAAATTCTGAGTTCGCCGATCGTCTTTTTGAGGTCGACGATCGTCGAAGGGGGTCACGCCCTAGGTCACGGGCATGATGGGTCGGTCACGGGCGTGACCAACCCGTGACTCGAAATCTTGGTCGATGGACTTCAATTCTTGGGTTTCCTAGGGTTCTGTCATGACAAAACCACTCCCAGGGGTCTAGTTGGAAATGGGATGTTACATATCCCAATAAACAAAACAAAGATTTCGTCCCCGAAATCAAGGTTAAGCCCACGGGGTTATACTGAAATAAACTAAACTTGTAACATCCCATAAGGAGTGGGAGATTACATCATAACGCCATGTTTGCTAAGTGAGGTTTAAAGGGAAACCTAAATCTATGACTAATTCGCCCAATTGGCAAGGCCAAGACCCCAATAAATAAAATATTTGCCTCTACCCTTCCTAGGGCAGTCCTACTAGTTTAAAACAGGAAAGTAAATTGAACATCCTAAAAGGTTGTGAGATATACCTGACTTAACAGCTCTGGATACTTTTTGTCATATCAGGTCCTGCGGTTCCCAGGTATGCTCTTACTGGCCATGGTTCCTCCACAGGACCTTGACTAACGGAACCTTCTTGCGACGCAAAATCCGTACTCCTCTATCATCGATCCGAACCGGCTCTAAGTGAACAGACCGGTCTGAAGATACCGGCCCATCTGTGGTCGAAATCTTCTACTCCGGGCGTAGTAGAGCCCTCCTAAGTGAAGAAATGTGGAACACGTCGTGTAAGCCTGCCAATTCCAGTGGCAACTCCAGCCTGAAAGCTAGGGGGCCGGCCCGCTCCAGGATCCTGTAAGGGCCCATATACCTAGGGCTGAGCTTCTTATTCCGACCATGCACCCGTGAAACTCCGTGCATGGGCCGGATCTTCAAGAAAACCTGGTCTCCCACCTGAAACTCTACTTGATAGTGTCGGGCGTCGTAATACTTAGCCTACCGGCTTTGCGCTTATAGCATTCTGTCCCGTATCAGTCTCACCAGAGCCTCGGTGTCTTCGATAAAATCTGATCCCAACACCTTCGAATCCTCGTCCTGAATACATGAAAGCGGAGTCCTGCATCTCCTTCCGTACAAGGCTTCATGAGGAGCCATCCTTATGCTGGACTGATAGCTGTTGTTATAGGAGAACTCTACCAGTGGTAAAAGCTTCTCCCAAGGTTCGTTAAGGGAGCTTTTATAAACTTGCCCACACAAGCTTATAGACCAAGGGGTCGTTTTGCAAGTCCTATTGTATAAGCGTCCCATTCCACTTATACAATAGTGTCATGGGTTAAATGAAACGGTTATGATATGTCATGCTAGTGGGTATGAATATGAACATGCAAGTGCAACTCACCCACCCGACTCTGTGTACACAGACCTTTAGTTCCCCCTTTCGGAGTTGTTACCTCCCAGGATACCTCCGTAGTGGCAGACGGAAGCGTTGGGTTGGGCCTCGCCAGCCTATAAACCAGTAAAGCACTACCGGTCAGACCTATCGTACGCCTCAACGCTTGGTGAATGAAGCAGACTCCTGTGTACTTTTGCCGGCTGGCGCACCGGACTTCTGGTTGCAAAGTGCTAACCACACTTGCCGAGTCAGCGTATTGACATCGGTGCATCGACCCTCCAATACCGAAGACCCGCCACCTTTTTCTTTCCTTTTTATTCACATACAATATTTAACGTATCAAACAAATCCATCCAAAGCTCCCCGGACCATTCCGTCCATCTCTTAACTAATCGAGCCGAAGCTCCCCGTACCATTCCGTCCGTCTCTTAACTAATCGAGCTGAAGCTCCCAACAATCTTCCTGTGCTAATAGTGTTTGTGAAATGTGAGACCCTAAATACTAGGTTACTCTTTTCAGTTTGTTTATACAGTTTATGTTAACCCAGGACTGCCCCTGGCATATCGCGTGAAGGGCTCTTAAAGGGAACTAGGAACTATGATGGTAGCTGAAGCCCATTGTTCCCTTTCGCAAGGCACTTATTGTTATTGGTTGATTCCCCTTACCCATTTCCGTTTCATATTACGCTAGATCTATCCTAGGGTGATTTTGACTCTTCCTCTCCTCGGGGAAGACGATCTTTCGTCGAACCCGAGCACCTTTAAACTCTAGCCAAACCACTTCTCACTACTCTTCCTATCTTTCTATGGTGAAATCATCCACATCTATCCAACCCAGCAAAATGACTAACTCCAACAGCTATCCCAAATCATATCCTATTGCAAATTAAACAATTTGCTAAATGCAGACCAACCTAGGTTATATGTCAAACCGGATGGGAGATAACCTAAATAATCATCCAAATGCCCTAAATTATTTACTGGAGACTTATCATGACACAGATAGTTTAAATCCAAAAAATTGTAAATTTTCTAATTTATCTGGCATTTAATTAATTTCCTTAAAGCTTCCAAGGCCTACCAATTGAATATGAAGTGCACTTTTCAGGTATGTATAAAGCTTCATAAAATCATGATAAATTCTAAACAACAATTTTAATAGTAAATCCAAGATATAATAATTTTTCCAGTATTTTAAGGACTCTAATTTAATTTTGATAATAAATCCTATTTTCTTTCATTAATAAAGTAAGTGCAGTAGATAATCATCCAAAAATTCTTTATTAATCTTCTAGAGTAGATACTGTCCTAAAAACATAAGTGGCCAAATTTCATAATTCTTCAATGGGGATTGAGCTGTAGAATAAATAATTACCAAAATCTCAAAAAGCTATATTTGTAAAGCAAGTACTGTAAATATTCCTTTAAAAATCATGAATAAAATCCTACAAATAGATATTGATCTGAAAACATCAGTGGCCAGGTTTCATAATTTTTCAGTAGGTAATTTGCTCTGAATGATTTATTGACCATAATTGCTCTTTTGGAACTTGTGAAGGAAGTACTAAATATAATCAACTAAAAATTTGTAACAAAATCCAGAGATATTCATTTAGACCAAAAACATCTTCTGACCAAGTTTCATCAGATTCAAATGAACAGAATAATCAAATTAATTAAAACACCAATTTAAGCAAATCGATACCTAACAAATAAAGTACTAGAAATATAACCCATAAAATTCTAATAAAATTGCTAATGGTTCTACCTAGTCTAAAACTTTCTATAACCAAGTTTCACAACTTTTAACTAAGGTTTAGTGACTGTGTTTTCATAATTGAGCTTCTACCCTAAAACTAGGGTTAGGGTTTTGAGGTGTCTACCTACCTCAAAATCCTCTAAGATTCCTACCAGAGAAATTAAGTTTCACTACCTTCAACTCTACTGAGTTACAAGGTTACACAAGGGCATTTGCCCCTATGCCCTTCACAACACTAAAAAGCCCTTCCTTAGGGATTGAGTTTGAACCCTAGGGTAAATCAACCCTAAATCACACCATTTTCCTTAAAGGGGGTGACATTGTCCATTCCAAGTCAGTTTCCAAAACCCCAGCCTCTGTTGAGGTGAATTGTCCACTCAAACCCAAAATACACTTTTTACTCAAAAATCCTTCTTTAAGGTAGAACTAAGGCTTGACCATTTCCTAACTAAAACTCCTCCAAATGAGGTGAAATTGAAAACAAAGCTTCATCATGATGCAATGGACCACTCACCAACATTTGGGAGGGTTTGGAGGCCTTTTGAACACTTAATAAATTTACCCTAGTTTTATTAAATTAAAACAAAAACTATAGGCAAAATCACTCCAAAAATTCTCATTTTTGGACAGTCCCTAGAGACGGTAAAGATCAATCTCCTGTCCGAATTTCAGTCCATTTGGACAAGGGATGGAGGGTGGGGTTTTTTTTCTGAAGTTCAGGTTATCCCTAGGTATAGGTCCCACCAAAACGTGTGTTGTCGTCCAACCACTTACCCAAATGAGTTGAAACTAATTTTAAATTAAACTAGACTCGAAGGGCTACAACTTTTATGACTGGCCATTTTTCATAAATCGGCTTCTATGGGCCTCATTTGACAGAATCAAAATGTGCATGTTTAAATGTAACTATTCCTTATATATTATACATATAATTTTTATAATATAAAATGCTGGCACTGTTCATCTTCTCATTAGCCGAACAGAACCAGGAAACTCTAAAAAGAAACTCTAAAACACATGCTTCTTGTAGCTTTTCTGTGAGCCACCGCCGGCCATCCGGCCACCTCCCTGGCCACCCACCGCCACCACCACCTCTGTCGAGGTGGTGGCTAATGCCCGGCGGTGGTTTGGCCCCCGAAGGTGGTGGTTTTCGGCAAACTCGAAAATGTATTTTTCATGGTTTTTTTTGTTTTCCATGAAAACGTGAGATAGATCCGGCTCGGTTGAGCACAAACTTCATTTCTAGAAACCTAAGATCTACCCATAGAAGAAGAAGTAGATGAGGACCTTATTTGCGGCTTGGAGGAGCGATGAACGTCGGGTTGTCATTTACGCGGTGGTGGCATCGCTGGATCTCTTCAACACAAGGCACAAGGCTTCAATCCGTCAAGTAGGGGTAAAAACTTCGCCTCTAAGTCTAAGGAGCCTTTAATAGAGAAGAAATGGGGCTGTGGGTTTGCATGGATTGTAATGGCCATAAAAGCTCCCTTAACGAATGGCTTTTCGGTTATGGTGGAGGAAAAGGAAACACTGGAATAAGAAGAGGTGTTTGCTAGGTGGCGACAAACTATTGGGCTAACAACTCCTCCTTTAATTATATTTTGAAGGAAGAAACGTCTAATTAACACTCCTTGTGTAATTTCCCAAACCGGAATTCATTATAACGCGTGTTAGAATAATTTCGGGCCTGAACCGACGTTTCGGCCTCTATCACGGGCGTGACATGTCGGTCACGGGCGTGACAGGACCGTGTTGAAAATTCTGAGTTCGCCGATCGTCTTCTTGAGGTCAACGATCGTCGAAGGGGGGTCACGCCCTAGGTCACGGGTGTGACGGGTCGGTCACGGGCGTGACAGGCCCGTGTTGAAAATTCTGAGTTTGTCGATCGTCTTCCTGAGGTCGACGGTCGTCAAAGGGGGTCACGCCCTAGGTCATGGGCGTGACGGGTCGGTCACGGGCATGACTAACCCGTGACTCGAAATCTTGGTCGATGGACTTCAATTCTTGGGTTTCCTAGGGTTTTGTCATGACAAAACCACTCCTAGGGGTCTAGTTGGAAATGGGATATTACACGGCAAGCCCCAGAAAACTCCGGACTTCCGCTACCAAAGACAACACATGCCACTCTCGTATCGCAACAATCTTCGTCGGATCTACCGCAGTCCCTTCTCCACTAACTATGTGACCAAGGAATGCCACTGAGGATAACCAAAACTCGCACTTAGAGAACTTTGCGTAATGTTCGTTCCTCCTTAGAGTCTCCAAAACTAGAGGCAGAAGCTTGAAGTGATCTTCTTCGCACTGCGAGTACACCAATATGTCATCAATAAAGACGATCACAAAACGGTCTAGGTACTCCCTGAACGTTCTGTTCATCAGATCCATGAATACGGATGGCGCATTAGTCACCCTGAATGGCATGACCGTAAACTCGAAATGCCCATACCTTGTGTTGAACGCTATCTTTGGGATATCACTCTCCCTTATCCTCAACTGATAGTAACCAGACTTCAGATCCAATTTTGAATATACCGATGACCCGACTAATTGATCGAAAAGATCATCAATCTGTGGGATCAGGTATTTGTTCTTTTCCGTTAACTTGTTCAGTTCTCTGTAGTCGATACACAACCGCAAATTTTCATCCTTCTTCTTAACAAAGAGGACCGGTGTGCTCCACGGCAACGAACTTGGACGTAAATAACCTTGCTCCATCAACTCTTTTAGTAGAACCTTTAGCTCCGCCATCTCCTTAGGCGCCAACCTATAAGGAGAGCGTGACACAGGTTTGGCACCTGGCACTAGTTCGAAGGTGAAATCGATCTCTCGTTGCGGTGGGGCTCTGGGAAGATAGTCCGGGAACACGTCGAGGTACTCGCATACCACCAGGATACCATCCAAAGTGGACTTAGGCTTTACAGCCTCCACTAACGTAAAGAACAACTCTGCTCCAGCACAAACCCCCTTCACCACTTGAAGAGAAGACATCAACGTCTTGCTCGACCCCTTCAATCCCTCAAACGTTGTCTCCTACCCAACACCGAGCTTAACCTCTTTACGGATGCAATCTATAAAATCCTTCTTCTCCGAAAGCCAGTCCATACCGAAGATGACGTCGAACTCTACTAGCGGCAGCAACGACGCTAGCAAGTCGAACTCCTGACTTCCAATATGAACCCTTAAGGCACAAACTCTGTCCGCACGCATAGAACACCCATTCAGCAGTAACACGTCCAATTTGTCCTTCGCCATCGAAGAAGGGACTCCGATGCGCGATATGAAACTTTCGGACAAAAAGGAGTGTGAAGCTCCCGTATCGAATAGTGCTCTTGCCGGACTATCGCAAATCAAGACAAAGCCTATACAAATAGTAATAAGCAAACAAGCACTAGGTAACAGTATTTAAAGCTAACATGCTCTAAATTTAAACCGTACCTGTCACCATGTCTGCTTGTTTGATGGTCTCCTATTGGCCCAGATTAAAGACTCTTGGTTGAGTCGGAGCATAGTGGGATGCAGTTGACTCCACCGCCTTGCCCTTTTCTTCATAGGTTGCTCCCTGCTTCCTCTCGGAATTTGGACGTCCGCTCCGACAATCTCGGGCATAGTGCCCCATCTTTCCATAAGTATAACAAGCGCTCGGGGTTCGGTTGGTAGTTTCCCCCGAGGCACCTGAATACGGGGCTGGACCCAGCGTCTTAGCTTTCTTATTCCATTTGCGGAACAACGATTTTGAGGAGTTCGGCCTTTTTAACTCCGACCCCTTCTCATTAGAGTCCTTCTTAGCCTGAACATTCTTCATGTCTTTTTCCGAAGACCGGGCTGAGTTGACCAAGGTCAGGAAACCCTGCGCCATAGGCCCTGAAAGTAACAGTCTAAGGTCATCTCTCAGACCTTCGTAGAATCAGTTCATTTTGGGCTCCTACTCAGCGAAGGTAGTGCTTGCATACCGACCTAAGCGAGTAAACTCATGGAGATACTCATCCACGGCACGAACCAACTTCTGGAACTCATTTTCCAAAGCAATCCTCTGAGCTGAGGGGAGGTAGCGAGCTAAGAACAGTCTCGAAAAATCGTCCATCGAGATGTTCGTCAACTGCCAACCGCTCAGATGGTGTAGATCCAAGCCCTTTCACCATAATCTTGCGTCACCATCCAGCAAGAACGTGGCAATTGTGGTCTTCTGCCACTCTTCAGTCTCAGTAGATACCAGCACTCTCTTAATTTTGGAGAGCCAATCCTCTGCTTGAGTTGGGGTTCCCGTCCCCGAGAACACTGGGGGATTGAAGCCCATCACGTGCTTAAGCTGCTTCTACGTTGCTCTCCCAGGCAACACTGGCTCCACAACCACCTGTTCCACTCTCCTTGGCTCTACCGCTTGGAGCGGTACTTGCTCCACAGCAGGGGCAGGTTGCTGCACCTGCCTCATAGGCTGCACGTTGATCATCGCAAGCACTGCCTCCACTACAAATCGAATGGTCTCAGTTGAAGGAGGTGTTGCCGATGCATCATTAGGTGCGTTGCTTGCCTCAGAAACTGGTTGTTCTGATGGCCCAGCACCACTCCTAGTCACCTATAATCGTACAAAACACCGATAAGCGACCAAATAACATTACAAAATGCAATTATAGGAACACGCAGGTTCCTCACACATGTGTATTTTCATTCCTAAGTGGACATTCATGGGTTCTTTTCATGTTATAATGATGACGCACACACATGTGCTCACCACCCCTTAAAGTGAATTCGTCCACGAATTCATTTAAGCCTGATCGAAACGGTAGTCTGATACCAAATTGTAACACCCCTATTTGTCACATAACATATAGCAGTAGGTCCGGCTGGGGCCCAACTCCATATAACATGGACAGACCGGTGAATTACTAGATGAAACCATTCAACCAATACACATGTCCTACACATGGAATCTAGCGGAAGTAATTTATTAAGTTGCAACAATAAGAACCCGAGCAACAAGCATGAATTTCCACTAACAGAAAACCTAGTAGGAATGAACTACAAAATACACAAAAGTACTGGTCTTATGGCCTTACAACAGTTCACTTAAATAAATTGTTTCTTACAAACTTCGGCTCGCATGCTGGCCACACATGATATAAAATAAGTAAACAAACAAGGCCTTTGAGGGCCGGCTTAGCAACTTTGGCTTTGGCCCGCTATTTTTCGCTCGGCTCCGCAGCACCTGCAAGTACAAATCACCGCAATGGTGGCAAACAAGAAAAACGGTCAGCTAAATCTGACCAAATTATAACGATTCCGCCCAAAACTCGGGGCGACAAAGCTTCTTCCCTGCACTTGTATTAGTATAATCAAACTGGTTTGCGAAAGTACAATTTACGCACACTTCACCACAAGTGTAGGCACGCACGGCCGCACACCTCGTACTCTCAGGGCACTTACACTGTGGAATCGGTCCACCACCGTCCCCGGGACGTAAATCTCGTGAGTAATAAAGTCTTCATGGACGAAGTCGAAGACCCTCCCTCTATGCCATCGGCAGGCCACTAAGCCAAACCACATAGAGAAGGCACGGTTTCACTCATCTCGCTGCTCACACTGCCACAATAATTAACGTCATCGGTGCGAGTTAAGTTTCCCTACGACTCGTAAATCGATCAACCCAAGTACATAACCTAGTTATATACAAAGATGGCTCCCGGGCCACAAAAGATGGCAGAATCATGCTTCTGCCCAGATTTTCGGTTGCGCCTTGGGGTTAATCCCTAAGGGTCCCTACTGTAATCTACCACGTAGAAACCCAAAAAAATATCCAAAGGCACGGAGTCTTCTCCGGCTAACAATACAAAGCAAAACATCACCGATCAAAACCAACATGTCCGGGTAGGCTTCACACACCATGCCTATGCCCGTACTTCGATTCTGGACTCTAAACAAGGGGGACTTTACATATCTACCCCAAGGAATACCGCAACCCACCACACACTCGCGGGAGAGGGTTTTTCCCATGCAAAAGAAGAAGAGCTTCACATGCTCAAGATGAGAATCGTCACCCTAGCATTTTTCCTTGACGCCATGGAAATCTACGCGGATGAAAAGCACAACAATCTCCTTACCTCCGTAGATCCGAAGTAGGCTTGCGATTTGGTGCTCCAAAACTCTATCGGTGACCGAATCTAGCCTTCCTTCTTCCTCCTTGCTCACTCCTCTCTCTAGATCTTAGAAAGAGAGTAACCCAAGGGAAATGTGGTTTTCTAAGCCCTAAACCTGGGTATATCCCTGGGGAAACAACCCCCAGCCGTCGGATCTCAAAATAAGGAAAAAGGCGGCTGCGATCTGGACTTGAAATCCAAGATCTGGGCCGAACACGGCTTGCGACACGCCCGTATCCAAGGCCATGTCACTCATTCTCTGTCTAAACTGTCGCGCCCCAAAAAGATCACGGGCACTCTACACGCCCATGTCAGGCTTGACATGCCCGTGTCAGGCTTGACACTCCCGTGTCATCCAGTACACGCCCGTGTAGCTCGGCATGTTCCTCCATCGACACAGGTCCAAAACAACCAGAGCACAACACGGCCATGTGACACGCCTGTGTCATATGCCGTGTGCTAGACACGCCCTAGGACATGCTCATGTCCCAGGCCATGTTGCTGCCTTAGCACAACTCGCCAACCGACCCGAGCAGGATACGGGTATTCGACACGCCCGTGTCGAATTCCACGCGCCTATATCGGACCCGAACATGCCTGGGCTCAGGCCACCCTCACTCAACGATCGTTGAGTGGAAAGATTTGAGTGGCTGATATGCCCTGGGACACGCCCGTGTCCCAGGCCGTGTTCACCCCCCCGACAACCTTTGACTCAAAAATCGTCGACCACGCGATTAATATCAAACCCGAGCACGACACGCCCTAAGACACGCCCATGTCCCAGGCCGTGTCACCTCTACCAAATCCCAGATTTGGCTCAAAATGCCACCCGTCCCCTATTTAAGTTTCAATGCGTTACAACATCCTTCATGCTCTATGATCTCGGCAATTCGAGCACGAAATCTATAGATATGTCATCGAACTTCCATACCGGAATTGGCAACATCTTCAGGAAACCACCAAGTTTCTGACATTCAGCTTTTACCAAGGCACAAGTATGGCATTTTGCCACGTAAAGAGCTATATCATTCTTCAAACATAGCCACTAGAACATCTTTCTCATGTCCTTATACATTTTTGTGCTCCCTGGGTGGGTTGAGTATTTCGTGAAGTGTGCCTCATACATCAACTCCTCCCATATTTTACCCATATTTGAGATGCACAAACAACCATCCTTTCTCAAAAGACCATCATCCAAGGAGAATTAGAAATTTTACCCATCCGCTACATAGCGCTTCATACTCTCATCGAGTTTCATTGCTCGTCGAACTTTGTTTGCGAGGTCATATTGCACCTCAGTCCAGTTCAAATACGTATTTGTAGTGGCATTCATGTCAACACAAGAAATATCTAAGGTCTCCAACTCCTAGATCAGATGCTCATCGTGCATCTATAGCCAACTTGCCCGTATAAGAGTCCTACGACTCAAGGCATATATGACCACATTTCCCTTCCCAGGAGTGTAATGTATCTGGAAGGTGTAGTCCCCAAGGAACTCCATCCACCTCCGTTGTCATATATTTAGATCCTTCTGATCTATTAAATACATAAGTCTCTTATGCTCCGTGAATATATCAACTTTCATGCAATACAATTAGTGATGCTACAACTTAAGAGCAAAAATCACAGCCGCCAACTTCAAGTCGTGGTTTTGCTCGTGCACTTTCAACTTGCGTGAGCCATAAGCTATAACCTTTCCAAACTGTTGAAGAATGCAGCCTAAGCCGCTCCCTGAAGTATCACTATATATCTCATAGTTATTTGTACCACATGGAGAACTCAAGATAGGCGTTGTGGTCAAATGACTCTTTAACTCCTCAAAAGCCCATATTCACTCGGGCGTATAAACAAACTTCTTATCTTTCCTCGTCAGTATAGTGAGAGGTAAGGCTATCCGCGAAAAGTTCTCCACGAAGCACCTATAGTAGCCATCAAGTCCAAGGAAACTCCTGACTTCCGCTATTGTAGCCAATACATGCCATTCTCGTATCACAATGATCTTCGTCAGATCCACAACAATACCCTCTCCACTAATCACATGGCCAATAAAATCCACTGACGACAGCCAAAACTCACACTTTGAGAACTTGGCATAGAGTTTATTTCTTTAGGTTGTGCAAAACCATCCTTAAGTGATTTGCATGATCTTATTCTGATTGTGAGTACACCAATATGGCATCAATAAAGACGATCACAAATCGATCAAAGTACTCCTGAAAAGTCTGATGCATCAAGTCCATGAATACTGATAGCGCATTTGTTAGCCCAAACGACCTTACAATGAACTCATAATGACCATAGCGTGTACCGAACGTTTTCTTGGGAATGTCACATTCCCTAATCCGCAAATGGTAATAGCCAGACTTTAAATCGAGCTTTGGATAGACGGTCGATTCCACCAGCTGATCAAACAAGTCATCAATCTGTAGAATCGAATACTTGTTTTTCTCAGTCAGCTTGTTCAATTCTCAATAATCAATGTCTAGACGCAAGGTTCCGTCCTTATTCTTTACAAAGAGGACCGGTGCACTCCAAGGTGACATACTTGGACGTATATAGCCTTGCTCTAGCAGTTCTTTCAATTGAACTTTCAATTCCGCCATCTCCTTTGGTGTTACTCGGTACGGTGAGTGGGCCACAGGTTTTGCACCTGTAACAAACTCAATATCGAATTCAATCTCTCGTTGGGGCGGTAACCTAGGGAGATCTTTAGGAAACACATCCACATAATCTAATGCAATAGGAACATCACTCAAATTGGACTTCGACTCAATAGCCTCTAACAACGTGAAGAACAACACCGCACCGTTCAAAACATCTTTAAATACTAGAGAGAAGACATCAATATCTTGCTCGATTCTAGCATACCAGCGAACTTAGTCTCTCATTCGGTGTTCTATCCCAGTATGACTTCCTTTGAGTTGCAATCTATACAGGCACGCTGCTCCGAGAGCCAGTCCATTCCAAATATTACATCAAACTCCGATATCGGTAGCACAGATGCTTCCAATCTTAAATCCTGACTTCCTATCCGCACCTCAACACTACAAGACTTATCCGCACACATCATACATCTGTTAGGTAACAACACCTACAATCTATCTGTCGACATAAGAGTAGGCACTATGATTCAAAATATGAAGTCCTTAGATAGAAACGAATAATAAGCGCATGTATCAAACAGTGCTCTCACTAGATAGTACTGAATAAGAACGAAGCCTACATATATCAAGTTATACACAAGCAATTCACAAGGTATAAAGTATAACTCATACCTATGATGAAATCAAGCTGTTTGATGGCCTCATGTTGGCCAAGATTATAAACCCTTGGCTGGGCTAGAGCATATTGGGATGCAGTGGACTCCACTGCCTTTCCCTTCTAAGAATAAGATTCTCCTGCCTTCTTCTCCATTCTTGGAATACCAATGGTATAATTACGGGCTATATGGCCCAACTTGCCACATGCGTAACAAATAAGTGGATCTCTTACTATTATCATTTAAGGCTTGCTTGAAGAATCTGGTCCTGAAGACCTAAACTTTGTTCTCAACTTCTTTCGGTGCTCAGATTTTGCAGGACGTGACACTTTGAACTCTGGATTTATCACAGCCAAGTCCCTCTTGCCCTGCACCCTCTTCATGTCCTTCTCCAATGAACGAGTCATATTAACTAATACTTGAAAACCTTAGTTCATCAGATCGGAGAGCAGTAACCTCAGTTTATCCTGCAATCCCTCAAAGAACCAATTGGTCTTATGCTCCTCTTCATCAAAAGTAGACCCTATATAATGTCCCAACCTGGTGAACTCATGCAAGTAGTTATCTACATTACTCTCTCCCTGAGTATAGCGCTGGAACTCATTCTCCATGGCAATCCGCTGTGATGAAGGCAGATGCTTTGATAAGAATAATCTCGAAAACTCCTCCATCGAGATCTAAGATAGTTGTCTTCTCGTAAAGTGGTGTAGCTCCAACTCATCCCACCAAATCCGAGCCTCTCCCTCCAATAGGAAAGTGGCCAAGGTTACCCTCTGCTCCTCCTCTGTTTCAATCGTCGTCAATACTCTCTTGACATGTGAAAGCCTGTCCTCTGCCTACGTTGGGTATCCTTCAACCATGAACGTAGGAGGAATAAAACTCATAAAATGCTTTAGCTGCCTTTCAGTAGCTCATTTTTCAACCAAAGCCTTAACAGGCCCTTGCCTAACAACTATAGGCTTAGGTACACTAACCTAGTCCAAGACCATAGCAGGACGCACCTGCCTAGTCGGCTGTGAATTTATCATAGCAAACACTACCTCAGCAACTAAGCGTATTGTTTCTACAAAAGGGGGAGGTGAGGGCATAACATCTGGTGTTTCACTCTCCACAGAACATTGTGGTTCAAAATACCCTGCACCACTTTGAGTTACCTAAATTTGTAAAATACACAATTTTGCAACCACATACAAGGCACGCCATGACTAATAGGAACATGCAAGTTCCTCAAATATGTGTATTTTCATTCCTAAGAAGACATTCTTGAGTTCATTTTTTTATAACGGTAAGCATATACACATGCTCGCCACCCATAAAAAAATTCAACCACGAATTCACAGAAGGAAGACCGAGACAATTAGCTGATACTAAAATATAACATCTCTGTCCTTCGCATAAGATATAATAGAAGATCCGGTCGGGGCCCCATGCCATATTACACAAATAGTCAGCGGGGTTACAGGTTAATATCAAAAAGACCAAACGAATCCTAACTCAGAGAATTTTAGCGGAAGCTTCATGGGTTAAAAGAAATTCATTTGATTGTCCACTATATAAAACCATATAGGAATGTTTACAAAATGCACTAAAAAGTGCACCTTAAGGCCTTACAATTATTTTTCAAAAAGGTGGTTTACAAACATTGGCTCGCAGGCCGACCACACATGAAAAAAATAAACCATCTTCGCCTGGCCTTTGAGGGTCGACATAACATCAAAGGGTTGCAACCCACTATTTCCCGATCGGCTCTCCAGCACCTGCACAGGGACATTCCACCAGCAAGGTGGTAAACAAGGCAACAGACAACTTTAGCTGACCAATTTATAACGACCCAACCCCATTCTCAGGGCAGTAATATTCCTTCTCTGCAGACATAACATTCATATATATAGATATATCACACAAAGGTACAACTCAAGCACCATTAATATATCATAAACATTTGCATCACTACCAAACAATCCATGCACTCAGGGGTCATTCTCGGTGTACTATAAATACCCAGCCCCACCACCGTTCAGAGGTTCAAGACTTGACAGTCAATAATGAGCATTTCTAGTCCTTACGACTCATGTCCTAAGACTCTCATTATGCTAACGACGACAGGCAATTAATTTAGGCAATCAAGCATGGAGTGACATAATACCCATTATGCCAACGATGACAGCTAATTATTTTACGCAATCAAGCCCGGAGTGATATAATGCAGGTTTCAGTTCAACACTTTTCTCGTTGCTTATATCCCCATGTAATTGACAACAGCCGAAGCAATCAAGCCCTATGACAAGACATAGGTTAGCTTCCCCTTGCCTGTATTTTCAAAATGGCTCTCAAGGCACCAATGTTGGACACAAAGGCTCACATCTCACCTACTAGACACACGATCTCCGCGGGACTGGCTTCGCAAGCACAATTATTTGGGAATTCTCGCCACCGATATCCACTATCGCCTGGCGTTAGCAAAAGAACTTTCCCTTCTGTCTTTAGACTCGGCCATAACTAGAAACTCTTTCCAGAAAAACCTGCAGCTTCCTGCAGTAACAGAAAACTGAACTTTCACACAAATTAGCTCACAAAGAGCTCTCACTAGTGATATCCACTATCGCCTGACAATATCCAACGATTATCCAAAACCATGGTATTTTCTGGGTATTTTCCTAGAGCGCATCCCTAATACATTCTGCTACTAAATTCACAGACACAACCCCTCGGACTCCTTAACTACACGTTTATACTTGGAGTCTTCTCCGGCACGCAAATTAAAAAATCACCAATCTATACAAACCTGTCCAGATGGTGAAAGGAGGGGATATATCTAACTTACTCTAGAGGGGGGTGAATAGAGTGTTTTTAAAATCTTTTAATATTTTTGATTAACAAGTAGTAAAAATAAGTGATAATAAATATTATGTAAAAAGAACTAAGCTAAAATAACACAGCACAGTACACAAAGAAAAAGGGGCAACCAGACAACACAAGAAGTTTTATAGTGGTTCCGCAACGGGATACATCGACTCTTCTACCACCCTTGTAGGAATCCACTAACAGTATTGATCAGGTGACTGCCACCACAATATCTATTTGTAGGGAGATATTGCAACCCTTTAGGCTTTTGATCAGGTGCCCAAAAACCAACCCAAGTCTTTTGATCAGGTGACTTGACAACCAAGTGGTTAACTTTTGAAGGGAGTTAAAACCCTTTTACAGGAGGGGAGAGGAGGTGATGGTGTCTTCTCTTTCTCTAATCAACAAAGAAGACTAGTGGATCTTGATGTTGACAAAGCTGCCCCTGAGAAGTTAAATAGTTCAGGAAGACTAGAAGCTTTGCTTCAGGGTGTATGTCTTCAGCCTTGTCTTGTCAATGTCCAGGAATCCAGTAGACAGATGTTGAATAGATGTATCTGAAGATTCCAGGATATGAAGATGAAGAAGACTCTTGATTTGTGATGAATGTTCTTCTTCAGTCTTTTTGGTATGAACAAGGGAAAGAACAGATTGTATTTCTTCATAGAGAAGAAGCAGATCTTCTTATGTATATTTTGTGTGTATCTGTAAAAATTCTCTTCTTTGTAAACCTCTGCAATGTTTTTGTCTTGTGTGTACTTTTCTGAAAAAGAGAATTTCTTTTATATTCTGTAGTAAAAAACATTCTCCTTTGAATTTGAAAAGCTGGTATTAATTGCTAAAAGATCTGGAGAATACAAACGGCTGGAATATGACTTAAATGAGTTTCCCCAACTGTCCCTAATAAAATAAGCAAGTAATTATCCTGATGAAGACCATAATTAATGCTGCCAAGAACGGCTATATTCAGGGGAATATGATCATTAATTACTCAGGAATATTACTACTAAATAATATAAAAAGTAAGGGACAGAAATCAGAAAAACTTCTAATTCTAGAGCGGGACAGAAATCATCGACCTCTGAACGGAATTCGTCGACCTGAGTTCCAAGATCGTCGACCTGAGAATTACTGTTTGTCGACCTGAGCTCTGCAAACTGCATTCAGAGAATGAATTTCTAATTCTGAGCTCTGAGTTCGTCGAGCTGAGAATCTATCTAAAGGAATTGATCGTCGACCTGAGCTCGAATATCGTCGAGCTCAGCTCAGAGAAATAACACTGAGTTCGTCGATCTGAGATCGATGATCATCGAGCAAAGTTCGAAGAACTTCGAACTGATATTCTGAACTATGAATTCTTCTAAGTCTGAGTCTTCTGAGGTCCTCTGCTGGCTGGTCCAAGAAGGTTGAACCTAATGACTTAGCCTAAACTCTAGGACTTAAGAACTTGACCCTGGCTATACAATATGGGTAAATCAATGCCACCATAATAGTGAACCTTAGCCCAAATCCTTAGAAAAGGTGGGGTTCCAAATATCTCCCCCTATTTGGGTGAGGTTACTATATACAATTCATAAAAAAAAGGAAATATACATAGAAAACAAAACATCAAATATCTGACCGAATAAACATAAACTTCAGCAGATATAATTGTATATACAGAGAATGAAAAAATTATTCTAAGATCTGTCTGAAGGAGGAGTAGATGAGGATTTGGTAAACACAATTTTGCTGAGAGGATTTTCTGTTTCATTCTTGGACAATTTTTGGTCTTGAGTTCCAAGAAGTGTTATAGTTAAGGCTCTGGGAACAACAGCTTCTGGACGGACCTGCATGTAAGCATTTGGATCAAAAAGATGTTTATCTACCTCAAGTTTTTCAAGCTCCTTTTTTCTATAAGTAGACATGGTAGTGAATTGAGAGGGGTCAGCTCCTTCTTTCCTTGCTTTATTCATCTGAGATAAACCTATAGTCTCATGAAATCTTGTCATTCTGTAGTTAGGATCTAGCTCAAGTTCATATACTGGAGATGGAGGTCTCCCTGGGTCATCTTGTGAAACATCCTGAGCAGATCTTTGAGCTTTCCTGAATATTTAGACTGTTGTTGAAAATTGGTGGAAGAATAATCCTTTGTAGATTTTTAAGCAATGTAAGAGTTTGGGGGTCTACATTCATTATGCTTTACAACGTGACTTCTTTGGTGTTGTCTTCCTCTCATAGTAGAGTGACCACCTCTGGAATAAGTTCTAGAGTATCTTCCTTGACTGCGAGGGGCATATGGCTTTCATTGCTGAGAAGAGGTTGACTTAGATGCAATATTTCCTGAAGCACCTGCAGGAGGAGGAGGAGGAGGAGGAGGAGGTGAGTCCTTCTTGAACCTCTTAGTAGGAGCAGATCCAAACTTCTTCTTATTCTTTTGTTCTTTCAACTAGTTCTTAGAAAGTTTCATCCAGTGGGGTGTAGTTGGAGAAGGGAATATTATACAAGATATAATTTTGGATATCATTCTTTGGATTATAAGGTTGCTTTATTGATTCTTGAGCAAATGCCTTCTTTTTCTTAAACTTTCTCTTCTTAGACCGAGTATCCTCTAAATCATATGAATCATCAGATTCATCTTCACTTGATTCACTTGCAGGATTGTCATACAAATCATCTATCTCTTTTCGAGTTTCCTTTGAGATTTGTCTTTCATACTGAGGAAGTACTTGAGGTTTAGCAACTGTATGTGGAGTAATATTCTCAGTAATCATCTAATCTTCTATATCTTTGTCAGCAAGCAAGAATTCATTCAGCTCAGAATCATTCTGAATTTATGCAAATTCTTGGGCTACATCTTGAGCAATTAAATCATCTAGATTGGGGATTGGACTATCATCCATCACATAGGTTGTGCCTGAGGTTCCACAACCATATTAACATCAAAACTTGCCTTTAGTTGATTAACAACTTCAGGACCTATGGGAGGAGTGTAGCACACTATAGCCAAAAATGGCTTTACTGTTGGAAGAAAAGAATTCAGATAAATTGTATTGAAAGAATATAATAATCTAAGGACGTCTACTTTAGGATTGATATAATAATCACCAGCAGTCATAATATCTGTGGGAGCAACTTTCTCATCTTCACTTAATATATAAGAATCAATTATTTCAGCTTCTATAGCCATCTGTACATCTGTTGTTGTGAACTCAACTATCTGCAAAACTGTTTCTATTGCTGCTGCAACTATTTCTGCTGCTGCTAGAGCTACTTCTTCATCGATTATCTCCCCCTGCCTGGTTTCAGTAAGTACTGGAACCAGGCCCCTGTTGAAGAAGGAGGGATAGAGGAGGCAGAAAGTAGGGTATCAAGAGATGAAATGGAGGTAGCAAGAGGTGAAATAGCCTCTGCTATGAGTTGTTTTATGTCTGGAGTGATGTGCTCCAAGATGGAGATAATGGAGGGAGAATCTATATCCATTAACTCGGGAGGGGTTAGTGTGGATACAAATGGGTGGATGATGGGAATAGAATCAGTGAGAGGAATAGAATCAGTCATGGTTTCATGCTGAGTTTGAAAGGATGAAGGTGAATAAGATGGTGAGGGAGTATGATATGTTTATGGATATGGATGAGGTGAGAGCAAGTCAAACTTGATGGATGATATAATGTTGTCTAGATGGGTTGGACGTGAAGATGGAGGAGAAGTTGGATGATATCCTGGAGAAGCATGAAGAGATGGTTGATGTACTGGTGAAGAGAGATGGACTGGGGAAGCAGGAGGTGTTGGTGTATGGTCTTGAGATGTGGATGTATGCTGGAGGGTTGTTGAAGGTGTGTGAAGTTGAGAAGGTGTTGGTTTTTGAGCTTGAGGTTGAGGTAAAGTGGAAACATCTTTAGCAGGGTGGGGAGTGGCTGGAGCAGCCCTGGTTTTCTCAGAAGGTCTTGAGGAAGAGGAGGAAGCCTTGGATGGCTTGGAAATTGTCCTCTCCCATCTGCTAAAGAGGGCAGATGTCACCTCTAAGAAGCATTAATGAATATTGTCGGGGAGACCAGTAAGTCATTAGCCCTGGCCTGCAAAACAATTCGCAGTACTCTTGCAAAACAAACTTCCTTCTTAGAATTTTTCTTCCTAATCAAGTAAAACATAACCTGTCCCCAGTTAATCTTTTTCTTATCAACCAAGGCACTCATCACCAAAAACTGGTGCCTTCTGATGTAGTCATGAGCAGTGTGTTTGCCCAGTATCACCTTGTCTACTACATCAGCCAAGAACTTGTATTCAGCAGACAAGTTCGTCTTCAGTAGCTTATTAGGGTTTCCCTCGGAGTAACCCATTCTTATCAGCATCTCATCAAAATCAGAACTATCCATTTCAAGATCATCTACCCCATTCTCAAATCCAAATATATCAGAAAGAACAGCATGAGAGTGAGAAACCTGTGTTCTAGAAATTGATCTTATCATCTCTATATCAGAATAAGTTGATGTATATACCCATTCCTTGATCGCGGCGAGTGGCAACTTTATCCTTGTAGTCATAAACTACTTCAATTTCTGATCTTCAAACAACTGAAGAATATCCGTGAAGATTTTGTTTGAGTGACCAAAGGAATCGAAATCGATGTCAAAACCAGTATCATACTTGATGCCGGAGAGAGTGCTTGCTGGAATCGCCATTGCTTTCTTAAATCGTCTGCAAAAGAGAAACAGAGAGATCAAGTGCAAGGGGAACAAAAGTGCGGGATGGAGCTCGAAGAAAACCTAGATATAAGGTTTTTCAGAATATGAAATGACAAACTCCGTACTGCGAAAAAGAAAAATTCATCGATCTGAGGTCGAAGAAATATTTTATTGACAAAAGAGTTCGTCGATCTCAGTCTGAAGAAGGGAAAACTTTTCGTCATTTTCAGGTCGACAAAAATTTTCTTAAGAAAGATCGTCGATCTCCGGTCGATGAAAATGGCTTATACAAAGAGTTTGTCGATCTCAGGTTGAAGAGGAGGGAAACAGTTCATCAATCTCAGTTCGACGAAATATTTTCAGAAGCAAGATCATCGATCACAGGTTGACGAAAGATAATTCTAAGAGAAATATCATCAAGCTTAGGTCGACGAAGGTTTCTCAGGCTATGCTCACCGATCGTCGATCTCCATTCGACGAATGGTTTCCTAACAAGAGATCGTCAATCGCAGGTTGATGAACTCTTAACGGAGAGGTCATAGATCGTCGATCTCCGTTCGACGAAAAATTCCCAGATCGTTGAACTCAGAACAAAAAGTAAATTAAACCTTCTCCATCTATCATGCCTAGCTGATTCACAAAGAACAGATGGTTCCTCTCATCCAGGGGTTTGGTGAAGATGTCTGCTCTTTGCAAATCAGTGTAGATGTAAAAAAGGTTAATTTTGTTTTTGTCCACACAATCTCTAATTAAATGATGCCTTATTTCTATATGCTTTGTTCTACTATGATGCACTGGATTCTTTGCAATAGAAATTGCACTTATATTATCATAAAGTAAGGTTGAATTATTTAAGTTGATACCATAATCCAGAAGTTGGTATTGAATCCACAGTATCTGTGAACAGCAACTCCCAGCTGCTATATATTCAGCTTCAGTAGTTAAGGTAGACAGATGTTTGCTTTTTGCAAAACTAGGAGACAAGTCTAGCACCAAGGAACTGACATGATCCTGATGTGCTCTTCCTGTCCACTCTACATCCAGCAAAGTCAGCATCTGAATATCCAATCAACACCAATTCTGACTCAGTTGGATAATAGAGTCCTAGATTTGGGTAACCCTTTATATATCTTAAAATTCTTTTAAGGAAAATAAGATGAGATTCTGTAGGGTTCACGTGGAACTAGCACAAAGTCATGTAGCAAATATTATGTCTGGCCTACTTGTTGTGAGATACAATAGGGACCCAATAATGCCCCTATATAATTTCTGATCAACAGGCTTCCCATGTTCATCAAAGTCAACCACAACATTGGTATCCATGTTTGTTTTCTTTACTGAGGCATCTAACATCCCAAACCTTTTGATTAGCTCCTTAGCATACTTGGATTAGGATATGAAGATGCCATCAGGAAATTGCTTCACTTGGAGGCCAAGAAAGTAAGAGATTTCACCCATACTACTCATTTGAAACTTTGAATGCATTAAGTCAGAAAACCTTTTGCATAGTTTGGAATCAATAGAGCCAAAGATAATATCATCTACATAAATTTGTACTAATAATATTTTATCTTTATGATGCTTAATAAATAAGGTCATATCTACAATGCCTCTAGAAAATTGATGTTCTAGAAGAAAGCTGGCTAAGGTTTCATACCAAACTCTTGGAGCTTGTTTAGACCATAGAGAGTCTTATGCAATTTAAAAACATAAGAGGGATTATTTGGAGAGATAAAACCTGGTGGTTGCTCCACATATACTTCTTCTTTGAGTTCTCCATTCAAAAATGCACTCTTGACATCCATTTGGTAGACCTTGAACTTTTTATAGGCAGTATATGCAAGGAAGATTCTTATAGCCTCAAGCTTTGCAATAGGGGCAAATGTCTGATCATAGTCAATGCCTTCCTCTTGCATATAACCTTGAGCTACTAGCCTTGCTTTGTTCCTTATGATAATGCCCTGGGCATCAAGTTTATTTTTGAATACCCACTTAGTTCCAATGACTGGATAGTCTTTGGGCCTTGGAACTAAGTCTCAAACTCTACATCTCTCAAATTGGTTGAGCTCCTCTTGCATTGCCATAATCCAGAGTGGATCTTGCTCGACATCTTTTACAGATTGGGGCTCAATTTGAGATATGAAGCAGGCATGCATCAAGTCTTGGTTGAGTTGATGCCTTGTCTGCACACCTACTGATATGTCTCCTATTACTTGAGATACAGGATTATCTCTAAGTATGACATGATCAGTTGGTGGAGTTGGTTCAGCAATAGCCTGGGGAGTTAATTCCACTTGTGGAATTATGTGGGCTATTGTTGGTTTAACAACTATTTCAATGAAATCATCTTCACTGTAGAGCTTTGTGGAGAGGTATGGGCATTAGCCTCATTGGTGAGATTTAGCTCATTCAACTGCTCACACAAATATGGTACCTGCAAAGATTTACTGGAAGAAGAGTTCTTCTTCTTGTAAAACATGTTAGTCTCATCAAAGAAAATGTGAACAGACTCTTCTATTTTTATTGTAGATTGATTATAAACCCTATATGCCTTGCTGACTTGGGAATATCCTAGAAAATTTCCCATTACAGCCTTGGCTTCAAACTTTCTAATATATTTCATGTCATTATTGTGAATGTAACAAATATAACCAAAAATCTTAAAGAAATCTACTTTAGGTTTCTTCCATTTAAGTAATTCATAGAGAGTCTTGCCCTTAAGATTATGTATCAAACTCCTATTCCGAACATAGTTTGTTGTGCTTACAGCCTCTGCCCAAAAGGATAGTGGCAAGTTAGCATCTGCAAGCAATGTGCCTACAGCTTCAATTAGTGTTATATTTTTCCTTTCAGCTATCCCATTTTATTGAGGAGTTTTAGGAGAAGAGAAACAATATCTGATACCTTCCTCCTCATAAGAACCTTTGCATGGGAAGAGACTCAAACTCAGTATCATGATCACTTCTGATCAATGCAACTGGAGTAGAATACTCATTCCTTATTCTCTTAAGAAAATCTGTAAGAACCTTGAAGTTATCTAACTTGTTCCTCAAGAAGAACACCCAAGTGAACCTTGAGAAGTCATCTACAATCACTAAGGTATAAGATTTCCCTCCTAGGCTTTGTACAACAATGGGTCTAAAAAGATCCATGTGGAGCAAATACAAAATCCTAGGTAAATCACTTTTATTAATGGATTTGAAACTATTTTAGTTTGCTTGCCTAATTGATAAGCCCTGCAGAGGCCTTCCTTCTTGTAGGGACTAGAAGGCAATCCTCTAACAAGGTTATCCCTAGATAGCTTAGCAATGTATTTTAAGTTAACATGACCTAATATCTTATGTCAAAGTTCATTATTATTATTAATTTAGTTGAACAGACATATTTAAGACCTAACAGACTTAAAATTTACTATATAAATGTTTCCTACTCTAGATCCAGTAAAACAATCTTGTTATCAACAGAAGAAATAATGCAAGAGGATTTATCAAAAGATACCTGAAACCCTTCATCATAAAGTTGACTAATGGAAATCAGGTTGTGCTTTAATCCACTTACATAAGCTACTTTATTGAATGTGACAACTCCAATCTTTACATCTCCATAGCCTTTAGTCTGGCCATAGTTGGAGTCACAAAAAATAACTTTAGGACCTATCTTGGACTTGTAGTTGGATAGATTGTCCTTGCTTCCAGTCATATATTTTGAACAATCACTATCCAGATACCATCGTTCCTCTATGGTTGGATAGTCTTTCACCTGCATAAGAACAGATTAGATATTCTTGACCAAGGTTACCTTGGGTCCTTGTTGATTTATATAACTAAAGCTGGAAATATATGAATATTCAGGTTGACTTTTGAAACCTAAAGGATGATATCTTCTAGGTGGAATTATCCATTGGTTAAAGGGATTGATGTTTTGTCTAGGTTGATTAAAAATCCTGTTGGATCTAAATTTCTATTATTATAAACTGGGGTCGATGAATTCTGGTACGTTCAACGATCTGAGGAATTCATTTTCTTGGCCCCAATTTCATTGATCTCTGGTCGACGAACCATACTGGTTTCGTCGATCGCAGTTCAGTGAATAGTTATAGTAATGTTTACGTTCAGAGTTCGTCGACTTGAGTTCATCGAACTGAACATATTTCGTCGATCTGAGTTCGACGAAATCTGCTAAACATTGTTCTGGTTAAGATTTTTCTTACTCTTTTTTTTCCTTACTCTTGTGCTTAAGTTCTGGTTGATTAACATTGTTATCTTCTATTTTCTATTTACCTTTTTCAGAAACAAATTTTATAGGAGTTGATAAAATGTTTTTCTGAATCAGTGGGGGTTGGCTTGATGAAGCACCTAAGCCCAGCTTGCCATTAAGTCTGGCATTCACTGTGCTTGTGATGTTCATCAACTTGATGCTTCTCCCATTTAGGGATTCTTCAAGTTTCCTTGCCTCAGCTAATTCAGTCTTTAATTTAATAATTCGTTCATTAGCTAAAGTGATTTTATCCTTTAATTTGTAGTAGGTTTTCTTGTTCATTTAATTTCTTTTTAAGTTATTTAATTACTTTTTCAGAGTTAATTAAATCAATACATAAAGATTTAAATTTAGTTTTAAAATCATCTGAATCAAAATCAAAAGAGGACAATACCTGATCTTCCTCAGATTTAGAGTCTTCATTGTCTAATTTTTCAGCTTCTGGATGGGTGCTTGATGCATCAATGACCATCAAGCATATATCCTTGGCCTTTGCTTCCTCTTTATCTTCACTGGAGCTGGAAGATGAAGATTCTTCTTCAGTATCACTCCAGATTTCGGCAACAAAACCTTTCTCCTTTCTTTTATGCTTGCTGGAGGAAGGCTTGCTATAATGTTGCTTTGTGGTCTCCTTTTCTCTTATTTTATCCATATTATAAGTCTCTGGACACTGAGATATGATATGTCCAGGTTTCCTGCACCCAAAACACACAATTTCCTTAGTATGTGTTTTGTCATACTTGGGCTTATCATCTTATCTTTATAACTTTCTTCTAAAATCCCTCTTGCCCATCTTGTAAAATCTCTTAGCTAAGAGACTTAGGAATTCTTTATTTACTGTTGGGGCTTTTGATTCTTCATTAGATTTAAAAGCAATATTTTTCTCCTTTCTGCCTGATGAAGGAGTCTTCTACTTTGCAGCCTCTCTGGACTTAATCAGCTGCTCATAAAATTTGAGCTTTCCCAATAGAGATTCTGTGGAAATCTCATTAAGACTTCTGGCTTCCTTGATAGGCCAGATTCATTAATCCCATGAGCTAGGGAAGCATATGAAGATTTTATCATTGACCTCAGTGAGTGTTATGTCCTTATCCAGGGTTTTTAGCTCATTGATGATTGAGCTGAGTCTGTTATACATGTCACTCACTGGCTCTACTTCTTCTTTCTTGAAGTTCTCATATTGAGAGATGAGATTTGATCTTCTGTCTTTCCTCTCATCTGCAGATCCATCAATCATCTGGTTTAGAGAATCCCAGATGGCCTTAGCTGAAGTGCATTCTGCCACTTTCTGGAAGATGTCATCAGACATTGTCTGAGCCAGAATATTCATGGCCTTTGAATCAGCTATCTTGGCCTTCATTTATGCATCTGTCCACTCAGGTGGTGGAACAGCATGAGTGCTATAACTGGCAGTAGATGTTGCCACTACAACTGGTGGTCCTATCAAAATAATATTAAAGATGTCTTCATCAATAGAGTTTATATACAATTTGATTCTTTCCTTCCAGATAGCAAACTTATTCAAGTTGTATATTGGAGGTCTTGTGCTTGCATAATCCTTGTCCTAAGCCATGCTATAAGAAATAAGCTAGAGAAATTAAGATCTAAGAAGGATCTGTTAGTTCAAGTGTTACCTTGTTCAACCAAGAGAACAACCCTCTGATACCAATTAAAAGGAGGGGATAGATCTAACTTACTCTAGAGGGCGGGTGAATAGAGTGTTTTTAAAATCTTTTAATTGTTTTGATTAACTAGCAGTAAAAATAAGTGATAATAAATATTATGTAAAATTAACTAAGCTAAAATAACACAGCACGGTACACAAAGAAAAAGGGGCAACCAGACAACACAAGAAGTTTTATAATGGTTCCTCAACTGGGTATATCCACTCTTCTACCACCCTGGTAGGAATCCACTAACAGGTTTTTATCAGGTGACTATCACCACAATATCTATTTGCAGGGAGATATTGCAACCCTTTAGGCTTTTGATCAGGTGCCCAAAAACCACCCCAAGTCTTTCGATAAGGTGACTTG